>CM045732.1:59068495-59258495 GCA_024760905.1 Plotosus lineatus
TTGAGGTGTGTGTGTGTGTGTGTGTGTGTTGAGTTTGATTAGGCTACAGCTGCGTTAAGCCTGTGTTCTTGTCTAGGAGGCCGCAGGCATAACAAGATCCAGATGTAAATCTAAAGCTTTGTGCTGTTCATCAGTTCACCAAACTCTTTGAAAATAAGTGGAGGAAATCTGTGCTGGGTGTATAGTACCTAGGTGGTGTTTTCTCTCCAACCACTTTCACATTTCACCCTTGCACGATTAATAACGCACATATTTAATATAGAACAAACTTCATTAAGATGTTTCCACTGGATGTTCAAAGAGGCTCAGTGGGAAATGTATCGATACTGCTGTAATTAATCATCCTGTGTATCATTAGCGTCATCATCCATCTTGGACTCATAAAAACTTTAGCGTCTATGTCATAAGATCATTGCAAGTGAGGAAGCTTGCTGTCGTACCGGCCCGATAAGTGTACCACAGTCTGTTGTGTATAACAGTATTAGTCTTACATTTGTTATGCAATCGTGAATTGTGTATCAGTGCCAAGTTGTTTCATGAGCATTTAATTACTCCAGGACTTTCAGAAGCCTTGAATACAATTAATTCGGCAAGGCCACATACACAAGTCAGGGATGGAGTTACACATACAGAATCTGCCAAGGGAAGTGGTCACCAACCCTGTTCCTGGAGATTTACCTTCCGGCAACCAAAATCTAACTCACCTCTTGTTGTTATTTCAAGACTTCTTTGTGCAAGGATCAGATCTGTGTGATTACAGCTGAAGATTGTCTTGAATGTGGGCCTCCGGGAACAGGGCTGGTTATTACTGGCCTGGCCTAGGGCATTTGATTGAGACTCAAGGTGTTTGTCAAGGTGGGGGAGAAAAAATGGTCATATGAATGGGAGAGTGCCAATATAAACGTGGAATGACAAACAAGCACCATAAGCACGTATTGCTGATCTATGGATTTTTCACTATGCTTTCATTCATCCTTAATACCTGCCTGGTCAGAGTAGCCCTGGTTTAAATTGGGTTATATATTTGTTTGTATTTCAAGGTATAGAAGCAAATAAATTTGTCAGAACATTTTTCTAGTGGACACAAACCAAATTAAGAACTGAGGGATTAAACGTTTTGCTAGTTGAGATGTTTTAGGAACTCGGGGCCAGTGGTGGCCTGGTGGTAAAGGGTGCTGGATCGCTGATCCTAAGGTTGGGGGTTCGAGTCTCAGTCTCTACAAGGTTGTCACCCCCCCCCCCCCCCCCCCAGTGCAGCTAACTGGGTTATCAAAGACCGGCCACGTATCTCACTGTCTATGGTGAGAGGTTCATGTAAAAGAACCATTGCTGATTTTCGTAAAGAGTAGCTGCAAAGCCGTCTGTGTGTTTCTGCCCCTTGCTAAAGGGTTGTGTCAGGAAGGGCATCCGACGTAAAAACCTATGTAAAATCAAATGTGCGAATAAGATGATTCGCTATGACGACCTGGAAAAGGGAAAAAATCGAAAGGAAAAGAAGAAGAAAAGGATGTTTTAGGAACTCGATCACCAAACAGAACAGTATAGCGGTGGTAATACCTGTTTTTACTAACGCTACTTTCACACCAATACCCACAGTACCTTGAAGAGGAACACGCCGTGGTGTAGACATGGAAATGGAACATTTGATCACATTGGCCACCTTCTGCAGCAATAGCTGACGTGAAGATTCACAGCCTTTTATATCATGGAAACAAACTGGAAGTATTGTATTGTCACCACTGGCAAAATGGTGCTTGTTGATGTTCACACGTTGTTCACAGTGTGATGCTGCTGGTGGTGGTGTCTCATTGTCATGTAAAAATTGCAGGTTTTTGGCCTGTTCACAAAAATGCGACAAGAAAATCGACCATGTGTGAAGGTAGTGCAAGTAGGTGCATAAGGTTGCAGAGCTGATGGTAGCAACTTGCGATACACGCAATAAAAATCACTTAGTGTTTTGCGGTATTCTTCATAAGCATTTTTGCGCATTTGCGCGGGTCAAGTTGCGTCAGTGAGAAAAAGGTATATAGCAAGTAGAGCCAGAATGCACAGTTCATTAGCTTAGACACTTAGTTTTTAGTGGTTTCCCTCTGTTTATTAAATAAATAAAAGTATAGATTCTTAAAAAGAAACCCTTCTGGTGTAGGTCATGTCCATTTTGAGTTTTAACCTGAATGCAGTTACGAATTGTGCTATGCCCTAATTGTGTTTACTGTTTGCTATATAGATATATCAACCTTGGTTTGTGGTTTTGGAAAATTTCAGTGGTTTATTCACAGTACGGTTAATATGAGCATGATGTAACCATACAGGAGCTTACTAATTATTGGCATTATTAAGAGGACAAATGCCGTCGGAAAAGTTTGGAGTTTGCTGAGTCATGCTAATTAAATCCTCAAACTGTATAAGAGGGATTTTGAGGGAAGTTTCCTCTCATGTGTGATGGTAGAAGAACCCGGTTCCTCATTGCTCGCAGTGCATTTTGTACATTCAGTCTGTCGATTCGAGCCACATCCCCGGAGAGCACTTTAGCATCAAAGCTCGCAGTCACGCTGCTGCAGTCCAAACTTGCGGTTCTGCTTCATCTGTAAACGTAGTGTAAGGTTTTAATTTTCGAAATGTTTGAGGTTTAAAATAAGACCATCTCAATATGTATCTTGATTGATGTTGAGAAGAGGTTTCTGCTTTCAAAACCCAAACCCTGGGGCCTTGATTTATTGCGATACCACAGCATTTAGGCACAAAAGCATTGTTTTTGGGATTTTGTTCCCAAAATATAGGATAGTGTCGGAGTAATGCAGAAAATCGATGGCACCAAATCTGGCGGACTCCCTGAGTATACTGTCCTTTTGGCAGATGTTTTGTTGTTTGTTGTAGCTTAATATCTAAAGCTTTGTAATCCATGTAACCAGCTTCAACCTGCACTCATTATTTCAGCTTTTTAATGTATTATAGATTCATCATAGGTCTGAATCAGCTAGTTAGTCTTCATTAGTAAGGTGCAATGTGTCAAGATGAATAATAATTTCTTTAATCAGGCTTTTAGTTTCTATAGGGGGCTGCCCGTCCCCCCTTTATTGAATTATAAAATTATTTTTGTGGCTAGTTTATATTCTTGTTATTAATCATTAAGAAATGTATACATGCATTTTTTGTTATACTGTATTTGACGTGATTTAACACCCAGGGCGCTTAAAAAATTGGAACATTAAAATGTTACCAGCGGAGTGGAAAGGTAAGTACTTATTACCATTGAAGTGGAAAACATGAATAATAACCGAACAATAAAAGAGTTTTGGGATCAACCAAACTACTTACATGAAAGCTGAAAATGAACAGAAAACAGCATAACATGGTATCTCACCTTACGATAGTCCCAGCAAATGAAAAATCCATGTTATGAAAAACATTTTCCAAAATTTTTTGTCTCTATATACGAAACAAGTCCTCCTTACGAAACGCGCCATTCAAACATTCAAATGTGCCATTCAAACATTAAAACACGCCATTCAAACATTCGAACCATGCACGAGCTGCTCTCCCATTGACTATCTTCCAACATCCTGCCCCGCTGGCCTCCCATTGGCTAGGACGGATGACGCAGCTCCCTCCCATTGGCTATCTCCCAACATCCCGCCTCACTGGCCTCCCATTGGCTAGGAGGTGTAACGCAGCTCCCTCCCATTGACTATCTCCTAACATCCCACCCCGCTGGCCTTCCATTGGCTAGGAGGGCTGACGCAGCTCCCTCCCACTGGCTATCTCCCAACATCCCACCCCGCTGGCCTCCCATTGGTTAGGAGGGATGACGCAGCTCCCTCCCGTTGGCTATTATGGAGTTTCATCTCCCATAATGCTTTTCGTGTAAAGGAGAGAGTTACTGTTGTTTCGTGAGTTTTTTGAGTGTGCACATTGCAACTTTATTTTTTGACTCAGGCTTTTAACCTTCCATAAACATTTGTAAGATTATAACTCTGCTAAGAAGACATGGTCAACACACACACGCACACTCAGACGTCAACTTTAGCACATGGCACGTTGAACCAATCAACACGAATATAAACAAAAGCACATGGCCAGGAACATCTTTAAATTTATGAAGTTAGTGAGCAGGAGAATCGGGTGAAAAATACTCGCCATCACTTTCTGATAGGTCCATATCTGGCTCATCGCTCCATTCATTCCGAGCTTCCCATAGTTTTGCTGTAGCAGTTTCTACAGTCAGTCCTTGAATATTGCGGATAATGTAGACCAGACCTGGCCGCAATATTTGAAAAACCCCGAAGTAGGAACGCCCCGCCCCCCCATTTCTACGATGTTGTCTCATTTCTATGTTTTCGCGTCTATACAATATCAAAAAGTTTATAATTAAACGTTACACACTTATATGCATATGTAAATACTGTAATGTATTAATATTTAAATAGAATTTATATATAAATAATTTAAGTAATGTACTCACCTCTGACAATACTGTAGCTCTTCTACGCGGTGCAGGACTTTCAGACACACGATACAGTAAGATCACAAAATCACAAAAAATCCCGTGGGAATGTGCAAGGCAACAGCGTCACGAGTCTAAGCCAATCAGCTTGCGAGATTGAGTTGAGTGGGTGGGAGGCAATAGCGTCACGTGTCTAAGCCAATCAGCTTGCGAGATTGAGTTGAATGGGTGGTCCTTGCCTGAACTGGGGAGGAGGGGCACTTCAGTCTGTCGTTTGGAAACAATGGACGCAGCCTGCCTTGGGTCCCTGCCTTCCGCTTGCTTACATGTGAGTTTCAGCGCGAATTTTGAATTTTTTATGAATTTTTTATTTTATTTTATTTTTTATTAGAATACCACAATGTACCAAGACCGCGATGCTCAAATTACGAAGTGGCAAGGGATGACTGTAATGGTTCACCGGTTGTTGGACATTTATCAAGAGAACACAGCAAAATATTTTCCTGTTTTTTAAAGCACGGTGGAATGATCAAATGTGTTGTTACTTATGAACATTATAGACATTCCCCAGTGGCAGGGGGTCTTGAAATACCGTGTAAACTCACTTTTACAGGCAGGGAGCACCTCATTTTACTGTTACAGAGACTGTCTGTCTTCCTTTCGGCTTTTTCCCTTTTACTCGGGAGTCGCCACAGCGAATCATCTGATTCGCACGTTTGATTTTGGCAGAGGTTTTTTACGTCGGATGCCCTTCCTGTCACAACCCTTTTTAGCAAGGGACAGAAACACGCTGATGACTTTGCAGCCTACTCTTTACGAAAGTCAGCAATGGTTCTTTTACATGCCTCTCACCATAGACCGTGACAGACATGGCCCGCCTTTGATAACCCAGTTAGCTGCACTGGGGGGGACAGTAACAACCTTGTGGAGAGTGGGACTCGAACCCCCAACCTTTGGATCAGCGATCCAGCACCCTATACCACTAGACCACCACTGCCCCTATACTGTTACAGAGACTGATCGAATAAAATTGGTAAATATGATGTATTATTTTGCTCCCAGTACACATGGGCGGTTATTAGACCTAAGATAAAAAACATGGGTGGAAGGGGGCCTTACTGGAGCAGGGCGCTTATTACGTCGAATACGGCATTTACAGTCCAAAAGAAAACACAGATATTAACATATGCCTCAATGTACTATAACCAACGTATAGTCACTTTTTAAATACATAAAATCAGCTTGTTTTACATTTTTACAGACATCTGTGTGTCTACCCTACCAACATATATTAAAGCCATTAATACACAAACAAACTGCTACATTCTAACATGTAATACTTAAAAATTCTCACCTTTTAATAAGATTCTTTCTTTTCAGTACTGTGTATATTAAGCCATATCTGTGTATTATTGGCTGAAATTACTGCAGCAGCACGCAATGATAATTTATGCAATTTCTTTTCCAATCATTCCTTGTTCCTGTCATTTCATTAGCAGGTCGGAGTTTTTTTTTTTGGTGTTGAAGAAGTGAAATAAGGTACAATTCACAATACTTGCACTTCTATTATATACTTGTTCCAGCCAAACCGAAAGTTATTCACATATGTTCAGGGAACATTTATTATCTTAAAGCAAAGCAGTTCATTCATTCCTTCATTCATATTCTGTGCAACTTGTCCTGTTTGGGCTTAAGGAGAACCTAAAGCCAATCCCAGTCCACTCTGGTAACCATGAACAATTTTCCAGGCAATTTCCGCTCCAACACAGACAACCAACTAGTTACATTAACACCAAATTCTAGAGGAACAGACACTTGGTCTAATATGCATGTCTTTGGACTGTGGGAGAAAACTGAAGGCCCTGGAGGAACCCGTGCAGGGACAGGAATAGCATGAAAACTCCACACAGAAACACTCTCACCAGGCCCAGAACTCAACCCCAAGACCGTCTTGCTGTTTGGTGAAAGTGCTAACCACTCTGTTAGTGTGTTGCTGGCACAGTAATTATTACAACTTTATTTTAATTTATGGGATTTATTCGTACAATAAGTTAATAGTTATACATAACCGCTGGAGGAAAGTGCAAGATTTACAAATGCAGTCTGAGTCTAGAGTCCTGCTAGATGCCCAAAAAAAGTACACAGAGTAGAAATTTTTTATTTTTGCCTTATTTCTGTTTGTATTTCTGGATTTGTGAGCATGTTTGTGACAGTGCCATGTACAGATGGTTGCATTCATATTTTCACATGACCTGAAAGTGTGCATTAGGGAGAATGAAGAAGAATCAATGTTGAAAAAGTGAGGTAGTGAAAGTGTTTGTTCTTTCATTTGTTTAAACAAAATGCTTAATCCTACCAGGGTCCCAGGGAGGCTAGAGCCTATCTCAACCCACTCTGGGCAAAGGTGTGATACAATCTGAACAACTTGCCAGTCCATCACAATGTCAGCAAATGTACAGCCGTTGTCACACCCGGGGTAATGTGGAACAGCCAATGACCCTACTGTGCATGTCTTTTAATTGTGGAGAGTAAACTGACGTACATAGAGGAAACCCGTGCGTGCATGGAGAGAACATGCAAACTCCACACAGAAAAACTCACACCAGGCCCGGGACTCAATATCATGAACTTTATTGCTGTGAGGTGGAAGTGTTAATACCACAGCGCCACCCTGGATGTATTTATGTTAAAGAGTGTAATTTAAATATTTAATAAATTGTTCATGAAAAATTGAATGCACTTAACTAGCACACATTTATTAAGAGCTTCACACTTATATAAGTTATATAAAGTTAAAGTTGTGTAAGCATACTTTTCGTGCCTGCATTGGTGATTTCAGCTTTGAAGATTTCTGTCGTTCTCTCATCGCGCTCTGTATGAGAACTTTTCAGATCCTTTCCACTGTTGATAGCATTGTATTGAAAGCAGGTTGGTAGCAGGTTGATAGTCAGATTAAAGAATTACTGCGAAAGAATATTTCCCTGAAAACCTTCATGAAATCCCCCACAAAGTTCCACACTTCCGACTTGAACTAATCAATGTTCACCTGAAGGCTTATACTTTAGATACCAGTATTTAGAGACAGGCCACATGTGCTCGATGACTTGACTGTGCATCACAGTCCAGCTTGATTTCTCACTTGTAAAGTAATTTATGAAAGCTTTTTTGGTAGTGGGTCACATGACCCTATATAATAATCTTGTAATGAATATGCTGTAGCTTAGGTATATAGAAAACCTTTTTTTTTTTATCAATACCAACGAAGTACCAATCATGTACAGGTATTTTTGGATTCCGAAACTTCCCCAAAGTACTAATGTAGTCGATAAATGAAGGTTACAGCCTCAACAAGAAGCCACAGAATTCTCTGTGCTCGGTAAAAGTACCTGACTTCCGAGAATTATGGGAAATGAAGCCATGAAAAAAATTGTGATGCACATTTAAAGTGGTCTCTAAATTATTTTTTTTCCCCATAGCTGTATATACATCCTGCGTCAATCCGATCAATTAGTCTACAGTGTATAGGTATGAGTTTCACCGTAACTGCCATAGTTCTCTCAAGTGCATGTAGAGCTTGAACACCTAGAATGAGATCGTACAGGGCAAAACCACACCACCACTGCGTGGGCAGCTGTGTGACGTACCAACAATTTTTGTTCCCAGGCAATGGTGAATGTGTTCTCCACCAAAGGGAAGAAAATTGTATCTCAACTTTTTTTTTGTTTCTTTGTTTTGTTATTTTCTATTATTATGGTTGACAATTCAGGTTCTACATTTTTAAAAAGGTTCTGCTTAGAACACTTTATAAGGAACATCTATTTAAAGTTTATCTTTCAACTCGGACCCTTTTCTGTTTTTCACTTTAACTTGTTCTGAGAAACATCTTGATTCTCTCTTATATAGTAATAGTTACTAAAAGTACATGTTTCAACATGCAGTGTATAAAGACAAGGGTATGTTCTACTATAAATAAATACCTTGGAATCAACCAGACCATCGTTTAGTTTGCGCTTCGGAAATCAAGTGTAGAAGTCTTGGTGATGAGTTTGAAAATACCTTTTATTTACTCTCATGGTGATGTATTCAATGCGTTTTCTTATTCTCTCCTTTTTTCCACAAAGGAAATAGGCCAGCGGAGTCGAACAGGCCTTCTTTGGTTTAGTGCAGGAAAGAGGGGTGACATTTTTTTCCCCTTTTCTGATGCTAATGAAAAGAGGAGCTTTTCCAGCTTTAGCTTGCAGAGCGTGTCTCTCCTGCAGCATGCTCCACTGCCTGGACATTGTGCGAGCACAAAAATCCAGGCCTGGTATCCAATAACGTGAAATTTCAGCAGAGAAGCAGCCATTGTGCGATGTGGAGTGGGAGGGGGGAGAGGCTGGGGTTGACTTGGCAGGAGCCCAGGGCTCAGGCCACATCCTACTGCTCTCTTCCTCCTCCTCCTCCTCCTCCTCCACCTCTCCTTAAATCAGTCCAGGAAACGGCTGGCCCTGAATCCCCCTGCCTCCTGGGTCAGGCCTCACACACATGCACTCAAGCAGAGCTTCACACACTGGGAGATTTTGCACATGATTGTAAATCCTGAGACTGAGTGCTCTCTGTGTCACTGTAAGCCAAAAAATATCCGTATAGTGCTTTTTTTTCCTTGTTGAATTTGCTGTATAAAGACCAAAGAAGTAACTTCTCTCTTTTTTGATGGGGAACATGTACACCAGTGCCGGGGTGCGTCACACACACACTGCCCACACACTGGTGGTGTGAACTTCTTTCCCTATGCAAATTCTCGCTGTTAAAGATGAGCATTTACCTCGCTAAAGCTGTGTTCGAGCTGCGTTTAGGTGGGAATGGCTCAGAAGCACTATTTGAAATGCAATAAAAATGGCAGTGATGGAACACATGAAGCCTACAGATTATTTCCTTTATGATTGTTTTGTGGTAGGCTTGTACCACTTCTTGCTGAGTCTTTAGACCTTGTTTTTTAGTTCTTTAGGGAAGTTGAAACTGTCAGAATGTGAAAAAGATCTGCTTAGAGTTTGACTGAGGACAAAAACAGGGTAGTGTGGGACATATGAAGTTCCTCTGCACCCAAAAGTCTCTTTTTAGAGTACTGTATGTGCGATGTATTTTAATGTAATAATATTTTTTTGATTCTTCTACCAAAACAATCATTAATACACATAACTACCATTCATGTAGAGCTGTTTTTATCCAATTTTTTTTTTTTTTGGGGGGGGGGGGGGGTGGTCAGAGTTTGAGGACTTTGGCCCTACTAAAAAATCACTTAAACATTTTATTAATGTGCATAAACAATTGAAATGTGGACTTGAAACCTGGGTGTAAAATATGTTCAGAGTTCTCAGAAGACCCTCTTCCAGCACATAATAGTTGCTTCCTTTTTTTTCTCGGAAATGTAGTCATTCTTCCAGCAGACTAACTTGGAATCTTTGGGATTTTTTGGTCTTGGCTGATCCCCCCCTTCGTCTGAACTCTGCCCTCTCAACATGGAGAGGAAAAAATCCCCAACCTTTGTCTCTGGGTTCATCATTGTGTGAAGATGATTCTGATTGTGTTCGCGCGTGCGTGTGTGTGTGTGTGTGTGTGTGTGTGTGTGTGTGTGTGTGTGTGTGTGTGTGTGTGTGTGTGTGTGTGTGTGTGTTGCAATGCAATGAGAAGCGATTGCTCTCATGAGATAGGTGGGGTGAGGGAGGGGTGGATTTGAAAGGAAGTGTGTCCCATTAGGTTGTCAGGCTTTTTATTTATTTATTTTATTGTATTTATTTTTGCCTTTTGTTTTTGTGTTTCTTTTTATTTGGTGCTTTAAAACCTTGTCTGTAAGCTTTTTAAATCCAGATACACTTCAGAACCATTGTAGGTCATAGTCACCTATGAATGTATGCAAATAGAGTATTGTCCGGGTGGACATGTTTTAAAATGAAAACCATGCGTGATGCTGAAACTAGGGTTTCTTCCTCTTTTAGAACGTTTTCTTTTTTCCATCTTGTACCGCAGCTGTTATCCATGTGCTCGCTATAGAAACGTATCACTTCAAACAAATTTCCAATATCAGCGTGTGTATACAACGTTTTCATATTTTTGTTGATTTATTTATTTCTCCTGACAAATGATAACCTCCTTGATGTTAATATGTTTAAGGCTGAATTGCTGCCTATGTGTAGGAGGGATTACGCTAACTAGCTTATTAAGCAGAAACCAGGGATAAACCCAGGGGACGGTAGGTTCACTAGACATTAGTAACTGATCTTCCATGAGACTTGGGTGGTGTGAATCTAGTTTATACTGACGACGTGGATGACCTTCTGTCTTTTGTTCAGTGGACAGGTTTCTCAAAATGCTGATCAGAGGTTTCATTCCTTGTGGTTTAAACAAGGGTTCTGTTCCTAGGAAAGAGGAAGTGGCATTTTTGTGTCCAAAATGGCAACAAGGCAATTTTTGGGATTTGTTTTAAATCATTTAAATTCCTCCATCAAATAACTGACTTCAAGTGGAGACACTAGAAATGTTAGAGTTATTTTTAAAAAATTAATAAATAAATAAAATGGTAATGTCCTTTAATACATTACTAGGGTCCATAAAGAGCTGCGTTTGTCAAATGGTGACCTTTGTTATTTCCGGACGTACTTTGTTATTATCTAATCGAAGAAGCAATAGACAATTGAGAGAACAAGTGCTTCCCACATGTAGTAGGAGAAAATTGACAAAAAAAAAACCAAAAAAACCCACTTCATCTGTTGATAAGTTACCATGAATTCATGGAACAATTGTAAAAATTTAACTGTTTCACTCCTGTCAGTCAAATAGTATTTAAAAGCCATGTACAGGGTACAAATCCAGTCCTTGAATTTGGGAGCCATTTTCTTCTATCCAGTTGCGTCTTGATCTTGATGGAGAAGTCTGAGTTTTTCCACTAATGATGTGTTGGTGTATGTCTTTCCAGTGACAGTTATGTGCGTGTGAGAGCAGTGGTCATGACTCGTGATGACTCCAGCGGCGGATGGCTACCTCTGGGAGGCGGAGGGCTCAGCTTCGTATCGGTCCACAAAGTGAGTCGACCAGACTCGGACAGCCCCAACGGCGTAGATTATCTCATCCAAGGGGAGCGGCTGAAAGACAAGTTGGTAAGCATCCGCTTTTGGAACTGGGCCTGGTCCCTTATGGACTCGCTTGTCTGTATGACGCACATCCTCCTGAAATGGGGTGGTGAGACGAGATCACCATGCTCCGTGCTCACAGGATGCGGCTGCCTACCACTCATTCACAGGGCAGGTAGCTCAAAATAGGAGCGCACGACATGACACTGGCTGATGTCATCAGGAATAGAGACAGGTTGTTTCGCGATAGAAAATGTTGGAGTTCTGTGTATTTGCCCTGACTTGATGAGATAAGTGTTTTCATATTGTTTACGCATTGTAGGCTTTTGGCCTTTAAAAGCATGAGAATAAGAACAACTAAACATTATCCTTTATTTAATACACCAAATCCATTTACACAAATATCAGTGTCGAGTTAATGCTCCGATAAACATTATTAAAATAGTGAAATATCTTCTGAGGATTTGGTTATACTGTTTATTAAAAACTTTTAATTTTTTTTGCCTGATATTTGAATGTGTTCTTTTGTGCTATAGTGAGAAGCTTTTTTTTTGCATATTATAACTGAATGAGGAGGAGGGTGGGATGGAGGATTCAGGTTTTAGCTTCAATCTGCATCTTATCTGAAATGTTCCGAGAGAGATGACAGTAACGGGTGATGTTGGAGAGAATCTGCCTACAAGTGTAACGATGCGGCACAGAGTGTCCTGATGAGTCAGCACAGGCCGAATATAACCAACCAATGGGCTTCTGCGCTCCGTCTATTCAGACGAGAGCTTAGCTCTGCCACTGAATTACTCCGTCACTCTGAAGGTGGGGGGGGTGGATATGTCAGGATTCATGCAGGGAGCACTATAAGTTTCGCGATTAGTTTGATTTCTTCTAATTCAGATGTGCGAATGCAGCCTCATTTATAGCTCTTTTTCATAAGGTGTGTGTGTGTGTGTGTGAGAGAGAGAGAGAGGGAGAGAGAGAAAGCGAGAGAGAGAGAGAGAGAGCGAGAGAGCTATGGGTATTCATCATGTTGTGGGGACAAATCTAAACTAAATCTGATAATACTGTACAGTCATGTTGTGGGTACTGTAATGGTCTTTCTTCTGGGACCAAAACACTAACATGTATTACATTAAAGGCGTTAAACATTAAGTTGAAAATATGTTTTATGGTCAGGGTAAAGTCAGTGTTAGGTTAACTCTTTCCCTCATATACAGGGATCCCTCGCTACTTCACGCTTCAATTTATGCGGCTTCAGTGCATCGCGTTTTTTTTTTTTAAATATTCATCGAATTAAAACAAGGAAATTAAGGAAGAATAGGGAAAAAAGTTAAGGAAAATGCCACAAAAACAAGGCCAATTATGCAAAAAAAAAAAACCTTAACAAACACAAAACAAAAAAAAAAACCAACCCAAAACCTCCAATCAAAACTACTTACATTTTTGTGAGGTGCGCATCTAAGTGCGTGCGTGTATGCGCGCCTCTGTATGTTCAGTTCAGTTCATTTTCTGTAACCGCTTAATCCTAATTTGTGTCACGGGGAGGCTGGCGCCCATCCCAGCCAACTTTGGGCGAGAGCAGAGTACACCCTGGACAGCTCGCCAGGCCATCGCAGGGTGGAAACACGCCGACGGCTTTGCAGCTACTCTTGTCGAAAGTCAGCAATGGTTCTTTTACATGCCTCACACCATAGACAGTGAGAGACATGGCCGGCCTTTGATAACCCAGTTAGCGGCACTGGGGGGGACAGTGACAACCTTGTGGAGAGTGGGACTCGAACCCCCAACCTTTGGATCAGCGATCCAGCGCCCTGTACCACTAGACCACCACTGCCCTCCTCTGTATGTGTGTGTATTTATAGTTTATTTACATCTTATGCATTATTTTTTAATGTTTAATTGTTATTATAAGCATTTATAGCATTGAATGTGTATTTGTTTATTATATATAGGGGGCAGTGGTGGTCTAGTGGTATAGGGCGCTGGATCGCTGATCCAAAGGTTGGGGGTTCGAGTACCACTCTCCACAAGGTTGTCACTGTCCCCCCCCAGTGCAGCTAACTGGGTTATCAAAGGTGGGACATGTCTCTCACTGTCTATGGTGAGAGGCATGTAAAAGAACCATTGCTGACTTTCGTAAAGAGTAGCTGCAAAGTCGTCAGCGTGTTTCTGTCCCTTGCTAAAAAGGGTTGTGACAGGAAGGGCATCTGACGTTAAAAAAAAAACCCCTGCCAAATCAAACGTGCGAATCAGATGATTCGCTGTGGCGACTCCCGAGTAAAAGGGAAAAAAGCTGAAAGGAAGACAGACAGACAGACAGACATATATATATATATATATATATATATATATATATATATATATATATATATATATATATATATATATAATATGTGTGTGTGTGTGTGTGTGTGTGTGTGTGTGATCATCGGCCTCTTCTCTCTTCATTTCATCCGTGACGTCACATGATAAAGAAGGCATGTACTGTTTGTGAAAAATTGTGTCACATTAAAACAGTCTTAGAGGTGCTGTCTTTGTTTTTCGTTGTTGTTGTTTTTATTCATGCCAATCAAGCAAAGAGACATCAGCGTCTCAGCGGTGGCTCTAAATGTGTCCTCAGCACACCAACTGGAATTCCATTCATGTCTGTTTTAACCACACTTCCTTTCATCTCTTTCTGCCTTTCATCCTTTCCTGTCTGCTGTTCTTCCGCTGGACCCCCCCCCCCCCACTGTTTGTTTATCTGTCTTTGCTCACCTTGCTGTCTTCCCATGTCATGCTCTGCCTGCCGGAATGCACCGTTTGATTGGTCTTCTTCTGTAACAGTGACTCTTCCCTCTCTGCTCACTTTGCATGCATTTGACTCATAGTGGTTCTACTCTGTCTCTCTTTAACACTTAAGCCCCTTCCTACAATCACCCGTTTTTGAACAAAATAAAGCTACATAACGTGATTACATCACATGACTGGAATTTTACCCTTTTGTTTTTGGTATCCACCTTTTACTTAGCATTATACAATGAGAATGAAGAATAGAATTAGGCTACAGATGTTATAATGCGAAACCCCTTGTTTTTTTATGTCTTTTTTGTTGCTTGTGTGTAGCGCTGCCTCTGTCCCCACTCTCTGTCCCTCTCTTTCTCTGTCTTCCCCCTTTCCTCTCTCCCGCCCCTCTCTCTCTGTGTCCATCATTTTCTCTCCCTTCCTCTCTTGCTCCCTCTCTCTCTCTCTCTCTCTCTCTCTTTCTCTCTCTCTCTCTCTCTCCTCCCTTCCCCTCTCTCTCTATGTCTCTCCCTCCCGCTCTCTTTTCCTCTCTCTCTCTCCCTCACTCTCTCTCGCTGCCTCTCTTTCTGTCCCTTTCTCTTTCCCCTTCCCTCTCTCTCTGTTTCTCTATGTCTCTGACTTGCATTCACTCTGCCCTGATTCTCGCTATGTCTTTCTCTTAAACTGTGTTTCTCTCTTTCTCTCTCTCGCTCTCCTTTTCTTTTTCTTTCTTTGACTCCCTCGCTGGCACTCAAATCCCAGAGACTACGGGGTGTTTCTCAATGTAATCTGTTGAAGGCAAGGGCTGGAAAGTGTTCTAAAGCCCTTATTATTAATATGCTTTTGTGACCTCACAGTTTGTGAGTGTATGTGTGCTGTCTCTGGTTTGGAAATTTACACAGCCTACATGCTTAGAGCCACTTAGTAATCCAATATCTTACAGCATATATACTGAATTACCTGCAGTAAGTAGGTGGGTGCAAGTTTTCGACCCATGTTTGTGTCTAAATCTGATATAATTTCTCTCTAGATTGTGCTGGAGTGCATCATAAAGAGGGATCTGGTCTACAACAAGGTCAACCCTATCTTCCATCATTGGAGAATCGACAACAAGAAGTTTGGCCTGACTTTCCAGAGTCCAGCCGATGCCAGAGCTTTTGACCGAGGGATACGACGAGCTCTGGAGGATATAAAGCAAGGTTTGGCCTCGGTCCTGTATAAATCTCTTAGCAACAAAGAAACGTGTGTGGATTTGTATGCAGTGTTGTGTCCTTCCCTTTTCTAAATTGATACCCGTTTCATCACCTCACACTTCTAATTCTAAAACTCAAATAAGAGCAGGTACAGTATGATGAACCAGTGCTTCATCTGATTAGAGTAACAAGATGTCTTCATGGCCACAAGAATGGTCTCTTCTCTTCCCATGGAATCATCAAGGATGTTTTTATTTTGGTCAAGATTTCCCTACTGTTGTTTTTGCTTCAACCAAAGAACTACCGAAAAAATACGCCATTTTGTGTGTGTGTGTGTGTGTGTGTGTGTGTGTGTACCCTCATTGTATATGAATGTGTCACAGTCCAGTGGCAGAGGAGATGTCATTGTCCAACCGCAGACCAGATCGGAACTCCAGATAGACGACATTTGCCTAATTAACTTTAAAATAGCTTCAGAGCATGACGCAACTTTCAGGAACCTGATTAGTGCAGTGTTATCTTAAATCAGATATAAGCAAGCCAAGAGTAGTTAACCGTGAAGGGAAGGGTAGCTGGCAGGTACACAAGGTGTGGTCACCTGGGGGTTGAACAGAATCTGTGGAGCGGAACAGAGAAGGGAACACCGGTTTGCTACGATGATCTAGTCTAGCGGTTCATTGTGCTGAGTATATTCCCTTGCAAAGGTGAGAGATAGCAGGTCGAGTTAGCCATGTAGCAGCAGGAATAATTACTTTTATTTATTTAATGCTTTTTACTAACCAATAGACACCATGATCACAGTGCTTAGGTAGCAACATATAGCAATGTAGTGCAGGCAGAGAAAGAAAACAATATATGAAAATATACCTCTCAGGGAAACGCAAGCTTGGGCTCCTCTATATGTGGCTGCTGTATGCGCCTCAATCTTGTTTATATTCACTGTAGGTTTGGCAGAAAAGGGTCTTTTTTGACCTAAAGTAGCCTGGACTCCTCTGTTTTGACAGACAACACTAATTTAACCTGAAGTCTGTTCTCTTCTTGTAAAGTCTATGAGCAGTGCTTTTTGGTTCTGGTGGAATATTCTGGAGGCTGCGGTTCGGAGCATACTCAGCAGATGGGGTGGGCGACTCATGTATTTCAGGCTCAGTTGTGTTGTGTAATGCCTCACTCAGGTTCCTCTGTATTCCTGTTGCATCGCTCCACTGCCCGCACCGCAGCGTGGCAGCTTTGCAGGGCGCTGTTGCTATAGAAACCAGGCACATGGCTCATCCAGCACAGTGGCCTGGCACCGGCAGAGTCGTGCCGCAGGAAACTCGAAGCCATTCCATTCCAAGCTGCGCTCCGTCTCTGTCTTTCCCTCACTTGCTGTTATGATTCTCTTCTTTGTATCTCAGAGTGCTGATGTTGACAAAGGCAGGTCAGGATTTCTGTAGGATTCATCTAATAGTCACAGTAAAGGTTTCGGGTAATTCTGTGTTAGATTTTGAAGAGCAGAGCTGCTGAATTGCTTTTCTGTGAATTTTCTGTTTGCGTACACTCTACTTTAAAAGCACGATCCTCAGTCGACTGATGTTGGATGTCAGTTTGATCATTTGAGTAACCTCTGACTCTAATTCCCACTTAGGGATCAATAAAGTGCATGTCCCAATTTTACGACAGTAACAACTCACATGTATCCCATACATTCCAAGTAGTAGTATGTACTGCTCTGTCCATCAGCACGACTCTTATCTCTTTTCTTTTTACTTTACAGGCTGTCCGGTGTACAGTGACTCAGAGGTTCCTGAAGATGGATTACAGGTGAGTCGTGCACAACAGGGTTAATGAACACAACTTAGCAGGCTGAGATGTGGGAAAGGTGTTTGCCTAAGGCTCGTCAGTCATTTGGCACCTGTTATGAGTGGTCGGTATCTGAAGTAGAAAAAAAATAAATAAAAAATAACAAAGAACGCTGCAACCTCCATTAGCAAATGTTCTGTGAAACAAAATCGGCACCTGGTGTGGCAGAAGCGTGTAGCAGTCAGCGTGACTCATTTGCGCAAACGGGTGGTGATGAATTTTCCCCATGGACAGGACTAATGTCAAGCTCTTTATGGGTTGGCTAGATATGGGTCAGTTTCCACAAAGGACTGCAATAACACTCTAACTGCTTTTTGGAGAATTCCAGAAGCCTACAATGTAGATTTTCATAACTGTTGGCCAAACCTGAGCTTGTAGGTTCTGCACATGTTACAGCCAGTGCAGTGCTGATGGTCAAGACTGGTCTTGCTATGGAAGTAGTGTAACTTTTCCTCTTTATGACACATTTATTATCCTTTTGTAAACGCTATCATGTCATTTCATGCCATGCCAAACTTCATAAAATGATTTGAAATTATTTTCTGTACCAAAGCATTTCTGTTTCGAGCGAAGAGAGAATTGAACCATGATGCAGTATTTCCTAATTTTGGATATCTTTTCACTGCAAGTTATTTGCCTCACGTTGGAAAGTGTACGCTTTTTTCATGTTATCACGTTTCAATCCTGTCAGATTTCAATGCATTTAGGCAGATTATGGTCTGTTTTAGTGTCCCAGTTCTCCGCCATGCAGGAATTTGACTTCATTCATACAGAAAAGGGCTGTGGAGATTACCTGGGATCAGTGATGCGTCGGCTCCAATGGCGATGCTGTTGCTAGGCGGCAAGAGAGTGGAGGAGGGATGCGGGGAGCCACTGAGGATGTAGCCATGGTGATTCACCAGCACAGTGCTGGGGTTACAGAGCCAGGACGCAGCACAACACTTAGTCATTCACACGCCTCAGCCTCCAGAACAGCACGGACAAAACAATTACGCGTTCGCCAAAGCACCAACCTGTACACTGTCACCAGCGAAACAAGCTGAAGCGATTATGTGTGGTGTTCCTGAAAATGAAAAATGCTGTCCAGCCATTTTTTATTTAAATTAACTGTATTGTTTTTTTTTTTGTTTGTTTGTTTTTTTGGGGGTTTTTTTGGATGGGGGGGGGGCTCCAGCTTGTGAATCCTGAGCTGTTCGTTTTCTGATGGTCTCTCCAAGGTCTTGTGGGTATTTAGTAGATTAATGTAAATAAATACAAAATCTTGGTCCGCTCTTTCCGAATAAAGAGTGCACAGATAAGATGAATTGCTTCCTTGTCTTGAATAGATAGAACTGCCTGAAGATTTGGCCTCTGGGAGCCGAGTGTGTGCTTTCCTGGTGTGATTGCAGCCATCTTAATCCGAGCCAAGAATTTGTTTGCCGTCTCCTCTCCCTCCCTAAGTAAGGAAGTTGTGTACAGGAAAATCATCTTGTGGGGAGCCTGTAAACTCGGAAAAGGAGAACGGGTCCTGCCAGCTCTATCATTAAGCAGACTTTCCCATCCATAAAAGTTGTCTTTTATGTTAATTGGTTCTTGTTAAGTATATTTTGGTAGAGCGGCACATTGAAGATTTCTAGAGTTTGTAACTTTAAATAGCGTGAGCGCACTGCATCGGGTTTTAATCTTCGCTTTAAAGGGGTTTGATCTGAAAGACAAAAGACTTAGTTCAGTGTCGAAGCCTTCAAACTGTTGCGAGTTCTTGAGTGCACATGAAAAAGAGCTATTACGTGTGACTTTGTATTTGATAAGCAGACCTGTGCACACATGCCATGAATAGAGAGCAAGTCTGCAAAACAGAGGGAAAAGAAAAGGAGCGAGCGAGTGAATGTGCATTTTACTCTTGCTGGTACGCTGCCAGGCCTCAGTTCTTATCTCCCACAGTGCTCTGAGGGTAGATCACAACCAGATTTGCCCCTGCATATGCTCGGGCTCAGGCCGCTCTGCAACAAGGGCTTTAAAAGGAACTCCAAGTCTGGTTCTCATTTCAACTGCCTAACTCTCCTCCCTTCCTCCCACCACACACACACACACACACACACACACACACACACACACACACACACACACACACACACACACACAGCTGTCATCTGGCTTTTTAAGTTCTGGACTGCGTTTCTCCAGCTGGAGCTGGTTTATGACATTCCCTCAGCAGACCCATTGGCCGTTCTCTCTCTCTCTCTCTCTCTCTCTCTCTCTCTCTCTGGCTCTCTCTCTCTCCCCCTCAATCTCAAACATGGACATGCATGCACCATTTTTTCGACTCCTTTTTTCACCTCACTCCCTTTTAACCCTTCTTCCTAGTGTGTGTGTGTGTGTGTGTGTGTGTGTGTGTATGTCTCAAAAGAAGGGGGGTCAAAGGAAGCATCTCTTAGCAACCACAGGACAGTAATTACTGTAGCAGCAGCTGGGAGCAAACCAGATTTCCGCTGTGTGTTAAAACACTGGCGTGGGCTACTTTACACACGGCACTGACTAACCAATGCCAGCAGCAGCCTCCCCCACATGCAGAGAGCAGAAAAACCTGGATGTAGGTGGGTGGGTGTGCACGGGGGTGTATGAGTGAGTGAGTGAGAGAGAGACAGAGCAAGAGAGGGAGAGCAAGAGAGAGAGAGAGAGAGAGAGAGAGAGAGAGAGAGAAATGCCTGTCCTAAAAGTGGCAGGCTCATGCGGCTTCACCGTTGCACATGCTGTAATTTAGATATCAATTTTCCAGCCTTATGATGTCTCCCCACTTCCATGAGCTCTTTGGGAACTTCCTTTTCCTGCTTTGCGGTGGAAGTGGTCAGATTTAACTCACACCAGACTTTCAAAGCTGCTCGCCTCTTTGTTGCCTGTGCCATGTTTACATGCTGCGTCTCAGCAACATTCCAGGAGTATCCGGAGGATGAATGACCTTCTGGCAGACAGCAAACATTTTGGAATTGTATACAGTCCATTTCCTGTTTATGAGGTGCACCTACTTTCTAGCTACACCCTTTTTATCTGCTACACCTACCAAATAGTTTCCTTTTTGGTGGAATACAATTATGTGCAATAGCACATCTGCTGCTACGCACAATTTGTCAGCTGCCCTGACCCCATCCATCAGTAGACAGGGACCACCCCAGAATCAGAGCCGATCAGATGTTAGTACAACAGAAACATGGACATGACGTGGCCTTGTTTTGTATATGGTGTTGAATGGAGTGCACTAGGTGCTGCAGTATTCCTGGAGTTTTTGGGATATGGCTGTCCAACATTAAGAGTAATGCAGTAATTATGGGTACTGAACTGTTCATCACCACAAACTGTGAGCAAAATAATAATAATAATAATAATAATAATAAGAACAACAATAATAAAGATTTTTAGTATTTCTGTGAGGTAGACCAGCAGGGTGTATGTACGTTGCCAGTAAATATGATATCTATTTTTAGTTTGTCCTTTTATTTTGAACACATATCATCCATATATTTACAACAGAACCATTGGATAGGGTTTCAGAGATGAAGAATCTGTTCTCTGAGCTCTTTTATCTGGGAAACTGGAGTTGTCTGTATTTGATAAGGGCATACTTTCAGAATCTGCACCTATAAAAATGTGTCTAGGAACGCCTGCAAGGCCAACAGAAACCAAGTGCTCATGAAAAAGTTCCCATGCCAGTGTCGTTGCCGGATGTCAAGCTCCACCTGGTGGATGCAAAAAGAACATTATAGCTTCTTCTGTTTCCGTTTTCTTTCATTTACATGAACAGCTTTATCCTTTTGGGTTCTGATGAGGCCGCAACCTGTCCCCGCCGAATCTGGCCAAAGGCAGGGTACAACTTGAACATAAAGATAGACAGACCATCACAGGGAAACAACACACACACACACACACACACACACACACACACACACACACACACACACACACACACACACACACACGAACCATTCACACCTCGAGGCAAGCAAGAATGTTGTGTTGGTCTAATGTGTAGGTCTTTCACCTGTGGGAGGAAACCAGGCCAGCATGAAGACAACATGCAAAATTCACCCTGGCCGGGCAGGAGGCTCAATCCCCTGACCTTTTTGTACAGATTATTTTCATTATTATTTTTGTTGCAAACAAACATAATATTTGTTGCATGTAATCATTGGCTGTAATTATAAAATTTTCTTCATTTTTGCAGGTTAATGAGGAGCCTCCTTCTATCTGCACGCCCGTTAGAGAGCCATTCTCTCCACATGGACGAGTGGTATCCACTGAACCTTACCGTGGCTGTTACGTGCGTGCTCAGCCGTTTGAGGAATTCTCCAGCCCCAGTCACCGCTATCTGCCACCACAGGTTGGATAAAGTCTTGGAGAACGTTTCTTGACTTTGATGTTAAATCATTGAAAATTTTCTTCGTTTCCATCAATTACATCTGGTTACAGCTGTGATGTTTGACTTCAGATGTGCAAAATCTTGCTAATATTCTGTACTCATTCTCATTTTAGGTCTCTTTCTCCACAACACGCCATGTGAGCTTTCACATGGACGATGAAGAGGTTGTTCGGATCAACCCCCGCAAGGACGTCCTCATCCGCGGTTATGAGGACTACAGACACCCGGTCATGTGGAAACAGGACACAGAGCGTGACGATACTGATTTCTCCACCACATTTACCAAACTGGACAGCAAGAAAAGTGAGTACTCTTTTCTGGAAGGCTCTGAGCATCGCACAGGCAACAAGGACTCGATTAAAACTCAGCAGCCTTCACCTCTTCTAAAATCCAAGAAATCTCGAAGGAGGCGGGAGGATGGTGAGCGCTCACACTGCATATATTGTCGTGAGATGTTCAACCATGAGGACAACCGACGTGGGGAGTGCCAGGACGCACCTGACCCCATCAAGCAGTGCATCTACAAGGTGAGCTGTATGCTGTGTGCAGAGAGCATGCTCTACCACTGCATGTCTGACTCGGAGGGCGACTTCTCAGACCCATGCTCGTGCGATTCCAGTGAAGAGCAGTTCTGTGTGCGCTGGCTGGCGCTGCTCGGTCTCTCCATAATCGCGCCCTGCATGTGCTGCTATCCACCACTGCGGGCCTGTCACCACTGTGGAGAGGCCTGCCACTGCTGCGGTGGCAAACACAAGGCCGCCGGCTGAGCCGACTCAACGGGGCGAAACACACGGCAAAGTGAAGAAACAACAGCCGTCGTCACTTTTCTTTTTTCATTCACCCCTAGAGGCGAGTGAGATGTTCCACTCCACTTTGGAGGCTTTGGAGATTTGATTTGGCCGAGAGCAGCAGAAGCCAATGATCAGATCTTGGGCTCTCGAGCTCACGTCACGGAGCTCGTTACGGAAGGGAAGGCGTTTACGGAATAAACTGAAATCACAAAATAAGCAAAAAATATATATTTGAAAAACAGACAAAAAAAGGTTCCTTGACATACACATGTCAGACTTTCATTACAAATAGTGTGTAAGCGTTGTGAAGGAATGTTGTCTTTTTGTACAGAGATCAAAACTATAAGAAAACTGAAGTGGTTGTGCATACAGAGGATCTGCTGTATGGTGTGCTAAAAGGGACATTCTCTTGCTTTTTGTGAATTTGCAGTAGGGTTAAAGTGGCCTTCTCTTTCAACTGGAGCATTCGCTGACTGTGTTATTACTAGACAAAAGGAAACGTGCACTAGTTATGTGTTGTTCCATGAAAAGTAACCCTAATAAATAATGGTACATACACTAAAACGCCAGTTTTAGCGGTACAAATTTACATTTCTCAAATGAGTGTATTTTTTCCCCCTCCCCCCTCTCCTTATTTTCATTTGTTTTGTAAGAGATGGTAACGTCATTTCTTATAAAATGATATTAAGGCATATAGCCTTTGTTATTAATCATGCTAATGCAAAACGAATGCATATTTCTCTAATTGGGAAGACTACATTTGGACCAGACAGATGCATTCCAGCATTGAGTGATTGATGACATAATCCACATTTACCCCTGATTCATAGATCCATCCTTGTCAAAGTCACCAAGAGACTGAGAGACCAATTAGATGAGCAAATGTAAATTTCAGTTTAAATTTCTTTTCATGCTTATCAGGGTGAAATTGGGTCCTTTTTCAGCTTTTTACGTGTTTATAAGCTGAAGTGGTGCTCAACCAGGAAGTTTGTTTTTAGAGTACATGACCTGTTGTGCTATTTTAATGATTAAGGGTGAAAGAGTGTCCAGTTTCTCTTATCAAACAAAGCACTTGTAATCATTTTACACCGGATATTCCTGGCTTGCAGTTTCTCCATTTGAATGCCCCTCATAAAAGCACTCACTACCAAGCTTTGGTTACAGCTTCATGTCTATGTTGTATATTTCATCCAGTATGTAGTCTCTGTTATAGTTTAAAGAGTTTGTGCATTACTTTTATCTGTTTTCTCACTCGGTACAAAACAAAAAACACACAAAACTGACATAGCATTTGAGACTTGCAGTAAGATGCGGACATTTCTCTGAACACTGTACAGTACAGTAAAATCAATCAATTGTTCAAGTAAAGTCTACAGATTCACAAACCCGATATCTTAACAAATCATCAAATCATTAAATATTCATCAAAATTATTGAAGAACAGTTCTCATTATCAACGTTTATGAGTCAAATGAAGGTTTTCGTTCCGGTCAGCAGGAAAGTTAATGGAAAAGTCCCCATTTCTAAAAGGCCAGTAAGACGCGTACCATGCTCTGGTTCTCTGATCTCATTGTGCATTTTACATCAACACACTTTATTTCTATGCAAATATTTCCATGAAAAAAACACTTAGATCTCTTCATAGAAGTCAGTGATGTGACACTTTAATATTGTAGATGTTAATCTTGGTACCAAACTAAAAAAAAAACAACTTATGTAAATATGTAACACTATATTTAAGCGACAATAATAATAATCCCATTCAAATTTTTAAAAAAAGAGTTGTATTTATCACTGCTGTCAGTATATACTATAGTTTGAGTTGACAGCATTATGTACATAGGTCACCTTTTAGTATTATTTCACATTGAAAGTAGAGGGCGTACATGAAAATGGTGGAGTTTTTAGTAGAGATTTTCTCTGGTTTCGTTTTGCAGAAAGAAGGCTAGAGAAGGTACAGTAGTGGCAGTCTACTTCTCAATGGGTTCGTCATAAGAAGCTGCTAGAAACAATCACTAATTATGTGCTGAGAGGAATCAAATTCAGCTATGGATGACTGTTAAACTATAAAACTAAAATTGTTCTTTGGATTTGTTGCTCACAAATGTTTTCTAGTGTTTTACTTTTTGTTAAGCACACCCATTTTAATGTTTTAAGATTTTTTTTTTTTGTTGTTGTTGTTGTTTTTGTTTGTTTCTTTGCTTGTTTTTTGGTTTATCCGTCCCATACTGTATTAGATTGCATTTTTTTTTTTTTTGTCACAAGCTGAACCAAGGTTTGATGAACCTTAACAAAACTTGCTGGCTGAGAAAACATGTAGAGTAGGCCACATCCATTCAATGATATTGTATACAGATACTGTAATGCCTAGTTTCATTCTGCATTGAGCAGCACAGTGAAGCCACGTGTAATGTGCTGTATTTAATATGCAACCTGTCCGCTTTCTTTGCTTCCTTTTCACTTTGGCGTTAACTTAACATTTATCCGTCTTCAGTTTTTAACCACTTGCTGCTAGTCTTTTATTTTTCAACTTTTTGTGTATAACTCTGGAATGCATTAAAGAAGAACATTCTTTACTATTTAAAGAAATGCTTATGTAAATTTGTCATTTCAGTGTGATGTTAAAAACAAAGCAGCAGCAATGTTCACAGCAGTTTAGTGGTTACTTTGGAATTCTTCGATGCTTTAGTGCACTGACATGTAGCTAGGCTTCTCCCCCTCCCGCCATTCCTAGCGTTTGATGATATAACGCTCATGTGATTAGTTTGAATTTGTGAAAACATTTGTGTTATGGTAATTGCAGTATAAATGGTACTCTGATGATTCCACTATGAACACTGCCTGGTTTCTTATCTGCATCTCGGAGTTTTAGTGCCATCTGCTTCACCCACTGACAACCTCAAAAAAGTGCCTCACGTCCATCAGAAATTCCATTCGAAACTTAACCGCTCTTGCTATGGATGTATTGGTTTATACACGTTTAGGTATTTGTATCATGGTTTGAAAAATACCAAGTATATGATGTAATATTTATAGTTCAGTAACTCATGTCATAGTTGTATTTTCTTTATACAGATGTAGCTTGTTATGTTTCATAAATATATAATGTAAATATGCATACAAATGTGTGTAACTGTTTTTATGTTACATCATACACTTGTAATTTGACATATAAAATAACATTACCATAATAAAAGGTGAGTTTTAATGTTTTTTCGGCAGTGTCTGTTTGTATGTGTGAGTGCAAGTGAGAACATTTAAATTCATCAACCGCTGCATCAGGGAACACCTGCTCATTCATGTAATTATCCAATTAGCCAGTTATGTAGCAGCAGTATGATGCATAATCATTCAGATAAAGGTCAGCATCATGTAATGTTCACGTCCAACATTTGAATTAACGAAGCTTGATTTTGATCTTGGCATGGTTGTTTGTAGCTGATAGGTCGGTTTGGGTATTTCTGAAATTGCTGATCTGGAATTTTCTCATATGACAGGCTAGAATGGTAGGAAAACATTGTGGGAGAGCTCTGTGGGTGGAAACAAATTGTTGCTTACAGAGCTCAGAGGAGAAACACGAGCGTGGTTCAACTCTCCAACTGAGGTGAGTAGAAAAGATTCTCAGAATGCATAACATATGTTGGTACTTGTTACAAAACTGTCACAGTAAATATTTTTTCATTTGACATACTGTATTGATTCCATAAGTGAAATAATTTCCTCTGCATTTAACATATCCACACACACACACTTGGATGCCACACACACATTGAGGGCTCCCAGAGAGTAGTTGGGGTTAGGTGTCTTGCTCAAGGGCACTGCAGCCATTTATGTTGAGTAAGGGAAAGTGCTGCTCACTCCCCCACATTTTTCCTGCTGGTTCAGGAATTGAACCAGCAACCTTTTGGTACCAAAGCTGCTTCCCTAACCAACGAGGCTGCAGCTGGAGAGCTAACATTTGGGAAAAACAGCAATGCCTTTTTTGTTTTTGTTTTGTTCAGCATGGTTACAACCATAGCCTTGGTGTCAGCAAGAATCATTTAGGTTCTTCTCATCAAGGCCGAGCAACCCCATGGCAAAAATTATGGAATCACCAGTCTCGGAGGATGTTCATTCAGTTATTTAATCTTGCAGAAACAAAAGCAGATCACAGACATGACACAAAACTAAAGTCATTTCAAATGGCAACTTTCTGGCTTTAAGAAACACTAAAAGAAATCAAGAAAAAAAAAAATGTGGTGGTCAGTAACAGTTTTTTTTTTTTTTTTAGACCGAGTGTGGGGAATAAATTATGGAATCACTCAATTTTGAGGAAAAAATTGTGGCATCATAAACAAAAAAAACAGTAACAACAAAAGAACACCTCAACACACCACTAGTACTTTGTTGCACCACCTCTGGCTTTTATAGCAGCTCACAGTCTCGGAGGCATGGACTTAATGAGTGACAAACTGTACTTTTCATCAATCTGGCTCCAACATTCTCTGATCGCTTTTTGCTGATCAGCTTTGCAGGTTTGCCTTGTCATTGACCATTTTCTTCAACTTCCACCACAGATTTTCAATTGGATTGAGATCCAGACTATTTGCAGTCTATGGCATTGACCTTATGTGTCTTTCTTCAAGGAATGTTTTAACAGTTTTTGCTCCATAGCAAGATGCATTATCATCTTGAAAAATGATTTCATCATCCCCAAACATCCTTTCAATCGATGGGAAAGAAGTGTCAAAATTTCAACATAAACTTGTGCATTTATTAAAAATGTAATGACAGCCATCTCCCCAGTGTGTTTACCTGACATGCAGCCTCATATCATCAATGACTGTGGAAATTTGCATGTTTTCTTCAGGGAGTCGTGTTCATAAATCTCATTGGAACGGCACCAAACAACGGGTCCAGCATCATAACCTTGCCCAATGCAGATTCACGATTCATCATTGAATATGACTTTCATCCAGTCATCCACAGTCCATGATTGCTTTTCCTTAGCCCATTGTAACCTTGTTTTTTTTTTTTTCTGTTTATGTGTTAATGATGGCTTTCGTTTAGCTTTTCTGTATGTAAATCCCATTTCCTCTAGGCAGTTTCTTCCAGTTCGGTCACAGACATTGACTCCAGTTTTCTCCCATTTGTTTTGCTGTACATTTTCTGTTTTCAAGACATATTGCTTTAAGTTTTCTGTCTTGATGCTTTGATGTCTTCCTTGTTCTAACAGTGTGCTTGCCTTTAACAACCTTCCAGTGTTGTTTGTACTTGGTCCAGATTTTAATTTTAGGCACCACTGACTGTGAACAACCAACATCTTTTGCAACATTGCGTGATGATTTACCTTCTTTAAGAAGTTTGATAATCCTTGACATCTCTTGTGTTGGAGCCATGATTCATGTCAGTCCATTTGGTGCAACAGCTCTCCAAGGTGTGATCACTCCTGTTTAACTGCAAATGAGCAGATCTAATCTGATGCAGGTGTTAATTTGGGTATTGGAAATTTACAGGGTGATTCCATATTTTTTTCCTCAGAATTGAGTGATTCCATAATTTATTCCCCTCCTTGGTATAAAAAGTAATATTTGTGATTTGCATGAAATTAGTACATCAGAGGGAAAGCCCATGTAAGACGTTTTGGAGACAAAGTCAGAGAGGCAGATTGAGATGGTTTGGACATGTACAGAGGAGCGATAGTGAGTATATTGGCAGCAAGATGCTGAGGTTGGAACTACCAGGCAAAAGGCCTAGAGGAAGACCAAAGAAAAGATTTATGGATGTGGTGAAGGAAGACATGAATGTCGTTGGAGTAAGAGAAGAAGATGCAGAGGGCACGGTGAGATGGAGGCGGATGATCTGCTGTGGCGACCCCTGAAGGGAACAGCCGAAAGGAAAAGAAGAGGTCTAAAAAGTAAGTGTTACTGACTATCTAGTGCCTGAGTCGTAGGACGACCATTGGCGACCCACCATGAAGGATAACGCCCTGGTTATCATCTTCATGGAGGTTTTCTTGGCAGGATTAGTGCGGTGGTTTGCCATTGCTTTCGGCACGATGTGAACCTACAGGCAATTTAGAACGGCCAATTAACCTACTGTGCATGTCTTTGGATTGTGGGAGGAAACCGGAGCACCCGGAGGAAACCCACGCAAGCCTGGGGAGAACATGCAAACTCCACACAAAAACACCCAGGCCAGGAATAGAACCCAGGCCTTCTTGCTGTGAGGCAGACGTGCTAACCAATACGCCACCGTGCCACCTGTTACTGACTACCACATTTTTTTAAGTGTTTCTTAAAGTCAGAAAGTTGACATTTGAAATGACTTTAGTTTTGTGTCATGTCTGTGATATGCTTTTTTAATGCAAAATTAAACAACTGAATGAACATCCTCTGAGATCGGTGATTCCATAATTTTTCCCTGAGATTGTACACACTATGGTTTACAGTGTTTATGATATTTGCTTTGCATTTTTCAGTTTACATTCTAGAGACTTGTGTGTAATCTACAGTCAACAATTGGTAAACTACTTGGTTCAATTTACAGGCCCCAGCCCTGCAACTGTTAAAATCACCAAGATCACGCTTTTATCCTATCTTCTTTGACGTGAACATCATTCATTACGTGGAGTTTTTGATGGGTATCTGCATGATTGAATGCATTGAACTGTTGAAATTTAATTGGATTATTACAATATTGCAGGATGTAGTAGCTATCACATTCGACTCACAATATAAAGGCTCTGGGTTTGAGTCCTGGAGTCAGGTTTTTCTGTATGGAGTTTGCATGTTCTCCCCATATTTATGTAGGTACTCCACTTTTCTTCTACAGTCCAAAGACATGCACATTATGGTATTTGGCTGTTCCAAAGTGTGTGTATTGGACCTGTGATGGTGTGTTGACCAAATGACTGAGATGAGCTTCATAACTTCCCGAAGAGTTTAATTTTAATCCCTAAGAGGATTAAACAGTTGGGCATGTGTGTAAGCATACAAAATCCACTACAGCCTGAACAGTTAAAGCAATTAATAAAATTGGTGACTGGATAATTCATATGAAATCAATAGCCATTCACTATTCAAGGTTAAGTACATTCCATTTATGATAAATAAATCGTGTTGTTCCTATCAAGAAATTCATGGTGGTACAAGAATCGTCAGGTAAGAAAACCAAATTTTGTCAAACTAAATTCTCCCTATTTTATCTCATAAACTACTAATAAATCTCTCTCTCTCTCTCTCTCTCTCACTCAGATGCACTATTAAAGGTCATAAACAGAACAGATTTGAAGATGTTGAAATTCGGCTGACAGATAAATGTGAGAGTAAATTTTAAAAGGAAATGTATTAAATTAAGTTTAAAGCAGCGTAAACAGGGGCGGAACCTAAGAATATGGCTTGTGTTCCTTTACGGAAGTATTAGAAATGCGCATACATACGCTACACGCTTAGCCTGTATTTATTTCTTTTTAATTCGTTATTTGGTTTTTAATTGTGTGCGATGGAAAGTGACATACTTGATGGGCTTGATCAAGTGGGGTAAGTAAAATAAATACGTTTTGTATGTTTAATAAACAGAAGTTATTTGGTACATTACATTTGTACTATTGGCTAGAAACGTTCGTGTATGTTGTACGAGGAGCTTATAATTAAATAAGAGGAAAGAACGAGCATAAAACGGCCGGTGGGGCTGTTTAACAAACAGAATTCTAGAGGGGGGGATTAACACTAGTTCCCTGGCCCGTTGTGTGTGAAAAGGCTATTAAATTAGCTAGAAAATCATCCTGCTGGGTATCTGATAAATTCACTGGGTAAAACAAGACCGAGTGTTGCTGACCAGTAAATATGCAGGACTAGTGGATTCAGAACTGTACTACTCCTGTTGACCGGTAGGGGTTTTTTAAATAGAGCATGGAATTATTATTATTATTATTAATAATAATAATAACAATATTATATTAATAATAATGATGATAATCAATACTATGACTATTTTTATTATCATTAATACTACTGATTATATTGTTAATATTATAACTATCATTAATCATTATATTGCTGTTGTTACCCATGCTGTTTGTTGCAGCTATTGTGAGTCTCTTGATGAAAAGGCACTCTCAGCAGCATGTGAGCAAGGCTTTAACTCTCAGGCGTTTACACATGTATGTGCATGGTTATCAACCAAGCTTCATCAACACTCTAATTCCAAGGATCAGAAATCAGAAATACCAGGTAATTTTCATATCATATATTTTTTGCCTGCATGATCAAACTGTTTGGGATTTGATGGGTTGCAGTAGTCTTTATATAGCTGTTAGGGTGTTAAAATTAACTTTCTGATAGGCCATTCGTCTGTGATTATAAATTAAGGAAGTTATCATGTTTTTGAACATTGTAGGTATGCTCATACATTCATTTTCTTTGACTTTTTAAAACAATGCGATTGTGCTCAAATCTACCTGTATTCGCCACAAATGTAGACCGATTGAACAAAATTTAGTTTTAAAACATTTAATAACTCACTTCAGCAACCATTTTTTCCCCACACAACTTTTACCATTAATGGGTCATGAGTTGTACACATATGTAGATTGTTCTTATTGTATTGTGCTTTAGTTATAACCCTGTATCCTTGAGGTCTTTAATTTATCCGTGATGGATTTTTACAGAAGATCCCGAAAACGCAAAGGCTGAATTAAACAGACTGTTGAAAGAGCTGTCATGTCCATACAAGAGGCTTGATGGGGAACTGAAGACCAAAAAGGAGCATCTGCAAGTCCTTTGTAAGTTTTAGCACTCATATAACACTATCACTAATTCATAAATCACTGTGAGTTACAGTTGTTTCTGAAGAGTTTTGTATTTGCAGTGTTTTTAGTGTCAGAACTTCAGGCCATGCAGATTATAACAAGTAAAACAGTGAAAGACATAAAGGTTGAAAAAAAGATCTCACCTCTTCAAGATCTCCAAGCAATCTGCAAAGTGCTGAAACTCCCAGAGCCAGATGAACAGAAAACTGTGGATTTATTTTCATCGATAGAAAATGAGGTCAGTTTAAAGAATAATGTATGGATAATGTAATAATAAAAGATAATGTGCAGGTAATGTAATGAGCATCGTCATTTTTCTTCTTCTTCACTTATCCCTTAACATTCGAGGATGTTGTTGGGGCACCTTCATGGCGAGACTTGGGCTGATTTGGCCTGGCGGAGCCCATCCCTCTCCAGGTCGTAGAAACACGCTGACGGCTTTGCAGCCTACTCTTTACGAAAATCAGCAATGGTTCTTTTACATGCCTGTCACCATAGACAGTGGGAGACATGGCCTGCCTTTGATAACCCAGTTAGCTGCACTGGCCGGGGGGTCATAATTTTTAACAAATGAAAACAATTTAAAGCTTCAAAATATAACATAGTCATAGTGGGATTGAAAAAATGAACACTTGCTTTTTATCATTTTAATAAATAGATTTACATAAATATATTTCAGTCCATTGCAGGTCAACAAACACACTTACCTGACGCTATTTGGAACCGCTGGCGAGCCTAATTTAAAAAAAAAAAATAAAAATGAAAAATGTAGGTATGTAATACATAAATTCTGTGTACATACACATCTTTTATTTATTTACTAGTATTTTAAAGTAGAATAACTGTCTGTTCCACATTGCCCCTAGCTGGGAGTGTGAAGTATGTGTGTTGCCTTGCAATGGACTGGCGAGCTGTTCATTATACACAATGACAGAATTGATTGAGACCCATTCGAGGCTAATTCCCTGTGACCCAAGTCGGAATAAGTGGTTCGGCAAATTATTGAATGACTGCCTTAAATGTTTCTTCAGGTAACGATTTTGCTGAAGAAGGTCCCAGAAAAGCACATTGGAAAACCAGTGTTAAAGGAGTCCCTTAACAGCGAACAGTGGGTAAGTATTCCACACTAAACTTTAGTATCACAAAATTTTATGGTTTGAGTTGGATGACTTGAATATGACTTGAACTAAGCACATTTAATTAAAATGCAGTGCAGTGTGATGCCAGGGGGAGCGTGTATGACCCTGGGGAACATGCTTTTCTGGAATTGTGCACAGTGGGCCCTTGACTATTTGTGGTTTTGCACCCACAGTTTGAGTATTCGCTGACTGCCGAGCAACCGGCACGTTATTCAAATTCAGCCAATGGCTGCCCTCCTTTCTCCTGATTGGTTGAGCTGATGTCCCGCCCCTTTTTCCTCATTCACACACAAGTTGTCAGTGAGCCTCTTTTTATTTGTGTGTTTTAATTACCAGTTAAGCTTTATGATACCACTCAAACGCTGTTCGTCTTCTCAGGCTAAGCCATAGAAAACGCTGGATGTCTGTTCTGAAGAAATAAGACTTTCTCCTGAGAAATGACGGTTTTCTCTGAGCTGTTGTATTAAAATCTTTCAATTATTATTCCAGTACAGTACCTAAGTTCTTGTTTATGCGTGAGATTTTATGTTCTGTAGCATGTTTAACAAACGATACCAAAAGGATAAACTTCATTACAGTACTCTTCATGTCCTTTTACATTGAAGTTGGAGTCTCCAAGATGGTGCTGCCCAGTGGGTGACGTCGCGGAGTTCTCAGAGTCAAATTGTTTCTTTGTTCGTTTTATTTATTGTTTTGTTTGTTCATGTTTTGCACTATGCTCATCTACGACCGGTCGACTGTACTACAGCGATAAGATAGGAGTATCTTCGGGCGTGTATAACTAAGCAGATCTAGCATGCTATTAGCAGAGCTGTATGCTCTTGTTCAGTTTTATTTGTTGTTTTGTTTGTTCATCTTATCCGGTGTATGTGTATCCTCGAGCCATGTTTCACAGAAACACAGTCCTATAGATCCCTCTGCGCTGCAATCTGAGCATGAAGCTCGTCCATCTTATTTCGCAGGGACTGAACATTTTAAAGCAGTATGGCCGGAAGTGCTAACCGGGCCGTGGATCTGATAACTCCGCCAGGGCTTAATGTTAGCATTGAGCTCCCAAAGCATAGCATTGCATAGCAGCTCACGATAGGAGTTGTTGCGTGCTTAGTTGCCCGAAGCTGAAGCTGCTCATAGTTGTAGCAGGGTCGACCGATCATAGACAATGCAAAACATGAACAAACAAATAAAACAAATTAAAACGAACAAAGAAACAATTTCACTCTGAGAACTCTGCGACATTGCCCTCTAGGCAGCGCCATCTTGGAGACGTCACTCCAAGACGTCACTCCAAATTCAATGTAAACGGACATGAAGCATAATAAAGTTTATCCTTTTGGTATCATTTGTTAAACATGCTGCAGAACATAAAATCTCACGCACAAACATTCTCAGAATTAACTTGGGTACTGTACTGGAATAATAATTGAAAAAAGTTTTTAAAACGAATGCTTTACAACAGTATATGCTGTATAATGTTTATATATTTTATTACTAAATATCACAGTACAAAATTGAAAAGTTTTTCTTAATCATTACTATATTTTACTACATTAATACTGTAATAATGAGTAAGACTGTCTGTAGAATGTGTTTAAGAAGCATATTTTAGCGCATGTAATAGATACATTGTATTTTACTGCCGGCTGCTCATTTGCGCATGTGACGTCATACATGGGGTTTTACTTCCGCGTACAGAACTCGCGGATTATCTCGATTCGTGGGAGGGCTCAGAACCGTCCCTCGCGAATGTCAAGGGCCTACTGTACGGGAATTAAGTGTAATTGCACCTCCACTCCACTAGTTGGCAGTGGCGCTCTCATGGTCATGCTATGGTGTTGTGGTTTTTCACACACGCAAACGATATGAAGTGCAGTAAACAACATGGAAAAAATTCTAACAGGAACGAAGAGAAGGTGGAGAGAGACGGAGATATTAAGATGTAAATAAGTTGAATGAGTTTAAATAAGGATTTTTTTTTATTTCAGGCACATTGGTGCACTATAAATCTTTTCTATTACAGATTAAAAAACAACATTCATGAAGTTTTTCTTTATTGTAAATTCAACTATATTTCTTTTTTAATGTTAATAAAGATACAACGTTATGCAGTGATGTACTAATAACAATTTTATAGACAAATAATACTATTTATAGTCGCTCGCTGGGTGTGGGAGGGGGATGAAATGGTTTTTTTGTTCCTAGGTGGGAGTGCCACTTAAGAACAAGGGAGATGTTCAGAGTTGTGGCAACTATAGAGGGATAAAGTTGATGAGCCATACGATGAAGTTATGGGAAAGAATAGTGGAAGCTAGACTAAGGGCAGAGGTCATCATTTGTGAACAACAGTTTGGTTTCATGCCAAAAAATAGCACCACAGATGCAGTGTTTGCTTTGAGGATGTTAATAGAGAAGTACAGAGAAGGCCAGAGGGAGCTGCATTGTGCCTTTGTGGATCTGGAGAAAGCATATGACAGGTTGCCGAGAGAAGAACTGTGGTATTGCATGAGGAAGTCTGGAATGGCAGAGAAGTATGTTAGAGTGGTGCATGACATGTATGAGAGATGTAAGACAGTGGTGAATTGTGCTGTCGGTGTGACAGAAGAGTTCAAGATGGAGGTGGGGCTGCATCAATGATCAGCTCTGAGCCCCTTGTTTGCTATGGTGATGGACAGGCTGACAGACGAGGTTAGACAAGAATCACCCATGGACTATGATGTTTGCAGATGACATTGTGATCAGTAGTGAGAGCAGAGAACAATTGGAGGAAAATCTAGAGAGGGGGAGGTATGCCCTGGAAAGGAGAGGAATGAAGATTAGCCTCAATAAGACCGAATACGTGTGTGTGAACGACAAGGACCCAAGAGGAACGGTGGGGTTACAGGGAGCAGAGATAAAGAAGGTGGATGATTTTAAGTACTTGGGCTCAACAATTCAGAGCAATGGAGAGTGTGGAAAAGAGGTGAAAGTGTGTGCAGACAGGTTGGAATGGTTGGAGAAAAGTCTCCATTGTGATGTGTGATAGGAAGGTATCGGCAAGAATGAAAGGAAAAGTGTACAAGACGGTGTTGAGGCCAGCGATGTTGTATGATTTAGAAACAGTGGCGCTGGGGAAAAGACAGGAGGCAGAGCTGGAGGTAGCAGAGATGAAAATGTTGAGGTTCTCTTTGGGAGTAACGAAGATGGATAGGATCAGGAATGAGTACATCAGAGGGACAGCACACGTAAGAGGTTTTGGAGACAAAGTCAGAGAGGCTCGATTGAGATGGTTTGGACATGTACAGAGGAGGGATAGTGAGTATATTGGTAGTAGGATGCTGAGGTTGGAACTGCCAGGCAGAAGGCCTAGAGGAAGACCAAAGAGAAGATTTATGGATGTGGTGAAGGAGGACATGAAGGTCGTTGGAGTAAGAGTAGAAGATGCAGAGGATAGGGTGAGATGGAGGCGGATGGTTTGCTGTGGCGACCCCTGAAGGGAGCAGCCGAAAGGAAAAGAAGAAGAAGAAGAGGAGGTGGGGGCGCCACAGAAAATAATTGAGAAGCACTGTGGTAGAGAGAAATGCTAAATGTATGAATAGGGGATACTTTGCACAATCCCAATTGTATAACTTAGAGGTAGGTATTGGAACTAGGATTCTGTGGGAAAAGGTTGCTGGAGCAACTGGTCAGTTATGAGTTTTTAAAGACCAAGAAATATCTTTCTTTAAATTGGAATATAAAAAAACGCTTCATTTAGCCCCTTCTGTGCAATGTTAATCATTACCACATTCATTTAAATTCAGTGCACACTTTATCCTGGTAGATGTGGCTGTTGTTGAAATTATTACTTTGTTTATTGTTTGAAGAGAGAGAAAACTTAATTACAGTACAGTGGTACCTCACCTTACAAAAGACCCAACAAACGAAAGATCAAGTTACGACACGCATTTGCCTAAAATTTCCGTCTCTGGATATGAAAAAAATTCACGTTACGAAATGCGCCACCTCAAAAATTCAAACAATGTGCGAGTTGCTCTCCCATTGGCTATCTCCCAGCACCCCGCCCCACTGGCCTCCCAAATACCCATGATGCTTTTCGTGTGCCTTTGACACATTGTTTGTCACGGAGTTCTAACACGCATAAAGGACAAAGTTACTGCTGTTTCATGAGTTTTTCCAAGTGTGCTCATTGTAACTTAAATTTTTGGCTCAGGCTTTTAACCTTGCATAAACATTTGCAAGATTATAACTCCGCTAAGACGACATGGTCAACACACACACACACACACGCGCGCGCGTGCGCATGTGATTCCCTGTGAAAGTGATTCCCGGTGCAAGTGAAAGGAAGAGGGCTCGTGGCATACGGTTGAGTGATATCAATGCAATGAAATATGGCCGAAACCCGTCTACCGTCGATACGATAATGAAGCAGAATGAGGTATACTTACTAAAAGGTATACTTTTAAAATTTTTTAAGGGTTCAGGGGTAGTATTGGGGGGCCTTGGAATGAATCACACGTTTTACATGTAAAAATGATACTCAACTTGTGAAAAAATCGGGTTATGAAACCACTTCTGGAACGGATTAATTTCGTAAGGTGAGGTACCACTGTATTTAGAAAGTAAAATGCAGTAAGTAGATGTAAGTAACAATGAAACTGAGAAAATTATTTTGATGTTTTCTGGAACAGCAGTGAATGGGTATCAGTCTTGTGCACATCTGTTGTGTAAGTGGTTATGTTTTACAGATTATGGCTTTCTAACAATTGACTTGTTTTTTTTTTTTGTTTGTTTTTTTTTTAAATTGTTGTTGTTGTTTTTTCCCCCCCAATCATCAGAGACAGCTGGAGAAGGTAAACAGTGTTCTTTTGGCAGACTACGAGTGTCGACGGCGCATGTTGATCAAACGTTTGGATGTTACGGTGCAGTCTTTCGGCTGGTCAGACCGAGCCAAGGCATGTTGAGCCACAAGCTTTTATCGATCTGTGTGATAACATTCTGATATGTGATCTCTATCATATCTATCATCATGTGTCATGACTTCACTCTTTTCTGTAATAGCCAGTATTAAGAGTTTTAATAGTTTGTACTACAGTAGCTTTGTCTGGGGTCAGACCATATGTACTAACCTTTGCTCCATACATGCATCAATAATCCCTGCATCACAGACAGTCTTGCTGGTTTACTGTTTGTCCTTCTTAGGACTATGCGTGGTAGGTACTTTCCACTATGTACCAGAAACACCCAACAACCAGAATCTGCCATTTTGAAGATGAATATAATGAGTTGTTTAGACCTCATGTTGTTGGCTGTTTGCCTGATAGGGCTAGATGTCTGTTTGCTTTCAACAAGCTGTTCTTTTGGGACATGACACACAGTATTGGAAATATTCCTTTCCATCACATAATTGCTGCACATTTGTCAGCTGCATATTGATGCTTGGGAGCTCCTGTTTTACCGTGACCAAAGTTGCTCAATGTGCCATTATAATACAGTGGACTCATTGTTGTATCCATGGAACTGGTTTGAGACAACCTCTTGTGTTTTTGACTTGATATATTGTTGTACAGTAGTAATTATTTTATGGTGGGATACATTTGGTCACCAACAACACTTGCACAGGCTGTAGCATTCATGTGGTACTTGATTGGTTGTATTGGCCCAGTGTTTATTAACGAAAGATTTCCCACCCTATTACACTGCCACTACAAACCTGAAAAGCAATTCATTCTGCTGATGCCAAATTCTGCCTCTACCATCTGCATGTCAGAGATCCAGATTCCTTAGACTCATAGTCATGCTCTTGGCAGATATGAGGGAAACCATATCTATATGATGTGTGAGTGAAATCTGTTCATGTCACAGTTCAATATGTGCTTTCTGGGATACTCTTCTCCTCACCATGGTTGCAAAGAGTGGTTATTTGCGTCAAAATTCGTGTTTGCTCTAGCCGCTCTCTTCTGAAATATTTAATCATGGTGTTGCAGCACAGAATTTTTGCTCACTGGATGCTTTTTGCAGCGTTTTTTTGCAACTCTAGAGATTAGTGAGCATGGAAATCCCAGGAGAGCCCCTTCAGTGGCACGAACCTCTATCAGCAGCAGCTTTTACACAAAAACATATATACAGCCAAATTCTATATAAATTTGTACCATATAACTCATGCTAGGTTAATTTATTAAATTGTGTTAACATGATGGGCATTCAGCAAACACATCCAAGATATGGAAATTCAAATACATGCTTGATAAAGCTGCGGTTAAGTATGATGGGCAAATCAAATTCAGTAATGTTCAGTGGATTTATTCATATTTATTGTCAGTGAGCATATAATAAGCAAGTTAATTTAGTTAATTCTTTTTCAACAGGCAAGAACTGACGCTATGGCCAGGGTCTACCAGCCAAAGAGGCATTCACTGTCATTAAAGTCATCAGTAAGTCTTGCTCACCTCTTGGCGGCGAGAGAAGACATCTGCAACATGGTAAAAACCACCAGCGAATCCTGCAGGGCGAGGACTGCCTGCGCTGTGAACAAGGTGTGTGTAAAATAGATAATGACAGTTCTGGTTTCTTGTTGGTTTTATGTATATATATATATATAATATACACATACATATATACACACACACACACACACCGTTTTTCCCCGAAAATAAGACAGGGTTTATGTTAATTTTCATAACGAAATATGATACCAGGGCTTATGTTTAGGTGATGTAATAGAGAAAAATGTAAAATACATGTCTTATAATTTTGTTATGATATATCTTTAAAAATATATCTTTGTCTTTATATATTCTTATTTCGTTACATTTCTTTATTTTTTTAAATATTTTAACCAGAACCGAATCGAGCGATTTTTTTTTTTTTTTTTTTAAAGGACACGAGTGTATGTCCTCGTTTTAATGCAGTCGCTGACATCATCGTCTGAGCCTCATCGTGCAAGGATTGATGCTTTGACAGCTTACCTTAGGTAAAGGTGCCTAATAGATGAGTCAGCGCGTTCACCTCGAGCCCTAGATTGAGCGAGTAGCAGACCAATGAATTGAGGTTTTGCAGTCACGTGACCCCAATACAATCATGTGCCATCTTGGACGGCAAGCGTGATCCAGAACACACACACATACGACTTGGTAAGCATGGCTTCAAAAACACCCGATAATGACCGTGAAAGCAAAATATGCGAGTGTCGAAGGCAAAAGCAATGTGTTGGAATAATTGTAGTGTTCATTTAGATCCTGACACAATGACACTATAATATTGTCAGATGTTGTCAATCATCTGACAGGTGACCAGAGGGCGAGGTATCTGAGTAAAATAAAGCAGCTGGGGATTGCCGATCCATATCTAATGCCGCAGTCAATGTTTAGGAATGTGTTAGAATGTGACCATTCTTCCCTTCCTGCCTTTGCCTACTTGGATCTTTGTACACATCTTGTCCATGGCCCATCTCCATTTACTGGCAAAGAGTTAAACGTCAAATCAATGGAAGCTTACAAGAATTTTGTTGCCAGATTTGTAAGCTGTATGCAACAATGGGAGCCAGGAACCGGGAAGAGAGATGACCACCTCATAACGGCTAAGGCGTGTGTTCTATCCCCAAATAGAGCTACACAAACAAGCACTTATGCAATTATAAATTACAATTATCACTGCTTATAATGGTTGTATAAATTCACATTTTATATATATAAAATATATATTTCCCTGATACAAAGTGTTCGCTGCATATTCTACTGTATTCTGTAGGATTCCAGTCTTTCCTATTTCCCGCTGTGATCCACTTGGCTTTTTTTCTCCGGGTCAGATAGAAAACGATAAAATGACAGTGCAGGCTTTACTCCTCTGTCTATTTGCACAGCCAACAGTGCAACATAATATTTTAAAATGTTTAGCAATGTTGAATGAGCGAGCGCCGTCCGGATCATGCCGTCCAATATGGCATGTAAACATAAGTCACGTGACCCTGTGACATCACGCTCTCAACTAGGGCTTATTTTAAGGGGAGGGCCTATATTAAAATCATCTTGTAAAATCACGCTCGGTCTTATTTTGTGGTTAGGTCTTGTTTTCAGGGAAACACGGTATATATATATATATATATATATATATATATATATATATATATATATATATATGTATATATATTTGCAATCACGGTTTGAGTATCCATGGACTGCCGAGCAGCTCTCACGTGATTCAAATTCAGCCAATGGCTGTCCTCCTTCCTGCTGATTGATTGAGATCATGTAACGCCCCTTATGAGCCTTTTTAGTGTGTTTTTAATAGACACAATTCACATCTCAGCTCGCGCACAGCATCATGGGATCTCAACTACTAAACGTGGCAGAAGTAAACCTTGATGTGGATGAGAACTGCACTATCAATGCGTTTAATTTATGGAAAGTTCCCGACCTTCGGGCGTATTGTATACGTAGGGGTCTTCTCGGTTGTTTCTGCAAGTGTAAAGATGAACCTGTTGCGCTTGCATTTGTGGTGACGTTACAAAAACTGCCGATAGTTTTGTCAAAGGCTGAGGAATCTAAACAAGTCCAATGTGACTATGCCAGCTTGTGTGTGGCATAAGTGTGGCAGAAAACGCTGCACAACCAGAAGAGGTGACCGGACCCTGAGGAAGATTGTGGAGAAGGGCCGATTACAGACCTTGGGAGACCTGTGGAAGCAGTGGACTGGGCTATGGGTGCCGCATTCCCCAGGTCAAGCCACTTTTGAACCAGAAACAGCGGCAGAAGCGCCTGACCTGGGCTACAGAGAAGCAGCACTGGACTGTTGCTCAGTGGTCCAAAGTACTTTTTTCAGATGAAAGCAAATTTTGCATGTCATTCGGAAATCAAGGTGCCAGAGTCTGGAGGAAGACTGGGGAGAAGGAAATGCCAAAATGCCTGAAGTCCAGTGTCAAGTACCCACAGTCAGTGATGGTCTGGGGTGCCATGTCAGCTGCTGGTGTTGGTCCACTGTGTTTTATCAAGGGCAGGGTCAATGCAGCGAGCTATCAGGAGATTCTGGAGCACTTCATGCTTCCATCTGCTGAAAAGCTTTATGGAGATGAAGATTTCATTTTTCAGCACGACCTGGCACCTGCTCACAGTGCCAAAACCACTGCTAAATGGTTTACTGACCATGGTATTACTGTGCTCAATTGGCCTGCCAACTCTCCTGACCTGAAGCCCATAGAGAATCTGTGGGATATTGTGAAGAGAAAGTTGAGAGACACCAGACCCAACACTGTGGATGAGCTTAAGGCCGCTATCGAAGCATCCTGGGCCTCCATAACACCTCAGCAGTGCCACAGGCTGATTGCCTCCATGCCACGCCGCATTGAAGCAGTCATTTCTGCAAAAGGATTCCCGACCAAGTATTGAGTGCATAACTGAACATAATTATTTGAAGGTTGACTTTTTTTTGTATGAAAAACACCTTTTTTCTAATTTTTTGGTCGGATGAAATATGCTAATTTTTTGAGATAGGAATTTTGGGTTTTCATGAGCTGTATGCCAAAATCATCAGTATCAAAACAATAAAAGACCTGAAATATTTCAGTTGGTGTGCAATGAATCTAAAATATATGAAAGTTTAATTTTTATCAGTACATTACAGAAAATAATTAACTTCATCACAATATGCTAATTTTTTGAGAAGGACTAGTATATATAAAATTAACATATATGAATGCTATTTGTTGGTTTCGATAAATGAACAGATCAGTTAATTTGTGGACATTTCAATGTTTGAATTATCCTCATCTGTATCTACGCCCATACAGTTTCATATACGTTTTGGTTCTTATAGCCTAAATGAATTTGAATGCCATTGTTATAAAACTTAACAATAAGTAGTGTTTTGTAATATATTAATTGATATAACTCGGCTGTACTGGATGTGTACTGTTTTATAAATTATGAGCAATTTTTATTTATTTTTATGATTTTCACAATGGTTTTGGTTCAGGGTTTGAACCACCTGGCTGACTGTAGCCTTTTCATACGAGGTTTTCATGTTCTTCCTGTGCCTGCATATGGTTCCCTGCTCATGTGATGGTTTCCTTCCACAGTCTAAAGACATAAAGATTTTCTGTACGTATGAGTGAGTGTGTTTATGGTTGGTTATGTTAGCACTGAAATAAATTGGCAACCGGTTCAGGGTGTAGCCTACCTCTTACTCAAAGCTATCGTGTCCAGCTTCCTCACAATTCTAATGGATAAGTGACTATAGTTGATGAGTAAATGGAAATCCCTGTTTTCGATGTGTATTTGTAACATAAACCTAGCCATTCCTTAACTTGGAAGTTTTCTTCCTGCCAATTAATCCCCAGGTTCTGATGGGAAGAGTTCCTGATCGGGGTGGAAGGCCCTCAGAGATTGAGGCCCCGCCTCCTGAGATGCCACCATGGCAGAAGCGACAGGACGGAGGAGGAAGAGGAGGCGGATTCAGAGGGGGCGGTGGCTACGGGGGAGGTGGCTATGGAGGTGGTGGCCGTGGAGGTGGTGGGTATGGGGGTGGAAGATCTGGACAAGGCGGACATGGTGGAGGAGGTGGATATGGCGGTGGATATGGCGGTGGATATGGAGGAGGTGGACATAGAAGTGGTGGCTATGGAAGCAGTGGACAAAGTGGCTGGGGCCGAGATGGCAGTGGAGATCGAAGTCACGGAGGAAGGGGTGGTAGGGGGGGTTATTATCAGCGTTAATAGTGTCTCCTTTGTAATTAAAGCTAACCACAGTATTGAAAAATTGGATGATTTAATGCGTTTCCATACAGAGATTGTTCTGTTTTTTTTTGTTTTTTTTATAAATCTTTTAAATCTGTGTTCACGGACAGGAACAGGAATCATAAACATGTTTAAATTACTCAGACGTCATGTAGTGATTGGACGAAGAGGAAAGTCTGTCAAAGAGGATGGATAATCATTTAGCACATTTTTACACGGTTATGAAAACAAGGAGAATCATGCCTGTAATAGTGTAGTTTTAGTTTTTGTGTCACATTAACATTTGAAATGTTAATATTATTTGTGTGAACTTTTTTGGTTTTTGACCAGATTTGTGATCGATCCTAGGGATTAGTATTCCGTTACAGAATGTAATAATCAAGACACGGCTGTGTCAGTGCAACACTTCTTCTAAATAAAGTTGATGTCATCTAGCACTTTTGTGAATGATTATTGATTTATTTTAATAATATACAATTTGCTAATTAATTATGATGTATTTTAAATACAGTGCTGTCAAAGAACAATTTGATGGTGATGAAAATTGAATTGTAGTGTTTTCAAAGGCAGTGCACAGCCACAGACACCGGTTTGTTAACTCGGGGATTACACTGGGGCATAATGTCTGCTATCTCAACGATCTGAGAGAATCATAATCGGGGGGTGTGGGGGGTGTTCATTGGATTGAATTGTGCTCGTTGGATCTGTGTAGATTGCGCTGATTGTGGCAAAATGTCTGCTGCGATTATAATGATGTATTACAATATGATGATATAAAGAGATCCTTATGCAACAGTGACAAAGATCTCTTTATTTTTATGATGCCAATTGTCATAGAATGTAGGAACCATTGTAGAGTGGAACAGACCTTGATGCAGCATCGTAGAGGATCTTCATAAACTTTGAAAAATGATTCCTTCAAGTTTCATCTCTTGAAGAGATGATCTGCCTTCTTTTTATGCCACAGGCCTGCGCCAGTGAAACTCGGAGGGTTTTTTGTTTTGTTTTGGTTTTTGAATCACAGACATCATTCCCAAGTGTAAACCCATGGTAACACTGATAGTGCCAGTCTCTCATGGATTTATTTCATATTTATTTTGGTTGGTTGGTTCCGAGGATGCACACAACTAGCCTCTCGAAACTCGCTCACCTTGACCTAATTTTCAGGGTCACAGAGGTCGGTTCATTAAAATGCCTGTAAACACTCGAGGGTGCAATTTTTGTTTGTTTGGTTTCAAATGTATATCGGTCCTCCTTTAATTTCAAGGTATTTAAGCCTATTGAAACTTTTTTAAGGTCACAGGGACTGCCTGACATAACAGGTTGCCATGTTGAAAGTTATGTATAGGAAAAATATTGTGCTTTTTTTTGTAATTGTATCCCACACATTGATTCACCTAGTGTTCCCTGAGAAGAAGGTACAGAATGTCTACTTCAGTGCGTCTCAACTTCTATGGCGCCCCCTCTAAGAAAAAAAAAAAAAAATCACCCCCCTGCGCGAGTGACTATAAATAGTATTATTTGTCTATAAAATTATTAGTACACGTCTTCATAACCTTGTATCTTTATTAACATTAAAAATAAAGAAATATAGTTCAACTTACAATAAAGAAAAACTTCATTAACATTGTTTTTTAATCTCTAATAGAAAAGATTTAAAGTGCACTAATGTGCCTGAAATTAAAAAATACATACGGTCGGCCCTCTACTTACGAAATGAATCCGTTTCAGTGCCTTTTCATAACTTGGAGTTTTCGTAAGTGGAGGTGCATTTTACGTGTAAAACGCGTGATTCATTCCAAGGCTCCCAGGACTACCCCATAAACCCTTAAATTATAAAAGTACACCATTTTGTATGAAATGTGTGTTAAAAGTAAAAGAAAATTATTTAACTTTTTTTTAAATCTCTCAAACTACCCATGCGACGCTTTAAAGTCCAGGGATTGCTGGTCTGAAGAACCCTCACACCCACCCTCCTTCACAAGGTCCTTAAATATGGCGGTTGCTTTTTCCGAAATAATCGCCTCCGTCACTGTATCGCTGCTCTTAATGCCTGCTTCTGCTTCAATATCGTCCCGATTGTAGAGGGGTTTCGGCCATACTCCTTTGCGATTTCGCTCGATCGCATCCCACTTTCATTTTTTTTTATCTCCTGCTTCACTTCGATTGATAACGGAGCCCACTTCTTCTTTTCTGTGTCACCGGGAATCACTTTCTTGGGGTCCATGATGGATAACGAAATATAACACTACAATGATCACTCTCAAAAAAACTCACGAGCCAACAGTCCTGTTCAACTCTCCTTAATGCGTGTGACAAACAAGAAGTATGGGTACAGTTCAGCTCCCTCCTGTCCAATGGGAGGCCAGCGGGGCGGGATGTTGGGAGACAGCCAATGAGAGCAACTCGCGCATTGTTTGAATTTTTGAATGGCGCGTTTGGTGCTTTTCGTAAGAAAAGGTTGTTTCGTATACAGAGTGAGAAAATTTTGGAAAATGTTTTTTGTAACCTGGATTTTTCATATTCAGAGGTTTTCGTAAGTAGAGGGCACACTGTACTTGTTTATGTCTTAATATCTCCGTCTCTCCACCTTACTCTTCGTTCCTGTTAGAAATTTTTCTGTGTTTGAAGGGTTCTTTCCTGCGATTTCATATCGTTTGCTCGTGCGAAAAACTGCACATAGCGTGACAATGAGAGTGCCACTGCCAACTAGTGGAGTGGAAGTGCAATTACACTTAATTCCCATACACTGTTCCATAAAAGCATGTTCTCCCGGCATCACACCGCGTGCCCCACTATTTAAGAAGCACTGGTCTACGTCTTAAGAAATTTGCTCAAAATATTGGCAAAGGTCCACTGATTTTGGGTCTATGTAGATAAATGATAAAAAATGTATCAGTTTATATTTTTATTTAATGCGTATTGTCGATGGAAGTTCTACATTACATCATGGACTATGAATTACAGATAAATAAAATGTTAACTGTCTGAAGGACCTTTTTTTAGTGTCATGTTTAAAATAGATTCTTCTTTTAACATCAGGCGCGGAGAGTTCAGTGATCTGCAAAACTACATATTAATTTGTACTTCATTAGTATCAAGCTTCTTTCCATACAGTATCTGTTTATATGAAATAAAACTTTAAGTACTTTAATTTCTATAAATATCGCTCCTTTATTTAATCTCCTTCATTGCTCTTGTTAGGCTTAAAAGCCTCATTTATTTGAACACATGTTTTGTAGTCACAGCTCAGATTTGTTGATAATCATTCAGTGTTCCAGTAATGTCCATATCTCCGGTAAGATGGCTGAGACTCCATGTGGACGGAAGTGGCTCAGTGTTTAATGCTGTGTATTGAGTTTCTTCGAGACATTTTGTGTGAGCTCTGTCAGTTGTGAGTCACTACCATGTGAGAAAAATAAAAGTTGCATGTCTGTTTCTGCGTGGAATAAGTTTTAAAAAGTATCCTTAATGATTTATCTGCAGTATGTACACATTTATTACATTTCGTAAGAAAGCATGTCAATATTCACTGACGTAAACATGACAGTAAACCGAGTTGAACAACAATGCTAAGTAAATAAATACATTTTAAAAAAAGATTACAAGAAATCACAAAACTATAGCTATTGTAAATTTACAATAGTAAACAGTTATCAAGTTGAAATATGTTGGTTATACAGTATTATACCCCTGACATTTTGTTCCATATGAAATAAGAAAATGGCTAGATACACAAATAAACTATTTCTTCATACGTGTATACAGTATAAAATCATGCAAACTAATATATGTAGTTTTGAAACAATTACCCGATATACCACATATAGCTAAGTTTTGCAATTTATTATTTCTGGATTCTGCATAAGTATGGGATCATCATTAAGACCAACATGTCAGGTTTTTACACAAACTTTAGGTTAACAGTTAAAAACAAAATTCAATTCAATTTAATAAAAGACCACTTAGCATGTTGTAAAGTCTCTCAAGTTGCATTAATTTAAATTTTAAATTAAGTTTTATTAACACCCTCATGGCCTGATCCCTGGTTTTAGACCTCAGGGCTTCTCAACACTAACACTGCTAATCAGGAAGATACCAAAAAGTCTCAACATTTGTGGAACACAATGTTCATAGTTTTTGACCTGGAAGATAAAGCAAAGCTGCAGAATATTAAGAATCTCAAGAATTTAAAGGAATATTAAAGTAAATATATAATTAAGAACAATGAACATACAGTATCTACATGAGTGTTTTGTTTCATTGTTTATATATTCTGTAATCTGCAGCAGTGGTTCTTGAAGCCATCAGCATTGTTTGTAACTACATTTGTGATTATCCCCATGCACTGATTTGCACTAAACTTAGTGGGCAAATTAGCCCATGTGAGTCTCAGAGGTCATTTGATTTCAGAATGTTTTGGTCAAAGGTCAAGGTCAAAGCAAGTGCACAAATATCTGGAGCTACAGTGCTTATAATTTCAAAACGAGTGCCGCTACACATGTCGTTTCTAGCTACAGTATATAAATACAATGCTATAATAATAATATGTCAATTTTTTAATGTTCACAAAACACATGAATGGTTCAGGATCACAGTGGTCTAACTCACAAAACCTGAAAAATGTCAGATGCGGATAAAGTCTATGCATGCCAGAATGGTCCATCTTCCTTGTGACCTTGAATCATAACGTGTGCATTATCCTCAGTTCTCAGCATTTTATGTACTGATGGAATTGGTGGTCGTTCTGGGCGATCTTACTGGGAATTCATTTCATGAGTAAAGGTGTGTCTGGCTGAAAAATATTTCAAGAACCCTGATCTTCATTATCCCAAATCCTGTTATGCTTACAGATTTGGTGGTATTTGTGAAATTCTCATATGACGGTTGCCTACAGCATAACAGAAATAAAGAACTAAGGTACTTTCCGTTCCATTGTTGGTCATAGAAAACTGCATTGTAGGGAAAAAAAAGTGCAAATGGAGTAAGTGATAGCTTTCTGATCCCTCTGTTGGTGTCGTCGTCCTGTAAATATTCATTACACCTTTTCAACAGCAAGTCAACCCTTTGGCTCAGACCACATCAGCTCTATAGCTCAGTGGGATGTTAAGAATAGATGGACCAGTAGATGATGTTGAAGAGGGTGTATGCACCAGGAAAAATCACCCTTGAGTATTTGTCTATAGCATGAGTGTCTATCCAGATGTTGACATAACTTCTTAAGCTTCTCACCTGACTGGTGGTTGAATTGTCTGCTAATGTGAACTGAGCAAAGATCCTCTCTTGTCTCACTTCATTTTGTGGCATCCCAAAATTCCCTGTGGTGCTTTGATCCATGTCACTATAGGCAGCATTCACCATCATGTCCCCATCTGGATGTGCTATGCCACATGTGCAGGGAAACTGAAGAATCAGAACATTCATGTGTTGAGTAGGCGGTATTAATTCGTAGCTTTGTATTTATGAGAGCATCACTGTGAAACATTTCATTAATGTGACACTGCATAAATTGACTGATGAGTTATTTATATTTCCTGTGTACAGGAAAAACTGATCTCGGTGAAGGAGTTGATATCTTGCCTGTCATTAAAAAAAGCTAATTACTAAATATGACCTAATAACACTGCTTTTGTTGATTTTTTTTGTACCATAATTAACAATTGTGGATTGTTTTAAGAGATTCTACACAGGAAGGTAAGCACAAAAACATACTAAAATTATAATTTGATGGTTTATTTTTTATGTTTTAAATCATTGACGGATTAGCACTACATGTGCGAGCAGGTCCACAAGAGCCATGCAGTGGTTTTTCTTTAAACCTAATTCAGAGGTTTAGTATATACTATGTGGTTTATCAGCAAATACTTTAATATAGAAAAGCTCTCGTCCTTAAATTAAGGTGCATCAAAAAAAAATCAAAGTTCTAAATTTGATCTGTCTGATAATTAATTTTGTTCCACTTGGTAGAAAAAGGTTGCTGTTGAAAAATTTTCATAATTGAAGAATATTTAGAGGTTCCCCCACCACCCCCCGCAAAGATAAATTTTCACCATATATGATGGTCTAGTGCAGTGTTTCCCAACCTTTTTGAGCCAAGGCACACCTTTTACATTAGAAAAATCACAAGGCACACCTTAGAACAAAAAATGATACCGCCCTCTAGCAGAACAGCACTGTTACTACACGCTAAGTGAAATCGGTTAATCTTCCGCGGCACACCTGATGATTTCTCACGGCATACTAATGTGCCGCGGAACAGGGGTTGGGAAACATTGGTCTAGTAGATAGGGCGCAGGATCGCTGATCCTAAGATTGGGGGTTCAAGTCCCCACAGGGTTGTCACTGTCCCCTTAGTGCAGCTAACTGGATTATCAAAGGCGGGCCATGTCTCTCACTGTCTATGGTGAGAGGTTCATGTAAAAGATCCATTGCTGACTTTCGTAAAGAGTAGGCTGCAAAGCCGTCAGCGTGTTTCTGTCCCTTGCTGTAAGGGTTGTGACAGGAAGGCCATCTAACGTAAAAAAACCTATGCCAAATCAAATGTGCGAATCAGATGACTCGCTGTGGCGACCCCTGAGAAAAAGGGAAAAAGCCGAAAGAAAGAAGAAGTATATACTATGTGGAAACATAAAGAAAAGTAAACTAAAACAAAACATTTCATGGTTCATTTTAACATATTGTAATCTTGACATTGGCAGACCTGACCATGACTGAACGCTAATCAAAGCTACGTGCTCTGTTTATAACCAGCATCGTTTGAATCCACTCATTTAGAGTTCAGTAAGTATGTCCTATTAATACATGGAAACAAACAAACAAAAAAATAAAATGAAACACCGCCTGCTTCAAGTGACCATAACAAACTGTCCATCATTTTGATTAAAGTCCAATGTGTTTTAATGCTCACATAAGAGACGAGTCACAGTATGCGGTTCCTATGGAGTACTGTATATACTCATGTGTGTTCATTCATAGGATTATAATCATTGTATCACCCTGATAGTGTATGTACACTTACTTGTTCTCGGAGCTTCCTCTCTGTGCGCTCCTGCACGGTGGTCAGATAGTTGACAGCTGCATACTCAATAACGGAGAGGAACACAAACACAAAGCTGACCCACAGGTAGATATCCAATGCTTTGATGTATGACACACGAGGCATGGAGGCATTGACACCGGTGATGATGGTGGACATTGTAAGGACTGTGGTGATACCTGAAAACAGTTGTATTATGGTAGAATTATCTTGCAAGATGTTTCGTGTGTGTGTGTGTGTGTGTGTGTGTGTGTGTGTGTGTGTGTGTCTTGTTGTATTAATGTGATAGATTTCTTACAAAAAAAAACTGCAAACAGCTTTAAATAAATAATATAAATAATCAGAACTACATCTGAGTGTGGGGCTGTAGTGGTTAGAGTGCTGGGCTCATGATCAGGAGGTTGTGAGTTCAAATCCCACTGAGACCCCCACTGTGCTAAGACCCCCCCGGGGCAAGGTCTCAACCACAAGTGTGCCCCTGTTCACCCAACAGTATAAATGGGTACCAGTAAAATATATATACTGGGAAGGCAACCTGCGATGGACTAGCGTCCCATCCAGGAGGAGTTGAACTCCTGGTCGCTTGATGCTACGGAAACTGGGGATAAGCACTGGCCTGATGAGCCACGAGGCCCGGGTGTAAAACCCAACAGACTTACCTTACCTACCTACATCTGAGTAATACTGTGAATTACAAATACTTGCATTTTATAATACATGTTTGAGGGCGGCACAGTGGTGTAGTAGTTAGCACGTTTGCTTCATTGCAAGACTGGCCTGAGTTCAAGTCCTGGGCTCGGGGAGGGAATTTTTTCTCAGGGTAGTCCAGTTTCCTCCCACACTCCAAAGTCATGCAAATTAGGCTAAGTGGCTTTTCCAAATTACCCCTTGGTGTGCGTGTGAATGGTTATACATGTGTATTAGCCCTGCGATGAATTGGTGACCTTCAATGTGTACCAGAGTGGACCTTGACTTTGCACACTGTCCGCTGAGATAGGTTCGAGCCTCCCCACAACCTTAGTAGGACTAAGCAGTTCAATGAATGAATAGATAAAATGTGTTTGGTTTTCACACTGTAGTGTATTTTCTCCCGGTCAATACATTGATTGATTGATTGATGGATTGACTGATCTTTCAACAGATTCATTATGTGGCATGTGCAGCAGTAATAAGTTCATCAGTTCATTTTCTGTAACCGCTTCATCCTAATTAGGGTCGCGGGGAGGCTGGTGCCCATCCCAGCCAACTCAGGGCGAGGGCAGAGTACACCCTGGACAGCTCGCCAGGCCATCGCAGGGTGGAAACACGCTGACGGCTTTGCAGCCTTCTCTTGTCGAAAGTCAGCAATGGTTCTTTTACATGCCTCACACCATAGACAGTGAGAGACATGGCCGGCCTTTGATAACCCAGTTAGCTGCACTGGGGGGGGGGCAGTGACAACCTTGTGGAGAGTGGGACTCGAACCTCCAACCTTTGGATCAGCGAGCCGGCGCCTTATACCGCTAGACCACCACTGCCTCAGCAGTAATAAGTATTTTTGGAATTAGATATAAAGAGGCTGTTTGTACTTTGGACTAACCTAATGGTACTCTCGCAGGCACAGCCCTGCGATCAATCCAGAACGACACCCAGGACAACATGACCATAAGCGTGGCAGGGAAGTAAGTCTGCAACAGAAAGAAGAAGATGTGGCGCCGGAGGGTGAAGTGAATATACAGCCTATTGTACCAGCCTGTAAAAAATTGAAATAAAATAAAATTTTAGTAATATCACGAGTGCCGGTCGTTAAAGTCGTGCTGTAATAGTATCACAGAATGATGAGTTACCTGTGCTACTGTAGAAAGCCAGCTTTGTGGTTGTGTGAAACTTTTGGATGAGAAACTGGGACAGTGAGATCTTTTCATCTGTGTTCAAAGACTCATTCCCTTTCTTCCAGTATAACATGAGGTCATCATCAGTGTACGCATCTGCAGTGGTTATACAATAAATTTTGTGATACATTACAATCATTTTATAGAAAACTTTTTGGGCATGACTTTTCTTTGTGTTTTATGTTTTGCTTGCTCAGATAAGAGATAGATACAGCTTTATTAATCTCACAATGGAGAAATTCACTGTTACAGGCTCTTGAGGTACCATCAGTAGGGGGTGCAAAAATAGATACAAATACAAACATACACACATACATATATATTATATAAGTAAATAAATAAATAGATACATAAATAGTATAAATTAATAAACAATAAAAGAAAAGAAGTGAACAACTTTGTATACTGGCCTATATTAAAGTGTAATATATCTGAGGGCAGAGTAGATGGGTTGATATGGTTCACAGTCAGTGGGGTAGATGTGGTTGATTAAAGTGCACGGGGTTTTTATTGCACATAACCGGTATTTTCACAGACAGTTACAAAGTGGCGTTGTACAGTCTGACAGCGGTGGGAATGAATGACCTGCGGTAGCGCTCCTTCCTGCACTGAGGATGTCTCAGTCGTCCACTGAAGGAGCTACTCAGCTTCTCTACAGTCGGGTGCAGTGGGTGAGAGCTGTTGACCATGATGGATGTGAGCTTTGCTACCATCCTCCTCTCACTCACCTCCTCCACAGAGTCCAGTGGGCAGCCTAGGACAGAGACAACCTTGTGGAGAGTGGGGCTCGAACCCCCAACCTTAGGATCAGTGATCCAGCGCCTTTACCAATAGGCCACCACTGCCCCACAGACATCTTTCTAGTAGAATATTGTGCCTAGAATATTGCGTCTTTAGTATAGCACAGAATTCTGGATTTGTAAAGATAATTATAGAGTATGAACAAAAAAATGGGTTACCAGTTACACTTCCCATCTCATACCTAAGGCTTTTAATAGGATTTGATGACTTTACAGGTCCTATGTGCTGGCCTGCACTCCTGACCTCTTCCATGGATGACCTCATACATTCATTTTGCATAGAATTTCCAACCTATCACCAGCAGGATTAAACGGATATCTGGATGCATCTGACCATACAACTGTTTTCCTTTTTTCTTTCAACAGCAGCACCTTCAGTAAAGTCTTCAGTTGTGTCAAGACAAATAATTGATAGATCTTAAGGTAATATTCTCTAGATGAGTGTTGTATGTGGTTATTGCAGTAGTGTCCTGTCCGTCGGATTTTACTTGGCAAGCCTGCTGAAAAATCCATGTTCCAGTTATCACATTTGACAGGTGGCAAGTTGTTGATAGTCTCACTTGATCAATAATTGGTTCAGATTTTCTAATCACCCTACTGTTGGGTTATTGCTAAATATTTCTAACAGCATAGACTGCTAGAGATCTTTTACAAGCATGACAGCTGGTAGGCGATTTTTCAACCTACTGCCAATTAAAAATATTTAGGGTCCCTGATGTCAACCATTCTAATGCTTAATTATGTCATATATTATTTTTTGAAATGTTTAATTTATGGCAAGGTAGGATCAGCTGGCAACACTGATCACTATACCGAAGTGCATTTAAAGAAACCTATATATTCATTTTACAATTATATATATATATATATATATATATATATATATATATATATATATATATATATATGTGTGTGTGTATGTGTGTGTGTATGAGCATATATATATATATATATATATGTCTTCCTTTCAGCTTTTTCCCTTTTACTCGGGAGTCGCCACAGCGAATCATCTGATTTGCACGTTTGATTTGGCAGAGGTTTTTACATCGGATGTCCTTCCTGTCATAACCCTTTTTAGCAAGGGACAGAAACACGCTGACGACTTTGCAGCAACTCTTTACAAAAGTCAGCAATGGTTCTTTTACATGCCTCTCATCATAGACAGTGAGAGACATGGCCCACCTTTGATAACCCAGTTAGCCGCATATATATATATATATATATATATATTATATATATATATATATATATATATATATATATTATATATATATATATATATATATATATGTGTGTGTGTGTGTGTGTGTGTGTGTGTGTGTGTGTGTGTGTGTATAAAATTTTCTTTTCTTTTTTATTTCAAGCCTACTTACAACTCTCTATTTCAAGTGAGCAGGTCTGTGTATCCAGGGGGAAGCGACTGAGGTCCATATTGCACATGGCAGTGACTGTTATTCTGCAAAAGACAATGGCATAATAATTTAATCCTATTAAATTGTTATTAGTTGTATCCACTTAAAATGGCACAGGCTTACAAAAGTACTCTTGATCTCATGCCCAAAGGAGGATGGCATAATGACAGAGTGATTAGCACATTAACCTTGCAGCAAGAATATCCTGGGTTCAAGTCCCAGCCTTGGCTGCCTTTAGCCAGTGTTTGCTGAGATAGGCTCAAGCTTCCCCTTGACCAGAGTGGGATTAAGTACTGTAGTTTGGCGAATGAATGTTCATCGGTTTACCAGTATATATTTTTGGCTTATACTGTATACTCCTCATATTTTGATCCCACTAATGGGACATGCCATGTTATGATGACATTAATCACATTTATTTTTTTAATATTAGTGAGATTGTGCCTATTGCTAGAATAGGCGCAGCCATAGCTTAATGATTAAAGAAGCAAGTTTGGGACTTAAAGGTCACCAGTTCGATTCCCCAACCAGTAGGAAAAAATGTGTGGCAGTGGGCAAAGTGAGCTGCACCTTTCCTTCATCCACCTTTATGACTGAAGTGCACTTGAGCAAAGTACCTATCCCCCAACTGCTCCCTGGGTAGCCCACTGCTCTGTGTATGTGCTAACTGTGTGTGTGTGGGGATGTGCACATTTTGGATGGGTCAAATGCAGAGGCAAAAATTCCCCATTGGAGATTAGCACATTATTGAAAAAAACTATAATAATAATTTAAGACTAAGTAAATCATAAGGTTTATTGGTTTAATAATTCATCTGAGAATCATATGGAAGAAATAAATATTTAGCGTTTCTCTTGCTTAGCACATTATGCAGGCCATGTGTCCCTTTTGCTGCAGGAAATGTCACAAAGATGTGGTGTGGCCGCTAGGTTTACACTAAACTGAGTGTGAGCATGAGGAAAGGAGAGGAGAGGACATCTCTCAGTAATGTTGTCCCTTACAGTGTGATCTAAGGACCATGAGCTCAATATTGAGTGCAATGTTTTAAATTTAACTGAAAGGGGTGTATTGCGGACAGCAGTAGCCTGGAGGTCGGAACATTTGGACATAGATGTTTGCTCTGCAGCTGATCCAGTCCTTCTGCTGCTCTGCCCTAAGCGAGATAGAGAATCTCAAACCTGCTTCAGCAACTGTCTTCTTCTTCTTCTTTTTCTTTCGGCTGTTCCCTTCAGGGGTCGCCACAGCAAATCATCTGCCTCCATCTCTCCCTATCCTCTGCATCTTCTACTCTTACTCCAACGACCTTCATGTCCGCCTTCACCACATCCATAAATCTTCTCTTTGGTCTTCCTCTGGGCCTTCTGCCTGGTAGTTCCAACCTCAGCATCCTACTACCAATATACTCACTATCCCTCCTCTCTGTACATGTCCAAACCATCTCAATCTAGCCTCTCTGACTTTGTCTCCAAAACATCTCACATGTGCTGTCCCTCTGATGTACTCGTTTCTGATCCTATCCATCCTCGTTACTCCCAAAGAGAACCTCAACATTTTCATCTCTGATACCTCCAGCTCTGCCTCCTGTCTTTTCCCCAGGGACACTGTCTCTAAACCATACAACATCGCTGGCCTCATCACCGTCTTGTACACTTTTCCCTTCATTCTTGCCGATACTCTCCTATCACACATCACACCGGACACTTTTCTCCATCCAGCAATGTAAGACATATCAACAACCAAAAAAAAAAAAAAAAAAGACATTAATTATGCTATTGATCATTAGATTTCCCCAATATCCACCTGTCTTGGAAATTATTTGGCTGCAGCAGTTGTACCGTAAACTGTAGAGCACATTTCCGTCAGGATAAACTCGTAGCATCACATTGTCCGTAGTGGTGTCATGGATGAAAGACCTTTTCGAGTGAACAAAGAACATGTCTGGCACCCAAATCTTCTTCACCAGCCTACTGTCAAAGGTCATGCTCTGGTTGTTGGAACTTGGAAAGGACAGGCGCTCATCCTTCCAATAATGTCTCAGATAAAGAGTCATAGTGAAATCCTGGGACATAAAATTATAGATTACTGCACCACAGTTTGGTGATTCAGAATTTTAACCAAAATGCATCATTAGTTATTCCATTCAATACATTTACACATGATGGATTATGCAACAAACACAAAAAAATTATCTCATTTATAACAATTAAGTGTAATAAATTTTACTCTATTCCACTGAGGCAAATGATTCAAATAGTGTACAACTTATACAGAAAGGATTTAAATTGCTCATTTCACCTTCAATATTTAATATTTTTTAGCAAATTTAATACAGGGATCCCTCGCTACTTCGCGCTTCAATTCATGCAGCTTCAGTGCATCGCGGTTTTTTTTAATTATTCATCGAATAAAAAAATAAGAAAATTAAGGAAGAATAGGGGAAAAAGTTAAGGAAAATGCCACAAAAAACAAGGCCAATTATGCAAAAAAAACCCACAAAAACAAAAAAACCCCAAACAAGCACAAAACAAAAAATAACCCAAAACCTCCCATCAAAACTAGTTACAGTACACTGTTGTGAGGTGCGCATTTGAATGTACGTCTGTAAGTGTGTGTATTTATATTTTATTTACATCTTTTGCATTATTTTTTAATGTTTAATTGTTATTATAAGCATTTATAGCATTGAATATGTCTCTTCTTTTCCTTTCGGCTTTTCCCTTCAGGGGTCGCCACAGCGAATCATCTGCCTCCATCTCACCCTATCCTTTGCATCTTCTTCTCTTACACCAACGACCTTCATGTCCTCCTTTACCACATCCATGAATCGTCTCTTTGGTCTTCCTCTAGGCCTTTTGCCTGGTAGTTCCAGCCTCAGCATCCTATTACCAATATACTCACTATCCCTCCTATGTACATGTCCAAACCATCTCAATCCAGCCTCTCTGACTTTGTCTCCAAAACGTCTTACATGTGCTGTCCCTCTGACGTGCTCATTCCTATTGATATTATATACACATATACATGTACGTATACGTCAGTCGGGAGGTTGGGGGGGTGATCCTACTTCAGGATTTCGGTGGTTGCGTGGGGGGGAATCTCAGTCCCAATTAACCGTGGAAAGTGAGGGATCCCTGTATTTGTTTCTTTACCACACCCTTATTACAGTTGTTCAACTTTTCAGTGGTGATTAGTCTCTTGAAAATAGAAGCGATTTTATAGGATTTCATGACGTAGCTTTGTGATATACTGAGAATTCCCTGCAGTTTCATTCATGTCAAGCATCTGCTTACTGTCTGCTTTTGGTACAGCTTTTCTTAAAATCTACACAATAAATTCAGTAAAAATAAATTCATCACATTGTTAGAATTCATTTAAATTACCCCGGACTTCAAACACACGCCAAAATTCAAATTCAAAACCAAACTAATTTAATCGCAGAACATGCATGCGACGCTAGTCACACAAATCAGCCATAACATGAACATCGCCTGATTGGTATGGTTCTGCCGAGCCAACTAGCAATGCTCTGTGTTCTGACTCCACAGCTAGCATTAACAATTTTTAGCAGTTTATACCACATTAGGCATCAAACAAGACAAACTAGTTTCTGCCCCTCCACATACGGTACACCAGTGAGCTTTGGGCGCCCAATACACTTTTGCCTGTTCACTAGTTTTCCTTCTTTGTGCCACGTTTGGTAGTTAGGTACTAATGCATACCAGGAATTCCCCACAAGACCTGCTGTTTTGGAGATGAAGATGTCCTTGTGAAAGTCACTCAGTCTTTATGTTTGCCCATTTTTAATATCAACTTTAAGAACTGACTGTTTACTTCCTGTCTAATACATTCTACTGCTCAGCAGGTGCCACGGTAACAGGATCATCCCTATTATACAACTCTGCTCTTGGTGGTCGTAATGTTTTTAATATTATGGTGGATCTGTATTTTTATACCCCTGGCACATTTTGTCAAGTTTATTGTGTCTGAAATTTCCACTTTAATAGTTTACTAGTATATATTTTCTATTTTTATAATGCCTGGCAATTATTGTATATGTATGTGAAGATGTTACGCCCTCTATCAGTAAACAAGGGCAGAAACTTTAACACGCTTGTCATTTCATTTATATCTGCTGATATATTACATTAAATTTAATTAAGAAATAAGTACTCACCATATCAACCTCAGAGATAGTGTCAAGGCTCTCAACCTGAACATCTACACCGACTGGTATAGGAGGCCCTGTGAGTGTATAATTACAGTAAATAGCAAAGCAAGTACAGTAATGCACTCTCACTTAACAATAAAGAGTGCATTATTCTATTCATTATAATGTATCTTCATATATTTGTAGCCCCCTTAAAGTTTATAAATTTTAGGAACTTGACTAAATGTGTTTATTCTACATCAGTACAGAAAAGGGTTTCTATCAAACCATGAGGATTTGCTGGTGATCACGATTCAAAGGAATTTGCCTTGTTTTAGTTTGAGGCTAAAAATAATTTCCCATAAACTATATTTAGATTGCACTGAATCATATTTCCACACATCTGGCGTGTGACCAGATCTCTGTTTTCCCTTCACTGGGTCATTTTAAAGCTGTCCCCAGCTGACTTAACATAGCAGTAGCTAAACCCTGCAACAGAGATAATTTAAAGGGTAATGAAAACTGAGATGACAATGTAATCACCGTCCTTATCACATTAAGCCTATGCATCTTATTTTGAACATCACTAATGGCAATCCCATTTTTAAAAAATATTTTGTTGAATGTTGATCCTCATATATTGAGCCATTCCCCATTTGCTGAAGTGCTTAATCCTACTAGGGTCACGTGGAGGCTGGAACCCATCTCAGCTGGCTGTAGGTGAAGGGGGGGGGGGGTACACCCTAAACAGACTGCAAATGCATTGTAGGGCAAAACACACACACACACACACACACACACACACACACACACACACACACACCTAGAGACAATTTGGTACAACCAGTTAGCCTAATGTGCATGTTTTTGGACCATGGGAGGAAACTGGACTACCAGGGAGAAACCCATGCAAGCATGAGAAAAAAAAAAGTGTAAATTCTACACAGAAACACCCTCACCAAACCTAGGAGTCAATCCCAGGAATTAGACATACATCTTGCCATACATCCTAATATATATATATATATATACAGTGGTGATGGACAGGCTAACAGACGAGGTTAGACAAGAATCTCCATGGACTATGATGTTTGCAGATGACATCGTGATCTGTAGTGAGAGCAGAGACCAAGTGGAGGAAAATCTAGAGAGGTGGAGGTATGCCCTGGAAAGGAGGGGATTGAAGGTTAGTCTCAGTAAGACAGAATACATGTGTGTGAACGACAAGGACCCAAGAGGAACTTTCAGGTTACAGGGGGCAGAGATAAAGAAGGTGGAGGATTTTAAGTACTTAGGCTCAACAATCCAGAGCAATGGAGAGTGTGGAAAAGAGGTGAAGAAGCGCGTGCAGGCAGGTTGGAATGGATGGAGAAAAGTGTCCGGTGTGATGTGTGATAGGAAGGTATCGGCAGGAATGAAGGGAAAAGTGTACAAGACGGTGGTGAGGCCAGCGATGTTGTATGGTTTAGAGACAGTGGCCCTGAGGAAAAGACAGGAGGCAGAGCTGGAGGTAGCAGAGATGAAAATGTTGAGGTTCTCTTTGGGAGTAACAAGGATGGATAGGATCAGAAATGAGTACATCAGAGGGACAGCACATGTTAGATGTTTTGGAGACACAAAGTCAGAGAGGCTAGATTGAGATGGTTTGGACATGTACAGAGGAGGGATAGTGAGTATATTGGTCGTAGGATGCTGAGGTTGGAACTACCAGGCAAAAGGCCCAGAGGAAGACCAAAGAGAAGATTTATGGATGCGGTGAAGGCGGACATGAAGGTCGTTGGAGTAAGAGAAGATGCAGAGGATAGGGAGAGATGGAGGCAGATCATCTGCTGTGGCGACCCCTGAAGGGAACAGCCGAAAGGAAAAGAAGAAGAAGATACGTATATATTATATATATATATATATATATATATATATATATATATATATATTATATATATATATATATATGTGTGTATATGTGTGTGTATATATATATATATATATATATATATACACACACACACACACACACACACACACACACACACACACACACACACACACACACACACACACACAGTATTCAGTTATACGAATGTGGGGCATTGATGGCCTGGGTGGGCAGTGGTAAAGGTGCTGGATCGCTGATCCTAAGGTTGGGGGTTCAAGTCCCACTCTCCACAAGGTTGTCACTGTCCCCCCCTTTGCAGCTACCTGGGTTATCATAGGCCGGCCATGTCTCTCACTGTCTATGGTGAGAGGTTCATATAAAAGAACCATTGCTGACTTGCGTAAAGTGTAGCTGCAAAGCCGTCAGCGTGTTTCTGTCCCTTGCTAAAGGGTTGTGTCAGGAAGGGCATCCGACGTAAAAACCTCTGCCAAATCAAACATGCGAATGATGATTCGCTGTTGGGACCCCTGAAAAAGGGGAAAAGCCGAAAGGAAAAGAAGATTCAATTATACTAATGTCTTATGGTTTATGCTTTCATAATATTATTAAAAATGTTCCATGCAGAAAAAAAAAAAACCCTGAATTCACCAAACCACAAACACATAATTCAGTCATGTTCAGCCTGAGCATATACATATTACCACAGGACACTGGAATTGTATCATTGTATTCATCCTGTCAAAGTCTGGTCATATAATGGAAAACAGTGGCTCCAGAGGATTACTCAGATTAGCATTTTCATTTAGACAATAGTCATAGCTGTGCATTCTCCAGGTACAGCTTGCTGAAATTACATTACTAATATACATGCATGTTTGCAGATCTTTCACATGGATACTTATGTACCTAGAATTCAATCATGAGTCCCCTCAGTAGGTCCAGTAGGTCTTAGGTCTATTTTGATTTATTTGTATAGTATACTTTATTGAAATAATCAAGATGCATTTTCAACTAAAACTATGAAAAATATGAAATATAAAAGTATTGGAGACTTACCTCCAAATGCTGGCCTCATTGTAAAGTCATGGTCATCGATCCTCAATAATTGTTCTGATTTTGTCACAGGAGATTTTGTTAAATCTGGACTTCTTCTGAAGATTGGACTGTTTCAGTGATTAAAAGTCATGTAACCATTTATAATTTTGAAAATTAAATCAGTAATTTACAATTCTATCAGTAAATATAATACACTGTGGCATTTCATCAGTGTGCATCTCATTAGTCCATAATCTTGTTTTGTATTGAAAGCAATCATGTACAATCACAGCTTATCAGTTAAAATAAGATATATATATATATATATATATATATATATATATATATATATATATATATATATATATATATATATATATATAATAAAAATAAAAGGACAGGACAAAGACTTTCTATTGAAACTCCATTTATCACTACAGATCTGTTTCGAGGGGGGGTGAAACCATCCTCTCTCTTCAGGTGATTATAGAAGAATTTTTTTATTTTTATTGTTATTTGCTCTACCAAAAAGTATTGAGCACTCTTCTACGGAAGGATCTACTCAGAAAATCCTCTCTCTCTCTCTCTCTCTCTCTCTCTATATATATATATATATATATATATATATATATATATATATGCCAGATATGAAATTATCTATACGATATGTTTAGATAGATCTAATGAGTCACCATGTGAACACTGATAAAACTGGGAAACATTTTCAAATTAAAGTGCTTGATTTTGTACAAAAATCATTAATAATTCAGGGCGCGCTGGTTCTAGCTAGATTTTTTCAATGGAAATTCAACTTCAAATAAAATGAAACAAACTCTACAGACCTGCCAGACTTGTGAGTTCCTCCATTTACTATGTCTAGGTCTCTTCGGGACCTACACAAGAAAAAACAAGGTAACATTATTTCAACACATGATCGGGAATGCTGTTACAGGAAAACAATAAAGGGTGGAATTCATTTTCTAGTATCAGCGCATCCTGAAGTTTAAGTCCTCACAGCATTTTAAGGTTTTTTTTTTAACTGATAAAAGTATCACCCTTCATATATCTGAACTACATATAATGTTGTTGAGAGCAACCAGGGTGTAGCACACCTCTCACCTGGGAGAGACTTCGAAACAGATCTTAAGTTATAAGCAGTAATCATTTCTTCTGATTTTCCTTTCTTTTCATATCTTCTTGAACCCATTTTCTTATCAGAAAACAGGAAATCAACTTGAACTCAGATTACTAAAAAATCCTGACACTGGAGACTCCTTCACAAAATTCTAAATTATGGGACAGAAAACATCCCCATATCAATGATTACGTGTTTTTTCATCTGTCTGTTTATAGGAAAAATATACCTGATGAGTCTTTGTGTAATTTGATACAATAATGACCACGTGTATGACCACAAATATATACTGTGATTTTCAGTGTAGTCTGAACTCCTGTCAGAACTATTGATGTAAAAAATGATTCCCTCTTCTGAATAATAATTATAAACAATTCAACATATCTGCATTATACCTACTAATAAACCACAGCAGATTAAGCTGCAGTGTCTTTTTGATTACAGAAATAATAGCTACCACTATATAGAGTTTTCCTACGACCCAGAAAATTTGCATTCCTTTTTAAATCCATTTTAGCATGATAGTCTGTTTCCGTCTGTATGAAACAGAAGCTACTGATCCATTTGCATTAATGTGCATATGTGTGTTATTTGAACATCACATATGAATTTGCTGTTTATGCCTTGAATGCATAATATTAACTAGGTCACTGTAAAAATATTTGAACACCTAAAAGGGATTAGAAAGTACAAACTGAACAATCGTACAATTTGACCCATCTCACAGACTATCAGACAGTGGAATCCCAAGGTGTAAAGTGATATCTGATATAATCTGCCATGATGAAGGCAGGGTGTTGCCGTTTTGGCGAAAGAGAGAGTGCTGTAGGAATGGCTGCCTTTCCAGTCTGTCCTTCTCAACAGCTGCTTACTAATCCTCTTGGCTTTAAGTTCTGGGAAATCCAGTCTTTCCTACATTAGCGAACAAAACTATAGGTCTACTCACTTGAGCATGTGTACTGACTGAAAGTCAAGGGTGCATGGTTTCACTATGTCTTTACTGGGAATACACCACTTGAAATACATCTGAATACAACATTCATTTTTTCCCTCAAGTGTATTACAGTAACTTCGCCTGAAGTGCCATTTGAACACTTTATCAGGGCGAGAGTCTCAGGGTATGATTCATGCTCTGAAAGATATTGACGAAGATATGTACAGGAATATATAGAAGGATGTCTACGAAATGGTTCCAGGACATTTGCTCAAAGGACAATTGCTCACAGGACAAATGCTCACAAAACAAATGCTCACAACCTGAATGAAAAAACCAGACATTTGCTCACAACATAACCGTAACCCTAAACCCTAACCCTAACCCTAAACCGAAACCCTAATCCTAAACCCTAACCCTAACCCCAAACCCTAACCCTATACCCTAACCCTAACCCCTAACCCCTATCTCTAAACCCTAACCCTAACCCTAACCCTAAGCCCTAAACCCTAATCCTAAACCCTAACCCTAACCCTATACCTAACCCTAACTCTAACCCTAAACCCTAAACCCTAAACCCAACCCTAACCCTAAACCCTAATTCTAAACCCTAACCCTAACCTAAGCCCTAAACCCTAATCCTAAACCCTAACCCTAACCCCAAACCCTAACCCTATACCCTAACCCTAAACCCTAAACCCTATCTCTAAACCCTAACCCTAAGCCTAAACCCTAATCCTAAACCCTAACCCTAACCCTATACCCTAACCCTAACTCTAACCCTAAACCCTAAACCCTAAACCCAACCCTAACCCTAAACCCTAATTCTAAACCCTAACCCTAACCCTAAGCCCTAAACCCTAATCCTAAACCCTAACCTTAACCCCAAACCCTAACCCTATACCCTAACCCTAACTCTAACCCTAAACCCTTAACCCTAAACCCAACCCTAACCCTAAACCCTAAGCCCTAAACCCTAACCCTAACGTATAATGAGCTAATTTAGCGTTATGTATTTATAAGAATAAAGAATTTTTTCGAACACATTGTTATATTTTTGTATTATGTATTTATTGAACAAATAAAAAAAGATGTTGTGACCAAATGTCCGTTTTTTCATTAAGGTTGTGAGCGTTTGGCTTGTGAGAAATGTCCGCGCACCCTACGAAATCTACTACATTACACTTTACGTATAATATTTATTCAACAAAGGCCAGATTTCTGACTAGTCCAAAAACTGACCATTGCGGGGCAGATTCACTGAAATACACCAAGCCTGACAACAAATAATTATTAATTATTTTAGTATTTATTACATGGGAGAATGAAACAAAGCAAAAAGGAAAAGCAAAAAAAAAAGCATTGTTTATTTTAAATTGATTTAAGCATTCTTTTGCGTTTGCAGGGTGGATAATTAATATTAACAATTAACAGAAGGCAAGGTGGCTGTTGCTAAATGTTGAGGACTTCACTATGCAATGGCAGTGCAGCTATTTAATTCATTAACTTTCAATGAGCCTTGTAATATAATCAATTTTTTAATATGTTCTATAATGTAACAGATGAAAACCAAACCTACTCAAATGTTGTTTTTTTGTTTTTGTTTTTTACATATTTTAAGATGATCGGGCAGGTCAATTGAGGGTTATGTGTTCTGTGAGTCGAGTTTAAGCACTGTGTGATGGCATCTTTATTAACTAATTCAAAGTTGAGCAAATAACAAAAAACAAAACAACAAACAAACACAAATAAACAAAGAAAAAAATACTCCATAAAGATGGGGTTTTTAAATATGGCAGCTGTGACCTGAAGTTTCGAGAAGTGGGCTTGTGAACAAAAAAAAAAAAAAAAAAAAAAAAACAGTTGACTTTTCCATCCCCAGGACTGATAGGGAAACATCCACAATGATGCATGCCTCAAATATCTCATAAAGACTGGATCATACAAATCATGCAAAGCCTTACAGGGCACCTTGCTGCTATTTTCGCTCGGCCGCTTCATTTACCCACATGCTTTTAAATTGAAGTAGGAAAATGGAAAGCCCACCTAAAAATCCACATAAAACATGTTGTGATGCTCTATCAAATATATCCATCTCAAACGTGCTTTATAAAAAGAACAAAAAAGTTCTAATCAAAATTGCTTTCCATATTTTCCCCCTTGAACTGTTTCATTCATTTATTATCCATACCAATTCATGTATTTTTTTTTACAGTTGCAGAGAAGCTGGAGCCAAATTCAGCTGACTCTGAGTGAGAGGCAGGGTCCATCCTAAATAGCTCGTCTGTTCATTGTAAGGGCGATGCAATCAAAAACTACTATTCACATTTGCATTCTCACCTGGCACAAACAAAAATAGACAATTATTCATTTATTCCTTTGCCAAACCTCTTATCCTAGTAGGGTCACAAGGAGGCAGAAGCCCATCTCAGCTGACTCTTAGCAAAAGCAAGGTGCACCCTAAAAAGCTCGCTGGTACATAGAAGGGGGGAACACACACAACTATTGATACACACACACTCGTGTCTATGGGCAATTCTGAATAACTAGTTATCCTAATGTGCATGTCTTTAGCTACTGGAAGGAAATTAGAACACCCAGAGGAAACCCATGCAAGCATTGGGAGAGCATGCAAACTCCACACAGAATATCCATATATCATTTTCTGCATTAAGATACCATGAACAGGTGTCACAGTGGCGTTGAGGTTAGCATGTCTGTTTTTCAGAAAGAAGGTTCTCGGTTTGGATTTCGGATTCTGTGTGAAGTTTGTATGTTCTTCCTGTACTTGTGGAGGTTTCCTGTAGGCAATCCTGTTTCCTCCCACAGTCTAAAGACATGCACATTAGATTAATTGGCTGTTACAAATTGCCCCTATGTGAGAGCATGAGTGTCAATGGTTGAGTGTGTGTGTGTGTGTGTGTGTGTGTGTGTGTGTGTGTGTGTGTGAGAGAGAGAGAGAGAGAGAGAGAGAGAGAGAGAGAGATGCTCTGCAAGTTGTTAAGAGTGTATTCTGCCTTCACCCAGCATTGGCAGAGATAGGCACAGCTTCCCTGAAATCCCATTAGGATTAAAATTGTTCAGCGAAACACTCTGAACTGAATATGAATAGCGTGACAGTTATCAGAACAACTAACAGTTTCAAAACAATAAATTCTCACTTTAACACATAACATGTAAATTCTAAGCAAAAAGAAAAAACCTGTACGTTGTAAATAAATAACATTAAACCAGTCAGTACAGTTAAAGCAAATAAAATACTTTTGTACACAATTTTTTTTTTTTTCTAACTTCACCTGGTTTGCTTGATGGCCTCAGGTTTATAGCCCCTCTGGTGGACTGACTTCCCAGCAGTGGCCAATAAACAGATATAAATCAGCACAATTACAGCATCTATCTGCATAGTGCACATAGTCCTCCAGTCACATCCAGTCAGATTCTACTCACGAGTCTAGAATGCACAGCCAAGAACATCCTCTTTGAGCTCAGGAGCCAAGAAAGGACACACAGCTCAATCCTCACTGTAAACACCACTCAGTTCTTAATCTCTCCACTGGGAAAAGCAATTTTCACTAACCCATAAATCCCTGAGCGTCAGATGGCACAGATTTGATCCCTCCAATGGTGGATGTGTTGCGCTCACTCTGCACCCCCCCCTGAACCAATTCTCCTAATGATCTAGTGTTCTGCATTTAACTGTGGGGTCAGTCACGAGGGTGGAAGGAACCCTGCACAGATGTACAGCTGTACACTGATAGGCATTAAATCTCCTCCCCCTTTTTTTAAGTTTACTCAGCTCGTGTAATATTTTGGTAATCAAGAGGATGAGAAAAAAAATCGAAACACCGGCAGTGTGACAATGGGGTGTTTATTTATTGTTTTGTTTGGGGCCACAAACATCTTTTCTTGAATTTGGCTTGAATTTTACAATCACGATATTTTTGTGTATGCTCTGCTGGGATTTAACAGACTTATTTTATTCTCTCACATGAATGAATTGTGACAGTGGTTAAGGTTTGACTTTCAATGATTCAAAACCAATGATTTAGAATGTCCTAATGGCCAAGATTGCAGCATCATGTTAAATGAAATACAGTCCTATGCTTTATTAGTTGGGTGTGACAGGCTCACTCCAATTTCCAATCCACTAGAACATGTGCTTTGGTTGATTTTTTTAATTACAGCTAAAGCAATACAAACCCATAAAGTACAGACAAGATGAAGAAATAAACAAATAAAAGAATCTTTATGCTGAGGAATAACCATAACTGTGTGAAAAAAAAAAAAAAAAATCCATCAAAATGATTTCAGAAAATAAAGGTTCCCTGCATTTTTTGCTGAACTTTTTGCTTTTGCTTTGATACTAAAGTAATAAGAATAATACTAGTGCAGCCATGGTTTAATGCTTAGAGAAGCAAGCTTGGTTTCTGGTTCTACTGTATTTCCAAACCAAGAAAAATATGTGGTGATCAGGGGTTGAGCAGCATCTCCTCTTCCTACACTTGAGCTTTCCTTTTGGCTTTTTCCCTTTATCAGGGGTCGCCACAGTGAATGATTCGGATGTTTGATTTGGCATATGTTTTTTTATGTCGGATGCCCTTCCTGACACAACCCTTTAGCAAGGGACGGAAACACGCTGACGGCTTTGCAGCTACTCTTTTTATGAAAGTCAGCAATGGTTTGTTTACATGCCTCACACCATAGACAGTTAGAGACATGGCCGGCCTTGATAACCCAGTTAGCTGCATTGAGGGGGACAGTGACAACCTTGTGGAGAGTGGGACTCGAACCTCCAACCTTAGGATCAGCGAGCCAGCACCCTATACCACCAGACCACCACTGCCCCCTCTTCTCCCATGGCTAAAGTGCCCTTGATCAAGGCACCCAACCCTAGACTACTCTCTGGGTAATGCAATGTGGCTGTCCACTGCTCTGTGTGTGTGTGTGTGTGTGTGTAAGAGAGAGAGAGAGAGAGAGAGAATTTTGGATAGTTTACATACAGGATCAAACCTCTCTTTTGGGATTAATACAGAAAATCAAATCAAATAAATAACCTACTTGAAAAACCATTGTTCAGCATGAAAATTTCAGATCATATTATTGGTGTTGATCCCAAAGTACAGTATAACTATGCCTTCAGAGTGACTAATATCCAATCTCATTTATACACCTGACCAGATGAAGGTTAAGGGCCTCACTCAGGGTTCAAGTAGTGGCAGGTTGGTCGGACTGAGGTTTAAATCCTGACCTTCCAATCACCCAGAGAAAACATGGAGCTGACCAACTACTGTACTCAGAATATTAGAAAAATGATCCTTCCTAATAAATGCGATTAAAAAACAAAACAAAACAAAAAATAAATAATGTAGATTATATTTTATTATGGGAGATTCAAGCCCCACTATTAACAGTTGTCACTGCTGTTCCCGGACTAACTGGGTTATCAAAGTCGGCCATGTCTCTCATTGTCTATGGTGAGAGTCATGTAAAAGAATCATTGCTGACTTTTGTCAGTGTGTTTCTGTCCTGTGATGGCCTGGAAAGTTGTCCAGGGTGTACTCTCCCCTCACCCAGATTTGGCTGAGATGGGTGCCAGCCTCCTCGCAGCCCTAATTAGAACAAAGCAGTTCAGAGAATGAATGAATGAATATTGTATGCTATTATATAAATAATTGTACATTATTTTATGCAAACATAGATGTATACAAAAAATACATGCATAGCCTATCAGTGACAATATGATTAAATAATACATGATTGAATAATTAATTTCACTTTATTAAATTATCAACCACAATAGCAGTACGTTTATAATATATAAATTAGCTCCACGTGTTTAATAAAGACTCAACTTTGTTTATTGTTAACAAAAAAATATAATCGCTAACAACAAAAACGCCCTATTATGTAGCATATATTTTGAGGCAAATGACCGTCACGATAAACTGACAGCGTCGGGGTCAAAGGTCGACGGTAGCTATGAGTCTCCACAAACCAGTCAAACATGGAGTCTATCTTCCACGAAAAAGTAAGTTATTTTTGTTGTGTTCTTTGTTATATAAAAGCTAACGTCCACTAAATTCAGATGGTTACACGGTGTATTTGTTAAGAACACAGTGTTATCGAAAAGAAGCGTCTCAGGGGTTTGTTTATAGTCCGCCAGCTTTTTGACTTGCTAGTTAGCTTAGCTTTCTAACTAGCTTCAAACACACAACACAGTCAGACTGATAGGAGTGATGTTACTTCTGTCGTGTATTTTTATTGTTCATGTCTATGTGTTTGTGGCCGGTTTGGTTTAATTACAATGTAGACGAGTTTAAATGTTTTTTGTTTGCTAAGTGGATAGATATATTAGCTAGAGGAAGTAGCTTTTACGGATTAGCTAGTGCTAGCTCACTGCTTAGCTTACTGGAGATAAATATTTTGCAGTTCATGTTTTCATCTTTTCAAGTCCTTCCCAGTTGGAAGGTCATTGTTGATATCCAACGTTTCTGTTACTTTATTATTATTATTATTATGTCAGCTGTCTAATATTTTTCTCTTCTCTTTAATAATGCCCAGCATCATAATAATGTATGAAAATATGCTTGTCTTGTAGCAGGAAGGCTCTCTATGTGCACAGCACTGCCTGAACAACCTGCTGCAGGGAGAATATTTCACTCCTGTTGATTTGTCTTCTATCGCACAACAGCTGGATGAAGAGGAGAGGATGAGGATGGCCGAAGGTGGTTTGCTGAGTGAGGAATATAGAACTTTTCTGCAGGTATTAAAACAAGGTGATGTATGTGTCTATGGGTTGGTCTTTTGTGCCGTTGGACTGTTTTCAAAGTACTCCCCACCCTTTTGTTTGTTTTGTAGCAACCTTCCGGAAACATGGACGACAGCGGCTTCTTTTCTATCCAAGTGAGACAATTTTCTGTGATGTCAGTATTGTTTTACTAAGTCAACAAGGCTTGCCTATTACACAAAGTTATATGGTCATCCATCCAAGTTTGTATGTATATACACTCTGTCACTGTGTTAGAAGCACTTGCACTTCAGCGAATGCATGCCATTATAATTATAGCCAGTCATATGGTTACTGTACGATCTACAAGATCATTAATGATGTACAGAGCCCCAAAAATTGAAGATCAGAATAACACCACATAATTTAACCCCCCCCCCCCCCCCACGCACACTTTCTTAAAAAAAATCTGTGTAGTTTAGACAGGCCTGACTGTAACCACAGACTACTTTTTATACTTGACAGGAGTGGAGTCTGTTGTGTTCCTCCACCATAGCACATCTGCCTTAAGATTTAACATGTTGTCAAAATACTTTTTTTTAACCCATGGCAGTGATTAAAAAGTGGTTACCATGTGAGTCCATGTTCTGCTAAACAGATATACAGGTGTTCCTATTAAAATGACTGACTGATTTATATGTTGTCATACGTATTTGATGTCTTGTGGCTTTCTATGTATTAATATTTTGTACGATAAAAATGTCAGAGCATCTTGAAGCACTTGGGAATAATATTTTGGTCCCAAAAGCTAAACGCTGAGACTACTCTTTTGTATTTATTCTTGTATAAAATAGGCAACCTGTTCCATTGTATTATGTAGCAGGTGAAATCCTATTACTTCACATTATATTAAGCTTAACTGATTTCACAGTGGCACTGCTTGTTTGTTACTAATTTGTGTAGTGATATGTTGTATGTATTGTGATTTTATGTTACCCTTCAGTGTGAAGTATATATTTTTTGTTTATTTTGCTAAGCTCCACAGGTTGACTATGTTAAAATTTGGGTTTTGCGCAAATGCAAGGCTTAACACTGCCCTCAACTGGATCCAGGTGGGATCACAATGTCTCACGTTAACTTGATGATGGGTGAAACAACAGTTGGATGAAAAGTACATTGATAATGATTAAAAAAAAAAAAAAAAAAAGCATACTCTCAGATTTTTGGAATTATGTGGTAGTGTAGTGATTAGTTTGGTGACTAAAGTAATGAACAACAGGAAATTGACCACTTTGGTGCTTTGTCACCATGGCAGGTGATAAGCAACGCTCTAAGTGTTTGGGGTTTGGAGCTGATCCTGTTCAACAGCCGCGAGTACCAGCGACTAATGATAAACCCGATGTAAGTCTTCCTGTGCCCTTCTGGCACTCATATGTCTCCTACTAATATCCTACCTGTGATTAATATAATTAACTAGACTGTCGTCTGTGGTTTCAGAAATGAAAAAGCCTTTATATGTAACTACAAAGAGCATTGGTTTACAGTACGAAAACTGGGACATCAGGTATGATGTCTGAATAATAATACATTTTATCAAGAAAATCACAAAGACAAATTTTACAAGCTAATTGTAAAACTGGAGGAAAAACCTTTCATTGGTTTACGTGCAGTAAGTAAAGGTGCCACTAATGTGATTTCCAAAATTTGGGTGAATTTGAAACAATTCTTTATCCTCCCTGTCTTTGCAAAGCAGTGATATTTTATGCTATATTGTTTGTTTTTTGCATTCCCCCTCCCCCGCAGTGGTTTAATTTGAACTCCTTGTTAACGGGACCAGAGTTGATATCAGATACTTACCTAGCACTTTTCCTAGCTCAATTGCAGCAAGAAGGTAAACATGCTTTATATTTCCTCTGTTGAAAGATGATCAATGATTACAGTTAAAAATAAGTCAGTATATGTGTATTATCCTTTCCTGGTTTTAGGCTATTCCATTTTTGTGATTCGTGGGAATTTACCTGAATGTGAAGCAGACCAACTTTTACAAATAATGAGGGTGGAACAACAGTATCGACCAAAACTCATAGGAGAGGACGAGGCTCAGACAAGTGGGCAGAGGTGGGAACATAAACTCCATTGTGTTCCTGGCAAAAATGTACATTATACAGCTTTCTTTTGAAGGTACACTTGACCCTCGATTATACGGTCCCCGATTTAATGGATATCGGAATCTGAGCACCAAGTCTTGACTAACCAAATTGTCCGTCATGGCTTGGCGGTGGCAAGGACGAGTGCAAGTTAGTTGGCAAGGGCAGACGTTGGTTTCCTGCACTTGATAGTGCATCAGTTTGTTTCCCACAGTCTGCCAGTACACCCACGCGTCCCCTTGTTACTTCACACATTTTTTGTGGATATACATTTACATTGGCTGATGTGGTTGTATGTAAATGCATAGCATTTTTTCATTATTAAATTATTCCTCACTTCCAAACCATTTTCGGAAGCTGCAGAAAATAATAATTGAAAACAGAAGGGTGCACCCCTTTTGTCTGTTAAATTGAGGGTTGAGTGCACTGGATTTGTAGGAAATGTTTAAATGAAATTCTTTTATACTTTGTAAGCCCCACTTTTTACTGTGTAAAGCTGCTTTGTGAAAATGTCAATTGTAAAAAGCGCTATACAAATAAAACTGAATTGGATACTGGATATTAGGGTGGAGTGAAAATTATATTTTTGATTATTTTTACTTGGAATAGCAATAAAAGGATGTGGAGAGGTGTCATCGAAAAGAATTTAAAATTTCAGCTTGATAAGTTGACATCTTAGGCTCCCCCAAGAGCGATGAAAATGACCATATTTGGGCATTTTTCCTGAAAATGTTTAATTCCGATATAGTGATTCAATTTGCTTCTGTGTTATCATAAACATATATTTTATAGGCAGTTTGGCACAGTGTTAACATATATTGTCTCAAAAAAAACATTTGTCACAAGTACATTTTGTCAGGACACTTGCAGCTACAAATGTCAAACAAATGGTCTGCCTCGCATCGAAATGTCTCAATTCGGCTAATGTTGCTGTCCTTTCTACTCTTGTACGGCTTGAAGATTCGTGAATTTTGTGTGGTACACCTTCAATAACTGGACAGCTCGTTTGTACGACACAGTTGGTATTGAGGCTTTACTCCAAATGTTGATGACATCAGTGATCACGATATTGACGACATCAGTGAATGATGCCGATACTTTTATTTCTCTTTGAGTATATGTGCAGAGAGGAGGTAGAACTTCATAACATCACTGTACATAGGAAGAACATTGGCTGGAAGTTTGGACAGACCGGTGGAGCGCTTTTCTCTCTCGTACCTTGAGCCATATCTGATATAAAACCAAATGATAACCATGATATGGTCTGCAAGTGTTACTAGTACATTAGGCCTAGTTGTGACACAATTTCAAAACCATAAACCAACTATTTGGCTTAAAGGCAGATTTTACCTAATTTTGCAAGAAACGGAAGAGTTCAATCATCTTTCCGGTATGATGCTGTCGCCACCTGGCGATAGTTTCCTCTACTAAACTACTGAGTCCTGACCTTTCCAGTGATACCACATCTGTGAATGTTCTAATTATTTAGTTATTCCCTTTGTCGGCGCTCGCATGCTCACAAAATCGACTCGACCAACCTTATTTCGAGTGAGTTGGGGGAACCTAGAAATTTTGTACAGATTTTTAATATTTTGCATATGTTTATAACTGGTATCATGTCTTTTCTACACTATTCTGAATTGATTGTGAAAAACTATGTTTCAGTCCACCCTACTGGATATCAGCAGTTCAGGATTTTTAGCTCATGCGAACCGAAAGCATCTTATGTGGTCAATTGTTTATGTTGAACAGCAATGGGTACCTTATTCTCACATGTATGAAACCCTCTACCATAGATTCTTATTTTGTTAACCATATACCAGTAGGTTGTTTTCTGTATCTCACATGTATTAGAAAAACTTGACTGAGCCATGTACTTGGCTAAGATGCCTATTTTCATGGCATATAACCCGATCCTAAAGCTAGAATCAACTTAATCAAACAACTTACCTGCAGTGTTAACCATTGCTTTAAATTGTAACTTCACCCCCAGCTATGAGGACAGAATCTTTTTTTTTTTTTTTGGGGGGGTTAGGTTGCGACACATAATGCTGCCTCTTTACGAATTGTTATTTTAACCAATAGGTGGTGTTTTGAGCCATTTTCTAGCCACAGGCCTCCTGTTTGTTGTTTGTTTGGTTTTTTAATTATTATTTTTTTAATTTAATAAAAATAATTTTTTCAGTGTAATACCAGGACTGATGTTTCAGTTTATAGCTCAAAAGCACCTTTAAGTGTGCAGTACTCCTTGGAATGCTGGTTTATATCTTGCATGTACTGAAGAGATGCTGTTCCATTATAACATCATTTGACTGAGTGTTGATTTTAAACCCTGTAGAGTGCAGTGTAGTTAGTTGAGTAAAGAGGTTTTTTTTTTTTCCTGCACATGTTTTGATGACTGGATGGAAATGCTAGATGATTTTAATGCTTCAGTTGAAAATGAGTAAAATTTCCTTCAGGACCACTGTGCAGCATGGAGTCCAAACACAACATGGTATGGAACGGGGCATAGTTGATGAGGATGATGAGGAGCTGAGAAAAGCATTGGCTCTAAGTAGACAGGACATTGAAGTTGAGGATGAGGAGGCTGATCTGCGCAGAGCCATACAGCTCAGTATGCAGGGTAAGAGCACACTTCAACTAGTGCAGTTTTGACTTTTTTCTTATTCAGTGTTTAAAATGGCACATGTGCACTCCTTACTGTATGCACATTGAATACACGTGAAAATCCGTATACTTTTTTTTTGTGAATATGCGTGCACGTCTGAAAATAAGTTCTTAATGTTTTGTATTGGATTTTTTTTTTTTTTTTTTTTTAATATATATATTCCTTGTCTTTTACTAATATTTTCCCATAGGCACTGACACTGTTTCATGGCTGTGTTGAGCCACAGCTGTTTGTTTGGCTTTAAGGTTGATGCAAATGCAGATCTTTTTATCAATGATGATTTAAAGTCCAGTAGAAGTTCTGAGGCTGGCCTACATATCTCAAATCATTTTGGAAGCTTATCAGACCTTGGAGATGTGCAATAGACAAGCTTATGTCTTGATGTTATCAGCCAGGTTTGGTATGGAACTGTTTGAAGAAGAGTTGTGTAAAGCTATACAACAATCTGAGGCAGAGCATTTCAGTGTACAGTCATGTTTGTGAATGTGCCTGTATCAAAGTTATCAAAGTACATAATCATTTAAGAACACTGACAAGACCGCGAAGAAATTTTAGTATTTTTGACTGTGACTGACCATTTAGTCAAGTAGTCAACACATTCTGAGTCTCAGCCACGCCGGCCATCCATAACTCGAAAATCATCAAATATTTTCGACTTGGCTGGCCGCAAGCTTTTTAAATCAGTGTGTACACCCTTTCATACTGCAGATTCCAAAAGAAAAATAACCATCTGAACCCTGCAGCACAATGAGCTTTTTGCCATTTAGTTGTTGCCTTATGCAATCGCTGCCATACATAATTGCTTTAAAGCAGGGATCCCCAACCACCGGTCCGTGGACCGGTACCGGTCAATGGCTCAATTGAAATCATTCATTATTTCCGTTTTATTTATTATGAGTCTGAATGATCTTTATTTTTGAAAAATCTTTTATTTTGAAAAATGACCAGATTCTCTGTTACATGTCGGTCATTTGAGCGCTAAAATGTAACCCACAAGGGGATGGCACATGAACACAGGCGAGTTAGACATGTTTCAAACAAATGCAGGGTTTTTTTTTGTTTTTTAAGAAAACTTCAAGCTCTACTTCCCAACCAACTTTATTTCAGCTGTTTAAAAATAACATTCATGGAGTGCTTATTATTATTAATAATATATATATTTGCAATATAAACAATCTGTGAACACCCTCCCCTGGGTCCACGGTAAAATTGTCAAGCGTTGACTGGTCTGCGGTGATTAAAAGGTTGGGGACCCCTATTTCAAAGGATTAGTAATACAAATTTATTGCAGGTATTATTTAAAGGTATTTTTTGACTATGAATGGTGAATAAGGGTGCACGGTGGCATCGTGCTCAGCACTCCCATGTCAAAGCAGGAAGGTCCTGGGTTTGGGCTCAGTGACCAATGAGGGTGCTTTTTGGGGCAGGTATGAATGTTCTTCCTGTGCTTGTGTGGGTTTCCCTAGGCTGCTCCAGTTTTTCCTTCTATAGTGCAAGTCACTCCTAAAGTCCCTAGCTGTGAATGAGTATGAATGGGTATTTGCCCTGCAGAACATGTTCAGCAAAAGGCATCCCCCCCCCCACCCCATCTTACATACAATGCAACAGAAACTATGAACAAGCCCCACTGCCTCATGGTGATGAATGGCAAGTGTGTCTGGTCTGTGAACGTAGTCAGACGTTCAGTGTCAATCCTTGTCCATCTTTGTCATCCCTCTTTAATGAAACCTTTTTCATTAAAAGTTTATTTGGGGGGGGGGGGGGTCTCTCCCAACCTGCAGGAGCTTCAGGAAGCGGCAACATCTCGGTTCCCAAAGACGCCAGTTTACCTGTAGCTCCAAGTTCCACAGAAGGCATTACAGTAAGCCAGACTGAAAGCCTAACAGCCGAAGAGCTTCGCAAGAGAAGACAAGCTTACTTTGACAGGCAAGAAAATCCTGGGAGGTTTCCCCCATCTCATGCTATCTGAGCAATAAATATTCATGCATTGTGTAAGAATCTAGGCCAGAATTATTAAGTTTTTTTTATTGTTTTTTTTCCCCATCTTTTTCTCAACCATGTAGGCAGTCCCAACAAGTTCAGCCCACTTCTCCACATCAGCAGGACACACAATCAGGTGAGAGGTGTAGACAAATTTTAATTATTTTTATGGTGGCATAGAAATTACATGGCAAAGCATGTGTTTGATTGATTGGATTTAATGATGAGTGGTTTCAGTCTGAAAAGCCAAATTACCAGCAGGTATTGACTGATAAATGCAAAGGCAAGCTCTTAGGTTATGGGGAGTAACATAACTCTTACTACTGGTTCTTTCCCCCACTCTGCTTATCATCTATTGATAAATGTGCCACTTGGTGGGAAGTTTTGTAACTGATCAAGTTTGGTACCTAGAAGAACTAATATGGTGATTATTCACATGGACCATGAGAGACAACCACTGGACCAAAGCCACCTAGGTTTGTGCTTTTAGAAGCAGCATTGTGCAATATTTTATTTATTTATTTATTTATTTATTATTTTTTTTTAATATCCTGTAGAAATATTTACATTTTTCTAAGTTGGAACAGTTATTTTTAATTAAGTTTATTTATATGTAACAGAAAAACCTTGATGCTAGATGGAGTAATTTTTTTTACTTTTTAATTATTTTAATTATTTTCCTGTTATAAAGGCACAATGTCATATTACTCATCAGTTTACAGATGCTCCCCAAGTTACGTTTTTGTTTGGTTCTGGACAGCCGAACGTAAGTTTAAAAAAAAAAAAAAAAACGTAAGTTGTTACTGTATGTTCCAGTGACGTATGACGTTCATACTGTACTATACATCCATAAATACCATTACCGTATCTCATAAAACACCCCTGAATCAATTATTATAAACATAACATTGTAAAATAATCTTCTTCTTCTTTTACTTTCGGCTGCTAACTTCAGGGGTCGCCACAGCAAATCATCCGCCTCCATTTCACCCTGTCCTCTGCATCTTCTTTTCTGACTCCAACGACCTTCATGTCTTCCTTCACCACATCCATAAATCTTTTCTTTGGTCTTCCTCGAGGCCTTCTGCCTGGTAGTTCCAACCTCAGCATCCTACTGCCAATATACTCACTATCCCTCCTCTGTACATGTCCAAACCATCTCAATCTAGCCTCTCTGACTTTGTCTCCAAAACATCTTACATGGGCTGTCCCTCTGATAAACTCCTTTCTGATCCTATCCATCCTCGTTACTCCCAGGGGGAACCTCAACATTTTCATCTCCGCTACCTCCAGCTCTGCCTCCTGCCTTTTCCTCAGCGCCACTGTTTCTAAGCCATACAACATCGCTGGCCTCACCACCGTCTTGTACACTTTTCCCTTCATTCTTGCTGACACTCTCCTATCGCACATCACACCGGGCACTTTTCTCCAACCATTCCAGCCTGCCTGCACACGCTTCTTCACCTCTTTTCCACACTCTCCATTGCTCTGGATTGTTGAGCCTAAGTACTTAAAATCCTCCACCTTCGTTATCTCTGCTCCCTGTAACATCACCGTTCCTCCTGGGTCCTTCTCATTCACACACATGTATTCTGATTTTCTGAGGCTAACCTTCATTCCTCTCCTTTCCAGGGCATACCTCCACCTCTCTAGATTTTCCTGCACTTGTTCTCTGCTCTCACTACAGATCACAATGTCATCTGCAAACATCATAGTCCATGAAGATTCTTGTCTCACCTCGTCTGTCAGCCTGTCCATCACCATAGCAAACAAGAAGGGGCTGAGAGCTGACCCTTGATGCAGTCCCACCTCCACCTTGAACTCTTCGGTCACACCGACAGCACACCTCACCACTGTCTTACATCTCTCATACATGTCCTGCACCACTCTAACATACTTCTCTGCCACTCCAGACTTCCTCATGCAATACCACAGTTCTTCTCTTGGCACCCTGTCATATGCTTTTTCCAGATCCACAAAGGCACAATGTAGCTCCCTCTGACCTTCTCTGTACTTCTCGATTAACATCCTCAAAGCAAACATTGCATCTGTGGTGCTCTTTCTTGGCATGAAACCAAACTGTTGTTCACAAATGCTGACCTCTGCCCTTAGTCTAGCTTCCACTATTCTTTCCCATAACTTCATCGTATGGCTCATCAACTTTATCCCTCTGTAGTTGCCGCAACTCTGCACGTCTCCCTTGTTCTTAAAAATGGGCACCAGCACACTTCTCCTCCACTCCTCCGGCATCTGCTCACTCTCTAGGACCTTGTTGAATGTTCTTGTCAGAAAATCTACTGCTACCTCTCCTAGACACTTCCATACCTCCACAGGTATATCATCAGGACCAACTGTCTTTCCAGTCTTCATCCTCTTCAATGCCCTTCTCACTTCACCCTTACTGATCTTTGCTACATCCTGCTCCTCAATGGTCACCTCTTCTACTCTTTTTTTTTTTTTTTCCTCTCATTTTCCTCATTCATCAGCTCTTCAAAGTACTCTTTCCATCTTCCCAGCACACTTCTGTCATCAGTCAATACATTTCCCTCTCTGTCCTTTATCAATCTAACTTGCTGCATGTCCTTCCCATCTCTATTTCTCTGCTATGCCAACCTGTATAGATCATTTTCTCCCTCTTTACTGTCCAGCCTATCATACAAGTCATCATACGCCCTCTGTTTGGCCTTAGCCACTGCTACTTTCGCCTTACACTGTGTCTCCCTGTACTCCTGTTTACTCTCTTCGATCCTCTCTATGTCCCACTTTTTCTTCGCTAACCTCTTCCTTTGTACACACTCCTGCACTTCCTCATTCCACCACCAAGTCTCCTTATCTACTTTCCTTCCAGAGGACACACCAAGTACTCTCCGACCTGTGTCCCTGATCACATTTGCTGTGGTTGTCCAGTCATTTGGAAGTACTTCCTGGCCACCCAAAGCCTGTTTCAACTCCTCTTTGAAGACAACACGACACTCTTCCTTTTTCAACTTCTATCACTTTGTCTTCTGCTCTGCCTTTGCCTTCTTCACCTTCCTCACCATCAGCGTCATCCTGCATACCACCATCCTATGCTGTTTGGCAACACTCTCACCCACTACTACTTTGCAGTCACTGACTTCCTTTAAATTACATCGCCTACACAAGATGTAGTCTACATGTGTGCTCCTACCTCCGCTTTTATAAGTCACCCTATGCTCCTCTCTCTTCTGGAAGAAAGTATTCACCACAGCCATTTCCATCCTTTTTGCAAAATCTATCAACATCTGTCCTTCTGCGTTCCTGTCCTGGATACTAAACCTGCCCATCACTTCCTCGTCCCCTCTGTTGCCTGCACCAACATGTCCATTGAAGTCTGCACCAATGACCACTCTTTCACCTCTGGGGGTACTCTGCATCACTTCATCTAAGTCACTCCAGAATCTCTCCTTCTCTTCTAGCTCACATCCTGCCTGTGGGGCATAAGCACTAACAACATTGAGCATTACACCGTCAATTTCTAACTTGAGACTCATCACTCTGTCTGACACTCTTCTCACTTTTAGAACATTCCTGACAAACCCCTCCTTCAAGATGACTCCTACTCCATTTCTCTTCCCATCCACACCATGATAAAATAGCTTAAACCCTGCTCCTAAGCTTTTAGCCTTGCTACCTTTCCACCTGGTCTCCTGAACACACAGTATGTCCACCTTCCTCCTCTGCATCATGTCAGCCAGCTCTCTACCTTTTCTTTGCATAGTTCCAACATTCAAAGTCCCCACTCTCAGTCCTACACTCATGCCTTTCCTCTTCTCTCTCTGCCTACGGACACGCCTCCCACCTCTCCTTCTTCGACCAACAGTAGTCCAATTTCCATCAGCACCCTGTTGATTGACAGCACTGATGGCGGTCGTTGTTAACCCGGGCCTCGACCGATCCGGTATGGGGGTAATACTTCTGATTTGCATCATAAAAGTTTGGCATTGGTTTCACGTCGGCTGCCCTTCCTGACACAACCCTCTGCATTTCTCCGGGCTTGGGACCGGCATGAGGGGGCGAGACACTGGTTAGTGTCGTCCCCCCCCCCCCCCCCCCCCCCACCTCATGGCTGCATTAACATTGTAAAATAATATCAACATTAATTTCAAATAAATTCAATTCAAGCAAAATAATTTCAACTAGATAAATTTTAATCAAATTCACTCATCAAATATCAAATACAGTATCAAATATAACCTTTAACATTCTCTATGATGTGATCTTTCTGCTTGTAAATGGTTCTGATGGTCGATGGATGGTCACTTTACATGAAGCTTAAAACAGCCAATCAGCACTTACAATATGTGAGGCGCTCCACTGAAAGTAGTTCACTTGCTTGTGCTTGAGACAAAGTGCAGGTTATCCGGACTTCCAGTCTTTCAAGCGAGCAAGGGCGCCGTTGAATACTCGTTTAGTACTCAGCCTGCACTGATGTGAATCACCAGCAGAGCGGAGGGTTCTCTTTCTTTTCTGGATTCAGGTTTTCATTAATTTTACAACTCTTTGCTTAACTAAGTATGCATGGTAGATTGTGCCAATCCGAGCAGATAGTTAATTCAGTCTTGAAAATTGGAAATTCCAGCATATGCCGAAAAACTTACACCCATGCTTAGTAGGCTTACGTTTCTGACCAACCATATTTGTTTAGGGTTACAAAAGTCTGCAAAACCGTGTAAACACAAAGATCACACAGATGACATCTTAACACAAGGGTAACACGCACTGAACTGGGAAGAAGCAGGTGCACATTCAGTCTGTCGTTTGTAAACAATGGACGCAGCGTCATTACATCAGCGTACTACGTAGGTACATCTCGTACAACAAGAGAGCACGCTAAACTCAAAATTTGACAATTTTCTTTTTTTTGTTTTTGAAAAAAATGTAAAATGAATGAACGTAAGTCGGGGAGCATCTGTATAACCATTTTCCTCTTGATATAGCGGACGATCATATGTGTTTATAAAAGTTCATATAGCACTGTAGAATGTAATGTGAAACTTGTGATTGAAGAAGGACACTGTGATGAGAACAAACTTGCGATTACATGATTTTTCATGCTTCAGTTGAGATGTGTAAAAAAAATAATAAAACCCACCTATTTTTAAAATAATGAACACCATGTTCTGTTTTCTGCTGTGGCACATTTCATTTCCATCTCATGGTACTAACAACGTCAATGTTAAAAAAATGTGCATAGTGAATGTGTTCGTTTCAATTTTCTTTTTTCCCTGCCGGTGCAAGATCACTTAATGATGATTAACCAAATATTCAATAAGACCGGAACAATGTTCATTCTTTCTCCATTTTGGGTTAAACAATGCTGCTGTTTTCATGCTCTATTATTTCCTTACTTCTTCAATTGTGGCTTATATTGTTCGAAAATAAACTAGAATCCCAAGCCATGATAATTACTGTCTAAACCAGCTCTTGTAGGGTGTTTTTTAAAATACAGTAGCAAATCCCATAACTTTGTTTGTTTACCCTTGCATTTCCATCCTCAGGTGGAGAACAGGACACTGGTAGTAAACACAGCCAGTGAAAGTGTTGGCAATGGGGATCTATTTGTAGAGCTCGCTCTCAACCAACTACTAGCTGCCCATCCATCTGTTTTAAAACGGAGCCTCTTCCCTCTATAAACGGCTTCAGATTGTGAATGACGAGAAGGAGCAGATGGCCATTCACCATTAATACACTGCTCTGTGGGTCCACTCCCTGAAAGGATCACACTGACATAACGAACATTTCACATGGGAAAACGAAGCCTGTTTGTGCTTTCCAGTTTTTATTTCCGTTATTATTGGTGAAAAGGGAGGGCTTCGCAGCCCAGTAGTTCCTTAATGCTAAAGTAGGTATGGGATTTCATCACATCTCTAAATGTAAGCATATAATTTAATATAACTGAGATGGTATTTTGAATTATGACTCAAATAGCATTGCTCCATTTTAGTTCTGCAAACTCATGGAACAGTAGGTGTGGCTAATGTAATAATCTGGTGAGTGAAAGGCAAAACTTGAATCCGTGGGAAAGTAAAAAGGACATTATAACCTTTTTTTTAAGGTGCAGGAGATACTCAGGACCAAGATGTGTTTGCTGGGTGCACTACATCTGGTCATCTGATTTTAGTGTTGGGGTCCACGAAGTTTCTGCCAAGAATAATACGAGGGCCCTTTTCTGTGTAAATTCTGATGCACTACCTGTCTTGGGTGGTTTTTAAAGCGGTTGAGGATATTTTCTCAGTAAACCATGTCTTTGTGTTTGGGTTCAGTAAATGGTATTTTTGTGTGGGTGGGTGGGTTGGCTGGTGGTGTGTGGGTTTTGTTTTTTGTTTTTTTTTAATTAGAACTTGAGGTGATGTATACAGTTTTAAGCTGAATTCTGGCTTTCCAAAGCATTGCTTTGTGTGTGGGAAGCTGAAGGAAGGGACAGCATTTGTACTGTATGGACATGCACCTCTCAGTAATGCAACAGATACTGCTGTTCATTGATCAACAGCCTTTTTATTAGTCTCGTGTGTTTGTGTATGCAACTTCCCAAAACAGCACACCTGTTAAAGGATGATTTGCTTTCCTCATTGGGATACAAGTATGCAGTATCATCTGTAATGTTTCCAGAAAACACCCCCACCCCGCACACACACAAAGGCAAAAATTAATATTCCTTCCTTGTCAACTTTTTATTTTATTCCCTGCATGATTGAATTGGCCAAGTTGTCACTGAAAAAAAAAAAAAAAATTAGTATGTCATTGCTTGAGCTCACAGTCAAGCAAATTTTGAGTTTATTCTCAGGAGATGAATAGGTGATCATTCAGAGGTGGAAGATATAAGATTGTAATGGTGGATATGGCAGAACTTCACCAAATGTCATGTGTATGGCAAACAGATGGACTTCCTTTAGTTTTTTTTTTTTTTTTTCCCTTTTCTTTTAAGATTTCAAAATTATGATTTCTAAAACCTTGTTTAAGAACTACATTACAGTGTGTAATATAAATCAGAGATTACAGGTTTGTCGGGACAAATGTTCATTTCCAATGTCTATTCCATGATTTATTGGAAGATCCATTTTTACTCTGACCACGAGCAAAGACATTACGTATTATTCCCTGCACTTCCAATGCAGTACAGATTTACTGAGAGTGTTTACAGGTACCTCACACTGGGCTGTCCAGTGGTCCAAATGTCTGCGTGAAGCAAATGGTCACATAAAATATGTGGTCTGAGTCGGTGTATGGTGGTGGTGTATATACTGAGCTGCCACAAGAGTAAAATCCTTTTGTTTTTCTTTTTACATACCCCATACCCCACCCTCGCCATTCCGATTATAAACTACAATTGTGGACTTTTTGATGTTGGTTTGTTTGCACCTTTTGAAACAGGAGCGAACACTCAAGGCTTTTGTTTCAGAACATTCACTTGCTCTGTTATTTGTACTCTTGTACCAGTTTTCAGATTTGTCACTTTTTTTTTTCTTTTTTTTTTACCTTCTTAAAATTAAATGTTCTTTTTCCCATGAGTGCTTTCTTATTTGAAGTCATACTCCTTTTTTTGGGGGGGGGAATCCCATTGCAGTTGCTTCTGCTATATACTATGGGCTTATTTTGATTTTCAACATTTTGGTGGATATATAATATAAATCCATTAACAAATTTTAATACAGATAGTGGACAGTATCACATTCAGACAAGCCACAGATTATTTTCTAATTGACCATCTTTAGATTTGTTAGAGTATATTTTTCTGGAGTCCACAAATTTTGTACACCCATTTGTTAATAGATAATCCTCAGTGTACACTTGCACTTTGCTTCTACAAACACAAGGGACAGATCAGCTGGAGACTGGTGTTTTGTTGGTAAGTTTTAAAAATAAATCTAATATTTATAACGGCATATTACAATATGTGTATGTAATGATATATGTATATACTGTGTGTAATTATATATAATATATATCACATTATATTCAATCAGTTTTTCACTTTACCTTGGAATAGCTATATTTTTATTTTAAAATCTTAAACTTGTAGACATTATAAAAAAATGTTCTTAAATCTTTATTATTAAATTTGTGTAATATGAGAAAGCATTCAATTTGTTTATTTTTGGAATTCTATTCTGTTCTATCTCTTAAGACGATACATCAACAAAAACACCACCATGGAACTTGTTGTGTTTTCTCTTCTGATCTGTGCTTCTTCGTTCATGCCTTCCCTCCAATCTCCAGAAACCCACCTTCCCAATGTGACCGATCTCACGTTTAAAAACATTGACTTTGCCATGAACCTCTATTTGAAGATTGCGAGCCGCCATGATCACAACATTTTTTTCTCACCATTGAGTGTTTCTACAGCATTTGCTACACTTTCTTTGGCAGCCAGGAACTTCACTCGCAGTGAGATCCTGTCTGGATTGAATCTGGACACGCTGGAGCAAACCGGGCAGCTGGAACTCATCCCACAACTCTTCCAGTACCTGCAGGGGAACATCAGCCAAGCTGGAGAACTGAAGCTGGAACAGGGGACAGCACTCTTTGTGGACTTGCATTTTCAAATAGACAAGACTTTTAGTGATCAGATCGAGTTATACTTCAAAGCTGATGTTGAGAATGTGGACTTTAAAAATTCTGACAAATCTAAGGAGATCATAAATAAGCATGTGAGGGAGAAAACTGGTGGTAAAGTGAAGGAGATGCTGACGAGCATTGATCCCTTGACCCGGATGATGCTGATAAATACTATTTTCTTTCAGGGTAGGTGACATCTTAAGATCATTGGTTCAATTTATTTACAGTATAATGTACTCTGAGTGCATATATCAATGTTATATCGTTCTCTGTCCAGGTTCCTGGAGGAATCCTTTTGATTCGAACAACACTCAAATTGATCGCTTTTATATAGACAAGTATAACATTGTCCAGGTTCCCATGATGTACAAAACAGCCAAATTCTCTGTTGCCATTGATGACGAGCTTGGGGCAAAGGTGTTGCGTCTGCCATATTTGGGAGGTGCAGCTATGCTCATTGTGCTGCCTGACCTCTATGTTGATTATACTACCATAGATGATGAGATAAATGCAGAAACATTCTTGAAGTGGATCAAGAATATGAAACAAACGTAAGTTTCAATGAAGCCTCTGAAATATATTACATGTTTGTCAGAACATTGTGTTTAATTCCCCCCATTGTATAATTCCAAGGAGACTAGAGGTCTCATTACCAAAATTTACAATGGAACAGTCCTATGATCTACGTACCATTCTACCCACCATGGGCATTAAAGATGTCTTCAGGGATACTGCTAACTTCAAAGGCATGAGCCAAGAATCTGGTTTGAAGGTCTCCCAGGTTAGTGACCAATTCTCAAAAGTATAACTTTTACCCCTTCTTTCTCTTTCATTTTCTCCCCTAAATTGGTCATGTCCAATTCGCACCCTTAAAATATTGCTTTCCCCATCACATGACCACCACCAACCTGGGAGGAGTGTGCACATGCATCCTTGGTGTGTGTGTGTATATATATACACACATATGTCAAGGGTGCATGTGCACACTCCTCCCAGGTTGGTGGTAGGTATGTGTGTGTGTGTGTGTATATATGTATGTATATATATATATGTATATTTTATATATATGTATATATGTATGTGTATGTATGTATATATATATGTATGTATGTATGTGTGTGTGTATATATATATATATATATATATATATATATATATATATATATATACACAGTGTATATGTGTGTGTGAATATATATATATATATATATATATATATATATATATATATATATATATATTAGTGTGTGTGTATGTATATAGTGCAGAAGTCTTGGCTAACAATTATAATGGTGTTGGAATGGATATAGAAATATTGGAACCATATTTGTTTGAGCAGGCTGAGGAAGCTGGATCAGCTCACCAGACCTTTTGCAGGTCCAACATACACATAACTAATCCCATTCACACGTAGAGACAATATGAAACAGACCGTTATCCCAGTGTGCATGGATTTTGGTTGTGTGAGTAAACCCACACAAGAATGGGGAGAATATGCAACCTCCACACAGAAAACTCCCAAGGCTGGGACATGAACCCAGGACCTTTTTTCTGCGTGGCGAACATGTAAACCACTATGCCAACTCATGATCGCTAATGTTAATTAAGTAACCATGGTGCTTATAAAATACCCCAAGATTTAAAAAAAAAAAGAGAGAGACTGAGCACCAACTTCCCATTTCAGCTCAACTTAAAAGTTGATTTGAACATTAACCTCCGTGGAGCCACTGTCAGCCTGTCAAATGGTCAAAATCTTGCCTATAATCAACACAACCAACATGTTGAAGTCCTATCACTTTATCAACATGTTGTGTATAAACTCACTTGGAATTTCTTAGATTACGGAAAAGTCGTAGAAGCCGTTTTACATTACATTCACTCTCAAGGTCCTTTTGCAAGGAAGCTTTTTTTCTTTTAAGTCAGGCATGGTTCCCACATGTCCTCTTGGTTTGTGTTCAGGTTCTACACAAAGCTGTGATTGAGGTGGATGAGAGAGGCACCACAGCAGCAGCCGCTACTAGCGCAGGCATCACACCATACTCCCTGCCTGACAGCTTCAGCGTGAACAGACCTTTCTTCTTTTTTGTTTACCATGAAGAAACTACCAGTCTATTGTTTATGGGCAGGGTAATTGACCCTACTAAGAAATAAACAAATATGTAATCTCAGACAAATTAAGTGCTTTTTTTTTTTCTTTCTTTCTTTTCTTTTGCAGTACTCAAACTCTGTCTCTGAACCAGATGAGCATACTGTATTATAATGTACTGTCTGTGTATCTTGTATAAAAAAAAATCTTCATTCTTTTACATGTAATAGCTAGCATTTAGGAAGATGTTAATTAGTCATCATCCTGTGATGAGGCACTCGTCTAGAAGTTCAACTAAAATCTGCAATAATGATAAAATAACATTTTATTTAGTGTCAAATTTATTATTTTTATATTCTAGGTCAAGGTGTAGAATTGTTTTTCCTAAATTTCAATGAACATTTAAACTGGGCACATGTTGACAAGTTGTATTTAATGCACATTCTGTAAACATACCGTAGGCCCCTGTTTTTCGCGATGGTTCCGTTCTGCCCCTTCCCGCGGACGATGAAAATCCGAGAATTATTGATGCAGTTTTAAAATCCTACGTATGATATTACATGCACTAAAATATGCTTTTTAAACACATTCTATAGACAGTCCTGTTCATTAATACAGTAATAATGCAGTAAAATGTCGGAATGATTAAGACTCTTTAATTTTGTACTGCGTTAATATTTATTAACGAGTAAAGTGCTTAGGCTGCTTACCAGAAGCTAGAGAAGATGCAGGGCATTTGAGTGGCATCACAGGGCTTAAATAATCATTATAAACACACTAAAAAAAAGTGAATTCATAATTCAGGCAATCATGTTGATGACATGTGCACGAAGGAGAAAAAAAGAGGTGTACGCATCATCTGCAACCAATCAGCAGGAGGGAGAAACAAAAAGTCTCAGCCATTGATAAATTTGAAGCACATGCAAATAACTTCCGGGCTTGCCGCGAGTATGTGGGGACAAAAGCCCTGAACCGCGAATGGGGAAAGGGTATTGTATTTACTAAAGTATAGACAGTGACATGGTGAGCCGTGTCACTGCAAGGTTCTAAGGTCCGGGGTTTTATTCTAAACTTGTGTTACTGTCTCTTTGCACGTTTCTTTATGTTTGTGTGGGTTTCCCTCAGGGTTCTCTTTTTTTTTTTTTCCTTCAGCTCGCTCCACTTTTACTCGGACTCTGAGCAGGATACAGTGCTTACTAAAATGATTGGTGGAGTGAACAAGCGCATTCCCTGGCCTTGCGCATGTTCTGGGTACTTGGATACATGCATACTGTATAACCCAAAGACAAAGTTGAACTTCTCATTATCGAAATAGATTCCAGCGTTACACCTATTGCAAAGTTGTCAATGTAAATATCGTAATATTACTAGTTTAATTTCTATACACACTCAAATGTCTGATAATAATAGCTTACGAGGACTGAGTATGCGCTCGTGGGCTGCACACAGGCACAATTTGCTGTGGAGTGAAAATTGATGCGTTACAGGACCTTATGCGAAAGGTATTGAGAGAGTACGGAGATTTTTCATACTGTCAAAGTTCTAGGCTATTTCTTATTGTCTCTATAATGGTATAAGTGAAATAGAATTCACTTTTCATTGGTGGATATGATGTAATGCTTTACACATTTATAAGCATTATTTATAGCAATTATAGACGACTTATTTGTTTCCTTAATTTTTTCGTCAGTGACAAAAAAATCTCTGATGCTAACATTTTTACAAAGGTAGGAATTTTTTTCCTACTGTCCTCCTGTGTAGCATCAGCCTCCACATATACTGTATAACCAAAGGTTTATGACACCTAAGCTTTACACTCCACCTCCAGAGTTATTGCTCCTTTGCTGCTATTACAGACTCTGCTCTTCTGAAAATTATTATTACTATACTATTACTGATACCAAGCACCGATCCCCCAACAGTCATTGGTCCAGTTCATATCATAGATTTTCAGTGGGGCTAATGGTGTTAGTGCAGGCCATTTGATTTTTAAGTAGGGATTAGTAGGCTTGCATCACTGCAAGCAGGCCCTGGGTTCAATTCCCAGGCTTAGGCATTTCTAGTTTGGGTTTCCTTGGGGTACTTTGACACACACACACACACGCACACACCAGTCCAAAGACGTGCACATTAGGTTAGCTGTCTATACCAAATTTCCCCGAGGTGTGTGTGTGTGTGTGTGTGTGTGTATTTGTATTGGCTGTTCAGGTTGCACCATTGTCTTTGCTCACTACTGGTGCCTACACCAGCCTCCTCGTGGACCTAATGGGATTAAGCGGTTTAGAAATGCAAGTTTAAAATGTTGAATTGTTTTTTATTTACCAGTCTTCAGTAATAAGTTTGAAATTTGGAGACCGTCAGGAGTGTGAGACTTTATTTTTGAAAGATTTGGCAACCTTTGTCATCGCTTTAGTAATGGCAATTTTCTTTGCATTTTGTTGGGATTTGGTTTATTTGAAATATTTGGCAACCTTCGTCGTCATCGCTTCAGTAATACGTATGTTTCAAATTTCTCGAGAGATGAGAGGTGGAGTTATTTGAAGGATTTGGCAACATTTGTGGTCGTCATTGCTTAAGTAATGGATGTGTTTTTTTCTCTACAATATGTTTAAATTTTGGCGTGGGTCGGGCGTGTGGAGTTTATTTGAATGATTTGGCAACCTTCGTCGTCGTCGTCATCGCGTCAGTAATGGCAGCGTTCTCGAGTAGTCCATGTGCTTAAGGAGCAATTTTTGAGTCGCAACCTTTTTCGTTTTTAAGGTGAACCTCTTTTGGGTATTATTTTCCCTTCTTTTACCCATAAGTAATTAAGAATCCTTGTTTTTGTAAAATAATTAGCGAGCATTTATTCTAAGAAACAAACAAACAAATATTTAGATTCTGCTCACTGCGTTAGCATGAGTGCTAATCTGAACTTCTCAAAACGAGGGGCTTCTGTTCACCTGTAACTGGGACCAGTGTAGTTTATACAAGTTCCAGGTTGCAAATATTGTTTCTCAATCTGTTTTGTCGTACACCAAGGTGAAAGAGAGACATGATAACGAAATGTCGAGGAAGCTCATAGCTGGTGACTTGAGGGTTTAATTCTAATTATGTAGTTATGACGTCATAACACTGATCTAAGTGCTAGTTTCTTTCTTTCTTCAGATCGCTGAAGATGAAGACCAAAACTATGAAGGTAAAGAAGCGTTTTGGATCTTCCAAAAGAGGGATCCTTGTAAAGGGCAAGTGGAAGGCTGTGCAACTTGATCCCAGTGTTTTTGCTGATGAAGCTGTAGGAGAAGTTGTGTGTTTTGAAGAACTTGCAGATTATTCCCTGGTTGACAGCAAAAAGACCGCAACCACGACTGGGCTTTCTCAGGAGAGGACGGCCAAAAAGAAGCGAAAAAATAAGAGAAAAGCTAGTGAGATTGAAGCTGAAGAACATAATTTAGTGGAAGATGAGGCTGAAGTTATGGAGCGGTCATGTGAGAAGAGTCAGGCTAAGAAGCTAAAAACGAAGTATGTGTCTGATGACCAAGTCACAGATGATGATTACAATGATCTGGAGAGTTTGCCTGAAGAAGGAGAGGACCAGGCACCACACGGTTTGGGGGATTGTACTGAGTTTACATCACAGACAACAAAAAAGACCAAAAGGAAGAAGAAAAGGAAACAAAAAACACAAACTAATCCTCAAGTAGATCCGACTAATGAAGCTCAGATGCCATCTAAAAGAAAAACTAAGAACTGGGCGGATGCAGCCCTCTCAAAAACAGCAGGGCAAGACACTGATGTATCAGCATGGAAAGACCTGTTTGTACCTGAACCCGTGCTGAAGGCACTGAGCAAGCTCGGATTTTCTGCCCCTACACCGATTCAGGCTCTTGCTCTTCCTCCTGCTATTCGAGATCATCTGGATATTCTGGGTGCAGCAGAGACAGGTAATTGGACAAGTGCATATGAGAGGGTATGATTTCTCGCTTTCGGACAGTCCACTGTATTAATCCCACAAGAGGAACTTGCTTCTGTATTTAACCCAGGGGGTGCTCAATCCTGCTCCTGGAGATCTACCTTCCAGAAGACATTTTCTCCAACCATAATCATGCCCACCTAACCATCCAATCATCTAATCAAGACCTGACTGGATCTTACATGTTACATGGGCCACATTAGGGTTGGAGATAAGGTCATCTGGAAGGTAGATCTCCAGGAGCAGGATCGAGCACCCCTGATTTAACCCATCCAAAGTGAGCACACATACACACACACACACACACAGTGGGCAGCCACAATGCAGTGTCCAATGAGAAATTTGGGGTCAGGCGCATTGATAAAGGGCACTTCAGCTGTGAACCTTCACGAGAATTGAAACAGCAACCTTTAGGTCCCAACTTGCACGTCTAAGCATTAGGCCATGGCTGCCACAAATTGAAAGTAAATACTCTCTACTCCTACCACAGAATTAGTTCTACTGAATAAATTCTTCACTATTTTAAGGAAAAAAATGATTACTTTGGAACAGAGCAGCTGAATGGCATTTTGGCGCAGGTACCTCACAGTGTTCTAATTAAGTCCTGGGACTTTTGTGTCACATGCCAGCAAAGGTTGAGCGATACGTGTCATATTGCTTCATCATTGTCATCTGTCGTCACACTTATTTCAACCAAAGTTTCACAGAATCTTATTACATCATACCATTGTGTACCTCTTATTTTACCTGTTGTATTAATTAAACGTTTCTTGGTTGGAGAAAAGTGTCCGGTGTGATGTGTGATAGGAAGGTATCGGCAAGAACGAAAGGAAAAGTGTACAAGACGGTGTTGACGCCAGCAATGTTGTATGGTTTAGAAACAGCGGCCCTGGGGAAAAGACAGGCGGCAGAGCTGGAGGTAGCAGAGTTGAAAATGTTGTAGTTCTTTGGGAGTAACGAGGCTGGATAGGATCAGGAATGAGCACATCAGAGGGAAAGCACATGTAAGACGTTTTGGAGACAAAGTCAGAGAGACTAGATTGAGATGGTTTGGACATGTACAGAGGATGGATAGTGATTATATTGGTAGTAGGATGCTGAGGTTGGAACGACCAGGCAGAAGGCTTAGAGGAAGACCAAAGAGATGATTCATGGATGTGGTGAAGGAGGACATGAGGGTAGTGGGTGTAAGAGAAGAAAATGCAAAGGATAGGGTGAGATGGAGGCAGATGATTCGCTGTGGCGACCCCTGATGGGAGCAGCCGAAAGGAGAAGGTTTGCCCATACCAACATGTGGACGTTTTCAGGGGCTCACCATTGGTAATTCGCAACTCTATATATGTGAATGCATTTTTATGAAACTACTGCAGAACCTTAACATAATCACATTGTGCACTCCTTTTGCATTAAATCATATTTTTGTATTAAACGTATATTTTTTAAAACCATGTGTAAATATGCTGTGCATGCAAAACAAGTCTTCCCTGAAAACATTTAGTTTTCAATATTGAATTTTATAGCAGTGCATATCATCAGAAATTCCACCTGTATTGCTGTCCATCATAAATTTACAGAGCAATAATTTTTTTTTTTTTTTTTTTTTTTTTTAAACTCTGCAGGAAGTGGGAAGACATTGTCTTTTGGGATTCCGATGATCCACAGTATATTAGAGTGGAAGAAAACCATTGACATTAAAAATGCAGATGCTGATGGGAAATCTGGTAATGTGACAGACGTGGAGAGTATTTACGTACCTTCGATCAGAAACTCAGATGATGGTGCTGAGAAAGATCTATCCTCTGAGAAGAGCACTAAGTCTGGGGGACAACAGTCCATCAAAGCAGAAGTAAGCACAGATGAAACCACAAGTGTGCAGAACTATAACACTGACCAAGAACATGAGGAAGTGAATCCTATTCAGGATGAAGGTTGTGTGGATGCTGAAGATGAGAATGGTGACTCTGGTTCTGTTAATGACCATCAAGGACAAGATGATGATGGTGGTGTACCGGGTGACAAGGAAGGTGCAATCCAGAGTATCAGCTTCATTACAAACCAAGGAAATAAGGATGATGATGGGAAACAGCCATTACTTGGACTTGTTCTTACGCCCACCAGAGAACTAGCAGTGCAAGTCAAGCATCATATTGATGCTGTAGCACAGTTTACAGGTCTGTGGGAGTTATTGTAATGGTTTGTTTCATGTGTAGGAGCTGTACTGATCAAGTTATCTTTAAACAGATATTAAAACTGCTCTTCTGGTTGGCGGGATGGCACCACAGAAACAATACAGGATGTTGAAAGGCAGGCCGGAGATTGTTATTGCCACACCAGGGCGCTTGTGGGAGATGATTCAGGATAAACATCCTCATCTGTGCAACCTAAGGCAGCTCAGGTAATACTGTGAGGTGCTAATGTATTATAAATGTTACGGATTCATTTGTCACCTGGTTACATCACAATGTGGGGTCTGTCTACTACTGTTATTACTGCCAAGGAGGTCATTTTTTTTGTCTGTTTTAATTTTAGTTTGTTGAACTTTATGCTAAACATCATGATTGGTTTTGATATAATTTTTTTTTGGACGGTGGCCCAAATAGCACTTAGATTTTGTAGATAATCCAGGTCATATCTGGATACAGGAATTTTTTCAAGGATCATTTAATATTGTGAGACAGGATGGTTTTTTTTTTTAAGTGTAATATCATAGCAACTCCAGCAGGGGGTGCTGTGTACTTCATTTTTTTTTCCCGACTTACCGAGTTATGGGTTTTCTGAGTGATTTTAATTAATGATATTGTTATGGCTCTCTAACTGTTCATTTAAATGCTCAGGCCTAAGATGGTGCTGCCGATTAAACCAGGAAACTAATACTGTACTCAAATTAAAAGACATAAGTATAACCTGGCAGTGGTAGTTAACACGTTTGCCTCACAGCAAGGAGGCCTGGGTTCTGTTCTCAGGCTTCAGTGTTTCTGTGGAGTTAGCATGTTCTCACCATCCTTGTGTGGGTTTCCTCCAGGTACTCCAGTTTCATCCCCAATAAAAAAACCATGTATGGTAGGCTATTTGGCGGCTCCAAATTGCCTTTGGTGTGTGCGCGCGCGTGTGTTAGCCTTGTTATGACCTGTGTGAACCGTCCAGGGTGTAACCCACCCTTGTGCAGAGTCAGCTGTGATGGGTGCCAGCTGCCCCCTGACGCAATTTGGGATTAAGTGGATTAGAAATGGAATGAGTGAATAAGTATAATCTGCACAAAATGTTTTTTTCAGGTGCCTGGTCATTGACGAAGCTGACCGCATGGTTGAAAAAGGTCATTTTGCTGAGCTTGAGAACTTGCTGGAGATGCTCAGCACATCACAGTTCAACCCGAAGAGACAGACCTTTGTGTTCTCTGCTACGTTAACCATGATCCACAGCCTCCCAGCCCGGGTGCTGCACAAGAAAGGAAAGAAGCTGGAGCAGCGCAGCAAGCTGGAGGTGCTCATGGAGAAGGTAGGAATTAAAGGCAAGCCCAAAGTGATCGACCTCACCAGGAAAGAAGCAACAGTGGAGACTTTAACTGAAACCAGGATCAACTGTGACAAGGAGGAGAAAGATTATTATCTCTACTACTTCTTGCTGCAGTACCCTGGCCGTACTATGGTGTTCGCCAACAGCATTGACTGCATCAAGAGGCTTAACTCACTACTAACTATTTTGGACAGCAGTCCACTGCCACTGCATGCGAATATGCATCAGAAACAGCGGCTGAAAAATCTGGAGAGATTTGCAGAGAGGGAGAGGTGAGAGACCATCACTTCTTACTATATCAGCCATTTTGGTTTGAGTCATTTGTGACATATTTGTGGTCACAACGCCATGCAAGATAGCAGTATCCTACATTTCGTAGCATTTCTGGCGACTCCAAGTATACAGGGATCCCTCGCTACATCGTGTATCGTGGTTTTTAAAAAAAATAATAATAGATATTCATCGAATTAAAAAATCAGGAAAATAAGGAAGAATAGGGGAAAGGGTTAAGGAAAATGTCAGAAAAACAGGGCTAATTATGCACAAAAAAACCCCTAAACCAACAAAAAACCAACCCAAAATCTCCCATCAAAACCATCCGGAGATACAAACAGGGCTGAGGTCGAAAGTGAAATGAAATTGAAGAACAAAGAAATAGAAATGGAATAAAATCTATAGAAATATATATCATAAATATAAGTATGAAATATGATTAAACATTATCCTGAGGTACACTTAATACTAGGCTCCGGCAGAGGGAGGCATGGCTGACACGGAGGTCCGAGAAGAGAACATTTCTGAACTCCAAAACGTTCAAGGAAGAAACAAATTGACTCCAGTATTATAATGAACTGGATAAGAGTGAAACTCTCTGTAAATCTGATCAGATCCACTGTGCTGTGCTTGAGAGGAACCAGGAGTTTAAACACGGAACATAATGATATGTACAGATGATTATAGAGAGAGAGAGAGAGATTGTATACAGTACAAACTCGTATAGGTTACTTATACAAGGTTTAAACATGCGTTCCCCTCTAAAGAACACCCTGTAACGACTTACAAACAAATTCATCTAACCGGCTGAAGCCTAACTCGTTTATAAGCTGGGGAGCGTCTGTACTTGCAGTGTTGCATCTGTGTGTGCACCGCATCTGCACGCATGCGCGTGTATCTATGTATGTTCTTCTCTATCTATATGCGTGTGTATTTATATCATATTTACATCATGTTATTTTTTAAATGATTGTTATTATAAGCATTTGCAGCATTGAATATGTATTTATTGATATTATATATACATGTACGTATAGGTCAGTGTGTGGTGGTGATTCTACTTCGTGGATTTCGATGGTCATGTTAGGATCTCGGTCCCAATTAACCGCGGAAAGTGAGGGATCCCTGTACTGGCATGTAGTAAATGTATACCCTTCATCCTTCATCCTGACATTATCACTATCTCCGGTAAGGGAGGTTCCTGGTGCTAGACCTTGCCAAAGAGACACCTGTGATTTGGTCTTCAGATACCTTGTCTCTTGCTTTCACCCAACCCCTTGAATGATGAGTCCATTCCTCTGTCTACCACAGGGGGATATGGTGGATGGTAGTATGTGTCCCAAGAACAATATATATTTCTACAGGTTTCTGATGGGTCATGGTATTTTTGGAAAATCATGGAATTTTAAAGTTTATTCCAGAAATCTGAAAATTTGTGTCATGGACCGTCGGACAATTTAGTTTAAAGAATGTTTTTAAAATATGATTCCCATTAATAAACATGTCATTCTGAATTGCAGGATTTAGGAAAGTACAAGTTTTTTCAGTGCAAATCAGGTCAGATATTTTGTTGTGATAGTTCTGTAAGGTAAAGTCTGTTGGGATTTTACACCCGAGCCTCGTGGCTCATCAGGGCCGTGCTTATTCCCGGTTTCCATAGCGTGAAGCGACCAGGAGTACAACTCCTCCTGGATGGAACGCTAGTCCATTGCAGGTTACTTTCCCAGTATATTTTTACTGGTACCCATTTATGCTGCTGGGTGAACAGAGGCACACTTGTGGTTGAGACCTTGCCCAACGGTCTTAGAACAGTGGTGGTCTAACTGGGGTTTGAACACACAACCTCCCGATCATGAGCACAGCACCCTAACCACTACACCACCGGCCCCACGTGATAATTCTGTGGTTAGCTTTAATTAACCGGGGATTTCGCTCAGTTGGTGGAGCGTCCGCTTTATCCTCCGGAAGGTCAGAGTTTGAATCCGGCTGCATCATACCATAAAACGTTAAAATTTGGTAGTTGTTGCTTCCTACTTGGCGCTCAGCATCAAAGGATAGAACAACACAATAACTGGCACTGCACAGTGGCAACAGGTGCCCGGAGCACAAAAAACACCAACGAGCGCTTTGAGCATAATATTCGGTATGGATAAAGCGCTATATAAATCTACTACAATACAATAATTAGGATGTCATGGGTTACTTGAGTTGACTTGTTTTAATGTTCCATTCTACCTTACAGGATCCTGGACAATAAGTAAAATTAGTATTGTGATTAATCTTCCAAGACAACACTTTTAATGCATAATTTTAATTCTTGATATTTTTTAAATAGCTGTGTCCTTCTCACGACGGACGTTGCTGCTCGAGGGCTTGACATTCCCGATGTCCAGCATGTCATTCACTATCAGGTAACCCATCACCTCTAATAAAAGTTTTGGGGGTTTTTTTAAGCCATTTTGAACAACTTGAATGTTGTGCAATTCTTGAAAAGGTACCAAGAACTTCTGAGACATATGTCCATCGGAGTGGACGTACAGCACGTGCTACAAAAGAAGGTCTCAGTTTGCTCCTGATCGGTCCAGAAGATATAATGAATTATAAGAAAATCTATAGGACTCTGAGCAAGGATGAGGATCTTCCAGCGTTCCCTGTTCAGAACAAGTGCATGACTGCCATTAAGGTATTAAAACTAACTTCATAGGACTCTAAAGGAAAAGAGTCTCCTTGTGTATCAGCCACATTAGGAATTACACGGACTCAGAAATTACCGGGATCCTAAATCAGCTTTAAAGGATAAAATTGTTGAATTTCTGTGGTAATAACGCCGACTCAATTGGATCAATTCTACAGGAACGTGTCGATGTGGCAAGAAAAATAGAAAAGATTGAATACTACAATAGCCGAGAGAAGCAGCACAATTCTTGGCTAAGACAGGCAGCAGAGGAAATGGACATAGACCTTGATGAGGACTTGCTTTTGGGTTAGTATTGTTGAGCTGTAAAACTCTCAATGCTAGTGTTGTGTCAGTTACTACCAGCTAATATTGTTGTGTCTTGCAGGAGGAGGCAGGGATGAAGTGAATGAAAGAGAGCAACAGAAACATGTAAAAGGCTTAAAGAAACATCTGAAGCACTTGCACTCCCAGCCGGTCTTCAAAGCCCACATGAAGACTAAATATCCTACGCAGATGGGCAAACTTCAGCTGCCTGAGCTACCTTTGGCAAAGGAAACGGCCCTCTTCAGTGTGACCAATCAAAAAGAGAAAGAAAAACAAAAGAAACGGAGAGGGAAACAGAAATAACTGTCGTGATATTTATACTATAAATACAGGATGACCCGGCACACGTCCCACATTTCAAAAGTAAACTGTAAAAAAAAAAAAATTAAAGACAATGAAATTATTTCTACACATTAAGCTTCATTCAGTAGTTTTATTTGAAATTATTTGCACACTTAATGATGCAGGAGAGGTGGTGCTAAGGTCTACTGGTGGCCCAACCATAACTGCTAAGTCACCACAATGGCGTGGTCAGGACCACATTACCCTGTAATCAGATGTTATTACGTGACCATGTTTGGTGCTTTTCCTGTTCCATTTACCTCTCCCCTCGTGAATTTTCCCCCCTTCATCACTCTTGAACTTGGGGTGTATCCTTAAGTGTGTATAAACCATTACAGCCACCATTTGTATTGGTGCATCTTAAAAACATACAATATAAATGACCAATTTTCTTGTGGGAAATTAATTTGATTAACTTTTTATTTATAGTCAACACGCGGCAGGTTTTATTGGGTCACCCTGTACAAAAACGACTTTGAGTTCCATAACTTTTATAAATTTTTGTATCCAGTAAACATTTTTGTGGTCGGTTGGTAAAAACTTGTATAAAAATGTTTTAAGAACATGATTGCAAGGAGTTATGTACGTGTGAAAGATGTTTAATCCAAAAATCGGTTCCGTGCTCTTTGGTCCAAACATTATTTCCAGAGGTCTCTGTGCTTGTAAAGAATGTCATAGTGTGATGTCTTGTACAAAAGATATAGAGATGGTGGAGATCCCTCTGGAATGATGTGGTATGTAAGATTGCCATCACTGCCCTCCATGGTTATAATACATAGACGAACGTCCAGCTCCTTACATAAAGCCAGGATCTCCACATGGTCAGATTCCATCGCCATGGCCTCTACTTCCTAGGATAGCACAAGTGTATACATACATACATATATATACACACACACACACACGTATACATACACACATATATATGTATAAATGTATACACACACACATATACATACATACATACACACACATACATATATACACATATACACACATATGTATACATACACACATATGTATAAAAACCACTCATCTTAGAACTTTGAATATGATTATAGATAGACCTTACCTGAGTACAGTAAGCTTTTAAATTTGGAGTCTCTAAAAAGTTCTGGAAGAAATCATTGTGGTTCTGTAGGTGTGCTGACGTCAGCAGCCTTAAGTACTGCACCATGCTGTCTGATGTAACCTGGTCATTAAAAAGGCTTAACAGAGTCTCCTCACATGCATCTGCTTCAACTCGCTCCAGCACACGGTTAAACTAAAAACCAAAACAAAGTGTAGTCAATGGTGGGTGTTTACACCACACTGTAGTTGACGAGCCAGAATGGCGGTGCTGAGCCGGATTTCTGCACATCTACCTCCCTGAAAACGTTCACTCCAAATATAATCATGGCCACCTGACCTTGTAATTAAGATTAAGTGAAGTTTTAGACACACCTTTGGGTGAATAGCTTTATATTTGGCCATGTTCAATTTTCAGTGTGTTTTGCCTGAACAGAAAGGTTTCCTGGTGAAACCACCCCCAGCTCATGGGCTTCGTATCGGTTATCCGTGTTTTACATCATTTTTGATTGGTTACAATACCACGTAACTGGACAGAGCAACACTGATACAGTAGGCCCTCAATATTCGCGGGGGCTTGGTTCCAGCCCCTCCCGCGAATGAAGATAATCACGAGTTCTGTACCCGGAAGTAAAACCCCATTTATCATATCACACGCGCGAATGAGCAGCCGGAAGTAAAATACTGTGTATCTATTACATGCGCAAAAATATGTTTCGTAAACACATTCTATAGACAGTCTTGCTCATTAATGTAGTAAAATATAGTAATGATGAAGAAAAACCTTTTCATTCTGTACTGTGATATTTATTAACAAAATATATAAACATTATACAGCATACTTTATCTATATACATATACAGTATGTATACGTTTTCATTTTGTATGTATAATATATTATCCAGTTAAGCTCTATGATGCCACTCTAACGAAGAAATAAGACTTTCTCCTGAAGAAACGGTCGTTTCATCTGAAGTGCCTGAAGATAATCAGCTGAACTGTTGTAAAGCTGTAGTATTAAAGTCTTTTTCAATTATTATTCCAGTACAGTGCCTTAGTTAATGTTTAGAATGTTTAGAAGCCAGGGAGCAGCTCAGCCACGCCCCTCAGCCGGAGCTGACAGTTAGAGAACACAGCCGTCAAAATCAAAGTCCCCCCCCAAAACACAGATCATAAAAAGAACATAAAAACATGAAATGTACTAAATTGGATAAACAAAACAATAAACATACACCACTGTATATAAACTCACAAATATTCTAAACATTAACTTGGGTACTGTACTGGAATTCTGTCTTCCTTTCGGCTTTTTCCCTTTTACTCGGGAGTCGCCACAGCGAATCATCTTGATTCGCACGTTTTGATTTGGCAGAGGTTTTTACGTCGGATGCCCTTCCTGTCACAACCCTTTTTTTTTTAGCAAGGGATAGAAACACGCTGACGACTTTGCAGCTACTCTTTACGAAAGTCAGCAACGGTTCTTTTACATGCCTCTCACTATAGACAGTGAAAGACATGGCCCGCCTTTGATAACCCAGTTAGCCGCACTGGGGGGGACAGTGACAACCTTGTGGAGAGTGGGACTCAAACCCCCAACCTTTGGATCAGCGATCCAGCGCCCTATACCGCTAGACCACCACTGCCCCCGGGTACTGTACTGGAATAATGATTGAAAAAGACTTTATTACTAGAGTGCTTTCAAAGGGACAGCTGATCCAAAGGTTGGGGGTTCAAGTCCCACTTTCCACAGGGTTGTCACTGTCCCCCCAGTGTAGCTAACTTTGTTATCAAAGGCGGACCATGTCTCTCACTGTCTATGGTGAGAGGCATGTAAAAGAACCATTGCTGACTTTCGTAAAGAGCAGGCTGCAAAGCCATCAGCGTGTTTCTGTCCCTTGCTAAAAAGGGTTATGACAGGAAGGGCATCCGACGTAAAAAAACCTCTGCCAAATCAAATGTGCTGTGGCGACTCCCGAGTAAAAGGGAAAAAGCCAAAAGGAAGACAGACTAGAGTGCTTTCAAATGATTATTTCTCTTCAGGCACTTCAGAGGAAACTCATTTCTTCAGGAGAAACTCTTATTTCTTCGGAAGAGACTTTCCAACGTCATTACCTTTTCTCGCGCTTAGTCGGAGAAGACGCACAGCGTTTGAGTGGCATCATAGAGCTTAACTGGTAATTAAAACTTTTTTTTTAATATATAAAAAAGAGGCTCGTTGAAAACTTGTGAGCGAATGAGGAAAAAGGGGCGTTACATCATCTCAACCAATCAGCAGGAAGGAGGACAGCCATTGGCTGAATTTGAGTGACGCGTCAGTTGCTTAATAGTCAAGGGCCTACTGTATTTAAAAAGTGTGAAGAATCAAAAGAACACTTGTGATTTTATGAAGTAATACAAATCATAATATTTGTTGATCGTGCCCATTGCAGGGGTCACTGACTCACCTACTGGCGTAAACACTACAATGGCTCAGTTAATAGAGCCGATGACCGTAGCGGATTACTCGGAGAGATCATTATTAGCTGGTTTGAATCTGGCTTGAAGAAGAATCCTGGGGGCTTGACGGATTGAGAAGCCATTTTGGACGTGAAGGTCACTGGTTTCATTCCTAAACTAGCAGGAAAAATGTGTAGCACTGGGGAGAACGAGTAGCACCTTCCGTTCCCACAGCTTCATGAACAAGGTACTGAACCCTATCTGCTCTCTGGGTGCCACAATGTGTGGGCAGCCCACTGCTCCAAGTGTAGGTGTGTGCGGCCACTTTGGAAGGGTTAAATGCTGAAGCCAAATTTCCCTTGTGGAATTAATGCAGTATATCAAAATCAAGATTTCAGAAAGACGCGGTGGCTGGTTCCATCTTATTTCAAAATAAAATAAATAAAACTGCCTGCCATGTTTATTAATATGCCTGGTAAGTGGTGCCTGGTGCTTTTAAGGTAGTGACTGGAACTACATCTTCAGGGAGGTAGATCATCAGAACCAGGGTGGGATAGATAATGTGGTGTTTTGATCTTCTGGATTATATGTATTTGTACTTACAGTGTTAAGTAAGTCTTTAAAGGACCTTTCATCAAAGCCAGCTGTTTGCAGCACTTGGTGACTTCGTACCAGTTTATCTCTAAATCTGAGAAATGAAAAGACAATGAATAAGTGATTGTGAATAAGTGATTGTACTAGATCAAGATGGTTTGGACATGTACAAAGGAGTGAGGGATAGTGAGTATATTGGTAGTAGGATGCTGAGGATGGAACTACCAGGCAGAACACCTAGAGGAAGACCAAAGAGAAGATTAAATGGATGTGGTCAAGGAGGACATGAAGGTAGTTGGTGTAAAAGAAGATGCAGAGGACAGGATGAGATGGAGGCAGATGATTCGCTGTGGCAACCCCTGAAGGGAACAGCTGAAGAAGAAGAAGTGAATGTACCTTTGTATGGCACTTTGATTGTGCAGCAGGTTTTCTACAAGTGTAAAGCAGAGAGCTCTATAAAAACAATTCCCATCTCCTTTTACTCTACGGATGAACCCAAACTGCTGGCAGATGTCCTGCACAAAAAAAAAAAAAAGAACACTGTGACGTCATCAAGTACGGTTTGTAATCCTAATGATACTGAATAGAAAATAACCCGACACATTTTACCTGGCAGCATTTAGTTCCCGACATTCCCAGTGTCTCGGCTGAAGTTGCCTCTTTGTTGAAGATGAACTTGGGCGGCTCCATCTGCGTAGTTTACGTGATGACGCAGTACACCCGCACGCGGTCAGCCGAGAGCTCCTGTGAATCAGGCACGAGCAATTTGTAGGTGGGTTTTATAATGTTTTGTCACAACCCGGGTGCACGAGCGCGTGGCTTTCTTAAAGGGGCATAACGACTGAAGAAAGAAATTAAAAAGGGATTAAAATCACGACACAAGTAAGTGTACGCAATCGCCAGTCACAAAAAAACCCCGAGCACAATACAATACCCTTCAACCGAACACCGCATTTTATTTTCGTTTTCAGTTTTCTTCTGCGTTTTATTTTGATGTAATTGGTTCTATTGAACGACAGGGGGCGCCAAATCTCAGACGCTTCAACGTTTATTTATTTATTTATCTATTTTATCATGATCTGCGACACAAAGTTCTGTTTGCTTCAAGTTCAAGTTCAGTAGTTATTTTTATTGTATTTGACACTTGCAATCTACAAAATTTACAGTTTACAATATAGTATATTAAATTTAATTAGTACAGTACTGTATTACAATATAGTATTTTAATCTGGGGAAGGAGGCAGTGATTTGGATTAAAGCATCGAAGGCTGAATAAAAAAAAAAACTCTTGGACTTTCATCATTCATTCATTTTCTGAACCTCTGAGTCCTCATTAGGGTTGCAGGGAGGCTGGTGCCCATTGCAGCCAATTCTGGGTGATGTCAGAGTACACCCTGGACAGCTTGCCATCCATTCCAGGACTAACACTAACATCTAGAGGTGATTCACAAGAGCCAATTGGCCTACAATGCATGTTTTTGGACTATGGGAGGAAACCAGTACCCTGAGGAAACCCCTGCTCGCAGGAGAACATGCAAACTCCATGAGAAATGCCCCAGCTGAGGATCACACCCAGGCCTTCTTGCTGTGGGGCAGCCATGCTAACCAGTTAGCCACCGTGCCGCCCAGCCTGGAAGCTTTTGAAGTTAAATGTAAGTAAAGTGCCTGAATCTTGGAATTTGAGGTGACTTCAACAATTTGTTGTTATGTTTAAATAAACAAAAATAAATAACAAGAACCTTTTGGAACTACTTGTTTATTGCAATTTTCTGCTTCACATCACACCCTCGATGAGCAGTCTTTTACATGTACATTTCATATTTATGCATTATATATTATTTATATTAACAATAACTATTTCATCCAGAACTTAATTGCAATCACAGTCACAGCATCTAACACAATCAAATTCTGTATAATATTTGACATTGACTGGGGTGTTTTAGGTTTTGAGTGTGTTTTTCAAAAAAAAAAATTGATGGGGGTGCTGGGGAGAAATAGGGATTTTTTTTTTTTTTATGTTTTTATTTTTTTTATCCAGCCGATGGCAAACTTTTTTTTTTTAATCTTTGCTTTAGTTCTGTCCCGTCAGAGGCATCCATCCATGCTAGCAGGGTTATCATCTTTGTACTAAAAAAAAAAAAAAAAAAAAAAAATTCCACCTGTATTCTGAACACAAAGAATATCTAAATAATCATTCCTCTACTCTATGTATTTAAAAAGAAATAAATTTCAGTGTTTTGTGTGAATATGTAGACGGAACAATATTTGTGTACATGTTACAATAGATTTTGTACATTGTATAATAAGTAATACACACAGGGTGGGATATTAACCCCAACGCTGGGTTAAGAAAGGCTGATTCGTTTGGCAAAGTCTCTTATCAGTCACGTATGTGTTTAATTACATCCCTTGGAAGAGTTCATCAGTTCATTTCCACTGGTTTTGTACTGCACTTTAGATCAACTTTGCTGGAGCTGTTTACGGTCAGTGCTGGTCTTTTACTTTCTTTGTGTTTGCTAGTCTTCATCAGCTCTGAATTGGAGTGTGTTATCTGAAGGGCTCTCCTCTCTGTATCCACCAGGTCCAGAATGAACTCCTGCAGAAAAGGTTATTTCACAGAATTAACTTTGAGTTTACCTATAATAAAATGCCTCCCCCTCCAAAAAACAAAAACAAAACAATTTGTAGTATTTGTGGCACCTTTATCATGTCCATCATGGTCATGGAGCCCATTCCTTGTAGAGGTCCATAGTGTTTCAAGTGGCATTGCTGTGCAAGGTTTTTCACTGCTTGCAAAAGACATCCAATCTCCTCAATCTGACCAATTATGAGATACAAAGCTTTAAACTAACAGAATAATACAATGCTTCACTAAAAAAAACAAAATCTCTTTCTATTTTTCCAATCTCTATTTTAAAAGCCTGTGTTTCATTCTATTAAGGAGCTTTAATAATCTATTGCAGAAATGAGTATACTGTATATTCATCATATATCAGACCTGACTTCGGAAATGATCATATCGGGTATACAGAGTCATATCCAGTTGTTTATTCTTCTCTCTGGTTTGATCACACTGAGTCTGCAGTTCTGACAACTCCTTATTGAACACCTATCTCCGGAAATATACATATAAACAAATTATTAAAAAAAAGGAAAATTAAACAAACATTATCACAACTGACAGTTCTTAGATTTTTAAGTGCAGGCCACATGTCTTCATGCTACTTCATAGCAAGATTGCATCCCAGGCTCAGTAAGACTGACATTTCTGCGGGAAGTCTGAATATGTGAGGCGTTCCACCGAAAGAAGGCGTTTGTCGCACAGACCACTTTTGAGATAAAGGCCAGAAAATTAAAAATGGTCCATTTTTATCGAAATTTGGATTTTTGCATAAACTACTAAAAGGTAGGTAAAGTCTGTTGGGTTTTTACACCCGAGCCATAACGGTTCATCAGGCCGGGGCTTATCCCCGGTTACCATAGTGTGAAGCGACCAGGAGTTCAACTCCTCCTGGATGGGACGCTAGTCCATCGCAGATAAACTATTAAAACAAGTATTCAACTATCACTTGCTTGCGTGAAATCGACTAAAACTCACTAAAAATGTCTTTTTTCCCCATTTTTCTGGTGAGTACCCTCATAAAACTAGATAAAATAACAGTAGCAAACTTACTGGTTTTCGTTGCAATTATTCATCGAGTTCGGTACAAGACACACTATAATCCATACACCAGAAGAACGTTCGCAAAGTCGTCTCTCCATTTTGGACACTGTTTTAATATTAAAATGCCATTTTAGTGAATAAAATAAAGGTTATGAAGACGATATGCACGTAAACAATGCAGGCTAGTTGCTAAGGAAGATCTGAAACAAGCACACTGATTGGTTAGCTTGGGCATGCACATGTGCAGTGCCCGTCACACGTTAACTTCCGGTTTACTTCCTGACTCTCGTCATGTTGCACTGATCTCCGACTTTCTCTTCATTAACAGTCATTAAGTTTATTTATAATATTGTGAATACACAATTTTGGGAAAGGAGAGTGAAATGTCATCTGTGATGTCTAGCAGCATTAGTATACTAGATGTTAAATTCGACGTGAGAATTCGGCTTTGAAGATGCCGGAATGCTTGGCATTCTTGAAGATTATTTCGCTGGTGAGTATTTTTCTCTGCGTGCAAAATTTGATTAAGGAATTTTTTTGATTATTTGATTTGTGTGTAATCTTGTCTGGACTGGACATGCTGGATCGTGGGTTGTTTAATTTTGTACGAAAATTGGTCAAGACCTGAAAAATACTTAAAGGTTTCATTCCTTTTACATATGAACAAACTGATGATGATGATGATAATGATGATGATGATGATGAAGATTTTGATTTTGATGTTGATAAAGAAGAGGCATCTGTTAATAAAAGTGTGCATGAGTGGTGTTGGTGGTGAGGATATAGATTACGATGATATTTTCTCTGTGCTTATGCTGGGTTATTATGGATACTCCAGTTTCTTTCCACGGACCAAAGACATGCACGTTAAGCTAATTGGCTGTTCCAAATTGCCCTTAGCTGTGAGCGCGAGTGTGTATGGTTGTATGGATTCGTGTGTTGCCCTGGAAGCTCCAGCCACACCCCATAGTCCAACTAGGATTAAATGGTTCACCAAACTAATTCATTCCACGTACAAGCCTGTTTGTACTGTACTCCAGTTTAAGTGATTCCAGGTTGCATCGGCTGCTGTCTACTTCCTCTGTTAGACTGGTGAGACGTTGTAACAAGTCCTGCTGAGTAATGGACAAGGTCTCGTGCCGTCTGATGATGGGCATCACCAAAGAATCTGAGCCATATTCTAAATAAGCTGCACACAAGGACACAATGCAAATTTTCATTTGAAGTTCAGTGTTCTGTGCAAGTCACGTTTGGGTGTAAATTTGATGAATGTTGATTATGTATTATATCGCATGTACATTTTTGACCGTCTGGTAGTAAAGCTAGAATCTTCACCATGTACTTTTCATAAATCTTATATTTATCCACTCGTTCTTTTAGTCGTTGATGTCTGTAAAAAAAAAAAAAAAGTATAAAGAGGAATAATTAACCTAACACATTCAGTAACATGTACAAATAATTACTGAAATGAGAAAATAATGACCAGAGTATAAATTCAGCTCCCCCTAACACACACACACACACACACACACACACAAAAATTCTTTACCTGGTTTGAAGGTGTTTAAGTTCTTCATGTAGTCTGGATTTCTCCTCATCTTTTAGCGAATTCTCTTTCTTCTCTAGTTGGTATTTCTTCAAAGTACGCTGTCGTTTGACTTCATTTTCCTTTACAAATTTTTCAAACTTTACTGCTCTCTCTTTTGTCTAAGTAAGAGACAACATTCCTGATTTACTTATTTCATTCCAATGTTAATATGATGCAGAATTTAAGTTGACTTTGAGTACAGATGCTCCCCGACTTACGTTCATTCGTTTTACGTATTTTTCGATTTTACGTTTTTTTTTTTTTTAATTATGTCAAATTTTGAGTTTAGCGTGCTCTCTGTAGTACGAGACATACCTATGTAGTATGCTGACGTAATGACGTAATGACACTGCGTCCATTGTATACAAACAGACTGAACGTGCCCCTTCTTCTTCCCAGTTCACTGCGTGTTACCCTTATGTTAAGACGTCGTCTCTGTGATCTTTGTGTTTACACTGTTTTGTGGACTTTTGTAACCCTTAGCAAATATGGTTGGTCAGAAGCGTAAGCCTACTAGTGATAGTGGTAATCAGAAAAAGCGGCAAGCCATCTCGTTAGAAATGAAGATGGCTATTATCAAGAAAATCGATGCTGGTGAAAAACACGTGAATGTTGCACGTTTCTTCCAAATGGCTCCGTCGACCATCGGAACCATTTACAAGCAGAAAGATCGCATCACAGAGAATGTTAAAGGTTATATTTCATACTGTATTTGATATTTGATGAGTGAATTTGATTAAAATGTATCTATTTGAAATTATTTCGCTTGAATTTAATTTATTTTAAATTAAATGTTGATATTATTTTACAATGTTATGTTTATAATAGTTGATTTAGGGTTATTTATGAGATATGTTAATGGTATTTATGGATGTATAGTACAGTATGAACGTCATAAGTCACTGTAGCAACTTACGTTCACTTTCAACTTACGTTCAACTTACGAGCATACAGTAACAACTTGGGGGTTTTTTCACCTTACGTTCGGCCGTCCGGAACCGAACTAAAACATAAGTTGGGGAGTGTCTGTATTGATATTTTAAAAAAATTCATTTAATCTCAAGAATGGGCTGAATTGCATTAATCACATGTGACATCAGCAATTTCATCAGACAAACAACAGGCACATTAAAAGAAAAAGCGTCAATTTCCTTGGAATCTTATTTTAACCCAACTTACTTCTTCCTGTTTCTCCAGAAGTGCTGCCTTTCTCTGCTCCAGTGCTCGTGTGCGATCTTTAATCTCGAGTCGTTTCTGCACCAACTGCCTGTTTACATCATCCAGCTGCACCTGCGTCTTCAGTACCAGTGTTTTTTGAAGGGTGTTCACACCAGTTTTCAAGATACTGTTAGATGACTGCACATTAGCACACAAGGTTAGTTTGTAGAAGTGTGTTGGCAACACCTACTGTTGTGAAAGTACTGTAAATGTAAGTAGCTATTTAAAACTGTCATGTAGAAAAAGAACGTATAAAGTAAGAGGTAAAAAAAAAAAATCAATGATTTATTGTCCTCATATTATTTAAATGAAGTGTGAACTCTGGGTAAATTCAGGTCATGTTCACAGTTTTGACTTCTCCAACATTTTCTGTCATTAATTGGATATACAGTATTTCTGGACTGGATTAGGCATTTCTAAAACCTTTGAATATGTTCATCATATCAGTTGAAAAATCTGGATGCATAGGCTCACAGGAGATTAATCATTTAGCTTTCATTGTGCTTAAGTACTTACTTGTGGTCATATCTGGTAACTTACAAAATATTTAATTTCCTATAAATTCTTTGCTTGCTAATTTCCTTTGTTTATTTATTAAACTTTTAAATAGTTAGCTGTGTTCTCCTATAACAACCACAGCGAATCTGGGGAACCTATCCCAAAAACAATGACAATTACGGTCACGGGTGGGCTGGTACCCATTTCAGTCAACACCGACATTAAACAATTGACAGCGACTATAGGTATACAAGCTATAAAATGTATTGTAAAGCGATTCCTTCAAGCATTATGCCAAGCAAATTTATTAAAAATAACTGTATTATTCATTCATTTGTGCATTCAATTTCAAATCCGTTCAATCCTAATTATGGTCGCGGAGAGGCTTGCACTCATCTCAATCGACTGGTGAGGGTGGGGTACACTGTAAAGCTCATCAGGTCATTGCAATGCCAAAACACACAGAACTATATATACGCACACTCACGGTCTGGTCTGGTACCTTCTGAGTCGTAAGATGACTCTTGGCGACATGCCATGAAGTGAACGCCTTGATTATCATCTTCGTGGAGGTTTTCTTGGCAAGAATGGTGCAGTGGTTTGCTATTGCCTTCTGCACGATGCGAACCTATGGACAATTTAGAACGGCCAATTAACCTACTGTGCATGTTTTTGGACTGTTGGAGGAAACCGGAGTACCCGGAGGAAACCCATGTAAGCATGAGAAAACATGCAAACTCCACACAGAAACACCCAGGCCGGGAATCGAACCCAGGCCTTCTTACTGTGAGACGGACATGCTAACCATTAGGCCACTGTGCCACCACACACACTCATACCTAGTGGCAATTTGAAACCTCCAAACGGCTGACAATGACCGCATGGGGGAAGAAACCGGAGTACCAGGAGGAGACCCATGCAAACACAAGGAGAACATGCAAACCGCACACAGAAATGCCCAGAGCCGAGCAACTGACCCCGGTGTCTTCTTGGTGTGAGGCAAATGTGCTGACCACTGCACCACCATGCTGCTATTATTATTATTATTATTAATATTCATTTTTTGAACAGCTTAATCCTAATTAGGGTAGTGGAGAGACTAGCATTCATCTGAGCTGACCCTGGGCGAATATAAGAATAATAATAATTATTATTATTTTCATTATTGCGTAATCCTAAACAGGGTCACGGGGAGGCTGGTGCCCATCCCATCCGACTCCGGGCGAGGGCAAAGTACACCCTGAATAGCTCACCAGGCCATCGCAGGGTGGAAACATGCTGATGGCTTTGCAGCTACTCTTACTGAAAGTCAGCAATGGTTCTTTTACATGAACCTCTCACCAGAGACACATGGCCAGAATTTGATAACCCAGTTCGCTGCACTGGCGGGGGGACAGTGACAACCCGTGGAGAGTGAGGCTTGAACCCCCAACCTTATGCTTAGTGATCCAGCACCTTTACCAGCAGGCCACCACCGCCCCCACCAGGACACTACTGCCCCCACCAGGCCACCTCTCCCACTAATATTTTCATTATTATCATATTTTATTTAACAAGCTTCAGCATTTTCTCAAACACCATAAAATAAGCTCGGTCAGCACTGGGCTAGTTTATAGTTTACCACATACCTCTGTTATTATAGGGATGTAGTTGATATTATCTTCCTGTTCTCCGCTATGAGGAAGACTGCGACATGGAAAAAAAAAAGATTACAGATTATGTAGACAACAATCTTTTACAAGTATTTTAAATAATACAACAGAATGAAATCATACCCGTGGTCCTCTAATTGCGTTACAAAAATATTTCTCAGCCTGGTTTCCAGTTTCAGCTGAAAGCGCGGCTCTTTCTTTTTCAGTAACGGGAGGGAGAAGGCGGGCTCCTCCATTTTTGGTGAGGTCACCAGTCCGCTTAAGTAACTCGACAAAGTTGGGAGAAAAAAAATAGTCCAAGTTGTTTACTTTATATTTGTTTGAGGTGTCGCGAGCGCATCGGTCTTTTCCGGGTTCCACGTGCGTCTGAGCTTATGTTGCGCTGTTGCCAGGAGACCGGGGTCAAGGAAGGGAAAGTTCCCTGGAGGCCTTTTCCCTGCAGAGATCCTGCACTGTGCTGTGAGAAGCTTCAAACATCTTATTCCTACAAATACACTTAGCATTATAATATGCTGTATGTATATATATATATATATATATATATATATATATATATATATATATATATAATATATGTGTGTGTGTGTATATATATATATATATATATATATATATATAAATAAAATATGTCTGTATATATATATATATATATATATATATATATATATATATATATATAATATATAATATATGTGTGTATATATATATATATATATATATATATATATATAAAATATGTCTGTATATATATATATATATATATATATATATGTGTGTGTGTGTCTGTCTTCCTTTCGGCTTTTTCCCTTTTACACGGGAGTCACCACAGCGAATCATCTGATTTGCACATTTGATTTGGCAGAGGTTTTTACGTCGGATGCGCTTCCTGTCACAACCCTTTTTAGCAAGGGACAGAAACACGCCGACGGCTTTGCAGCTACTCTTTATGAAAGTCAGCAATGGTTCTTTTATATGCCTCTCACCATAGACAGTGAGAGACATGGCCCGCCTTTGATAACCCAGTTAGCTGCACTGGGGGGACAGTGACAACCTTGTGGAGAGTGGGACTCGAACCCCCAACCTTTGGATCAGCGATCCAGCGCCCTATACCACTAGACCACCACCACTGCCCCATATATATATATATATATATATATATATATATATATATATATATATAAAATATGTATATATATATATATATATATATATATATATATTTATATTTATATATATATATATATACTAGTCCTTCTCAAAAAATTAGCATATTGTGATAAAGTTCATTATTTTCTGTAATTGCAGGTGTTTAAGTTAATTGGTTGATACAGATGATTAGGTTAATAGCTCGTGTAGAGTACCTTTTCATGATATGCTAATTTTTTGAGATAGGAATTTTGGGTTTTCATGAGCTGTATGCCAAAATCATCAGTATTAAAATAATAAAAGACCTGAAATATTTCAGTTGGTGTGCAATGAATCTAAAATATATGAAAGTTTAATTTTTATCAGTACATTACAAAAAATAATGAACTTTATCATAATATGCTAATTTTTTGAGAAAGACTAGTATGTGTGTGTGTATATGTATACAATGTGTGTGTGTATATAATATATTATCCATTGCAGCCTATTTGTTACCCAGAACTGTAGTGAGTTCCCACGTTTATGGTTGTTTTTTTTTTTTTTTTTTTACGTTTGCAAGAATGTTCATTTTGTCACTCGTTTCACGCTGGGTCCTGGGATCGTGGTCCCGATTTCAGCAATAGCATTTCTGTGTGGTCTTTGCATGTTCTCTTTGTGCATATGTGGCCATCCTCTGGGTACTCTGGTTTCCTCCCACATGCCAAAGACACGCACATTTTGACTGACTGGTGTGAGTGTGAATGGTTGTCTGTGTGCAGTTCTGCGAAAAATTGGTGACCTGATCAGGGTGTAATCCTCTGCTGAGACCCCACAACCTTAGTAGGGTTAAGTGTTTTGGAAAATGGATGAATAATCAAATGGTTAGTTCATGACAAGTCTTGGGTTCATGCCCTGTGGTTACCAGTGGTGTTTCTTCCATAGATTCCAAACCTAATTTTTAAGTATTGGGAGCATTATATAATCATGAGACTGTTGTTTTGAACGCCTTAGAGTCCTGACATGATAAGTCAATACCAATTGTTTGATTTCAGATGGGTATTGATATTTTACAAGGGGGCAGTAGTGGCCTGGTAGTATAGGGTGCTGGATCGCTGATCTTAAGGTTGGGGGTTCGAGTCCCACTCTCCACAAGGTTGTCACTGTCCCACCAGTGCAGCTAACTGGGTTATCAAAGGCCATGTGTCTCACTGTCTATGGCGAGAGGCATGTAAAAGAACCATTGTGGGCTTTCGTAAAGAGGAGCTGCAAAACCGTCAGCGTGTTTCTGTCCCTTGCTAAAGGGTTGTGTCAGGAAGGGCAACCGACGTAAAAACCTATGCCAAATTAAACCTTCGAATGATTCGCTGATAAAGGGAAAAAGCTGAAAGGAAATCTCATAGTCATACTATAGTATCAAACTGTCCGTTGCTAAAAAGGGTTGTGACAGGAAGGGCATCCGACGTAAAAACCTCTGCTAAATCAAACGTGCGAATCAGATGATCCCGAGTAAAAGGGAAAAAGCCGAAAGGAAGACAGACATACTATAGTATCAAACATTGCAGTGATGCCCTGGTGGTAAGGTGCTGGATTACCGATCCTAAGGTTGGGAGTTCAAGCCCCACTGTCAACAGGTTGTCAATCTCAAGTTATCAAAGTCCGATCATGTCTCTCACTGTCTATGGTGAGAGGCATGTAAAAGAACCATTGCTGACTTTGGTCAAAAGTTGGCTGCAAAGTAGGCTGCGAAGCCGTCAGCGTGTTTCTGCCCCTTGCTTAAAGGGTTGTGTCAGGAAGGGCATCCGACATAAAAACCTGTGCCAAATCAAACGTGTGTCTCAGATGGTTCGCTGTGGCGACCCCTGAAAAAGGGAAAAAGCTGAACAGAGAAGAAGATGATCAATATTTTACAAGGATGTTTTTATGGCACACCCTAGATTCTGGAACAGTGGCAAAATCAGCATGCTGAGCTTATGAATGAAAAAAAAAATCTGAAATAGTCCACTATCACATTTACATCCATGGGGGAATAGCAGATGTCTTTAAACCTCTGGTTTCTGACCCAATACCATGCAACCATTACCATGTAGGACCAACAATTGGTGCTACTACTATGGTACTGCCATATTTTTGTCTGAATCCTGACTGATCAAATGCTGCTTAAAACAAATCTCCTACCAGGAGCTATGCCTCTTCATCTATCTAATAGTTACTGTACCATGTTGTTATCTTTGCCCCGCTATTTCATTTTACACACTTAAGTACATGGCTGGTAGTGGAGAGGAAAATGAGCCTAAGCAACATTGAGCATGTCCTTAAAAGGTATTTGCAGCTCAGGCAGGGCAGCCTTTGAGCTGAAATCGGGAATGAAACGTTTCTCAGATGCACACTCAGGCAGATGAACTGGATGAGGCCAATGTAAGTAAACATTTCTAAAAGATCTTTTACTTATGATAAAGCACTGTGCTTGGGACTTCAAGTGGTAGAAGTGGTGTTACTTGTTTCGTGGAACATTCCAACACACATTGTGTGCACGGATTATTATTATTATTATTATTATTATTATTATTGTTGTTGTTGTTGTTTCCAATATCTATCAACTCCAGAGTTGGCTGACCAAACCAAATCATAAATAATTTAAAAGAGATACTGTACCTAATATTATCCACCTTTGCACTACACGAATTCCTGATAAATGTTTGTGGTCGCATTTCCCGATATTCACAAACACCCATCAAAAGTGTTCCGAAGGCGACGTCTGGCATTTTTAAATAGACTGTGCTGCTTGGAGATTCTGCGTGAAGCTTTAATATGACATTACTTTTTATTCTGTGAGAAACTACTGTAGCTCTCGCAATATCTCAGTGATATCACTTCCCACTTACTGCACCTATTTTGCACTGAGACAGTATTTGTGAAGATACATCAGTTACACTGTTGGAAAATTGCCAGAACATTGTGTCGTGGCATTTATGTTCCATCTTCAGAAGTCTAATTATGGGAAGGACGATCTGTTATCAGTTCTATCACAACCTGTTGGTCTACTTTCAAATGACATTTGACTTGTTTAAAGGACGAATCTAAGGAAATGTCTAATTAGGTCGATTTTGTACTTTCTTCAAATGTAATCAAGTGTCTACAACGGTTATTGATTGATTGATTGATTGATTGATTGATTGATTGATTTTGATGCACATGCAGCTCTTTGCTAGTGTTGAGCAATTCTGTAATCTCAAACGGACTACTATTGAACATCAACAAAACAGAAATACAAGCTTCACAAGTTCAGTTCATCTTCTGTAACCGCTTAATCATAATTAGGGTCGCGGGGAGGCTGGTGCCCATCCCAGCCGACTCCAGGCGAGGGCAGAGTACACCCTGGACAGCTCGCCAGGCCATCGCAGGGCGGAAACACGCTGACGGCTTTGCAGCTACTATTGTCAAAAGTCAGCATTGGTTCATTGACATGAGCCTCTCACCATAGACAGTGAGAGACATGGCCGGCCTTTGATAACCCAGTTAGCTGCACTGTGGTGGGGGGGTGGGGGGTTGACAACCTGTGGTGAGTGGGGCTTGAACCCCCAACCTGAGGATTAGTGATCCAGCACCTTTACCACAAGGCCACCACTGCCCCTGAGCTTCTCAAGATTATTAATTATTTTAAACATACATTTTTAATCACTATGAATATAATTTTTTTTTCACAGCAAACGTGCAGTGCTGAAGTTAAATTAAATTAAAATGTTTAATAGAAATGTATGCTTGTCATTGTGTGACAATGAACAGAATGCAGATGTGGGGTTTTTGGTTTTGCTTTTATGTTCATTTCGTTGGTAAGATAACTGGAAAAATCATGTTTACTTTTGACTATCGCAGTGAATTCTTTGGAAGTCTGGGTGTAAAATTTCATTCTTTTACAACAACTGTGAATAATGGACGTGAAGCTGGAGCAGAAGCACGCAGGGGATTTGTTTTGTAGAATTTTATCACACGGGTCTCCGACTACAGTATTACACACAACATGAAAACCAAAACATACCAGAACACGCCTACTTCATGATGTCATGTTGATAGTGTGCTCACTGCTCATACATGGTAAACCTCAGTGACTTCCCCCCCACATGTCAATGCCTAAAATTACCTCAGGCAACAGCTGAGCCCCAGTTCTCTAGCTCTCTCTCTCTCTCTCTCTCTCTCTCTCCCCCTCTCTCTCTCCCTCCCTTTCTCTTCAATCTCTGTCTCTCCTGTCTCTCTCTCTCTGCCTCTGTCCCTATCGCTTGCTTTTTTTATGTGAATATGACACGGTTTAGTTATGCCGAATATCTCTCGTTATTTCGTTCCAGTGGAGTGAAGAGTCACCCGCAGGGTTTTGACAACAGAGTGCGGTGCGAGGACCTCGATGACGTCACGGCAACCCCATCACAGTGAGTCCTTTGTTTCTGGATATTTTCCAGTACTACTGATGTACCCAATTCTTACCCAATTCCCAATTCAGGTCTTCTGTACAGAATTATAATGCACAAGTTCAGATTTCTAACACAGACCCATTGGGTTAAATCACAATTCTGATCATTCCAAATGACTTCAAATTACTCTTTCTAATGCAGGGCTTATAAAATTGTAAGACTTAAATTCAACAAAGTACAGTTGACACCTAATGTAATTTAAAATGATGTAATTCTATCAAACGGTCAAATGACATGTATTTTCCAGGGAGCCCATAATGCTGGCAATAAGGAGAGGTGATGTGCAGACAGTTACTGAATTAGCAACGTCCATATCATGTATTGAAGCCCATAGAGCAGTAGAAGACTGGACAGCACTTCATGAAGCAGTGTATTATGGACAGGCTGCCTGTGTAAAAGCTTTACTTAAAGGTAAACATGTGTTCTGGATATTCAGAATTGTACAAAATGTACAGAATTGCAAAGTTTCTTTTTCTTTGCCTCTCAAACATACAGTAGCTGAAAGAAAGCAAAAGTAGCCTGAGGCTGCTGTGGAACAGTTTATTGCTGTAATTGTTTCTGGTGAATTTCACATGTAAAGATAAACAAACCTCTGTGAGCTGAGCCACTGTTGTGTCTTTGGTTTTTATCGTCTGCTCCACAAAATAGATAAGTTTAACCTAAGAATAGTGTTTGGAGGTTGTGGCATGTTTTCATTCATGTCACCAAACAGATAGGAAGAAGAATTGATCGAGTGAGGGCATCTGACTGGTCCGCCAGAGGAAGACGGTTTTTAAACATGCAGATTTTATTTAAACAAACGCGAGACAACACGTAGAGTGAAAACGGTTTCTTTGGGTTACTGAAGGTAAAGCTCTGGTTAGACAGGTGTAGCATAGAATTATGTTTGCATGACTAATATCAGTGTAAGGTCGTTGCAAGCATAAACAACAAACCTGTGTGTGTGTGTGTGTGTGTGTGTGTGTGTGTGTGTTTAACCCAGTTAAACCCACTTCAGTGGATAAGCGCACTCTTCAGGAGCAGACTCCTCTTCTAATTGCAACTGAAGGAAAGCACCTGGAGTGTGTGAGATGTCTTCTGCATGCAGGTGCAGATCCAGATATCAGTAATAAACACAAAGAGACTCCACTTTATAAAGGTACAGGTCACGTTAATTTATATAGAACCTCGTTATATTGTATGTACAGTGCGTATATATGTGTGTGTGTGTGTGTGTGTGTGTGTGTGTGTGTATACATGTGTGCTTGTAGTGTGAGTATAGTTAAATAATGTGAGTGAGTTATACAGCACAAATGGTTCTTTTCCATTACACGTGTACCACAGACAGGTTATGAGGAGGATTTTAGAATCTTAGTAAGATGCCGAGTCCCCAAAACAGATGTATTGCATTATTTGGCATTATTTGTCTTTGTCTCCCTGTAGCACTGTATTGTCCTTTTTTCTCATGATATTCTATTATAGCCATGAGAAAAAAGGACAATACAGTGCTACAGGGAGACAAAGACATACAAACTTGGGAAACCTGGTAGTCAGTGGTGGCTGAAGCCTAGAACAGGCGTTTCACACGAAGAGGAGGAAGAAGTATAATCCATCCAGCCAGCCTTTATTCATACCAGTTATCTGCTGGGCTTGCTGACTTTGGGTGAGAGGCTGGGTAGACACTGAACAAGTCACCAATCAATCGCAGGACTGACATGGAAACAAATGACTATTCAGAAGCAAATTCACAAACACACCTACAGGAAATACTGTGTACAGTAGTCAGTTGATTTAATCTGCATATCTTTGGACTGTGGAAGGAACACAGGGCACTCAGAATCTATAGACACTCATCTTGAGATTTCTTTTCATAGTGTAGAATGTTTTTTTTTATTAGACTGATGTTATTTTTAGTTCATAACCTGATACCCCCATTTCACTGGACTACGGCATGCAAGGATCGTAGCGGAAAGGCGCGGAACGCAGTCTATGGAAGAGCTTCGGTATTTTGTACACGGAAAACGGGTGAAAATCCTACGGAAAAGTGGAAATTCTTTTACCCCCATTTCAATGGACTACAGCATGCAAGGCTCGTGTAGTGGAAAGGTGCGAGCTTCGGCATTTTTACACGGAAAATGGGTGAAAATCCTACGGAAAAGTGGAAATTTTGACACTCTCGGAACGTTCATAGCATGTGCAGAACAGGTACGGCAAAGCACGGCAAAGTGACCCCCACGGAAAACTCACGGAATTTTTTCTGTGAACGTGCTTTTGAACAATGAACATGTTCAAAAGCACGTCCACGGAATATTTTGGCCTGCCGGAATCATACGGAAGTGGAGGAAGGCGTGGAACACAGTCTACGGAAGAGCTTCGGCATTTTTACACGGAAAACGGGTGAAAATCCCACGGAAAAGTGGAAATTCTTATACCCCCATTTCACTGGACTACGGCATGCAAGGATCGTGCAGCGGAAAGGCGCGGAACACAGTCTACAGAAGAGCTTCGGCATTTTTACACAGAAAATGGGTGAAAATCCTACGCAAAAGTGGAAATTCTTACACTCTCCGAACGTTCACAGCATGTGCGGAACAGGTACGCCAAAGTGACCCCACGGAACACTCACGGAATTTTTTCCGTGAACGTGCTTTTGAACATGTTCAAAAGCATGTTCACGGAATATTTTGGCCTGCCAGAAGCACACGGAAGTGGAGGAAGACTTGTGGAATTACTACGGAATCACACGGAAGATGATTGAATAATTGCGGAACGTTTGCAGATGACATTTTTGCCTCCCTAATTCTGCCGTGCTCCAGTGAAATGGGGGTATAAGTTAATATGAGGATGTGGTTTTGATATGAACAACAATGCACCACCACTGTGCTCTGCATAAGGGTGTCTCCTAAATAATCTAAATGTCTCATTCTAAAAAAAAAAATTAACAGTAAAACAGCATACCACAGCATAGAAAGGCCTACAGTTTTTCCTCTTAACTTCTTCCCTGTCTGTCCATACAGCTTGTGAAAATGAGAGCATTGATATAGTGAGGATGATCCTGGCATTTGGAGCTTCAGTAAACCAACGCTGCCATCACGGCTGGACTGCTCTTCACGAAGCAGTGAGACAGGGAAATGTACAGATTTGTGATGCTCTTCTTCAGGCTGGAGCTGCCATTGATCCCACCAACGCTTATGGCATTACTCCACTCATAGAGGCAGCTCGGCATGGCAGGACAAAGATTGTGAACTACCTCATTAGTAAAGGTAGGACAACCTAAACACAGGAACCTGAAATATTAATGTCATTTCATAATCACTGGTCGGTTGACGTGAGGTGTAGTGGCAGGACTTTCAGGACTTTTGTGAGAATTTCAGGACTTTTGTAGTATAGGTGTAATATGTAATATAATAATAATTTGGTGATTTTTATTTACAATGTATAATCAGCTGTTGGCTGAAAACGCAAGTTGTCTATAAACACAATGCACAGATTAAGATGGAGGTTCTGATTATTCATTGGCTTTACTGATCTTGTTGCTTCAGGTGAAATTGTTTGACTTTTTCATTGAGTTGTATAACAGTGTTTGCAAATAGTTCACATGTAAAGGTGACAAGACCTCTCGGAACACTATTAAAGGTACAACAAAAACAGGCCATACCATTAAAAACTTGTAATCTAAAGGAAAACATAGAAAATTTTATAAACTGCAAAAATTATAAGATGTGGAATACAGTATAAGGAAATTCTATATAAATAGAATTGCAACAACAGTTATTTTTGATTATGTTCGAGTGACAATAACGGGGTCGTCACAAATAAAATAATTTGGTGGTAGGGACAATGTGGTGTGTGTGTGTATGTGTGTCTGTGTGTGTGAGGGAGAAAGAGAGAGAACATTTATACTGTTCAAGTGCAGGTGTGTTCATGGCTGTGTTTTGAGGTGGACCATGGCTGTAGTATCCTGATTATTCACTGCAGAAGCATGTATTGGCTGTTTGCTGCCGAAAACATCTTTTGACTCTGAATTGAGATGTGAACATGTCGAATGCACTGGAAAGAATGACAACCTCAGCATAAGCAACTCCACAGTGGATAAATAATAAGTAGATAGTAAATTGTGTGAATAACACTCCTCTTACATGGAAAGATATGAGACAATGTGAGACAGAAGCACCTTTCATTAAGGCCGCACTTAAAAAATATATTTATCAATAGATAATAAATACAGTGGTACCTCACCTTACGAAATTAATCCGTTCCAGAGCCTTTTTCATAACCTGGATTTTTCGTAAGTAGAACCGCATTTTACATGTAAAACGTGTGATTCGTTCCAAGGCCCCCAATACTACCCATTAAAAATTATAAAAGCATACCTTTTACTTACTTCGTGTTGACTATGTCTTCTTACTAGAGTTATAATCTTACAAATGTTTATGCAAGGTTAAAAGTCTGAGCCAAAAAATAAAGTTGCAATGAACACACTCGAAAAAAATCCATGAAACTGCTCAAGGGAGCTGCGTCATTCCTCCTAGCCAATGGGAGGCCAGCGGGGCGGGATGTTGGGAGATAGTCAATGAAGAGCAATCACTGTTAAAACCCTGATGAAGCAAACTAACGCTGAGTTTGCCATCATTCTGGGTGGATTAGAAAAGAACTCGAACCGCTGGATATTGCGTGCGTCAAGTGTATTGCGTGCGTCAAGTGTATTAAGTCAATTGTAAATTGGGTAAGTTATGCAATTCAAGTACGTTACGTGAATTGTGTAAATTACGTGAATTAAGTTTAGTGTATTAAGTTAACTTATGCAATACACTTTACTTGGGTGAATTGCATAAGTCACGTGTATTAAGTTATGCGAATTGTGGAAGTTTAGTGTATTAAGTAAACCTATGAATACACAACTTTTTACGCTTAATACACGTGGCTTACACAATTTATGTCGGTTACCTGAATCATGTAGGTTACATGAATTAAATTTAGTGTATTAAGTTAACCTATGGAATACACTTAATACATGTGACTTACGCAATACACGTGACTTACACAATACACGTAAGTTGTGTGAATTGCATACCTTGCATGAATTGCATAAGTTGCGCGACTGGTGTAAGTTGTGTGAATTAAGTTTAGTGTATATTATTATGCTGCGTATTAACTTATGCAATACACTTAACTAGACTTCACTTGATGTAAGTTACGTGAAGTGAATTGTGTAAGTTGCGTGAATTGCGTGGTTTGCATGAGTTGCATGAATTGCGTGGGTTACGTGAGTTGCGTAAGTTGCACAACTGGCGAAATTGTGCAGTTGGCGCAAGTTAGGCAACTGACGTAAATTGCACAACTGACTTGGGTTGCGCAGTTCATGTAGCTTGCTCAGTTGACGTAAGTTACGCAATTGACGTAGGTTGCACAATTGATGTAAGTGGCGTGAATAAAGCTGTGTATTAAGTGTATTAAATTAACTTGTGCAATACACTTAACTAGACTTCACTTGATGTAATTTGCTTCAATTGCGGAGGTTGCATGAATTACGTAGGTTGTGTGAATTGCGTAGGTAGTGTGAATTGACGCAAGTTGCGCAATAGACCTAAGTTGCGCAATTGACGTAAGTCACATAATTTGCGTAAGTTACGCAAGTTGTGTAAAGTTGTGCAACTGACGTAAGTTGCGCAATTGATGTAGCTTATGCAATTTATGTAAGGCACGCAATTGATGTAGCTTGCATAATTGATGTATGTTGCACAATTGACGCAATTCACGTAAGTCACGCAACTTGCACAATTGATGTAAGTTACGCAAGTGACGTAACTTACGCAATTGATGTAACTTACGCAATTGACTCACTGATATGTATGGGGAGCAGAGGCGAGTCCCTCTGGTCTGATTCCACAGAAGAGCGATTTTTAATTACACAAAATTAAGTACTTAACACTGTTCCAATTTGTTTGCTAGCGCTCTGAGGTCGACTGGCCTGTTACTTCTATTATTTGTTGGACACCTTGTATAAAATAATCACATAAACCTATATAATACAGTCCAGTTAGTCACAATGTTATAGAAATAATATTATATTTGCCACATATTTATTCCGAGAAGTTACTATTTAAGAAAAAATAAGTTCATCAGATTTGACAAAGGTTTTTCTACTCTTTGGCCGAGTGTAAAAGTGGGGTTGTAGGGTTCGCCTCATGGTAGCACAAACCGACATTATAGATCAATGGAATATTTTTAATTTTATTTATTTTTATTTTATTTATCCATTTATTTTTTCAAATACTGTTTTTATGTTTTAAGTGTTTTTAACACGTTTTATTCATAATACAGTTTACTGGAACTTTTGAAGTTTATAATAACTCAACTGCTTGATATCTTTCGAAGGTGCTGGTGTGAACCTACAATCATGTGAAGGGACAACAGCTCTAAGTGAGGCCTGTAAACATGGTCATAGAGACACAGTAGACTTTTTGCTCAGACACCATGCAGATACCAACAAAGGCTCCAAAACTGGACTTCTGCCTTTGCATATTGCTGCACAGCATGGTCATGAACAGTAAGTACATTCATCTGCTGAACACAGATATCTTTTCATGATCTATAAGTTATTTTAAAACAAAAATAAGAATTTGTCAATCCATTTACCCCCAAAATAGCAGTTTCTAGACAGCTGTACTATACGTTGTCAATGACAGGTGTATATCAACAGTATGCTATAACAACCCAACAGTTACTTTCTATTGCAGGCCCCTTTTTAAGGGCACCAAGACATTTGGATAATGGGGGTTGGTGGAAGAGCAGGTGGTGTGACAAAGTGTATTATATCGACAGTGCCTGCCTTGATGTGAACAAAATGCTGGGTTGCAACTGCCACAAGTGACCCTACAACCCAAGTTTCATATGTTAAAATGAGTTTATATATCTACACATAATAATTAAGTGGTAAAGACAGCATAGGTCAGCTAATTTCATTGGGGTTTTTTGTATTCTTTTCCAAGGATTGTGTCCTTACTGATGCCTATAACTAGTCGTGTGAAGGTACGACAAAGTGGCATCACCCCCCTTCATCTGGCAGCTGAGTTCAACCAAGAAAATGTTGTCAACTTCTTGATCAAGTCCGGCTGTGATGTGAATACCAGGCTTTCCCATGAACGCTCATCCATGTTCCATGACCATCGCAGTACTGCTCTGTACTGTGCTGTCAGAGCTGGTAATAGAGGCGTTGTGGACTTGTTGCTCAAGGCTGGTGCAAACCCCAACCTGGACCCCCTCAGCCCATTGCTAGTTGCACTACAGCAGTGTTGTTTCAGGACTATATGCACACTGGTGGAACATGGAGCAGATGTTAATGCTCATGTTCCTGCTCATCCCACTGATTTTCCAGGAGTGCTCTTGTATACCCATCACATGGGAATTGTACACTATCTGCTGAACAATGGTTGTGAGGTAGAGGAATGTTTCAGGTGTGACCACACAGACAGCCGACAACCTGCGAGCCCAAGCAGGAATGAAGACACAGAGCAGAGAAGTCACACAATTGCAGGAAATGCACCTTCATCACAAACAATGTGTACAGAATCAATAACCAAAAGTCTACAGGTACAAAATCTGTAACTTCACCTTCACAGTTTTTCTTCTTATTTTTTGGTTGGTTTGTTTTTAAATAATGTATTAGTTGTATATAGCTTGTAAGATTTGAACTACCATTTACTCCCTCTCATTAGTTTTAGGAAGTAACTGTTTCATACTTTTATACATAATTATTTTTGAAAAATTATTATTTCAGATAGACTATGTTTTATCATGAATTATTTACTATAGAAAGGTAGTGGTGGCCTTGTGGTAGGGTGTTGAGTTTCTGATTCCATGGTCAGGGGTTCAAGCCCCATTATCAACGGGTTGTTCCGCCCCAAAGGCCAAACGCTGGCTATGTCTCTCACTGTCTGTGGTGAGAGACATGTAAAAGAAATATTGCTGACTTTCTTAAAATTGCAGTTTGTGCCCTGCAATGGTCTTGCAAGCGGTCCATGGTTGACTCTGCTGATGCCTGAAGTTGGCTTAGATAGGCACCAGCCTCCCTGTGACTCTAATTTGGATTAAGCGGTTCATAAAATGAATGAATGATTGAATAATATAGGTGATATTGTGGTGTAATGGTTAACACATCTGCCTCACAGGAAAAAGGTCCTGCGTTCAAGTCCTGGACTCGTATATTTATGATTTTTGCCTGCTCGCTCTGTGCATGTGTGGGTTTCCTCTGGGTTGTCCATTTTTCTCCTACACTTCAAAAACATTCCCAGACTGACTGTTCCACATTGCCCCTAGGTTTAAGTGGAAGTGTGAATGGTTATGTGTGGTTTTTTAATAATATAATATTTACATCGTTCATGCTATTGATAGAGCTGTAAACACTTTTTTTGTTGTTTGACCCCCATCTCCAGTTTTGTGAATGGATTTCTTCTGTAAGTCACATGGCTGCACCTCTGATCACCTTGTTGCTGGATTATGTTGGCAATGTCCAGCTGTGTTGTCGAATCATTGAACTATTAAAAAGCAAAAAAGAGTGGGCTGACATTAAAGAAAAAGCATGTAAGTAGAAATATCTAGTTTCTCTTTTTTTATATATACATTTGTCTTTCATTGATAGGAAATTCCTTCACATGCCTTTAAAATATGGAAAATCTTCAATACATAATAATAGTATGTCGCATGCATATTATACCACTGCATTAATATTATTGTCCTTTGACCTGTTTAAAACTTCTTCACAGCATCTCCTCGTCTGCTGATGCATCTGTGCAGGCTCAAAATCCGAGAGCAAGTTGGTGCCCAGAGACTTACATCTATAAATACGCTTCCAATTCCAGCCAGATTGCTCAACTATCTCTGCGGTTCACAAAACCATACTGCAGAATATACAGTACAGTAGTACTAAAGCCTGGGCCAACTCGAACCTAAATTGAAAATTACAGTACTTGAGATTTTTATTCAACTTTTTTTAAAAAGTTTATATCACTTGTGCTTTTGAAGGTTGTGCACACAGCTTTATCTATTTATATGAGGTGAGATCACATTTTAGGTACTTCTAATTTATAACTAATTTTTATATGTATTTACAAGTATCAACTACTGTATTATCCACAACATAGGCAAAGTAATGATTATCACTGTACTTACTATAAATGTACTCATTACACTGGAACACAGAAACTGCTCAAGTTTCAGGTGTGCAGTAAACATTTGCACATACAGTCAGTCCTGCAGTCTCAGTGAAATTATATCATTTTTATCATGTGAGGGGTTTTTTTTTTTTTTTTTTTTTTTTGGAGCTTGTTAATCTTCGCCATTCTTAGTGAAGTGCGTCAATAACGCATAAGAACCATAAACATACCCAATTGCACTGAAATTCTTAATGTGAACATAAATGTTCAGAAGTTTGCTTGATGTGTTTTAGTGTATTGAAGATGTATGGATTTATACGCTCACAGATAATAGAACATAAGATGTGTGAGGAGGAGGAGGATGAACATCAAGCCAATCAATCAAACAATGAACTGTGAAAACAACACATGTTGGTATTAAAATAATATTTTTTAAGTTTTTTTTTTGTTGTTGTTGAAATTGAATCATTTGAGGTAGCTGATAGCAGATTTCTAATCATGGTGACTAGGCTATATCAATGTTTACATGTATTTTCCACCTTTATCCTTACTCTATTTAGAGGGGAAAAAACATGTTATATACAGTATTCTTATACAGGAGACCCATCATTAGCACTCAAAAGTTCAAACTGATGTATACTTTAACCCTGGTATTAACTATCTCAATACTCCATTATGGTTAATAGCCTATGATGTGTTAAATACATTTTATAAAACAAGCTTTGTGAACACTAGTCTCTAAACTCAGTCCCAATAACATGAGATTACTGTACAGTTTATTTCTTCTGAGCATACAGTCATTTGTGTTTACTGGCCCTTTAAGTGCTTCATTAAGGCATTGGCAGGCCAACAGGGCTTCTAGTCGCCATCAATATTTACATCCCATAAACTATAAACACTGTTTAAATTGCCAAGTTTTGATCACAGACCACACTCTGGTCACAGTCATTGGTCATTGCTATTGGTAATACTGACAGTAATGATCAGGCATTCATGCAGAGCCCTAAATGAAACCGAACACACTGAAAATGGACGAAGAAACCGGTTTGGTTGGAATGGGCTTGACCACGACATGCGTTGAGCGGTATTTCAGTCCATCTTTAATTTTTGGCACGTCCGTTTCAGTCGCTGGTATTTTAGCCCTGAGTGCCTGTTCGGTAAATGCGCAGTGGGGCGTTATAAGGTGGCTGTGAAGGAACCGGTGCCCGTGGCACTGAAGCGGACAGTACGCACACGTGACTATGTTGGAGGAAGTTAGATCCACCTTAAGTGGCTCCAGGTCCGAAGATCCGCGCCGAATACGCAGCCACGAGTTGGCTTTCATATCGTCTTCAAACGTGGTCGTTTTTTCTCCATCGGTCTCCGAGGACGGGAACCCCACATTCCCACCCGAGTAGCTTTTCCACGCGTATTCAAAACTGACGTGCGAGGCGCGCGGTTCTTCCCAGAAGGACGCGGGGAGCTGGCGTTTACGCATGGGGATGTGACCCGGTGCGCTCCGGTTCTCACTTCCATCCACGTTGCCTTCTCCACGTGTCGGTGTAGTTTGCTTGTCGTTCAAATGTAGTTTAACATCTTGGTGCGTGAACACACCACGTTTGTCCTCGGCCTCTTTCACAGCCCCGGACTCACTGATTCTTTGTGTGTGGCACCGGGGCGTCCTCGGGCACTTCTGCGAGAAACGCTTTAGCTGTTTCTGAAGGTACTTCCGGTGGTCCACGGAGCGTCTACAGGGGGCTGACTTGTCCAGGGCCGCCTTGATGTCGCTTGAAGCCAAATTCACGAAGTTAAGTAAAGTTTTCACTTCGCTGTCAGAGCTTGCCATATTTTTTTTTTTTTTAACCACCCAGAGTGCGTCTTTTACGCCATTGCGCGCGCGTCCCTCCTGGACGTCACTCTGTATGGAAAAAGGAACACGGACATGAGACGGAGTGAAATTAACGTGGCTCCACCTACAAACAAAACGCGGATCCGTTCAGGAGTCCCTTACAATTCATCATCTCAAGTGTCCTTGGGAATCATTTCAAAAAAAAAAAAAAAAAATCAAATTGTTCCGGAAATAAAATATTTTACTCAATATTCCAAAATTCCATTTTTTTTAATACATAGAAGAATTTGGGGCTGGTGATGCCCAGATTACAGCATGAGAAACTCCCGGATATTATCATAAAATAATCAAACACCACCCATTCACAAATCACTGAAGATCTTTGCTCTTAAAAAAAAAAAAAAGTAAATTTATAAACTTAATCAAAACAAAATGTCAAATTATGTCTGAGAACTCACTGGGTCTTTTCTTTTTTATTGCAGAAACGCTGTCCAGCTTGGCTGCCCTCTCACTGCAGTAGTTTAACCACTTGAACAAGCTGAATGAATATAAACTTCGTGTAGTTATGGTGTTTCCTTTGAGCCAATCAGCGACCTCAATCCCACCCCCCCTCCCCTTTTCAATGCCCCCCAATGAGCGCGCGCGCTCCCCGCCTGCGCATTCTTTCCCCTCGCAATATTGTTGCCATGGTAATACTCAGACATGAAGCGACTAATAGTTGCTTTGTTGATTTCTAGGGGGTAATAGTTTATGGTTAAGTGTTCAAAAAATGGATTGCAGTGTGCAACATTTTTAGGAAAGCGGACGATTTGCGCTCGCGATGGGATGCCGTGTGTGTGTGTGTGTGTGTGTGTGGTGGTGGGGGGGGGGCACAAAAAAAAAGCGCACAAAAAAGCGCACTTTTTAGGGTTCCGGGGTCACATTGGACTGGTCCGATCTAACACGCTATTCTCTCCACCTAAGAGTGAAGTCAGAAGCAGTTGAATATTTTTTTTTTTTTTGGGGGGGGGGGGGTGAGGGGGTGTTACTGAAAAGGTGGGCATAACCATGGAAAGGGGGCTTGAGCACTCAAGAATCTTGTCTTTCTGTTTGCGCCCTCAATCGAGCCGCACAAAAGCTGAATTACTCATTCAAACCTCGCCGGACAAAGGCGGAGGAGCTTGGATAGCACTCCCTGCATTTGTAGGCAAACATTTAGGGACCTAAATCGAGTCGTCGTGAAGGAGAAAGAGGTAGACAAAGCCCATAGAATTGCCATCAGCAAACATTTTCCCGTGTCATATTAGCGGGGTCTCCATGACTCCTTCTGGCCCGCGGACAATAGCGCAAGTTTGCACACTCGAATACTGTCACCCTGCCAACGGCGCCGAGGGCCGCAAACAGGACAATCCCTGCGCGCGCAAAAAAAAAAAAAAACACCGGCTCTGCGGGGAAGGTCGCGGCAGAAAGGAGGAAAAAGGAACTTGTGAAATGCTAATTGAGCTCCATCCCACATTGAGAAGTGGAAAACAGAGGAGGCTACCTATCCACGTCCTTCTTTTCTCCAGAGGCCTGTGTGAGGAAGCAGCTGTCTGGACATCACTCCTCAAATCAGGCTCCAAAACTTTCACTTCACATGCTGGTCCATATAGCATAAAGAATCCCAAATTATAAGGTATATATAACCTGGGCCGCATTATTTATACTACACTTCTACTATCCGTGTGAAACCTTTGACCACTGCTTCATCTTGAAAAATAAAAGATTTACACTTTAAGTGTTAAAAACTGGTTTATTCCTGTTTTCTTGGCATCTTAACATGAAATGATCTGAAATCTTTGCAATGGCATGCACGACCACCATGCACTCTGACGTCACAAGTATTTATTAACTGCTACCAGGATCCCAGGGATCAATGGAGTGATATCACAAAAAAGTAAAAATTTTAAGAAAATTATTTTTCTGATTTATGGCTGGAACATCAAATATATTGGCAGATATAATTGAATATATTCAAAGCCAACTTTTAAAATTATTGAACATAATGTGCAGTAGTACCGCTCTCTCAAAAGACTGCATTGCCATTTCTCTTTTTGTTCTCGCCATCTCAAAAGCCCAATTAAACAATAGCACACTCATCTCAAGCTGTGTGCTTCATTCCTGCTCTTTTGAAGTGAAAAAGGGATGAAAGGAGAAAGTAAAAACGGGTAAATGTGCTATTATTCCCTCCTGGATACCCTGATAGCCTGAGGAAGATGGCATGATGATGATGATGATTTATCTTAAAGTTAAATTATGTAGAAGTGTAAATGTAACAGACGACTCAACTAAAATATCACATGTAATATTAAATTTCTTTATTTATTAATACATGTCTTTGTTGTCTCACGCTATATAGTGTCTGCAATAGTAATGAATCATTTAGATCTCTAGAACAACAACTGCTCCACAAAGTTGGGGTGTGACGTCATGAAAAAAAAATCACTTTCATGGTTACCAAGTCCAAGTTTGTATTCTTTGCATACATTTTTTTTGTGTGTAACATTTTTATGTCACAACCTGATACTTTTTTTTTTTTTTTTTTTTTTTTTTTTTTTTAATGAAAGACAGCAATTTTGAATGAGAAAAAAAGGATTCAGTAAATGCTAGCTAGCAAAATAACCCAGACATGGGGCTGGAACTTCAAGTACAGTAAACTGGTTTTTATAAAGGAGTGCTTTTGTCTTAAAGGTGCCAATTCACATGACATAACCATGAAATATGTACCGCTTTATGTGCCTTCCTGAGACCATTTCCATACTCATGTATGTAAGTGTAATTGACTTTTGCCCTGGGTGCAGTCTGGTCTGGTCTGGTACCATCCGAGTCATAGGACGACTCTTGGCGACCTGCCATGAAGGATAACGCCTTGTTTATCATCTTCATGGAGGTTTTCTTGGCAAGGATAGTGCAGTGGTTTGCCATTGCCTGTGCATGTTTTTGGACTGTGGGAGGAAACTGGAGTACCCAGAGGGAACCCACACGAGCACAGGGAGAACATGCAAACCAGGCCGAGAATCAAACCCAGGCCTAACCACTGTGCCGCCCTGGGTGCCACCCTGGGTGCCGCCCTGGGGTGCAATACTATGACCATCTTTATTATTTATCTTGAAATCAGATGCCTTTTGTGTTTCTTAATGCTTGATCTTAGACTTTTCCACTTTCTCACAATCAGTGTTGCACTACCAAGTTATTGTGCATACACAAGATCATTCTTCAGGTCATACAGCCTTGTTATTGTTAATGTAAACAGATGCAGAACCAAAACAAGAAGTAAAAAGGCTGAATAAGAGATACTAAGCTGGTGAGCTGGGCTGGTTTGTAACAGGAAATCTTTGTACTCGGCCAAAATAAACTAGTAATGGAAGAATACTAGTACATAGGCTATTCACTGGTCAATGGGTACTCATAATGGGTTCATTTCTGTAACCACTTAATCCCTAATCATTAATCAGTGTCGCGGGGAGGCTGGGGCCCATCCCAGCCGACTCAAGGTGAGAGCAGGGTACACCCTGGACATGTCGCCAGGCCATCACAGGGCAGAAACATGCTGAAGGCTATGCAGCTACTCTTGTCGAAAGCCAGCAATGGTTCTTTTACACCTCACAACATAGACAGTGACAGACATGGCCGGCCTTTGATAACCCAGTTAGCTGCACTGGGGAGGGGGGACAGTGACAACCTGTTGAGAGTGGGGCTTGAACCCCCAACCTTAGGATCAGTGATCCAGCACCTTTACCAACAGGCCACCACCGTCCAAATCTAGAATTCAATTTCAGAAATGTTCAAGAAGGTGAGTATTGATACAAGGCACTTATAGTTTTATTTATACAAGGCTCTATAATTCTGTAACTCCAATGAATTTTAAAGGGATTTTTGCTATCTGTTGAATTATCACAAATTGTTTTCAAGTAATCACACAAAGACCTGTATACAGTACATTTCATCTGCACATATTCCAGTTTCTGGTGAGTTTCTTCTGGGTACTCCGGTTTCCTCCCACAGTCCAAAAACATACACAGTAGGCTGGCTGTTCCAAATTACCCCTAGGTGTATGAATGGTTATGTAGGTTATGTGAGTGTTGGACCTGCGATGGCCTGGCGAGCTGTACCCCGCCCTCACCCGGAGTTGGCTGAGATGGGCGCCAGCCTCACATTTTATTTCATAACAATAAATAAGTGAGAGTAAACTATTGTGTGGGTGCATTGAAAAAGGTCCGCACTTCCAATGCCTCTCACTAGAGGTCAGCATTGCTTCGGTTAAAACAATACTGCCTACTGCCTTAAATACTAGTATGACTGTTTCCCACATTTTTTCTGTTTGATTTTCTCAAAAAAAAAAAGTATTGTTTTTTGTTTGTACATTTGGTTATTTTCATGACATTTTCTAACAATATATAACTCTATATATTGTATATATAAACTTATATAATGCATACTGTATAGTATTTATAATAATAGCCCTGCGATGGCCTGGCAAGCTGTCCAAGGTGTTCTCTGCTCTCGCCCAGAGTCGAGTGAGATGGGCACCAACCTCCCCATGACCCTAATGAGGATTAGGTGGTTCAAAAAATGAATGAATGGATGAATTAATGAATTTCTATAATAAAATTTATACAATATATAAAAGAGTACTATGATTTTTGTTTGTTTTTCTTGGTGGCCCAATGGCGTAATGGACTGAGCACATCCACTTAACAGCATGAAAATCCTGGGCTTGAATCTCGAGTTTGTTGAGGCGTTTCTGTATGTCCGACCCATGCTTGGGTATGCTTCATCTGGCTACACCAGTTTCCTCCCACAGTCCAATGACATGCACATCAGGCTATTTGTCTGTTGCAAATTGCCCTTAGGTGTGAGATGGTGTGTACCTAGTTGTGTGTGTTTGTTGGCCCTGCAATGGATCGGAGAGCTGTTCAAGGTTTAGCTTGTCCTTGCCCAGAATTGGCTAAGATTGTCCCTGCTCCCAGAAACCCTAGTATTATAAAGTGGATTGGCAAAATAATTTTTTTTTTTTTTATTTTTTTTTGTAATTGTTGACAAAGAAAATGTCTGTCTTCATATTCCTGGTGCTCGTCTGAAGGTAGGCAAGCCAACACATATCTTCTTCAGTGCTAGTAGTATTTTCGGAGACCATCAGTTAGGCATGGTACCTGGCAGTTCTGTGCATTGCAAAGCAGTGCTTTTATTGGGTCCATCCTCTGGGGTGAAATAAGATCAGGCTGATGCAAGGCCACGAGTTCTAAATGTCAGGTCTACCTCTTTCTTTATCACTAATAACATAAAGGCCTTGCAGCTCTGTTATTCTCCTTGCACATTTTAAATTCTGGTTCAAAAGCCACTTGTACCCTGGAGCTACAAATCTGCAGCCAACATTTCTGAATGCCACTACATTAAGGTTAAATCTATCCTTTTACAAGAGTGGAAGCATTTAGATTATTCGTAATAAACCTAAAAATATTGGGTCTATCTGTAGTCCTAAATTGTCCATGAAAATAAAAGCATGCAATACAATAATAATTACTGCAATTATAAAGGCTTAAAGTTATTACAAGTGATAAACATATGATTAGCTTCACATCAAAACAGTCAAAGACAAAGTACAAGAAAGTAGATTGATTAATATTTTTTCACTTCAGTACCTGTAAATTTAAATGTTTTACTTAAACTGGTTCTTGCAACTTATATTCAGTTGAGTCTTATTCACTTAATTGAACCATTAGCAATATCCACACACAGCATACGGTTTATGTTTTGGTTTGTGTTTTTCATTTCAGAGTTAGATGTGTCTGATCTCACCGTCTAGAAGGCGATGGTGGAGAATGGGAGAGAATGGCATATGGTGCGATGCAGCTGTAACCCCTCAGTCCTGATCTTAAGCCAGCATGGCTCTAAACATGCAAGCTGGTTATGGAATATGAATATGCCTTGCAGCCTCAGGATGTGAGCTGAAGCAGAGCCTGTCTACCCCCCCAATATGGCAGTTTTGTTAAATCCATGCATGAAAATGGCAGTAAAACAGTGTGCAATGCACAGACTAAATTAGCACAGAAAGCTTTTTTTAAGGAACCAAGCAGATCTCATTAACTTTTCCTGTCTTTAAAGGGCACTAAATGGCATTTCAGTTTTTATACAAGTGCAGGAAAATCTAGAGAGGTGGAGGTCTGCCCTGGAAAGGAGAGGAATGAAGGTTAGCCTCAGAAAATCAGAATACATGTGTGTGAATGAGAAGGACCCAGAAGGAACGGTGATGTTACAGGGAGCAGAGATAACGAAGGTGGAGGATTTTAAGTACTTAGGCTCAACAATCCAGAGCAATGGAGAGTGTGGAAAAGAGGTGAAGAAGCGTGTGCAGGCGGGCTGGAATGGTTGGAGAAAAGTATCCGATGTGATGTGCGATAGGAGAGTGTCAGCAAGAATGAAGGGAAAAGTGTACAAGATGGTGGTGAGGCCAGCGATGTTGTATGGTTTAGAAACAGTGGCGCTGAGGAAAAGGCAGGAGGCAGAGCTGGAGGTAGCGGAGATGAAAATGTTGAGGTTCTCCCTGGGAGTAACGAGGATGGATAGGATCAGAAATGAGTATATCAGAGGGACAGCACACGTAAGATGTTTTGGAGACAAAGTCAGAGAGGCTAGATTGAGATGGTTTGGACATGTACAGAGGAGGGATAGTGAGTATATTGGCAGTAGGATGCTGAGGTTGGAACTACCAGGCAGAAGGCCTCGAGGAAGACCGAAGAAGAGATTTATGGATGTGGTGAAGGAAGACATGAAGGTTGTTGGAGTCAGAAAAGAAGATGCGGAGGACAGGGTGAGGTGGAGGCGGATGATTTGCTGTGGCGACCCCTGAAGGGAACAGCCGAAAGTAAAAGAAGAAGAAGAAGAAGAAGACAATTAATGAATGCACATTATATTAGTAGCTATATGATTGACTGGTCTAGCTATCTATCTGTCTGTCTGTCTGTCTGTGTATCTGTCTGTCTGTCTGTCTGTTTGTCTGTCTGTCCATCCATCCATCCATTCATCCAATTAAGGAAAAGTGGATATTAATGACTAGTCCCAGAGATAAAATGTCAAATAATTGTTTTCATATATATTACACAGGAACATAAGTGAAGCCAGATGGAAGCAGATGGTTTGGTGTATTGTAATATTTTTAAACAATGCTCCACACTCCTTTATGTCTGATAAAAACTCATTCAGAGTTTAAGTTCACTGACACATAAGAAAATTGTACTCCACAAAGTTTTGTTGGCATTCTACACAGCGAGCACCATTATTGATTTATCCTTCACATGAAAAGTGACAATACATGGAATTCAAGTATTTGATGGTAAGAACCAATTAGTGTTTTTCAATAATTTTTTTCACCAAACAAAATATTATCAACCTTTTGCGATGTTCAGGAAGTCTTGAGGGGCAGCCATTTTGTCTGTGAAGATAAGGGAGAAAAGGCACATACAGTGTATAGATATACATATTTATATATAGATATATATATATATATATTAGATGCAGGGGCAGTGGTGGTCTAGTGGAGGGGCAGTGGTGGTCTAGTGGTATAAGGTGCCGGATTGCTGATCCAAAGGTTGGGGGTTCGAGTCCCACTCTCTACAAGGTTGTCACTTTCCCCCCCCAGTGCAGCTAACTGGGTTATCAAAGGCGGGCCATGTCTCCCACTGTCTATGGTGTGAGGCATGTAAAAGAACCATTGCTGACTTTCGTAAAAAGAGTAGGCTGCAAAGTCGTCAGCGTGTTTCCGCCCTGCGATGGCCTGGCGAGCTGTCCAGGGTGTACTCTGCCCTCGCCCTGAGTTGGCTGGGATGGGCACCAGCCTCCCCGTGACCCTAATTAGGATGAAGCTGTTACAGAAAATGAACTGATGGTGATGTTAGATGCTAATTCCCTGTTAAAGGAGTGATTAAAATGCATTAGAAAGGCTCATATCTGACTGCAATTGACAAAACACTTCCATTAATACTCATTAGATATTAACAACAGTCAGATAGCATGTAATTTCCCCTTAGCATTAGCCGCACACATCAAAAGGCCAATAATGGAGAAGGCAAAGAACACAAAACTATAATAATGAAAACCATAGATGAGTTCGGAATGATATGATTGAGATTTTCAGTATACTGAAAAGAACACAATGTGACATGCAGCACATCTGCCTCACAGCAAAAAGGTCCCAGGTTTGAGTCATAAGCTCGGTGAGGTCATTTCTGTGTGGAGTTTGCATGTTTTGCCATTGCTTGCGTGGGCGTCCTCCGGCATGAGTCCAAAGAAATGCAAATTACGCTTATTGGCTGTTCCAAATTGCCCTTAGGTGTGAGTGTGTGCCAGTCTTCTGTTGGACCGGTGTACTGTTCAGGGTGTACCATGATTTTGGCCAGTGTCTCGCCATGACCTTAATAGGATAAAACGGTTTGACGAATGAATGAATGTTCATAAGTAATAGTCACCATTATTTAACAATTTACAATGTGAACTGTTGTGTCTGTGTTGGTCCTGTGATGGACTGGTGAATGAATCAAGACTGCTCAGAACTCTCAATCCATGTTAATGTTAATGGAGAAACACGTCACTTCTTTACATTGCATGTGTAGGGGCAGTGACGACCTTGTGGAGAATGGGACTCGAACCCCCAACCTTAGGATCAGCGATCCAGCACCCTATACCACTAGGTCACCATTGCTGGGGGGATGATGATGATGATGATGATGATGATGATGATGATGATGATGATGATGATGATGATGATGATGATTAGACTAATAATGCTGGGAAATAAGACATAATTCGCTTTAATTCTCATACGAATAAAAAAATATTTTGCTTCTCTGAATAATTCAGCTGTGTTCCTGGGGTTTTCTGTGCACCCGAATGTCTCGGTGGATGTCCTCTCCAATACTGAGTGTTTTTGTGGGTTGCCTCGTACTGTGCGCGCGCGTGCGTATGCGTGCGCGCGCGCGCGCGATCAAACAGGCTCTCGTGCGCACGAGCCGCGCCTCATGAACTTTAAGCCAGCATCTTGTCTGATTTACAACTTGTTTTCGTCTGACATCAGCAAACTTAACCAGGAATGGATTTTTTCAAGATCTGGGACATGAGACGTGTTTCATCAAAGACCTTTGCGTAGGTCGTGTGGATTTTACGCAGAGGGGAAAACATCCACCTATAGTGCATCTGACCACTCGATTCGACTGCCTCGTGCACATTTTACTCTCACCGTCCAAGCCGAGAAAGAAATAGCAAAGATGCCGTGGAGCCACACGCGCTTCATCTGTCCGGAAGCAGAGGCGCGTGAAGAGGAGACGATCCGACTCGCGTGGATGCGATGATTGACGCTCAACTCGGGAAAGTTTCCGATAGATGACATTGCCCAACTGTACTCTACAAAGAACATTAGAATAAGAACAAAATATAAACAGTATGCTTATCTTGAATCTTGTATTCGTGTGGATGTCCTTGGCATGAAGTGCTCAGGTGTCCTCTGGTTCCTGTAACGTTCCGCCTGTAATGCGTAATAAGGCGCGTCGCCATCGGTTCACTTGCATGCGCGTCCAGCTTCTCACACGCCGATCTGTATAGTAACCGAGCGAAGGTGGGATGTTCAATCGAGACAGAACACCTTTCAGATCAAGGCTTCGGCCATTTCTGTTAGGCCACTGTTTTTTCTCATCGCTTCTTCTTTCATGTCAGGTAGGTAGGTTGGTTTCTGGGCTGATTTGTAGCCATCACATGGAGTTTTGCGCTGCAGAGGTTACAGTAATTGTCAGCATGGCTTTTTTTTTTTTTTTTTTTGCAGTGTGTTTTGTCTCATTTCTAAGAAACTAGAAGGTTTTCCCATTGGTCAAGAGTTCACCAGCTTTTCAAACCTGCACCTGTTTCAGTTTTCTTTATTTTAACTTACCTATCATCTCACAAACAGGTAAACAAACCCCTCCCCCACCAAAACAGGTGCACAGGACAGTTTTGCATTTACATTATATAATGTTTTCATTTATGCATTATATCCATATTGCATTTTTTTGGCTTACAACTAAGCAGTTAAAAGTGAAGGCTTTTTGCTTAAGTGCCCAACAGTGGATACTCTGGTGGTACCAGGGCTTGAACCACCAACCTCTTGATCAGTAACCCAGAGCCTCAGAACTGAGCCACCACTGATAGTTGGGAGTGCTATAATTACAAGACTGGAATTGCAACTAAAATCTTGGCATGTAGCATTTCAAATTAAAGTCTGTGGGCCTTTTACACTTCAGCCTACTGACTCATAATGCTGGAGCTCATTCCCAGTTTCCTTAGCATGAACCATCTAGAAGTTTATCTAGTCCTGGATGAAATGCTAGTCCATCGCAAGTTAACATCCCAGTGGTTTTTTTTTTTGTTTGTTTGTTTTTTTTAACCAGTGCCCGAGTATGTTGCTGGGTGAACAGAGCTTGCAGCCAAGGGTTCTTAGCATGGTAGGGGTTTCGAACCCATGACTGCTTGATCACAAGCTCGGCACCCTAACCACAACACTATGGGTTCTATGTACTACAATGTAGGGTGCAGTATATCAAAATCAATCAGGCAGGGAGGCATTTCAAAATAATTAAAAATGAATCCTGAGTGGGGCGGTGCTGGTCTAGTGGTATAGGGCGCTGGATCGCTGATCCAAAGGTTGGGGGTTCAATTCCCACTCTCCACAAGGTTGTCACTGTCCTCCCCAGTGCAGCTAACTGGGTTATCAAAGGCCGGCCATGTCTCTCACTGTCTATGGTGTGAGGCATGTAAAAGAACCATTGTTGACTTTCGACAAGAGTAGGCTGCAAAGCCGTCGGCGTGTTTCCGCCCTGCGATGGCCTGGCGAGCCGTCCAGGGTGTACTCTGCCCTCGCCCGAAGTTGGCTGGGATGGGCGCCAGCCACCCCGCGACCCTAATTAGGATTAAGCGGTTACAGAAAATGAAATGAAATGAAAATGAAATGAATCCTGAGTCTGTAATCAGTGTCTGATTGATATTCATATACAGTATGTGAGAAAATAAGTCATAAGCCGACTTTTTAAATCAAGAAAGCCATCCACAAAGTCCTCGTGTTTGTGAACATACAGTGTTTTGAAGCTTTCCACCAATGCCCACACAGATGCTAGTGAGTACCCGCAGGCTAAGGAAGGGTCAAGTGCAATGTATTCTCATTATATCCCAAGGGCCTCCTACTGGCACTACTGAAAGCGTAGAAAAGCCCACTTTGTGGGTGGGATCATTTTTTAGAAAGCATTTAAGTGCTGAATGTGTGCTTTGTCGAGTTTAACTGTAGTTGTGTGCAAAGCACATTCACTTTTATTTCAACCCTGGAGATCTAATAAAATGTGATTATGTGGAGAACATCGGATCGTTTTTATCAATTTACACATCGCTCAGCTCTCATGTTTCAACATATTATTAGCAACGGTAATGTGTAGTTGCAGTCACACAGGCAATTTCACTATCATAGTAGATTTACTCTGTTGCCTCCCCGCCCACACAACTTATCATGCTGTACAGTACTTGCATGGGCTGTGGAGGCATAGATCTCTCTTCATCTTCCACTCATCCCTTTTCCTCCCAAACTACCACCTACTCAATCTCCTTATCTGTTGTCTTTACCTCTTAGGCAGAGTTACAGAGGTCATGCTCACAGCTGGGCTCTCAAAGACGAGATGAACACTGCCAGTCACTGTGCCACTGCAGATTCTACCCACCTCTACCTCCTCCTCCTCCACCTCCACCTCCTCCCCGGCTACTTGTCCCCACAGGTGGGGTGCTCTTAAGAAATCAGTATGGATGTATATAGTTTAAATTCGGTGACATTCGGTGACTATATGACTTATCATGAGTCAGAGAAGTAATAGAGAAGGTTGCTTAAGTGTTTACAGTATATAGAGTTTGCTCCACTGAGAACTCTAGTTGTGAGAGAACATGATCAGGCAGCTTTTGCCTTTATTGCAGAAATAAAAGTCTGTCTACTCTTCTACAGTGATTGTACAAACAGAGGAATAATCACGTTCTGGTTGCCCTGAGGGAGTTTCCCATATGCCTGGAGCAGCTTGTGAGATTTGTGCATGCTGTTCTGCCAGGCAGTGTAGTCAGCTTTCCCTGGAGGAGCCTCTGATTAAAACTCAGATGAGTTAATTATATTATTTTAATACAGATAGCGAGCAAATTAAACGAGCCAACATTCCAGTCTAATTGTAATACCTAAACCAGGAGGAAGAACCATTTTGCAATGAATGTGCATGTGTGATGCTTTTCCTAGAAATTCAGATATGAGGATCAAACTGTAGGTTGTTAATTTGTATAGATTATGAAATGCAAAAAAAAAAAAAAAAAAAAAAAAAAAAACGCAACCATATACAGTTTGAGCTGAATATGGAAATGTGGCATCATGTTACTCTTGCAATTGATCCATTCTGGTAGTATGGAAATCCTTTTATATCACAAGACCTACTAATTCAAACACAATGAGATGCTTAGTTTTTAATCCTATGTCTTGCAACAAATCATTTTATTAGGAATGCCTGTGCACCTACTTATTATTGTATGATTATCCAATTAGATAATCATGACGCAATAGTGCGATTACAAACCAGGCCAAAAATTACATTGAGTCAAAAAACATTTTAAAACATACATGCTGGAGCTTGAGGTATTAATAACAGTCACTGACAGACATCGCCATCAGGTTTCTCTTCTTTCAAACAAAAGCAGGAATGTACCAATAGGTTGTGATCTTACTAAAGTTACCTTCCCCTCCCCCACTTACACCGGGTTTGCTAATTCTTGCCACCTTGCGATTGTTTCTTAATTACCATCAGTAAAACTGGACTTTATGCTAATTGTGTACAATGTTGTGCTTTTTAGCAAGGTGTGAATATAAGTGGATCGTTACTTACTTCTCTGAAGTGTACCAACAGAATAATAGCAATTGATTTCTGTTTTAGTAATGTGTTTGCAAATGTTTATGTTCTTGTGTCGGTGAGACAATAAATGCACACTCAGAGACAGATGGGGGCAGTCTAGTGGATAGGGCGCAGGATCACTGATCCAAAGGTTGGGGGTTCGAGTCCCCACAGGGTTGTCACTGTCCCCCCAGTGCAGCTGACTGGGTTATCAAAGGCCGGCCATGTCTCTTGCTGTCTATGGTGAGAGGTTCATGTAAAAGAACCATTGCTGACTTTCGTAAAGAGTAGGCTGCAAAGCCGTCGGCGTGTTTCTGTCCCTTGCTAAAAAGGGTTATGACAGGAAGGGCATCCGACATAAAAAAACCTCTGCCAAATCAAATGTGCGAATCAGATGATTCGCGGTGGCGACTCCCGAGCAAGGGAAAAAGCCGAAAGAAAGAGACAGATGTTTTCTACCCTCATTGAAATTGTATGTAATGGTAACTGATAAACAAAATGATTCATCACTTTTTTCATTGACTTAATCTTGTGGGGGGGGGGGGGGGGGGGACTCATTTTCACTGAGGCCGACATCACTCAATTTCAAGGTCATCAAGGGGTGGATAATATTATCAAAAATGGCAACCATGATTGACATGGCGAAATGATTTATTTCATTTCTGACTTGTCCTTTTTAACTTTATTTGACAGAAACATACAGTGGTACCTCACCTTATGACAGTCCAAGCAAACGAAAAATCCAGGTTATGAAAAAACATTTTCCAAAAGTTTTTGTCTCTGTATACGAAACAAGTTCTCCTTACGAAACGCTCCAAACGCGCCATTCAAACATTCAAACAATGCACAAGTTGTTCTCCCATTGACTATCTTCCAACATCCCGCTCCGCTGGCCTCCCATTGGCTAGGAGGGATGACGCAGCTCCGTCCCATTGGCTATCTCCCAACATCCTGCCCCGCTGGCCTCCCATTGGATAGGAGGGATGACGCAGCTCCCTTGAGCAGCAGCTTGTTTTCCCAAGTTTTTGCGAGTGTGCTCATTGCAACTTTATTTTTTGGCTCGGGCTTTTAACCTTGCATAAACATTTGTAAGATTATAACTCTGCTAAGAAGACATGGTCAACCCGAAGTAAGTACCTTAAAGGGTATGCTTTTATAATTTTTAAAGGGTAGTATTGGGGGCCTTGGAACGAATCACAAGTTTTACATGTAAAATGCAGTTCTACTTACAAAAAAATCCAGGTTACAAAAAAGGCTCTGGAACAGATTAATTTCGTAAGGTGAGGTACCACTGTACTAACTTGCAATCTTTCTTGTGCCATGAAAGACACTTGAAATAGGTTTGCCACCACCTAGTGGATGGATGATGAATTCATGGTAATGGTTAATACAAAGAATGTACCATAATCATATACTTATGAAAGGACTCCACATGAAATGAGTTTGCCGGTCAGATCTGGTGCATGGGCCTTGAGTTTGACACCTGTGACTTATGCTACTCGTAGAGACTTATGTTTTGTTGTGCTTTCAGTGACTGAGCCTTCGATTCCTCTGCTCAGACCATGGTGGATGGACTTCATTGTCGGTGTAACAGTAGGATGCACTGCGGCATTCTTTCTACTCTTAATTCTTCTCATCTGCTACAAGGCCATTAAACGGTATTCTGTTCTCTCATTTGGATTGTTTATGAAAGCTCTGTGTAGGTGCATTGAGTGCAGTGAGCAGAAAATATTTCACATTTGTCACTGATGGCAATAGTTATTAAATGTATTTTTATAAAAAGTCAACTTGAAGTGGCTAAAAGCCTTTCATCTATTCAAGTATTTCACTGCCAATCAGTGAATATCAGTCTCAGAAGTAGTACATCTGTCAAACAGTTATTTAGGACAGTTTAGTGATAGTAACCGCCCATAATCCAAAACATGTACATTAGTTATATGGCTGTTCCAACTTGCCATTTAGAGTGAGTGTGAATGGTTTTGTTTGTTGTCCCTACAATGGACATTCACGGTGTACCCAATCCTTGCACAGAGTCAGCCGAGATAGGCTCCAGCCTCCCTGCGACCCTAGTAGACCTTAGACATAAAGTAGTTATGGGAATGAATGAATAGTTGTGGTGATTTTGCTGAAACAGCAGAACCCGTTTTCTCTCTATGCTATTCCTGTTCGCTTGTTTGTAAGCGATAGAACACATCTTTAAGTCCGTAATATACTTCTTAACCTCTGTGGATTTTTCTGTCTGTCTATCTCATTACTAAAATTTGCTCGAAAAAAATGAAGAAAAAGGCCTGACTCACAATAACGATACTTAATAGGTAAAACGAACTGATAGCTGGACAGACATATTAACGTAATGTGAGAAATTTTGGGCAAACCACAGGTTGGCAACACAAATCTTTTTAATGTTTTAGCAATTAATAATTACTTGTTGCAGCATAAACTACCAGCAGCTGTGCCCTGAGCCACACATACACACACACACACACACACACACACACACACACACACACACACACACACACACCAATAACTCCCTGAGATCCCTGAGTCCAGGCTGGTCAAAATGACAAATGTACAGGATTACAGTTCGACCAGAGAACCCTTTTAGCCTTTAATCAATATGGACAGCGAAAAGGAAAAAAATGAAAATGGCAAAAGGAACTTAATCAACATAGAGAGAATAGAGAAAGACGCAGATATGCCAATTTGACTTGTTTGTGACAGCCAGAAACACTAATATTAGCAATGCAGGTGCTAGGACGGGTGTTATTGGTATTCATGAGGGACAAATAACTTGACAAGGTGCAATGTCTCAGTCACTGTTCTGTCCTTCGTCTTCAGACTAAGTTCAGTTTTGTGTTCAGTAATTTTTTATGCATTCCAGGGATATTTATGAACAATTTTATTGGTTTGCTGTTTAGCTTTTTAAATTAATTTAGAAATGGTGTCACCTGGATAGGATCAGAAATTAGTTCATCAGAGGGACAGCCCATGTAAGAGGTTTTGGAGACAAAGTCAGAGAGGCTAGATTGAGATGGTTTGGACATGTACAGAGGAGGGATAGTGAGTATATTGGTAGTAGAATGCTGAGGTTGGAACTACCAGGCAGAAGGCCCAGAGGAAGACCAAAGAGGAGGTTTATGGATGTGGTGAAGGAGGACATGAAGGTAGTTGGTGTAAGAGAAGAAGAAGATGCAGAGGATAGGGTGAGATGGAGACAGATGATTCGCTTTGGCAACCCCTGAAGGGAACAGCTGAAAGGAGGAGGAGAAGAAGAAGAAGAAGAAATGGTGTGTCAATGGTATCTTTAAAAATAAACAATCAACACAGTTTAAACTGCAGATTTGTCATGTTGCACATTGCATGTGTGTTCGTGGGCCACTCAAGGCGACTTTCCATCGCTGAAAATCAGTCCCACGTAGCCAATTCCATCAATCGCTTTCCTCACCGCTTAAATATTGGTGGAGAGAGAAAAATTTCCACTGCCTTCATGCCTGCTGCACTAGATATTCTTCAGTGGTGTATTACATTAAGGAAATGATCATTGGCTCTTTAACAGCTGTCCAGTCAATGATCTCAACAAGGCAGCTTTCTATCACAGGATAATTTAAACATTTCACTAATAATATATAAAATGACCAATCAGAAAATACGTCATTCTTTTAAAGTCTTAAAATCTGTTGACTAAAGTGCACAAGATTAAAGATTATTGACAAACGAATATGGGTAGCTCACTATATATGCATGTGCCTTGTAAAACATACAAGGTTTTATCCTGGCATTGCTTATCAAGGGCATGTTCCCTGTGTTCTGAGAAAGGCAGGAGAAATGCAAGCAGCAGAAATAATGCGTAGCTGGCCTTGAAATTCTTCATGGCATTTCTCCAATCTTTGGTAGCTTGGGGCATCCTCACTTTAACATCGCACTCCTATTCCAGTTTAACACTGCACTCTTATTTTACTTTAACATTGCACTCGTATTCCAGGCATGGCAGCTGTAATCCTGAATTTAAAAATGAATTGATAATTTCATATGGCCATTACAGCACATACGCCTCACAGTAAGGAGGTTTGATTCCCAGGCTCGGGCCTCCCCAAGTCCAAAAAACATGAACAGGAAGCTAGTTGGCTTGTCCAAACTGCCCTTCGGTGTGAGAGTGAGTGTGAATGGTTGTATGTGTGTTGCCCTGGGATTGCCTGTCAAGCTGTTCAAGGTGTACCCTGCCTTCGCCCTGAGTCGGCTGAGATAAGCGCCAGCTTCCCCGCAACTCTAATGAGAGTTAAGCAGTTTGAAAATGACTGAATGGAATGAATATGACCTTCACAGTTCCTTCTAAAGAATGAAACAAACTAGTTTACAAGCCGCTCTGCTTTCAGCTCTTAAAATTCGAGAAAAATTTATGAAGTGTTAAAATGTATGTGATCTGATTTATCGGTACCGCCTAAAAGCAGATCTTCCCGTAAGATTTTTGTGAGTTGTAATTATTTTCTGTTCAAAATTTAAAACAGATGTTTTAAAAATGCAGTGTTCATTTTTTTTAAATTCAAGCTGTGTTTCTTTATTTTTTTTAAATCAAAAACTGCTTTATGGACAATGCAGTCAACCATGATTTACGCCAGCTTTTCCCTCCTGACCAATCACGAGCACCCCAAGGCCACCAATGCGCCTAGAGGGAAATGATAATATGATTATATTCTTTATTTTGGTAATGGGGAGGCTGGAACCAATCTTAGCTGACTCAAGGTGAAGGTGTGTGTGTGTGTGTGTGTGTGTGTGTGTGTGTGTGTGTGTGTGTGTGTGTGTGTGTGTGTGTGTTGGCCCTGTGATGGTCTGGTGAGCACACACACACACACACACACACACACACACACACACACAAAATCATTCACACTCCCATTCACATCAATGGGTAAACAAGAATACCGTATATAAATTAAAATAATGTGCATATTTTTTGACTATGGAAGCAAACCAGAGACCCTGAGGGAACTCACACAAGCACAGAGAGAACATAAAAACTCTATACAGAAATGACCTTGCCCGGCACGGAACTTGAACCGAAGATTCAGGAACTTATTCTTTTTGCTGAGTCTGTGAGCTGGCGTATTAATTCATATACAGGATTCAAAATGAAGACTGTTTCTTTTTTCAGTTAAAACATGAAAAATTGTTAGAATTTATTAATTCGTTCATTTTCTAAGCCACTTAGTCCTAAATAAGGTCACAGGGAGGGTAGAGCCCATTTCAACAGACTACAGGCAAGGGCGGGGATACACCCTAAACAGCTTGCTGGGTCAACACCCACACACAGACAACTATCCACACTTTGGAACCACCAATCAGCCGACTGTGCTTGTTTTTTGGACAGTGGGAGGGAACCAGAGTACCCGAGAAAACCCATGGAAGAACAAGGAGAACATGCAGACTTCACACAGGAATGCTCAAACCCGTGACTCAAACCCAGGCCTTCCCAGGTGGACGAGCTAACCACTGCATCACCGTGCCACCCAAGTTAGAATATTTCACAGCTTAATGTGACATAGTGTCACGTACTGATTAGTTATGCAGAAGTTTTAGAAAAAAATTGTGTCAAAGAATTATTAAACAAAGCCCCTAAAATCAGTAGCTACTAATTGTGGATACAAATAAATCATATCAAGAACACTGTAAGAGATCATGTATGTAAAATAAGACTTTCATTTTACACAATTTGGAGAATTGATATCATGTTAAATTTATGTGGCAGATACAATTATTCAGAATGGCTTACATTTATTCCTTAAATACAAATGAGTTTTGAGAGCCTTGCTCAAGAACACAGCAGTAGCAGGTTGGTGGTAATTGGAGTCAAACCTCCAACGTTCAGAGCCAGAATCCAGAGCATTAACCACTGAGTTACCGCTGCCCTTGCAAATTAAAATTGCTTAATCAGTATGAATCATATTGCAACTTCCTAAAATTATTAACATAAGACTGTTGCATCAGTAGCAAATGTTATGCTACATTGAGCATTTTACTTATGGTTCGGTAAGATTATGAAGTTTGAAATGGTTTTTTTTTTGGAGCGTCGATGCCATACAACAGTAAAATATCAGAGAAAGAAAGTTGGAGTTTGTTAAAACCAAAGATGGCTATGTATTTATACTACAGGCTATAATGAGCTGGTTGTGAACAACAGTTTGGTTTCATGCCAAGAAAGAGCACCACAGATTCAGTGTTTGCTTTGAGGATGTTAATAGAGAAGTACAGAGAAGGTCAGAAGGAGCTGCATTGTGCCTTTATGGATCTGGAGAAAGCATATGACAGGGTGCCGAGAGAGGAACTGTGGTATTGCATGAGGAAGTCTGGAGTGGCAGAGAAGTGTGCTAGAGTGGTGCAGGACATGTATAAGAGATGTAAGACAGTGGTGAGGTGTGCTGTAGGTGTGACAGACGAGTTCAATGTGGAGGTGGGACAGCATCAAGGGTTAGCTCTGAGCCCCTTCTTGTTTTCTATGGTTATGGACAGGCTGACAGACGAGGTTAGACAAGATTCCCCATGGACTATGATGTTTGCAGATGACATAGTGATCTGTAGTGAGAACAGAGTACAAGTGCAGGAAAATCTCGAGAGGTGGAGGTATGCCCTGGAAAGGAAAGGAATGAAGGTTAGCCTCAGTAAGACAGCATACATGTGTATGAATGACAAGGACCCAAGAGGAATGGTGAGGTTACAGGGAGCAGAGATAAAGAAGGTGGAGAATTTTAAGTACTTATGCTCAAAAATCCAGAGCAATGGAGAGTGTGGAAAAGAGGTGAAGAAGCGTGTGCAGGCAGGTTGGAATGGTTGGAGAAAAGTGTCTGGTGTGATGTGTGATAGGAAGGTATCGGCAAGAATGAATGGAAAAGTGTACAAGACAGTATTGAGGCCAGCGATGTTGTATGGTTTAGAAACAGTGGCGCTGAGGAAAAGACAGGAGGCAGAGCTGGAGGTAGCAGAGATGAAAATGTTGAGGTTCTCTTTGGGAGTAACGAGGATGGATAGGATCAGGAATGAGTATATCAGAGGGACAGCACATGTAAGGGATTTTGGAGACAAAGTCAGAGAGGCTAGATTGAGATGGTTTGGACATGTACAGAGGAGGGATAGTGAATATATTGGTAGTAGGATGCTGAGGTTGGAACTACCAGGCAGAAGGCCTAGAGGAAGACCAAAGAGAAGCTTTATGGATGTGGTGAAGGAGGACATGAAGGTAGTGGGTGTAAGAGAAGAAAATGCAGAGGATAGGGTGAGATGGAGGCAGATGATTTGCTGTGGCGACCCCTTATGGAAGCAGCCGAAAGGAAAATATGAAGAAAAAGAAGAATAAGCTATAATGAGCTGGTTAAGTGACTGCGTTTTAGTTACCAACATACTGGTTGGAGCGTAAACAGTGTTTTAGAAAGATATATGAATACTTAGAGAAACTGAAATTTAGTCCTAAACTTTGTTTTCTCGGTTCAGGTGAAGGCCATTTCGCAATTTGAAGCCTGTTTACTTCCTCTCTATGGGGTTGAAAAATAAATAAGCTGTTGAGAGGTGATGGCATGGGTCTCCGTCTGATCTGACAACAATCCTATTTCCAATAACAGAAAACACTTCGCATCCAATTTTATGACAGGATAAGGGAAGACAAATGACAGACACGGGGTAGGGAAGCCAACCATTTCATGAGATACACAGAATCAAGGTCAAAATGGAGAGAAAAAAAAAATGTAATAAGAACTTAAATAACAGAAGCTATGCTTTTATGATGGACTATATCCCTTTTAGTAGAATATAGTGGTATAGGGCGCTGGATTGCTGATCCTAAGGTTGGGGGTTCGAGTCCCACTCTCCACAAGGTTGTCACTGCCCCTCCAGTGCAGCTAACTGGGTTATCAAAGGCCGGCCGTGTCTCTCACTGTCTATGGTGTGAGGCATGTAAAATTTCGTCAAGAATAGGCTGAAAAGCCGTCAGTGTGTTTCGGCCCTGCGATGGCCTGGCAAGCTGTTCAGGGTGTACTCTGCCCTCGCCCAGAGTTGGCTGAGATGGGCGCCAGCCTCCCCACAACCCGAATTACGATTAAGCCGTTTGGAAAATGAATCAATGAACATATTTCCAATAGGTTTGATACAACAAACAAAACTGAAGATGATGCAGACAAAAACACCAAGGTGCAAGAACACCTGGAATAGGTTTGCAGTTAATTTTAAAACATTATTCTCCAGGTGACGAAAAAAGTGCTGAAGATCTAAGGCAATAAAGATGTAATTCTAGCTGACTCAATAGCATATATTAGAAAGTGTTATAGTCTCCACAGCCACTGGGTCTCCCCAGTAAATCTGACCTGGCCAAGGGCCAATCCTCTCAAGTGTTACTGCCAGAAGAAACCCTGCTTTAGACATTTCTGCTGACTAAGACTGCAAACTGTGTATGTTTCTTGGGCCTGTTATCCATCACTGACAAAGTACAGAATTTATTTCCCCATCACTGTGTCCTGAAAAGACTGACTCAGTATTTCATACATGAAGACTCCTGCTGCTATCAAATTTGCATATAATATGCAAATATGACAGCAATGTAGAGGCTCGGGTAGCACATTTGCCACAAAGTGAAAAGATTCTGACTTTGAATCTCACACCGGACATGAGCTTTTCTGTGTGGGGTTTGCATGATCTTCTCTTGTTTGCTTGGTTTTCCTACAGGTACTCTGGTCTCCCTCCAACAGTCCAAAGACATGTATCTAAGGTCCGCAAGCTCAAATCAAATTACCTATGGGTGTGAATGGTCCCCAATATGGACTGTCGACCTTCAAGTTTTAGCCTGTAGTCCTGCAAATGGTTTATTACAAGTGAAATAAGTTTGTGTGTAATGAGGACAGCTGTAAATCAATTATGATTCTAGAAAAATCATATACCCACCTAGCTAACACTGTTCCAGTAGATCACATGTTCTCACCTCAGAGTTCTTCTCAAACTTCAAACTGGGATGTGAACTATACTTGAACAGCTTTGGTATGAAATATTTATCAATTCCATGAAGGGTTATGTCACCGTATAACATCTATTATTGAGGAGCCTGAGCAGTAAAAGACCATTGGACACCCAATTGGACAATAGACTGTAGTATAAATAGTATAAAACACCTAATTGAGCAATCCATACTACTGGTTTTATGGATGAAAATTATTAAAAACAGTGAGTGTCTCTGAGACATATGCACAAATTATTTATTGAACCAGTGTTACGGTTAATCGTTCAGAATCAGATGAGGTCTGTTGAGCTGAATCTACTTAATGAAGGATTAAGCAGTCGTTCAACCGACTCTTATGATTCAGCGCATCACAGGGGCCAAAGTAGAGCAAATGTAGTACAGTCGGCCTTCTACTTACGAATACCTCTGAATACGAAAAATCCAGGTTCCGAAAAACATTTTCCTAAATTTTCGCCCTCTGTATACGAAACAACCTCTTCTTACGAAAAGCGCCAAATGCGCGATTCAAAAATTCAAACGCGCCATTCAAAAATTCAAACAACGCACGAGTTGCTCTCTCATTGGCTGTCTCCCAACATCCTGCCCCGTTGGCCTCCCATTGGCCTCCCATTGGCCAGGAGGGAGCTGAATCTCCATAGTACTGTACCCATAAGCTTGTTTGTCACACACGTAAAGGAGAGATGTACAGTACTGTTGGTTCGTGAGTTTCGTGAGTTTTGAGAGATTTGAGAGTACTCATTGCAGCTTATTTGAGGAGGTCCGGATGAGCCGCGCCCCACATTCGGCCATGAAGCAGTTCTGTGCCGGAAGTGGGCGGTACCACAAATGTTCTGTGCACAGAATGCTCCATTGGACAAAAGACCTCCAATCTTGCAAGGAAGAAAGTTAATATTGAATCCGGACCTCAGATCTTTCAAACAGGAAGTTCCGCTTTAAATACAACACCCCGTCTCAAAAGCTCCGTTGGCTGCGCGCTGCGTGTGGGCGGATCCCACATTCGGCAGAGCGCGCCACTCAAAGAGAGACAGAGAGAGAGAGAGCGAGAGAGAGAGAGAGAGAGAGTTTTGTGTGTTTGTGTGTGTGTGTGTGTGTGTGTGTGTGTGTGTGAGAGAGAGAGAGAGATAGAGAGCGATAGAGAGAGACAGTTTTGTGTGTGTGTGTGTGTATGTGTTAATAAAAAATGTTTAATAATGCTTTAATCAATAAATATGTTAATCAAATGGTTCAATATGTTAATAAAATGTTTAAATGGTTTAATAAATCATTTTCTTTTAATTTTAACACATATTTCATACAAAATTGGTGTACTTTTATCATTTTTAAAGGGTTTATGGGGTAGACTTGGGAGCCTTGGAACAAATCACGGGTTTTACATGTAAAATGCGCCTCTACTTACGAAAACTCCAGGTTCCGAAAAAGGCTCTGGAACGGATTCATTTCGTAAGTAGATGGCCGACTGTATTTAAGTCGGGACGAAAATCTTTGTTTTTCCCAATAAAACTTTAATGTTCATGATGTACATATCTTCAGGGATCTTATCACCAGAAGAGCAAACTGTATAGTAGTAGTATATTAGCATTGTTCTGTGTTACATAAGCCAAAACAAGACCACTGGCTGATGTGGCATATGCGGCATAGTGCAGTGGAGAAATATAATAACCACTGAGGTAATGAAAGAAAAAGAAGGGATGGATGAATAGTCCATGTTGAGTAATACTGTCTTACATAGACCAAGACACATCCAGAATCATGTGGGCGTAGAAAACTCCATTCCTTGTTCATCTCTGAGAGCTAGAGAGACCGTAGGAGGATTATAAGATTGATCATTTTGTTATTGTGCTGGAATAAAATTGTTGTATCAGCCTGGCTCCGTGCATCAAATTATTTGCATTCTTTGTGTGTGTGTGTGTGTGTGTGTGTGTGTGTGTGTGTGTGTGTGTGTGTGTGTGTGTGTGTGTGTGTGTGAGAGAGAGAGAGAGAGAGAGAGAGAGAGAGAGAGAACTGCATTCTTTTACCACACACATGTACATCAAGAAATAAACTAAATGAGCACCTTGTTTCTTTTGCAGGAAACCTCTTAAAAAAGAAGAAAATGGCACCAGTCGTGGAGAATATGCCATGAGCTGTCGCAAGATAAACACCACAAATAGCATTGTAGTGTAAAACAGACACACATTCAGAGCCAATGATGTCTCTGCATTGCTGCAAACTGACCCTAATGTGAGGCAGATGTGCTAACCCAAATGCTCGTCCAATTCTAAGCAAGGAATGGAGAACAAGAACAGGGTTAACTTGTTGGAAAACTGCAAACCTGGTCTGTACCGCTACTACGCTGCGCTCTCGGAGTTCTACTCCCATGCACTGCCTACAGGCAAACTGCAGCATAGAGACAAAGACATAATTTGCATGATTATTTTTTTTTCCTATTTCAATGCCATTATATCAATATACAAATACCAGATGCTTTATTTTACATTCGATGCACTGGTCTTTAATCTAATTTCTAAGCATAGTGCTTTCTATTTATTTAATAAATCATGATCATTTATTTTTGTTGACATTGCTTTGAGGCACTGCATGTCTTTTGAAGAGAAGATATTAAGGATGGGGGGGACAGGGGGGGGGGGGGGGGGACATGGTTGTTTTGTTCAGCTGTGTCTTGAGTAAATAAAACAGATGACTTTGCATGGTGGATTGTGCACACCAAATTGAACTCACGCTGTCATATGTTCAGAAGATTGGTTGCCTTGCACAGTCAAGGCAGTGGATTTATGTCTGTGCTGTATTTCTAAATGTTAATGTGATATAACATCCAGACAAGCCTATGCACAGATACTTACACAACATGTTACATCATCATTCTAAGATCAACCCTGAAGGTCTTTCCTGGTGTTTTGCATTATTTCTGTTGTATAGTGGGATTTCATATTTGCAACAAGAATAAAATGCCTGCCTTGTTTCTTCCTGTAGGCCAGATTTCTAACCTCTCTCTTGTCCATGCAAAATTCTAGTGATTATAAAGACAGTGGGCAATCATGCAGGAGGCAGTGGGTCATGTCAGGATGTAATTACAAGCTAATTGTTCCCTTCACAATCCACCAAACACACAAGCCTTTCCACAAAAGTCCAGAGATGTCGGATGAACATTAACACTGATGAATGATTGTAAGAAAGATTCCAACGGATCATGAGCCCTGAACTTTATCCAGGCTGTCATCAGAAAGATAATGAATGTCTGTACGTAATGTTGCTGATGCTATAAGGACAGTATAGTAGGTATCATATAGTCATGAAACATTCACTGGGATATGCTTCACAGTTGGTTCGTTTTAATGATTTGAACATCATGTGTCTGAGTGCTGTCTCTCTGTCTGTCTGACCGCAGTTGTCTAGCTTGTTCTCATTTGCATTGTGTTCTAGAAAATCTCAAACAGTTATATGTAAGATATATAAAATATATTATATGTACAAATGAGAGGAAATGATGCATGAATGTAAACAGTGATTTCAAGATACTGTACCTTCTGGACTGTTATTCACTCATCCAGGGTGATAAATATGTTTATTCACAGTAGTAATAAAACCATGCAAACATATAGTTCTGTTTCTAATTCAGTGATGTGTCAAGAACAGTAAATAATGTCTGGATATTAATAACTAATTATAAGACAGTTTGAATAGAGACATTAAAAATGCTTGCTGATTCTTGGGACAGGTAAATATTTATGGAAATTTTATTGTTGTTACACATGAAGTTACATGTGAGGTGGTACTGTATACCACCGTACTGTTCAACAATGGTCGTCTGACAGTCAAGTGACTTGTACTTATAACTGTCCAATCAGAAGCACAGAATGTCCCCCTAATGTCTCTACATATTACAACATATGCTGTCTTGGAAATGGCAGTGGTGGCCTAGTGGTAAAGGTGCCGGATCACTGATCCTAAGGTCGGGGGTTCAATCCCCACTTACCACAGGTTGTCACCATCCCCCGTCCCCCAGTGCAGCTAACTGGGTTATCAAAGGCCAGCTGTGTCTCTCACTGTCTATGGTGTGAGGTATGTAAAAGAACCATTGCTGACTTTCGACAAGAGTAGGCTGCAAAGCCAGCCGTCAGCGTGTTTCTGCCCTGAGATGGCCTGGTGAGCTGTCCAAGGTGTACTCTGCCCTCGCCCGGAGTCGGCTGGGATGGGCGCCAGCCTCCCCGCGACCCTAATTAAGATTAAGCGGTTACAGAAAAGGATGAACTGTCTTGGAAATCAGTTAATATACACATGATCTACCATTTTTAATATATTGTATAGCTGCACCTGATTCAGGAGAAGCATGATGGCTGGCTCCAAGTCTCAGACCTCTAGGTTTAATTGGGCCGGTTATTACCTCTGAGTTTTCTTTAGGTTCTTTAGTTTCCCCATGCTGTCCAAAAACCTGTGGACATTACTCAATATGAATTGGTGGTGGTGGTGGTGGTGGTGTGTGTGTGTGTGTGTGTGTCTGTGTGTGTGTGTGTGTGTGTGTGTGTGTGTGTGTGTGTGTGTTGTACTCTGTATTCCTGTGTTGAGACCTGGATTTCCTGTTCCTCTGTCCAAGATAAAACAACTATTGAAATATTGAATGAACAGATGAACAAATTATTTGATGAAGGTAAGTGCATGACAGCAGATAAATGGTATTATTACCTCACATTATTTTGTGTATCTTAGTACCATTCATACTTGTTTAGCATACTGTTATTGAAAACTACAAAAACTACAAAATCACTTGTACAAATATAAACAAAGATAACATCAGATGACCCGTAGAATCATTCAAAACTTTAGTATCAGTAGACCCCACACATATTAATAATGTATAATAATTTATAATAGCATTCATAATACTAACAAAAATGCAGCCATGAGGCGAGGGGGGGGGGGGGGGCACTAACCAGTGTCTCTCCCCCTTATGCCGGTCCCAAGCCCGGATAAATGCAGAGGGTTGCGACAGGAAGGGCATCCGGCGTAAAACTTCTGCCACATTTAAAAATGCAAATGATCAATACAGAATTCATACCGGATCGGTCGAGGCCCGGGTTAACAACGACCACCATCAGTGCTGTCAACTAACAGGGTGCTGATGGAAATTGGACTACTGTTGGTCGAAGACCAAAGAGAAGATTTATGGATGCGGTGAAGGCGGACATGAAGGTCGTTGGAGTAAGAGTAGAAGATGCAGAGGATAGGGAGAGATGGAGGCAGATCATTTGCTGTGGCGACCCCTGAAGGGAACAGCCGAAAGGAAAAGAAGAAGATTCATAATACTAACAAACATAATCATTCTCTCTCAGAAATAAAGATCCTGAACCTGTTGCACCATCAAGGGTACATATTGTTGTATTTTTATTCATTTACGTATTTTATAAATTGTTTAATCCCACAAGGGTTTGCACGCAAACCATTCTCAGAACACAGAAACGCCTTCACGAACCTCAGCGAATTCAACCAGGACTTTTTCATTATGAGCTGACCATTCATCCAATCATTCATTTGCCAAAATGATTAATCCTGCTAGAGTAGTGAGAAGGCTGGTGCCTAGCAGAGCCAACACTGGGTGAAGATGGGGTACACTTAACAGCTCGCCAGAGCATTGCAGGGAAACTCACACACAACCATCCACACTCATGCTCACACCAAGGGTCAATCAGGAACAGGCAATTAGCCTAATATGCATGTGTTCGGACTGTGGGTGGAAACCAAATCACTCGGATAAAATCCACGCAAGCATGGGAAGACTATGCAAACTCCACACAGAAACGCTCAAACCTGGAGCCTTCTTGCTGTGACATGGACATGCTAACCACTAAGCCACCATGCCAGCCGAGTACTAATCACTACACCAAATAGTTCTAAGATAATTAAGACTGTTGAGGGTGAAAACTATGTCCTATGAAATCAGTGCTGTTAATAATAATAATAGTGCACGTGTTCCAGATCTGTCATCCGGTGCTGGGTGTGTTGAATACTTTGGAGTAGAAGCAAAAATACTGAGTGAGTAGTACAGTGGTACCTCACCTTACGAAATTAATCCGTTCCAGAAGTAGTTTCATAAGCTGATTTTTTCATAAGTTGAGTAGAATTTTACATTTAAATGTGTGATTCGTTCCAAGGACCCCAATACTACCCCCTACACCCTTATTATAAAAGCATGCATTTGAAGGCCTCCTTCTGCTTCAATATCGTACTGATGGTAGATGGGTTTCGGCCATATTCCTTTGCGATATCACTCAACCGCATGCCACGAGCCCATTTCTTCTTTTCACTCGAACCGGGAATCACTTTCTTGGGGCCCATGATAAATGACGAAAAATAGAGTTGCAATGAGCACACTCAGAAAACTCACGAAAATCAGTAACTCAATCCTTTTCACGTGTTTGAACTCTGTGACGAACAATGGGTCGAAGGCACACGAAAAGCATCATGGGTATTATGGAGATGCAGCTCCCTCCTAGCCAATGGGAGGGAACTGCATCTCCGTGACGAACAATGGGTCGAACGCACATGAAAAGCATCATGGGTATTATGGAGATGCAGCTCCCTCCTAGCCAATGGGAGGCCAGCAGCACGAGGTGTTGGGAGATAGCCAATGGGAGAGCAACTCGTGCATTGTTTGAATTTTTGAGATTGCGTGTTTCGTAACGGGGATTTTTTTCGTATCCAGAGTCGGAAATTTTAGGTAAATTTGTTTCGTAACTTGGATTTTTCGTTTGTTGGGTCTTTCGTAAGGTGAGGTACCACTGTACTTTAAAATCATATCCAGTCTACAGTTGTATCAGACACTGTGGACAGGGTGAAGGTGACCTTCATCAACCCAAGACACTCATCTTTTCAGAGAACTTTCCCTGAGGGTTCTCTGAATCTTCTGGCCATCTTTAATTACTGACCTCCAGCTGGCTGCTCATCATCTCAGCTCTCCACACATATGGTTCAGACTGTGTAGGCAAGACACGATCAGGCAGGAGTGGAGCCAGTATCTGTGAGAATGATTATATAAGCAGCTCTTAATGAGTGAGATATTTGAAAGGGCTCTGAGTTCAAACGACCATGGCAGGCGTCTGGCATATGCTGCCTCTAAGCATGGGGAGTTGATTACACACACACACACACACACACACACACACACACACACACACACACACACACACACACACACACACACACACACACACACACACACACACACACACACACACAAGAGTCTCTTTGATGAGTGGGGTTTAGAGGTCGATGGGAAGGGTGCCTAAGCCTCTGATTTTTTCCAGTGCAGGGCAAGTTGCCAGGGATGCTGTGCGCTTATGTGAACAGGAAGCTCTGCAACACATTATTGATACTTTTCAAAATGACATTAAAGAGCCTTTATTAGACATCATATATATATATATATATATATATATATATATATATATATATATATATATATATATATATATACACACACACACACACACACACACACACACATATATATATATATATATATATATATATATATATATATATATATATATATATATATATATATATATATATAGTCAATACAAATGCTTTCTATGACACTGAGGAAGTAAAATTAAGGTCATAAGGCAATAAAATAATTATTGTACTATATATGTGAAGGTGAAAAAAATGAAGCGCTAAATTTCAGTATAGAAATAAAATTAGAAAAGTGCAAAGTCACTAATGTGTAATTAAATAACACCTGGCCAGCATCCCTTTAGGCATATTTTAGTACAGATGTCTTTGCTGCATTTATATAAAAGAAAAGCAAATTAATGAGCAAAACCACATATTTTCCCCCTGATTCAGCTGGCTTGTTTATATGCATTGTCTATTTGGGAAGCTTTATTGAGTTACACAGCTGCCTGGGCCTGGTTTGTGGTCTGATTGATTTGCGCTAAGATGGACTTAATGTTAGAACCTAAACTGAAGGAGGGTGATACTGGTCCACAAGGTTAAGGATATGCCATTAGTCTTATTACGACCTCTATTAATAGATGTGCATTAATCCTTAAAAAATCCAATAATAAATAAAAGACATTTAATATATTGTAAAAGTCATCTACTGACCTTCACTCGGTCACTGGATTTCTAATCCTGGGTTTACTTTTGACCTCGCACTCCTGTTCTTGAATTTGTTTAATAAGAATCCCACCCTATAATCCAGACATCCTGATCTGTTCACTGTTAATCTGTCTGTTTGTCTGTGTTGCAGACTTCTTCAAGAGCTTTTGGATGTTGAGCATACTGCATTAGTTCCACAGGCACTGTCTGCCAGTCTGCCTCATGGTTATATCGAGTTCAGTGTTTATGTTTGATTTGACCCTAAGTGTAAGTTTGTGTGTGTGTGTGTGTGTGTTTTTTTTTTTTCCACCCACTTTTGTTTGGGGTTACAGTCAGGACACTCCAATGCCAGTTTATGTGTAAAAATGATTCTCCATGCTCCCTGAACCATTCTTTCACCCCAAATTAATATCCATGCCATCAGTAAAGAAAAGTCTATTGATTGAGTACTCTGGTTATTTAATAGATTCAGGTCATCACCTGACTTCATTTTATTACAACATGTTGCTGAGCCGGCGACACGGTGGCATAGTGGTTAGCACATTTGTCTCACAGCAAAAAAGGTCCTGGGTTTGATTCCCAGCTTGTACACTTCTGCATGGAGTTCACATGTGCTCCCTGTGCTGGTGTGGGGTTTTTTCTGGGCACTCCAGTTTCCTCCCACAGTCCAAAAACATGTACACTAGCTTAATTGGCTGTTCACATTTTCGCCCGAGGTGTGAATGTGAGTATGAATGTTTGTGTAAGTGTTGACCCTGCGATGGTCTGGCCACCTGTCCAGGGTGTACCCCACCCTCACCCGGAGTCGGCTGAGATGGGCTCCAACCTTCCTGCAACCCTAATTAGGATTAAGCAGCTCAGAAAATGAATGAATGAATGAACTGAATGTTGCTGAGCCTCAACTTGACCAGCCGAAGCAAGCCCACAATGAGGACCCTACCACCAGAGGCTTTTACAGTGGACGCTATGCATGGTGGAAAATCACTTCATGCACTTCCATTATCACCCTGACACACCCATTACTCTGGAACTGGGTGAATCTGAACTCATCGGATCACATGACTTCTTTCCATCGCTCCAGAGTGAGATCTTTATCCTAGTAAATCTATCCTTTAATTCTCAATATTATCACAAATAAGTGCTTTGTATATGGCCGCACAGCTATTTAATCCCAATCCTGTGAGCTCTTTCAACACTGCCTGTGTGGAAATGCTCTCGATTTCACTCCTACACATAGCCTTGAAATCTATTATCCATTTATTTTTATGATTAAACTTGACCAAGCATTTTCATGATCTCCAATTCTGATCAGTCAAGATTTTTTTCTTTCTGACCACATTCCATTTGTGAAGGTGATGGTTCAACTCTATCTTTCAAGGGTTTAATCATGATTTAGATAAATATTAACCCATTCATACACCCTGGTATTTAAACCCAGGACATTCTTACGTGATGCAGATTTGCTAACCACATAATAGCATCATGCTTTTCAGTTCTTAACCCAATTTAATAATGTCAGCAATCTCACACTGCGGCATTAAAACATTCTGAGGTAATCACTGTATCAGTTAACTCTCTGTTAACCAGCGTACCATATCTACTCTTCTTCTTCTTCTTTTCCTTTCGGCTGTTCCCTTCAGGGGTCGCCACAGCAAATCCTCCGCCTCCATCTCACCCCGTCCTCTGCATCTTCTTCTCTTACTCCAACGACCTTCATGTCCTCCTTCATCACATCCATAAATCTCTTCTTTGGTCTTCCTCTAGACCTTCTGCCTGGTAGTTCCAACCTCAGCATCCTACTACCAATATACTCACTATCCCTTCTCTGTACATGTCCAAACCATCTCAATCTAGCCTCTCTGACTTTGTCTCCAAAACATCTTACATGGGCTGTCCCTCTGATGTACTCATTTCTGATCCTATCAGCATATCTACTATACGAAGTAAAAGGGTTAACAGCCGAGAAAAAAAATGTTTGTTTTTTTGTTTGTTTTTTTTTGTTTGTTTTTTTGCAATATTGGCCCAAAATCAACATTTTGCCAAGGAAATAATTCTAAGACAATTAGAAAGGTACTTGGTTAACAAAGGGTTAAAGGTTAAAATAACTTTGCCACCTGAAACATTTTAATAACTGCAGTTATTATCCAATCATGTTTGCTCATTTAAATTTATGGGGGTGATGTTTTGTTGTTGTTTTTGCAGTAAAAATGTCTGCAAAAACATATCATTACTTTATACTCAAAAGTCTCACAGGCTAACTACAAATTAAAAAGATATGCATTTTATTTCTTTGTTTTACATGAAATAGACGTACTATATTATAAACAAATCAAATAGAATATAACTCCTATGCATCAATCACCATTCTCATGCTTACCTTTCGCACACATTGTGATTATACATTTTAAAGGTGTGTACAGAGTGACTTTCACACCATTTTAAGCAGCCTCACACACACACACACACACACACACACACACACACACACAAAGTAGGAAGACTCCAGCATTTGTATGCATCACATGCACTGCTGTTCTGGCACCTTCTAATTCAGTGTCACTCCCTTTATGCATGAACATGATAATTACATGCAGAAAGAATTTGATGAAAGTATATACAAGAACATATTTTGAGTTTTGCTACTGTAGAGCTGCTGTTGCCAAAAGCCACAGAATATAGTATTTTTTAATACAAAAGCATTGCTGCAAAATATTACATTTGGATTAGAAAAAAACCCAAAAAAAAACAAAAAAAAAAACAAAGACGAGGATGCTGGTTGATGCAGATTGTTGCTTGTCTTGTAAAACTTCAACAGGACTGCACATTACATGGGGTAGAACTGGGAGGCGGCCTCGGACGACTGGATCTCAACCTGAGCCATTTTAAACTGAGTGCACTGCAGCCATTTGCGCAAAGCGAAGGGAAAAGTGCTGGAAGCAGCACCCTGGAGACACTGGTTATTCACTCGGTTCTGGATGGCCTGGAGACGCAGCTGGAGACCTGCAGATAAATGCTGCAAAAAAAAATCCCTCAAGTTAATCGGCTCACAGGGAAACAGCTGCTGTCTGGGTTATATGTGAAACTATTGGCATAACACTCTATGACAGATACTTACATTTAGACTCGACTGAATCATTGGAAGCCACATAGGAATTAACTGAGGCAAGGGTGGAAAGAAGACATTGTTTGCATCAGACATGAGAACAAGGAAATTAAACTGTTTTTAAAAACAACCCATAAAATAAACCTGAACGCTATGTTCTGCTCGGTCAGTATGAATGATTTCATTAACAGATGTTGAAGAAATACAACTTACTTTGATGAAAATGGTTGAATTGCATTCCTGTAAAGCTTCCATCAGACTTATGACATGCAAACACACCATCTCTACCATCTAAAGGGGAAGAAACCGGCAGTCTCAGAACAGATTTACAAAATAGCATTGTGCTTCTCATCATGTGATCACAAGCACAATTCTTCTGGAGAGGATCATGTTTAAATTCTGCAAAATTGTAATGAAATTACATAGTAGTAATTGTTTTGCAAAAACACTGACCAGGCTAGTTTTCTCAGGTGTTCTTTTATGCTCTACAAACCAAATAAACCGAATCATTTATCAAATGACTCAGTCTCCACCATCCTTGATATTAAAGACAATAATCACTCTCAAAATATCTTGAGATTTCTTTTTCGGCTTTTTCCCTTTATCAGGGGTTGCCACAGCGAATGATTCGCACGTTTGATTTGACGTAGGTTTTTACATCAGATGCCCTTCCTGACACAACCCTTTTATCAAGGGACAGAAACACGCTGACGGCTTTGCAGCCTACTCTAGTCGAAAGTCAGCAATGGTTCTTTTACGTGAACCTCTCACCATAGACAGTGAGAGACATGGCAGGCTTTTGATAACCCAGTTAGCTGCACTGGGGGGGGGGGAGGCGCGGGCGCGACAGTGACAACCTTGTGGCAAGTGGGACTCGAACTCCCAACCTTAGGATCAGCGATCCAGCACCCTATACCACCAGGCCACCACTGCTCTACTCTCAAAATATATTCTCAGTCAATATTAGTTCATAAGACGTCTCAACGTCCTGTGTATACACAATAAGCTTTAACGAGACATGTGGGCTTTCATTCATGATCTGCACCACTTATCCTGTTTTGGGTCATGGAGAAGCTGGAGCTAATCCCAGTTGGCTCTGAGCAAGATGCATGGCACAGTTTGCCAGTCCATTGTAGGGCCAAGACAGATAGAAACTACAATTTGTGAATGGAGGCAATTCATAATAGCTAATTAATGTCTTTGAACTTTGAGAGGAAACTGGTGCACCCAGGAGAAACCAACACAAACACAAGGAAAACATTCAAACTCCACACAGAAACATCCTCGCTAAACACAGGGCTCAAATCCAAAACCTTCTACCTGTGATGCAAGAGTGCAAGCTATGTTGCTGTGCCTGTGGGATAATAGTGGGGCTTCCGAGGGAAACCCCGTAGGCATGGAAAATAGCATACGGTGGTTGTCTGCACCTGAGCTGATGTTGGCAACAGGCATGACTATGGGCAGCAGGGATCGCACAGAATAAAAACACATCTAGCTCAGATAGGTGGACAAACACATGCCAAGCAAAGCACAAAGCTTGAACAGAAACACGCAACATGAACTTGTTAAACGGATAATTAAACTAATAAGACTGGTGTTTCAAATGATTACGGAAATCAGCCTATGAAAGGGGTTAAAAAAGAAAACGCAATGTTAATTTTCCTCTTTTTACCCAGACAGTATTTATGAAATCCAGAGGGAATTTTTTTATTTATTTCCCCCCAGGGCTGAAGTCGATTCAGCTCTTAACGGAGCTGCACTACTCTTATAACACCAACCTTGGACACTCAATAGAGATATCTACCTTTGGGCAGTGCCTAAATCAGTACATTAGTGGAATCAAAGTCATCTTACTACTTTGTTGTGTGCCATGAGCTGAAGGATGCTGGGTGTGACTCGGCTCCAGAACTCCAGACCTGTAAGAATAGCACTTGAGGAGAACTCGTTCTGGTTTTGGTTCTGCCCAGCTGGTGCAGCAGCTGCTTGCTCACAGTAGATGGTCCACAACTGAGCAAACATGAAGGCATGAAACAGGGAGCACATGTGGAGCACGGATGTCTGGTGAAAGAAGTGCAGAAGTATCAATCCTGCATTTTCGTGGTACAATCTGTAAACAAATCAACAAATCCGATCAGGGTTCATCTGCTGCAGTACCTTGGATTGCTCTGGAAAACCAATTAGGATTACAATAAGGTGGTCTGCAATGTGAGAGCCAGCGTCCAGCGGAATGGGCATACAAGACGTCGAACCCTGATGCAAAGCACAGTGGGTAAGTGAGCCCAGCAGAAGCCAGGAAAGCTGGCGAATGTGGGATACACATTCGATGAACTCTTTGGGCCTGGGGAGGAAAGAGTACAACAATTTGCTACCTGCTATAAAAGTGTGGTTGTATTGTCTCAATAATTGAATGATGTTAGCCACGATGAGCTGAGAACATATTTACCCTTGTTGCATAGCAGAAGGAGGGTGATAGAGCCATGGCAAGTAGCGACTCACAGCCTTGTTATCACGGTGGTTGCCTTTACTGATTTCCATGGCGGCTATTTGAGCCAAACCCACTTTTAGATTCCCTCCAAAAGTATCCTCATGAAGGGGTTGACAGCAAGCTTTCATGTGACTCTAAAGGAGGGATACATGAGCCATTTCCAGTTGCACAGAATGATAAACATACAGTAATTTAAAGTTCCAGTTTCAGAATTTGGTATACAGTCTGGTCTGGTCCCTTCCGAGTCGTAGGACGACTTTTGGTGACCTGCCATGAAGGATAACGCCTTGATTATCATCGTCATGGAGGTTTTCTTGACAAGGATAGTGCATTGGTTTGCCATTGCCTTCTGCACGATGCGAACCTATGGGCAATTTGGAACAGCCAGTTAACCTACTATGCATGTTTTTGGACTGTGGGAGGAAACCGGAGTACCCGGAGGAAACCCACGCAAGCACAGGGAGAACATGCAAACTCCACACAGAAACACCCAGGCCGGGAATCGAACCCAGGCCTTCTTGCTGTGAGGCGGATGTGCTAACCACTACGCCACCGTGCCGCCTTGGTATACAGTACTTGCTCTAATTTTCGACAAGTGAAAATAACAGGTAATAAGCCTTGTTATATTTTCCTGTTTAATATGTACTGAACCTTTAATTTGGTCAAAGTGTGCATGTCTGCAATAAACTCCAGCAGCTCACTGAGGTACTGCCTCAAACACTCCATGGCAGCTGTTGTGCACTAAAAAGGCCCATACGAAAAACAGAGATATACAATTGTTTAGCCGTTAGCATCATAACAGGACAGTGAATAATAACATCGAGTATAATATTGGGCTCACCCCAGGTAAAGCTGAGATCATGTGTTTTTGGAGGATAGTCGACTCTGATAGCCGGGTTCCAATGTCGACACATACAAACTAATACAAAAACAGATAAGTAAGAAATAGGTTTTGTATATTTTTGCTTCTCAGTGTCCCACTTTAAAAATAGTAGATAATAAACTACCTGCACAAGTAGTAGTAGATTCGTGTCAGGAATTGGGGACTTAAACTTGAGTGCTTGCAACAACTCCAACACTACGATGCGGGACATGTAGAACTTATCTCTCTCCTGCAAAAATAAAAAAATTTAAAAACTGAATGCCAAAAATTAAGAAATGTAGAAATAACTGATTGCAAAATGAAGCGAAGTATAATTCAGAGAATTATACAGATCCAGAAGGTTTAGAATAAAGGGACAACACCCTCCACCATATCATACAAATAGATTTTTTTGATTTTCTGTAACCGCTTAATCCTAATTAGGGTCGCAGGGAGGCTGGCGTCCATTCCAGCTGAGAGTACACCCTGGACAGCTCGTCAGGCCATTGCAGGGCGGAAGCACGCTGATGGCTTTGCAGCCTCAGCAATGGTTCTTTTACATGACTTTCTCACCATAGACAGTGAGAGACATGGCCGGCCTTTGATAACCCAGTTAGCTGCAATGTGCAATGGGAGGGGGACAGTGACAACCTTGTGGAGAGTGGAACTCAAACCCCCAACCTTAGAATCAGCGATCCAGCGACCTATACCACTAGGTTACCACTGCCCTATTATACAATAGATGAATTTTATAATTGATTTATTAATAATTGAAAATATTTTCAAATTCAGAGGAAAGTGCATCGTAGATGATGTAAGTCAGGCTGACGTGCTGTGACTTATTGTCTGCTTACAATTAATTCTAGACAAATTCCATGAAAATGTGAAACAAAATATGGAATAAAGTGTTTGCTATAGCTATGTGGAGGCACATCGGCCTGTGCCGATCATCATCATCATCATCTTCTTCCGCTTAGTCCAGGGTCGGGTCGCGGGGGCAGCAACCTTAGCAAAAAGGTCCAGACATCCCTCTCCCGAGCTACTTCCTCCAACTCTCCCGGGGGGGACACCGAGGCGGTCCCAGACAAGCCGAGAGACATAGTCCCTCCAGCGTGTTCTAGGTCGACCCCGGGGTCTCTTCCCGGTGGACATGCCCGAAACACCACACCAGGGAGGCGTCCGGGGCATTCTGACCAGATGCCCGAGCCACCTCAACTGGCCCCTCTCAATGCGGAGGAGCAGCGGATCTACTCCGAGCTCTCCCCGGATGGCGGAGCTTCTCACCCTATCTCTAAGGGAGAACCCCGCCACCCGGCGAAGAAAGCTCATTTCAGCCGCTTGTATCCGTGATCTTGTTCTTTCGGTCATTACCCAAAGCTCGTGACCATAGGTGAGGTCATGCTATAGTCAATCAATATAATTTGATGTCAGTGATGGATAAGTCAGCTTACAGACAAATACCAAATTTAGCTGATGGCTTTTGACCAATCAGTAATGAGCCAATAATCCTTGTACTTTTAACTTTATATTTGCATATTGTCTTCTGCATTTTCAAGTTCTACTTTGGGATTATATAACCCTCTGTATTCAAAGTTTGTCTCTTGTACCTTAATGATCTGTTCTTTCTCTGCCCATTTTATTATAACGTTCCTAATCCATATTTTATGATAAAAATCCAGCATATTAAGATGGTAGGAAACCCAGATTTACTTTTATTATCATTTTAAACATGTAGTTTCTCTTTTGCAGCGAGATCCGTGACAGCATATTTAATCCTTTTGAGTATATAGATTAGCACACACAATACAACTGCAACTGGAACTATTTCTGTTGTGTTTATAGAGAACATTTCAAGATGCCAAGTTGCAAAGGCCCAATTGTTTAATTTTATTCATATGGTACACCCTAAGCAGTATCTTTAATACTGCCCTGTAAATTATATTATTAAATATAAATCCTACCAGATATTAAGAGAAACTGCCTAAGACAAATCAATTAAAACTCAGTGAGGATAAAACTCAACACTGATGCATGGGATCTTATGGAAAGCCATGTGAAGGACAATCTTCCCACACAAAATTCTGCAGGGATTCACTTATAATATTATGGGCAGATCTCTGAAGTGGATGCATATCCTTCTCCTCTGGACCCGCTTTGTTAAATCTGAAAATCAATAAACACTGATGGAATTTTTCAAGTGGTAGGTGGGAAAAGAGAATGTGAGGGTGGGGCCATATTTCACAATGAAGGAGGGACGGGTGCATTTCTATCCCCTGTGTTCAGTCACAGTATTGTTCATCATGGTACAGTGCTTCAAAGTAAAAAAAAATAAAAAAAATTAAAAAAAAAAAAAAAAAAAAAAAGCTGCATGGCAAATATGCTTTTAAAAATACAGTTTTGAAATGTTTTGCTTAAGAAATACACTGGTACCTCACCTTACGAAATTAATCCATTCCAGAGCCTTTTTCTTAACCTGGATTTTTCGTAAATTGAAACGCATTTTACATGTAAAACGTGTGATTCGTTCCAAGGCCCCCAATACTACCCCCGAAACCCTTTAAAAATGATAAAAGCATACCTTTTAAGACCTCCTTATGCTTCAATATCGTACCGATGGTAGACGGGTTTGGTCATATTCCTTTGCGATATCATGAGCCCACTTCCTCTTTTCACTCGCACCAGAAATCACACGCGTGCGCATGTGTGTGCGTGTGTATGTGTGTGTGTGTGTGTGTGTGTGTGTGTGTGCACGCGTGTGTATGTGCACGCATGTGTTGACCATGTCTTCTGAGCAGAGTTATAATCTTACAAATGTTTATGGAAGGTTAAAAGCCTGAGTCAAAAAACAGTAACTCTGTCCTTTACACAAAAAGCATTATGGGAGATGCAGCTCCATAATAGCCAATGGGAGGCCAGGAGGGCGGGATGTTGGCAGATAATCAACGGGAAGGCAGCTGGTGTATTGTTTGAATGTTTGAATGGTACATTTGGCTGGTTTTGTAAGGAGTAAGTAATATTTATTTGTTAAATGTTTGAAAATATAAAATGATTTTGTGATTTTTGGACTGACTTGCTAATGTAGAAATTATAAAATAAGAAATTTGTACCTTTAAAAAGTGCACAAGCTTCATAAGACTTTTGCACATCACTCGACATGAGATTGTCATTCATTCATCCATTTCCTGAACTGTTGAGTTCAGTTCATTTTCTGTAACTGCTTAATCCTAATTAGGGTCACGGGGAGGTTGGCACCCACCTCAGCTGACTCTGGGTGAGAGAAGTAGTACACCCTGTACAGCTCGCCAGGCCATCGCACGGCACATGAGACTGTTTTGCAGATAATAGTTTTCATACCCTGAGAATAATTCAGTAATACTTACACAATGTAGATATTTTTTTGGATATATTGTATTAATCCTGCAAGGGAAATTATTGGCTCTATATTTAACCCATCCAAAGAGAGTATGCTCTCTCTCTCACACACACACACACACATGTAAACAGTGAGCACACAATTTTAGAGCAGTGGACTGCCACACACACTGTGTGTGCCCGCGGAGGAGCAGTTTGGGGTCAGATGCCTTACTCAAGGGCATTTCAACCAAAATGTGCAGGGCACCTTCCCACCACTGCACATTTTTCCTGCTAATTTGGGAATTGAACCAGCAACCTTTCGGTCCCAAAGCCACTTCTCTAACCATTAGGCTATGGCTACCCTAGTCAAAATCAGTTATAATACACCCCAATCAGCCATAACATTAAAACCATTATGACTACTGTCAGGTGAAGCAAACAACATGAATTATCGTGTTACAATCGCAGCTGCCAAGCAGTGGGATGCATTTGACAGAACGTGAGCAGTCAGTTCTCAAAGTCAATGTGCTGAAAGCAGGAACATTGAGCAAGCCTAAGGATTTGAGTGACTTTGTGAAGGACCACATTGTGCTGGCTACAAATATCCAAAACAGCAGGTCTTGTGTGGTTTTCCTTGTATGCAGAGGTAAGTACATACCAAAGGTATGCCAATGAAGGACAAACTATGAACTGGCAAGAATATCATGGGTTCCCAAAGCACACTCGAGTGAAGGTCAGTACATCTGGTCTGATCCCATACAATAGCAACTACAGCACAACCTGTTGAATCTGTTAATACTAATGAATCTGTTGAATCTGGCTATGACAGACAGGAGTCAGAACCCACAGTGCTTTACAGCTTGCTGCTTATGGAACTTACCAGCCACAAACCAGTCAGGTGATTATTATGTTATTGCAGATAGAAGTACAGTATACTTCTACATTCGGCGCACTAAATACTAATCACAGATGGTGGTCAAGGATATTACAGAGTGAGAGCTGCTACTACTAAGCGTCCATTGCGACATACCTCATAAATAAATAAGAATTTCCATTTTACAGTACATAGTGCACTGTGCACGGTGAGCCTATTGATTGTACGCTCTCTTACCTTGTTGAAGGTTTTGTAACAGAGGCCACAGAGTTCGACAAGGTACGACAGGCTGAAGACACCATACTGAATAACAAAGCTCAGCAGTTTAGAAGACGGCTCGAGCAAACTCTGAAAGAAAATTTCAGACAAATATCTTAGGCTTGCCCAAAGAGTACCCTGAGTGTCAAAAACCACAAGCATCGTTTTTAAAATGATTGTTGTCAAAATGAGAGTAAATAAGTCGCATTTCAACAAGCTTACTCTAGTTGCACTCGTAGTTGGAATCTTCAGTAAGCAGATAATGATTCTCAAGGTGGAGTCCAGAGGAAACTTAAAGCAGAAGCAGCAGCAGAAACAACAACAACAACAACAATAATAATAATAATAATAATAATAATAATAATAATAATAATGATGATGATGACGATGCTGATGCTGATGCTGATGATAATAATAATAATAATAATAATAATGATGATGATGATGCTGATGATGCTGATGCTGATGCTGATGATGATAATAATAATAATAATAATGATGATGATGATGATGATGATGCTGATGCTGATGATAATAATAATAATAATAATAATAATAATGATGATGATGATGATGATGATGCTGATGCTAATAATAATAATGATGATGATGATGATGATGATAATAATAATAATAATAATAATAATAATGATGATGATGCTGATGATGATGCTGATGCTGATGATAATAATAATAATAATAATAATAATAATAATAATAATAATAATAATAATAATATAAAAAGATGAATTAGCATTCTAAGCTAATTAGCTAAGAAGCGTTAATACCTTTAGAGGTAACACAGCAGGAAGTTTGGTCAAAAAGGTTTGGAACTGGTTACAAATGGTTGTCCAAAGGTTGCTTGGGGAATCCATAGGTAGAGCCTCCATAAAGGTGGCAATGTTGTCCAAGCAGTGGAGCATTGTGCCCCCTGCAGGCAAACTCTTCTTATTATTCAGACCCTACAAGCAAAGCATGCTTCATTTCATGTCATATACATTCCATTATTAGTTATACTGAAATAATTTCCCTTCATTCATATACCAAACAGCTTAATACTACTATGTTCATAGGGCGACCAAAGCCTATCTCAGCTGACTCTGGTTAAAGGCACGTTAAACCCTGACAGCATGGCAATCCATTGCTAGCACACATAACCATATAATCCCATTTACACCTATGGGCAATTCGAACCGAAGATAGGCCAAATGTACATGTGTTTAGTAAGTGGGAACACAATGCCATGACCAAGCCTGGAACTCGAACTCAAAACTTTGTTGCTGTGAGGTGGAAGTGCTAACCATTACGAAACCATGACAGTCAGACTGAAATCAATGACTGAATAAATCAAAAGTCTTCTGTTATCAAGCAGAATAAACTGTATGGGCGCATAAATTTTTAAAAAACAAATTAAATAGTAACAAATAATACAGAAGACTGTTTAATAAGTGTATATGGAGGATATTAAAATTTAATGGCAGTTTAACGCTTTAATTGTGAAACCATCATATTCAAGATAGTGTAGATACAAATCCCATTTTCACAAACTGCCCTGAAGCTTGAGGATGGAAAAGAAATGTTTTGACTCTTTGTCAAGAGTGCCATCTGCTGGTAAAGTACATGTAATGTTTATTGACAAAGGTCCAATAGAATAGCTCACTGGACTAAGAATGGCTTTGTGCCAAAATCTTACATGTCAACACTTTCAGTGCTAACACCTACAGTGTTGAAATCTACTCCTACAGTGTTAATTTGGGTCCATCTGGACTTCGCATGTGCCAGTGTAGATTAGTGGTATAATGCTGGCTGGCTTATTACTAATTTGGTTGGACGTAAGCCATTTTATCTTCTTTTCTCCCAGTTATTATTTTCATGGCCACAAACTTATGTTGAGGTGTGAGCGAAGCAATGGGAGGTGTGACACTGAAAATCTGTCAGTGCTGTGTTATTTTCAAATTCATTTCTGCTTAAGTTACACATACCTTAAATATGAATCACAAAATAACACAGTTATTTAAGGCCTACCTCAAGAAGCTGGCTTAAAGCTGCCACAGAACTCAGTTCATTGAAATCAATGAGAGATGTGGCCAGTGTCCGGAGGAAGCTTCCATCTGAAAACCAAAACATACAGTAATAACTAATCAATGTTTCGTAAATGTTTTTTGTTTTTTTTTAATGTAAGTGTGTTCTGTGTATATCAGGAGTATTTTAATGAGATTGCATGAGCAGATGTTTCATTACCTTTGATGTTGCTCTGAAATAGCTGTGGCAGGATGCCATTGGGGGCAAGCTGATGAAGCACACAGCGCAGGAACTGCTTAGCCACACCAGCAGCATTACCAGGGATCAACATGCTTGAATGACAACATACAGTACACATATAAATTGCAGAGGACACAAGTATAATATAATGTACACAAAACATGCAGTTTTGACACGTACACATGAAGACAAATACACAACCACTCACCTTTCAGCCTGGCCTGAGTAACTGGCACTGGATGCCAACCTGTAACACAAAACAAAATTAGAAAACATACTGGAGTAGCTAATACAGTACAATTCTCAGTCAAACAATATGTTGTTTTTATCAGCTTTGTAAATTTTACACAGATTGATTTTATGTCAATTTATATGTAAAAAAGCAGTACTCTGTTGTATTGTACACTATGGGCTATTCCATGTCGCTGGTGGGTTGATTTTTACTGTTGAACCTTACCTGCCCACTGACTGCATGATGTCGAGGAGCAGCGGCGCTGCCAGGTCTGGACTTAGATGAGTAAACATGGAAAGAACTACTACAGCCAAAGCCAAGGTTTCTTCATCATACTCTTCTAATACAGCACCACAGTCTCGACACCTGTTGAGGCACACAGTTTCCAGGCAGTGCGTCGCAGTGTTACACAGCAAAACGTTTCCTTCCACAGTGCAAAAACGTGCACATTAAAATTAACTGATCTTAGATAAGTTACTTTAGGGTTTCAGAGGTGTGAATATGAGCGGGAATGATCATTCATGTCTCTTTTACTCTGTGCCTCAGATTGGCTCAAGGGATGAATGGATGTATGTATGTATGGATGTATGTATGTATGGATGTATGTATGTATGGATGGATGGATGGATGGATAGAATTATGAACCCATTTATACTTTTTTGCAGTATGTATGTGTACCAGTGCATCTTCTTCTTCTTTTCCTTTTGGCTTTTCCCTTCAGGGGTCGCCACAGCGAATCATCTGCCTCCATCTCACCCTATCCTTTGCACCTTCTTCTCTTACACCAACGACCTTCATGTCCTCCTTCACCACATCCATGAATCGTCTCTTTGGTCTTCCTCTAGGCCTTCTGCCTGGTAGTTCCAACCTCAGCATCCTATTACCAATATACTCACGATCCCTCCTCTGTACATGTCCAAACCATCTCAATCTAGCCTCTCTGACTTTGTCTCCAAAACATCTTATATGTGCTGTCCCTCTGATGTACTCATTCCTGATCCTATCCATCCTCGTTACTCCCAAAGAGAACCTCAACATTTTCATCTCTGCTACCTCCAGCTCTGCCTCCTGTCTTTTCCCCAGGGCCACTGTCTCTAAACCATACAACATCGCTGGCCTCAACACCGTCTTGTACACTTTTCCTTTCATTCTTTCCGATACCTTCCTATCACACATCACACCGGACACTTTTCTCCGACCATTCCAACCTGCCTGCACACGCTTCTTCACCTCTTTTCCACACTCTCCATTGCTCTGGATTGTTGAGCCTAAGTACTTAAAATCCTCCACCTTCCTTATCTCTGATCCCTGTAACCTCACCGTTCCTCTTGAGCCCTTGTCATTCATGCACATGTATTCTGTCTTACTGAGGCTAATCTTCATTCCCCTCCTTTCCAGGGCATACCTCCACCTCTCTAGATTTTCCTACACTTGTTCTCATCGATACCATCATTAATTATTGCAGATAACAAAGTATTTTAGTGTACAGTAATTAATAGTACAGTACTTAACAATAACAACATTTAATTGTAATAAAGTACATGAATGTGTGTGTGTGTGTGTGTGTGTGTGTGTGTGTGTGTGTGTGTGTGTGTGTGTGTGTGTGTGTGTGTGTGTGTGTATAAGAGAGAGAGAGAGAGAAAGAGAGTGAGAGTGAGAGAGAAAGATCAATAAACAAACATGCATTCACATTTGAAGATAAAAAAAAAAAAATCCACCTGTCAGCCATATTGGTTGGTTGTTCATCACTAAAGTCCTCTGGTGCAGGCACGAACATGCTAACTGTGCTTGGAGCTGACAGCAGGCTGGTCTTAGTGAGACCTGGTGGGACAAAATCAGCATTAGGATCTCCAAAATCTTTGTCAGTTTGGTTTGTTTATATAATTGTAAAATGTTATACGCTAAGTGAATGTGAAGACTTCATATAAAATATTGTTGTTATTTATTTTCTATAGTGTGGGAAAGAACCTGTTTCCCATGTGCTGATATTGTGTGGAGCACTGGACTGATGTTCCAGTTGCCTCTTCATCAGCTGACTCATTGTCACAGCTCCCAGTGAGCCTCGCTTTGTCTGACGGTACTGAGCTGTCCGACATAAGAAGACATACAGAAAGGTGTGTAAGGAAAGGAGACAATATTAGAATACATTTGCTGTTTTATTTGCTTTTTTATTCAAGTGCAACAGCATAGTAAACAATTCGTGTTATTGTAATAGATCACATTTTGTAATTTAGGTATAAACCTGGAGCATTCATAAGCAAAGGTATCATTATTATTATTATTATTATTATTATTATTATTATTATTAAAGGATTATTATTGCATTATATTATTGCATTGTTTTTCTTTTTCATCTGCACCACTTTATCCTTTATTAGGGTTACAAGGAGGCTGAAACCTATCAAAGCCAAATCCGGGTGAAGGCAGGGTACACAGTGAACATCTCACCAGATCACTGCGGGGTAAAGTATTGTAAGACGTATTTAGTAAATGAAAATAAATAATTTTATTGTTTAGAGGAGATTTTTTGAGGATAAATTTACTGTAGATTTAAGATATCATTCATAGTCTTTGGTCCCTTCTGCTGGCATGAACAGATGCTGTGAAATAGTACTGTATTTAGTTTCAGCATGTGGTGACTATATTAAAATCCATCTAATTCCCATTATATATGTTTGACATGAAAATGTATTTACGCATCATAAAATCACTGTGTAAAATACTGCCTCATGCTTAAAACTATTAGTTCATCAAACGCATTAATGAACTCTGAGAAATTAATATGTTTACATGTGAGGATGAGTGGATCCAGGAAGTGTTTATATGCCTAACTTAATGGCCGTAGTGGGGCAATAGGAGGCAGCAGTATAATGTAATGGATATGTGATAGATGAAAAGGTACTTAGCTCCTACTTGTTACTGAGGAGCGGTTGCTTGTTTCTGGGATTGTTGCTTCGAGTGCTGGGGCTGAGGCTGACTCTCGGGGCTTTTCCAGTTTGGACAAAGCTTTATGATCTGCAAAGCAATTCAGGAGGTTGATAGGAAAGATTTATTGCTCACTTTATTATTATTTTTTTATCTCATATTATATTGTTAACTCTAATATATTACATAGCTTGTATCCAACTGTTAATATTCAAATGTAATTAATTAATGCGGGCTTTCTAATTCTGCGAGTCATAATGAATAGTTATACATTATGACATCGAAAAATCGACAAATATCCTATACAGGTTATCGGATGGCCATACATACAGACCAATGGATGAGGTACAGTATCGATGCTCTCTTATAAATATGTTTTATCTTCAGTGTCTAAATCTAATCAAATCTATTTTGAAGAGATTTAATTATTTACATATATATAGGGCGACATGGTGGCGTAGTGGTTAGCACGTTGCCTCACAGCAACTCCCCGTGCTTGTGTGGGTGTTCTCAGGGTACCCCGGTTTTCCACTAAAAATATGCACAGTAGGTTTATTGGCTGTTCGAAATCACCCCTAGATGTGAAGTGTCAGTGTAAGTGATTGTGTGAGTGTTGGCCCTCCGATGGCCTGGCAAGCTGTCTACGGTGTACCCTGCCCTCGCCCACAGTCAGCTGAGATGGGCACCAGCCTCCCTGCGACCATAATTGGGATTAACAGGTATGGAAAAAGAATGAATGAATGAATGAATTAAGGTAATAGGCTGAAATCACTTGAAGTTTCTCTTTTCTCTGATTACGAGCCATATTGATGGAAGTAACATTCATTCACTTATTTTATAACTGCTAATTAGGAGGCTGGTGCCATTTTAGCCGACTCTGGGCATGGGCAGAGTACGCCCTGGACAGCTCATCAGGCCATCGCAGTGCAGAAACATGCTGACAGCTATGCAGCCTACTCTTGATCAAAGTCAGCAATGGTTCTTTTACATATATATTAATTTGGCCTCTTGCATTCATCTGTTCATTTGGCTTTGGTTCACTGTCTCCTTCATCACCATAGACCAGGGGTCGGCAACCCGTGGCTCCGGAGCCGCATGCGGCTCTCTCACCTCTCTGGTGCAGCTCCATGGCTTTTTAAAATAATGTTGTACTTTAAGGTTGCTGACGGGTGCACCACAAACATCAACTGCAAAAAAAAAAATGCCGCTTATTTACTCACATCGGAAGCACTTCGGGCTTTCAGGGGTAGTTAAACCAGCTTTCACCTGAATGATGGGAGAATCTGCCTAAGGCAGAGTCCTGCAACAGTCGGGTACCCACAGGTACCCAGTGGGTACCCTTTCAAAAATGCTCTTTTAGGGTTGAAAATTACATAGATGAAAATTAACAGTCAGGGGTGTGGGCGGATATTTATTTGATGTGGGCGGGGTGATTTTGTGCACGTGTTGTTGTGGACATGCCTATCGTATCAGCTACATTGAGAGTCTCAGTGTTTTTGATCTGCTGTGTTGGTGGATTTCCAAATTCTTGTGCTCATGGCAAGAAGTGTTCTCACCATCAGCAGCACGGCGAGAGAGAGATTTTTTCCACCGCCGGGGTTTGTAATCCAGGAACGGAAATCACAGCTGAAGTAAGAGACGGTAGATGAGATTTGTTTATACAGATCTATATTCTTTTTCTTTATAAAAATACAAGAAGGACTTGAACACATTCATTTATTTTCTGAACTACTTAATCCTAATTAGGGTCGCGGGGAGGCTGGCGATTTTTTTTTTAATCTAAATGTTTTTGTTGCAAGCAGAATTGTAATTTAATTGTCTCTGCAGTCGTTTAATTCAATGCAACACACTGTTGTTTTATATTAACATGAAGTAAAAACTGGAAGAACATTATATGCAGTTTTATTTGATTTTAAATGTCAAAAAAGGATTTGTGGCTCCCAGTGTTTTCTTTAATGTGGAAAAACGGGTCCAAATGGCTCTTTGAATGGGAAAGTTTTCTGACCCCTGCCATAGACAGTGAGAGACATGGTCGACCTTTGATAACTCAGTTAGCTGCACTGGGGGCACATCAGTGACAACTGTTGACAGTGGGGCTTGAACCCCCAGCCTTAAGAATGGTAATCCAGCACCTTACTACTGGACCACCAATGCTCGTTGGAAGTAGCATGTTAGGATATTTTATACATGTACACGTATGGACAGAAAGACGAACAGTGCTTGTGTAGTTACATTTGAATGAAAGCATGAATATAAAAGTGTATATCAAGTAATTGCACAGCAGAGATACATGTTTGTTTACCAGAGTCTGTGGTCTGATCTCCCATCTTATCCATAGTGTTGAAGGAAATGTCCAGATATTCCCTCTGAATAGCACTAACTGCAATCTTCCTTTGTTTACGCTGACGGGGTACAATCTGGATCTTAAATTCGGCCTCCTCGCTTTCATCTTCTGGCTTTGCTTCACTGTCTCTCTCATCACCAGTATCGTCATCATCTTCTGCATCATTCTCATCCCCATTGTAAGATCCTTCTTCCTCATCATTCCTAGCTTTTAGCGAGTCCAGGCTTTCCAGTGCATCATCCGGAATGTTCAGATATACAGATTTCCCAGAAGGGCTTCCTTCAGCTTTGTTTTCAGATTGTAGGTACCCGTCATCTACAGATGTGTCAGGCACATGTGGTGACTTTCTGAGCAGATCTCTTTTCTGCTTAAGGGTCATGGGACTCTCTAAACCTGTATGATGAATGGGATCTGGGAGCTCAAGTGAGGCAGTAGGGGTTATTGAGGAATTTCTGCTCTCAGTTGCCGGAACGGGACTCCCTTTGGCAGGGCTTGTTGACTTACTAGTCCTTTCCTTAGAACAATCCTGGACACTCACTTGAACAAGTGGTGACAGACGCAAAATAGTGCTGACAGATGATGGTGATGGATGCTCAGATTTAATCCGCATTCCGATTGGTGGTTTTGAAAGTGCTTCAAACAAATCTTCATCACTTTCAACAATGCGCAGTGGCGGAAGGGGTTCGAAAACCAAAGAATCGCTGTCGGACAATGATAGAATTGAGCGCTTCTCTGGAATAGAAGTGCAGTCTGAAGACAGATCAATCAGGTCGCCATCTTCTTTACCATGAGCAGGCTCTGAAGAAATGACCAAAGAGTCGTTACCTGAGGATTTATCCTCGAAGGTCTCCATACAGCTTAGGCGCACTTCTGGAATAACAGGTCTGATGTTATCAAAATGGAGATTGGATCCTTCTGAAGACCCCTTGGCACGTCGATCTGCTTTGCGTGACTGTCTAGTTGTTGAGCTAGAACTTGAGGGTGGGGGAGGTGGTGGCCCTTGCAAATCACAGCGATCGATGCAGGATTTTCTCCGATGTTCATCAAGATTAAGAAGGATGGAGTCTGTGTTGACAATGTCAAGGGATTTTTGTTTATGCATGGCCTGCAGTCGTTTCTTCTTGCTGCAGCTTTCCTCTCGTGCTGGGTGCTGCAGATTGTCTTGTAGAGTTCCTGCCTCTCTATACTCTGCCAACTCAATCTCACCTGCAACAGATTGCAAAGCTTAGATGACATAAGATTATAACACCAGAAGCACAACTTCCCCTATAATTTCACACAAAAAATTTTTTTTGAAGAAATGCTTATCAGTATGACTGTGTTACTCATGACTAATGTGTGCAGCACCATTAATAAGAACTGTCCATGATGTTAGAAAGCCACAAGGTTCCTGCATACCATGCAGACAGACACCTACTTCTTTGAGCATTGAGGTCCACAGGCTGATACTTGACGGACTTGCTGCCTCCAATCCTCTTAAGACGAGCAAAGAAGGTCTGTGACTCCTTGTTGCCTGCTCCAGTGGGAGTGTCATGGATGTCTGATTCATCAAACACACTATCCTCCTCTGTAAAACAAGCCATGAGACCAAATCATGATCATTTTAAACCACGAGCTACTGCTTCTTAAATTGCACCATTGCGCCTGGTAATACTCAGAGTGTTAAAACTGTACCTTTTTCTTTTTCACTATAGCGGCTAATGTTGGAGTTGTCGCTGTAGAGTGGGCCAGCTGAGGCATGAGGTCTGCAGCTGTGGTACTGTGCATTTAGAGTGTTGATGGTGATGTGGATCAGGTGCAGCACAACCTCTTTACTTACGTCCATGTCTCTGTATGGGTACTGCAAGAGATAGTCAGAGAGGTTAAAGCAAAATTGTGAAATGGTTCAGTTATTGAAGTCACAGTATCATGAACATTTCTTTGTTTGCTTTTGGGGTTTTTTTGGTGTGTGTGTGTGTGTGTGTGTGTGTGTGTGTGTGTGTGTGTGTTGTTTTAAAATCTAAAGAACCAGTTGATGGGTCTCGTTCTGTAGTTCTGACTCTCATTAATTCCATAAAAGGCCTGGACAACCAGAATCATGGAATCATGTAGCTATTCATATCAAATGTGCATTACCAGCTTTATTATGTCTTAGAATGCTCTGAAGTTCCAGATACTTTGTGGTATGATGTTGGATAATTACATGACAACAAAAGATACATTTGTCCAGCTTAGCATTATTTGGCATTATTATTCATTCAAAATATTTTCCCATTTCCAATTGATGGAAAGTCACCAGCGAATTCTTGGTATTCTTCTACAAGCCGGTTTATTCATGATTATGGAGCATGACAGTCATCATATAACAAATAAGCTACATTGCAGTAAAAAAGACTGAAGAAGCCGGCTTGAGACATAAAGATACAGCTCTATAACAGTATAAATATTGCAAAATTTAAATCAATTTTACAGTTCAGGACCACAGTGGTTCAGACATCATGGATCAATTTTATGATATCTTTGTCACTCCTCTCCATCATACCCCAGAAAAAGTTCCCGTTAATCACAAAAAAAACCCAAAAACAAACCCTGATACATTCCTGTTTCATGAAAAAGAAAAGTATCTAATACTGTATATCATTACATAGGGATGGATACACAGGGATCCCTCACTTTCCACGGTTTTCCAACCACCCCGACTGACGTATATAATATCAATAAATATATATTCAATGCTATAAATGCTTATAATAATAATTAAACATTAAAAATAATGCATAAGATGTAAAAAATATATATAAATACACATACAGACTCAGATGCACACCTCATAAAAATGTAACTAGTTTTGATATGAGTTTTTGGGTTGTTTTTTGTTTTGTGTTTGTTTATTTATTAATTTATTTTTTTTGCATAATTGGCTGTGTTTTTGTGGCATTTCCTTAACTTTTTTCCCTATTCTTCCTTAATTTCCTTATTTTTTAATTCGCTGAATATTTAAAAAAAAAAAAAAAAACACGATGCACTGAAGCCGCATGACTTGAAGTGCAAAGTAGCCAGGGATCTCTCTCTCTCTCTCTCTATATACATATATATATATATATATATGTCTGTCTTCCTTTCGGCTTTTTCCCTTTTACTCGGGAGTCACCACAGCGAATTATCTGATTCGCACGTTTGATTTGGCAGAAGTTTTTACGTCGGATGCCCTTCCTGTCACAACCCTTTTTAGCAAAGGACAGAAACACGCTGACGGCTTTGCAGCTACTCTTTACGAAAGTCAGCCGTGGTTCTTTTACATGAACCTCTCACCATAGACAGTGAGAGACATGGCCCGCCTTTGATAACCCAGTTAGCCGCACTGGGGGGGACAGTGACAACCTTGTGGAGAGTGGGACTCGAACCCCCAACCTTTGGATCAGCGATCCAGCGCCCCATACCACTAGACCACCACTGCCCCTGATATATATATATATATATGTATGTTTCCATGATAGGATGCATCTGATCCTGAAAAATTTGTATGGACCTGATGTTTCCCACAAAAGCAGCACAGTGGCTTATATGGTAAATATTTTTCGGTGACATGTAACTTCTGGTTGGAAAATTTCAAATGCGTTTGTACTTCAGCCTCATCATTTGTATCAGAGAGTTGTGCACAAGGACAGGTCAATTACTTACCTTGTAGAGAATAACAAGTAAAGCTTTGAGCCACATCTGCCTGATGTGTGGCCGCAGAGCCCAAAGTGAGCAGCGTGGTGCCTCCTGGAAGTTGGGTCTAAGCTGAGGGCATGTGCAGTACTTCAGCACCTGGACCACAAGTGGCAGCAACTGCTTCCCTAATCCTATGTTGTAATCCATCACCTTATAAAAGCATTAAAACAAATCAATACTGAATTGGTTTCCTTAAATAATTTATTTGGACTAATTGTTTCATGTTTCATTTTTAAAATAATTTCAGTGCACCTTATAAAGGGATATATCCAGTTGACATCTCACCTGTGCAATACCAGCAATAAATGCATTGAAGCAGGTGGAGGAACGCATCTTCTGTGGGGCAATCATGAAACAGCCAATCTGCTGATCATAACCTAATAATACATACAGGTGCCTTTTGACAGTGTTAAAGGCTTTGGCACTGCCGATGTCAATCTCCGCACTACTCTTATCTTTCGCCATGAACTTCATCAGCACCATAATAAGCTGGTGAACAGTCTGGTGGTCTATGCCAGTGTCTTCTGGTAGGAGATCCTTGATAATTGATTCCTCAGGAGGAGAGCTTTGACCTGGCAGATGGACTGCAGAAAGAAGAGGTTTACATATTCAATATCTGATTGGAGGGCTTCAGGGAAAAAAAACTGAGTCATAAGATATGAATGCTAAACTTAGCACAGTGATTCATCTAAAGTTGAGGTGGATGAAAGAACTGGTTAATTTATTTTTAAGGCTATCAATATACTTGCCAATGAAATCTTCGAAATAACAGGTGGTACAGTACGTGGCAAAAACACCTACATTAGTACACTAATAATATGATTATATGCTTAACAAGTATACATGTCGATGATCGGTGTCTTGTCACGGCAGCATTAGCACGGGTTTTATTTTATCCAGGTTAAACACTGTTAATTGGTTAATTGTTAAGTACTTAGGCTCAACAGTCCAGAGCAATGGAGAGTGTGGGAAAGAGGTGAAGAAGCGTGTGCAGGCAGGTTGGAATGGTTGGAGAAAAGTGTCCAGTGTGATGTGTGATAGGAAGGTATCGACAAGAATGAAAGGAAAAGTGTACAAGACGGTGATGAGGCCAGCGATGTTGTATGGTTTAGAAACAGTGGCCCTGGGGAAAAGACAGGAGGCAGAGCTGGAGGTAGCAGAGATGAAAATGTTGAGGTTCTCTTTGGGAGTAACGAGGATGGATAGGATCAGGAATGAGTACATCAGAGGGACAGCACATGTTAGATGTTTTGGAGACAAAGCCAGAGAGGCTAGATTGAGATGGTTTGGACATGTACAGAGGAAAGATAGTGAGTATATTGGGAGTAGGATGCTGAGGTTGGAACTACCAGGCAGAAGGTCTAGAGGAAGACCAAAGAGAGGATTTATGGATGTGGTGAAGGAGGACATGAAGGTAGTTGGTGTAAGAGAAGAAGATGCAGAGGATAGGGTGAGATGGAGGCAGATGATTCGCTGTGGCGACCCCTGAAGGGAAAAGCCGAAAAAGGAAAAGAAGAAGAAGAAGAAACACTGTTAATTGGCAAAATTGGCTACCTGGCAGGACCTTCTCAAGCATATCTCCAAGTGTGGGTGCAGAATGTTCTTGTCTTGTAAGCCGTAGAGCTAAAGAAAAAAAATTTAATCAAATATCAAAAAAGTAGTACACATAAACTAGCATATTGTTTGATCACAATTCCAACAATTTGTATTTTGATGAAATGTCACCAATGGCTTAGTCTGTTCGGCTTTTTATTGGCTCATTAGAGCCGGTGCTTATCTCAGAACCGACTAGACATTTTACCCCTCCTGGACAGGACACTAGCCCATTACAGATAACCTTCGTAGTATTGTTTCTGGTAACGTTTGAAACGGCTGGGTTTACAGAGGCATGCTTGTAGTTAATACCTTCCCAAGGCTCTTTTCACGGTGGGGGTCAAATAGGAATGAAAACACACAACCTCACAATCAAGACCTAACCACTATACCACCGACCCCTCAAATAATTTAGACATTACAGAATATTACTTGTTTCTGAAAGTCAGATTTGGTAGATTAATTAGGGGCAGTGGTGGCCTGGTGGTATGGGGCGCTGGATCGCTGATCCTAAGGTTCGGGGTGTGCAGCTAACTGGGTTATCAAAGGCCGGCCATGTCTCTCACTGTCTATGGTGAGAGGTTCATGTAAAACAGGGGTGCTCAATCCTGCTCCTCGAGATCTGCCTTCCAGATGACTTTATCTCCAACCCTAATGTAGTCCATGTGACATGTAAGATCCAGTCAGGTCTTCTGACATTCCAAAGTCCCTTGATTAGATGATTGGATGGTTAGGTGGGCATGATTAGGGTTGGAGCGAATGCCTTCTGGAAGGTAGATCTCCAGGAGCAGGATTGAGCATCCCTGATGTAAAAGAACCATTGCTGACTTTCGTAAAGAGTAGCTGCATGGCCGTCAGTGTGTCTCTGCTGCTTGTTAAAGGGTTGTGTCAGGAAGGGAATCAGACGTAAAAACCTATGCCGAATCAAACATGCGAATCAGATGAGTCGCTGTAGCAATCCCTGAAAAAGGGAAAAATCCAAAAGGATAAGAAGAAGAAAAGATTTTGCAGATTAATTAAAACGTACAGTTTAAAGATCAAAGATTAAAACAGAACTTTAGCTTATTCATTTCATTTTATTTTCCAAATTGCTTTAGTATGGGAAGGTTGGAGAACACCAACTTTGAGCCAAGGTAGGGTATACCGTGAGCAACTCGCCAGACCTTCGTAGGACCAAACCAACATACAACTATTCACACTCACATTCACACCTAGGGGCAATCGAGAATAGCTGTTACATGTAGCTAGTGCATGCCTTTGGGCTATGGGAAGAAACTAGAACATCCAGCAGTGCAATCTGAAATCTCCACATAGAAACATCCTTGTTGGACATGAGACTCAAACCTCTTGCTGTGAGGTGAAACTATTAACCTCTACACCAGTGGTCCCCAACCTTTTTATCACCACGGACGGTGGCTTGTTTATATTGTAAATATAATACTCTGCCCATGCCCAGAGTCGGCTGAGATGTGCGCCAGCTTCCCTAATCAGGATTAAGCGTTACATTTTTAATTGAGCTCGAACTCTTCTTAAAAAAAAAAAAAAAAAAAAAAAACAGGTGATGGTGCACCAGCGGGGTTATATTTTAGCGCTCAAATGACCGACATGTAACCAAGAGAATCTGGTCATTTTCAAAATAAAAGTTTTTTCAAAAATAAAAGATTGTTCAGACTCAGATAATAAATAAAACAGAAATAAATAATTATTTCTTGTGCGGCCCGGAACCAGTTGATCCATGGACCGGTACCGGTCCGCGACCCGGTGGTTGGGGCCACTGCTCTACACCACTATGCCACATACTTTTATTTACATTGTACATCTTCTAGAAAATGGCTTATGATTACTTTTTTAGAATGGTTATTTTGGAATTCTAAGAGTTGTGTAAAGTGATTACAGTTTTGAAACACACAGAATCCAAATATTATCAACACTTTTTTTACACAGTGGAGAGTGAGGCAGTACAAAGATGAAGGTACGATACAGGAGAAAAGAAGAAAATCAGACAGGTTCAGGAGGTAAGAGAAACTCACGAAGCTTGGTACAAAATGTCTCAGGCAGGGAAAAGGCACGTTTGGAGTCGGATGTCCCCTTCACACTGTCTCTCAGTGAGCGGACACTCTTCTGTTGATTCCGTGCGAAACGAGCACGTCTTATCTTCCACATGGCTGCATCACTCAGATTGGCTGTATTAGTCCTAACTGCAGTGATGGCTTGAAGTTTTAAATTAGGGAGAAGAGTCCGTTACAATAGCACCCAAACACAACTCATTTTATTAGTATTTGAAACATGTGTGGTCTTTATATATGAACCAGATACTAAACTAGCTTGTGCTCTTTGGAAAGAAAATATCTACGCAAAAAGCAAGTGTCTTGAAGTTATCATTATAAGACACACAAACATACTTGACCATACACATGCTTACTGGTAGGAAAAGGAAATTCCTTGTTGCAGTCTAGGTGTAGCTGAGCCTCAAGAGACAGGGTCTCAAAACGGTTAACAAAGAATTCCCAGCTCAGTGCAGGGATATCGTGCTTCAGAGAGTGCAGCAGTAGAAGTTTGCTCAGAATTATGGGACGGTCCCGAACAACTGTGTCAAACTGGAAGTCCAAGCACAGACACAGGACCTGATGGGAATTAAAATATACTCAAAAACAATATCACAGAGCATAGCAGAAGTAATACTTACAATTACAGTACAGTACAGTGGTACCTCACTTTACAAAGGTCTCACCAAACGAAAAATGCAGGTTACGAAATGCATTTTCCTAAAATTTTTGTCTCTGGATACGAAACAAGTTCACGTTACAAAAGCACCATCTTAATAATTCAAACGTGCCATTCAAACATTAAAACAATGCACGAGCTGCTCCCCCATCAACGACGTTCAAACATCCCGTCCCGCTGGCCTCCCATTGGCTAGGAGGGATGACGTAGCTACCTCCCATTGCCTATCTCCCAACATCCCGCCCGCTGGCCTCCCATTGGCTAGGAGGGATGACGCAGCTCCCTTCCATTGGTTATTATGGAGCTGCATCTACCATGATGTTTTTCATGTAAAGGACAGAGTTACTGTTGTTTCATTCATTATTTCTTGACTCAGGCTTTTAACTTTCCATAAACATTTGTAAGATTATAACTCTAATAAGAAGACATGGTCAACACACGCGCATATACACACATGCGCGTACACACACACACACACACACACACACACACACACACACACACACACACACACACACACACACACACGCGCGAGTGTGATTTCCGGTGCGAGTGAGAAGAAGAAACGGGCTCAAGTGATATCACAAAGGAATATGGCCAAACCTGTCTACCATCGGTACGATATTGAAGCAGAAGGAGGTCTTAAAAGGTACGCTTTTCTAATTTTTAAAGGGTTTTAGTATTGGGAGCCTTGGTACGAATCACGCGTTTTACATGTAAAATGCGGTTCAATTTACGAAAAATGCAGGTTATGAAAAAGGCGCTGGAACGGATAAATTTCGTAAAGTGAGGTACAACTGTACTACATATTTGCTGCAACCCCATTCACTCTTACAGTTATGATGATATTTATATACCCTCAGTTGAGAAATATTATTATGCTATGTGCATCTTTGTGTTTGTGTGTGCACCTGCAGTGACGGTCGTTTAAGGGTGTCAAGCAGTAGCCTAGCTCTGGTGGCTACAGCCGGGTTGACATCCTCGATACTGGCCAGAAAGCAGCAGAAAGCATGGGCCAGTGAATACTTCAGCAGATGGCTCTTAGTAACTGAGCTAATGTCCAGAAAGCGACACAGCACTGCAACTCGCTCCACTGTGAACACATATACTTACAGGTCAGTTACTAGTTTGCTAAATGCCAAACACAAATGAATATATCATCATATTGTGGGATGTTTACATGTTACTGAGGCTTCAGCCATGTGGATGAAGAAAAAAAACAATCATAAGACTTGAATTACTTGTGATCTGATACATCAGTAGATGGCGCACTGTAGCCAGCCATATACAGTATGACTGGCTTCTGAGGTCACAAGAGTACACTTCTTTTTATCATATAGGGGGGAATACACGCTATACACAAAACACACTCAAAGATATTCTTTATATAATAAATAATACATGTTAATCATTATTTACAAGAGTTACAAAAGAATAGACTGACCAAGAATTAAAGTGCTATGCTTATATCTGACAAATTAATTGAGAATATTCACGAGCATGATTTTCAGTAGTGGTGATGGTGTGTGCAGTGGGTGTTTATGTTGGTCTATTATTTTTTAGGGTTCTAATAAATCAAACCTAAACTAGTGAACGTAGTAAATAATGTGTGGCATTACACAGAGAGGAATCTTATCCACACCCTATCCTCACCTGAATAACATGATGTACAAGACCAATTAATCAATAAATTATTCCCTTTTAACCAATCCTTTATTTCTCAACTTGGATATGATAAGAAAAGAGGCTATCTTAAGTCATGCAGTAAAAAAGTGACCTGTGCTGCTTTAAAGTTGTAAAATATTATGAAATATTTTTACAAGCCTTAATTACTTCAGTCACACATTTACACTAATGACAATATGTATAGTAAGATGCAAATTTCATAATGATCTCAATCATATATACTGTTTCAACTTCCTTGATTCTCCCTAAATATATCACTCTGCAATGATTAAATTGAACATCCTCTTTTTTTTCCCCCTACAAGGTCATAGCTTCTCTCTGCCAATCATCATAAGAGGCTTCTTTAATCCCACAATTCCTCAATGCCATATTAACCAGCATAACCATAGCAACCAATAGAAAATAAGAATGCACACACACACACACACACACACACACACACACACACACACACACACACACACACACACACACACACACTCACACACACACACACACACACACACACACACACACACACACACACACACACACACACACACACACACAAACACCAAGTACAATCATAGATGGGTAAAATGGAGATCTGTGGTACACCGAGCAAAAAGGAAACATCAAGACATGATTTTGTAAAATCATACCTACATTTAAAGAATATAATTTGTCCTACTAGGTCCACTGACATAATCTTTTTGTTTTGAGTAGGCCAACATAAAACGAGCAAGACCAGACTTGTAAATGCATCGGACCTGCTTCAAAGCGAATCTTCCAGTCCTTGCTGTTGAAACTGTTGTCCACCAATTTCCAGAAAATATCAGCGCCATTGGACAGTGAGAGAGCATGAAGCAGCTGAGGCACTGCTAGGGAGGCCAGCTGGCAGAATTCAGATTTCAGCATGGACCACAAGCTGGACACCAGAGCAGAGCATCACACACATACACAGTAATCAAAACACATCTTTGTTTTCTATCATGGTCCATTTTTATATTTTCATAGTGCAGCATTATGGTTAGAGCTGTTATACAGAACACTGTTGATAAACAGTGCAGAATACTAATTGCATACAAGGTAAATACTAGTCAGGTTATTACATAGTCTTTCTCTAATTAGTACCTGGGAATAAGCATCTTCTCTTGGATGTATGACAAAAAGTGAGGGTGGTCTTTTTGGGCATGATGGAGACACTCCCCATGTAGGCACAGGATCCTAACACAGTTCAACATGTTGAAGAGAATGTCTGGCTCCTCAAATTTAGCCATCTCCTATAGTCGGAAGGCAAAATTTATTTAAATTTAGAAAAATAAACACAGAAAGCCCTGAAATGCAGCGTGTAAAACAGGAGAGTGTTATATTTACCTGAAGTATGGTATAAATAAGCCTGAGAGAAGCTGGGAGCTGCTGATAGGAAAATTTTCTTTCAGCATGATTCATTAAAGCTGTGATAAAAAGGAAAAATTAATACAACATGGAATCATAATTGCTGTTCCAAAATAACTACGAACAACCAACGCGAGCCTCAGGTGACATGCCAGGGCTGCTGTCTGCATAAAACATCACACAGGAAGTGACCCAATATGTCTTATTATTACATGTTATTACATTTTTCTGATAGCCATCATGTGCACGTACGTTGATTATCAGGGGAATCACACTGGTTGTTAGGGTTGTCCTGGCTGGCCCTTTCTTCTGTGCTATTCTCTGGTTTGAGGCAATGTTCAGTCCTGGGGAAAACCAAACTGTCCTCAAGACTGTCTACAGGCTCCTGTTAGAAAAAGAAACAGTGGTACATACAGTGGTACCTCACTTTACGAAAGTCTCACCAAACGAAAAATTTTGGTTACAAAACGCATTTTCCGAAAATTTTTGTCTCTGGATACGAAACAAGTTCACGTTACGAAAGTGCCATCTTAAAAATTCAAACGTGCCATTCAAACATTAAAACACGCCATTCAAATATTCAAACAATGCACATGCTGCTCTCCCATCAGTGACGTTCAAACATCCCACCCCGCTGGCCTCCCATTGGCTAGGAGGGATGACGTAGCTACCTCCCATTGCCTATCTCCCAACATCCCGCCCGCTGGCCTCCCATTGGCTAGGAGGGATGACGCAGCTCCCTCCCATTGGTTATTATGGAGCTGCATCGACCATGATGCTTTTCGTGTAAAGGACAGAGTTACTGTTGTTTCATGCTTTATTTCTTGACTCAGGCTTTTAACTTTCCATAAACATTTGTAAGATTATAACTCTGCTAAGAAGACATAGTCAACACGCGTGCGCAAACACGCACGCGCACACACACACACACACACACGTGTGATTTCTGGAGCGAGTGAGAAGAAGAAATGGGCTTGAGTGATATCACAAAGGAATATGGCCAAACCCGTCTACCATCGGTACGATATTGAAGCAGAAGGAGGTGTTAAAAGGTATACTTTTATCATTTTTAAAGGGTTTATGGGGTAGTATTGGGGGCCTTGGAACGAATCACGCGTTTTACATGTAAAATGCGGTTCAATTTACGAAAAATGCAGGTTACAAAAAAGGCGCTGGAACGAATTAATTTCGTAAAGTGAGGTACCACTGTATATTTTTAATATTTACCACCTCTGTGATTTCTTCTATGATATTTATATATGCGTGTGTCTGAAGAGGTCTTTGTTTTACTAAGAATGCTATCTCACCACCAGGCGTATCTCCTCAGGAGGTGTGAGTCTCTGGAGGAGCTCACAGCCTAGCTGGTAGCAGAGGATGCTGGACTGGCACAGGCTGCAGTCCATAGCCTTTTCGTCCTTCTGGCATGTGTGTGAGCCACCCCAGGGAGCCTGGAACACACTGTTAATGATCCCTACAATGTCTCTTCCCAGGCTACCTTCCAATCCCAGAGTCACTCCGTCATCCTGAAGCTCCATCTAGACCAACACAGCAACCTTGGAATTATCTAGATTTCTTTAGAAAATTGATTATGTGAAAAGCTCTGACACATATGGTTCTGATGCATTGGTCACCTGTTTGAGAATGAGGTCAAACATGAGGATAAAGCAGCCCAGGTTCATGTCATCATCATCACAGTCCAAGTCTAGAGCACAGTTACCTGTGGCATGACCCAGGTTCTTAAAGGGGCTGCAGCGCAAGGGGCTGTGAAATGGACTTCGGAATGGACTAGGAAAAGGACTGAGGGTGTTGTTATGTCCCCTTCTACCGGGGTCTGACACCACACTTACCTATATAAACAAATATATAAAGATAATTGTGAATCATTTTAGCTATATTTGCTTTAAAGAAAAAGAAAGAAAAAGAAAAAAGGAACATCCCATGCATATAAGCTGTTTTTTTTTTTTTTTTTTTTTTTTTTTTTTGCTTTTAAAGTAGACCATTGAAATATTTTATGAAAGCACTATGCATTAAATTTTCCATTCAGTAATGCAGTGATGTTTGGGTGTATCACTTGCTTGCCAATAATCAAGCTTTTTAAAGAGACTATATTTAGTCTTTCTCTTGTTGTCATGACAACCAGCCTCACTTTAACACTGCACCCAATAATCAAACAGGCTCTGCACATTGCACAAGTGCCTTCACATGCCTGTGTTTAAATTTATTGAATGCATTATTCGAGTGATACAAAATCCAATTTGAGTTG
>CM045732.1:59263495-59505995 GCA_024760905.1 Plotosus lineatus
GCAGAGGATAGGGAGAGATGGAGGCAGATCATTTGCTGTGGCGACCCCTGAAGGGAACAGCCGAAAGGAAAAGAAGACGATATACACATATACATGTACGTATACATCAGTCGGGGGGGGTGATTGATCCCACTTCACGGATTTCAGTTATCGCGGGGGATCTTGGTCCCAATTAACAGCGGGAACTGAGGGATCCCTGTATTTATTCTGATGGTAAGAGCAAATGATGAAGTAAACTGCATTATTATTATTATTATTATTTAGATAGGGTGAAGTAAGTGATTTGGGATTCACTGGAAAGATAACACATTAACACACTTCCGTTATTATTATTATTATTATTATTATTATTATTATTATTATTATGATTATATATTGTTTTTGTTGTTGTTGTTGGTGGTGGTGGTGGTGGTGGTGGTGGTGGTGATGTTGGTGGTGTTTCTGGCCCTTAAATGGTGAAAAGGAAAATAAGTACAGATGTCTCAGAAACATTTTAAGCAACACACTTATGTAAATGAGAAACCTGCCTCAGTACTGTACGAGTTAAACAACATTTTGCATTACACAATGACCAAGCCTACTTAAAAGATTGTGGATTAAAAATGAGCAAAACACTGTAAGCTTCAGGACAGCTGCCTCATATGGAAACACTGTGTGACTGTTTCATGCAGTGTACCTGAGATTACCACCCACCGCTTGCTGGCTTACTCTGAAAACACAGCAAAGACGTTTTCCAGGACAAACATCATCATGGCCTTATAGTTCTATTGCGAATAAGAGGCATACATTGTTTGTCAGCAGGGACACTTTTAAAAAGACTATGATTGGATTGTGTTGAGATGTAGACATTTAATCAACAGTGTCTGACAATGACAATACACAGATTATATCATATACTTATAATTTCATATAATTCCACCATTATTTAATAAACAGACTGTAAAATCACCAGCACTGAATATATGTAGCATTAATATATTTAAGCCTTCAGGAGTTGTTGGTGGACCCAGACTTACATTCATCACTTTTGTAACTACATTCCTTTCCTATTACTTTCATTGTACTTACTGAATAATTTATAGATGTTACAGAATAGTAGATTTAAAAAAGAATATATGAATAATAAAAAATAATAATTTCAGTATTACACCAGTTTGAGGGATGCTATTCACGTTGGTAAGGTATATTCAGTTCCAACCACATTGCAATCTAAAACTGAACGGTAATATTTACACATTATTGTTCAATGATTTAAATGTAAAATTGCTGCAGAACTACAGACTTGTGCAGATATGAGACTTCATGAGTGGCAAGAACATGCACGCAGATGTAATTCTGTGAGCTGATCTTATCTATTTCAGATGAGATCCTGACTACCATAGCAACCAATATGCAAGTCACAAGAACAGTCACACACACACACACACACACACACACAGCGAAAGCCAATCTATATACTGCATGTGTAATAATCAATATATGATTATATTATATAACTGTCGGGGTGTGTCCTGGGTTAAAATATAAACAAGCAAAACAGCAACTGTCAGTAATACAGTATAACAATAATAATGTTGTAATTCTATCTGGAATAACAGAAATCTAATGGATGATGTATTCTCATGCTGAAAGATCCATTTCCAGTCCCAGTGACATGATTACATCCCTCCAAATATACCACCACTAAGAGAGGACATCACATAGAATTTATGAAGCTCTTACCTTTTTCTGACATATAGCAGAAATTTCAGCTGTTGGAGTGACACAACATAAGATATCGTCACTAAAATGTTAGTTCAATTTTATGCCTTATGCTAGCACATTCTGAATACGTGGAATGATATGTATATACGGTATGTTTATGGTTGGAGAAATGTAAAAGAAGCATTGCTGACTTTCATCAGGAGTAGGCTGCATTGCCATCTGCACATTTCTGACCTGCGAGGGCCTGATGAGAGGTCCAGAGTGTACTCGCCCATATTCGGTTGAGATGGCGTCAACCTCCCCGTGACCCAAATTAGGATTAAGCAGTTCAGAAAATAAATGAATGAATATAGGTCCACCTTACAAAGATACAGATGTGTAATGCACTTAAAGGGGAATTTGTTAAATCAGATAGTTGAATGGATCTATCAGTAAATTTTCTTGCCCTGGTTACAGCACTGGTTGCAATATTTTTAGTCTGTGTGTATTAAAAGAATTCTGAATACGTCCCAATGTATGAAATTGCAACAACAAAAAAATTAAAGTGGGCATTTAGGAAGTCTTTAAAAGTCTTATTTCTCACGGGAAAAGCAGTAAATCCATTTCATCACAGATTGATTTTAATAAAATTAACTTAATCGAGAGAGATTTCCTTTCGGCTTTTTCCCTTTATCAGGGGTCACCACAGCAAATGACACAGCACATTTGATTTGGCGTAGGTTTTTACGTCGGATGTCCTTCCTGACACAACCCTTTATAGCAAGGGACAGAAACACGCTGACGTCTTTGCAGCTACTCTTTATGAAAGTCAGCAATGGTTCTTTAACATGAACCTCTCATCATAGACAGTGAGAGACATGGCCCGCCTTTGATAACCCAGTTAGCTGCACTGGGGGGTGGATAGTGACAACCTTGTGGAGAGTGGGACTCGAACCCCCAACCTTAGGATCAGCGATCCAGCGCCCTACACCACTAGACCACCACTGCCCCAGTAAAGTTCACTTCATAGAAATAGCAAAAAATATAAAGCAAATTGTGATGTCTGTACAAAATGTCCCCTTTTAAATGGTTAACACTTGATATTTGGATTATTTATTTCGAAAAATGAGCAGGGTGGTTCATAAATAAATGTCATCTGAGTGTCGCTGTATGGTTACTGTGAGTGTGTTCATATGTTTGGGCGCATTTTAAGTATCTTCAAGATGAATAATAATGCTGACCTTGTGGTAGAAGAACATCAACCAGCCACTCTGCATGGTCTCTAAATATGTGAAACGGTACAGCATCAGAACACACAAGAACATAAAGGATTGATAGAACAACCCATATGAACGACCAGCTACTCTTCCAACCCTGCTTACATGGACTTAATTCTTTTCTCTTACAGGATCATTTTACACAATGGTTCAGGTCAATTACTAGATATGGCAACATGAAAGTCATGAAAGTGAAGATTAATGAAGAGGATAAACCCACAGCTGTTTAATTAACAATGATAATGTTACAGACTCCAGGCAGTAAGGGAATAATATAACCATGGTAACTACTCATGTGAGCAAACAGCACAGCCGGTCAAACGCTCATTCATAGACCACTGTGTACCTTGAATGTACCAAATGAATGAAGCCTACCCAGCAATCCTCTGACTACATTCTTCACAGATATACAGAGGAGGAGGTTTGTCTCCCAGGGCAACTGAAAGAGTTGGGTCGATGCACATCTGAACAGAAAAATACAACAGACATGTTACTGGACTCCAGGCCCACATTATCACAATAACTGTCAGGCAAATTAGAGAATATTGATAATCGGAAAAGATCGTTAGTAAAATGCAAACTGCCTGTTCATCATATAGCTTATTTTCAGGTATACCTCAAGATGTAGGATTTGCTGACATTATTTCTTTAATTCGGTATGCACATAAGCATATACATACTGAAATACAGTATGCTGGATTAAATTTATTGACATACTGAGGCCCTAAAGTATTTGTACAGTTTAATGATAAGGGTCAGTAGTGGGGCTACAGTTTTTAATACAGTGACCAGTAATTTACAGCGCTCTTCTACTCATGAGATCACCCTATCCTTTGGCAGCACCGGGTCATCTATTCCAATAAAGCTCCCACACCTCCAGCCCAGAATGCCTGCCCCCTCTCAGACCTACAGTAATTGAAATGCGGAGCATGTCTATTCTCGTTTCATTCTCACAAAGTGAATATTGCCAGAGAAGGACAAATGGCTACAAATATTATCAGGGCTGTGTATGTGGGTGTGTGTGTGTGTGTGTGTGTGTGTGTGTGTGTGTGTGTGTGTGTGTGTGTAGTTGAAAAGGTGTAAGCTTTTTAGCCATTGTAGTCGGGGAAAACTGGAGAAACTGCTCAAACGTGAATACAGTTGGCCCTCTACTTACGAAAGCCTCTGAATACGAAAAATCCAGATTACAAAAAACATTTTCCTAAATTTTCGTCCTCTTTTTACGAAAACAACCTCTTTTTACGAAAAGCGCCAAACGCACCATTCAAAAATTCAAAACGTGCCATTCACAAATTCAAACAATGCGCGAGTTGCTCTCTTACTGGCTGTCTCCCAACATCCCGCCCAGCTGGCCTCCCAATGGCCAGGAGGCAGCTGAACTGTACCCATACTTCCTGTACCCATACTTCCTGTTTGTCACACACGTGAGAGAGGAGAGTTGAACAGGAATGTTGGCTAGAGAGTTTATTTTGAGAATGATCATTGCAGTGTTATACAGTATTTCGTTATCCATCATGGACCCGGAAAATACAGAAAAGCAAAAATACAGTGATGGAGGCGATTATTTCGGAACGATATTGAAGCAGAAGGAGGCATGAAAACAGAGTGCTCCGTGGGACAAGACCGCCGATCTCACAAGGAAGCAAGTTAATATTGACTCAGGACCTCTGATCTTTCAAACAGGTACTGTAATTCCACTTTAAATACAACATCCCGTCCATTTAAACATTTAAATACAATTTCTCCGTCAACTCAGTGCTGTGTGTGGGCAGAGCCCACATTCGGCAAAACATGACAGAGAGAGAGAGTTTTGTGTGTGTGTGTGTGTGTGAGAGAGAGAGAGAGAGAGAGAGAGACAGAGACAGAGAGAGAGATAGAGAGAGACAGTGTTTTGTGTGTGTGTGTGTATGTGTTAATAAAAATGTTTAATAATGGTTTAATTAATAAATATGTTAATGAAATTGTTTAATATGTTAATAAAATGTTTAAATGGTTTAATAAATAATTTTCTTTTACTTTTAACACATATTTCATACAAAATTGTGTACTTTTATCATTTTTAAAGGGTTTATGGGGTAGACTTGGAAGCCTTGGAACGAATCATGCGTTTTACATGTAAAATACGCCTCTACTTACGAAAACTCCAGGCTACGAAAAAGGCTCTGGAACGGATTAATTTCGTAAGTAGAGGGCCGACAGTAATTTTATTAACCCAGTTTGTACTGTACCTTCACTGCAGGCTTATTAATTGAATTCTGACACTCGATATGTTGACAGTGAATGGGATTCCAGGCTGCAAAAGTGGTACAAAAGCAGAGGAGAAAGAAAATTACATTTGCTCACCTAATTATACCCCCCCCCCATTTTAGAAGAAACATTAATGACATCAAATCTATAAAACAACTCTTATCACAGAAGTATACAGTAACAACAGCTTTAAGCAAATTCAAACTATAATTATTGCGAACACAATTATTTCACAGATTCTCTTATCATCATCACTCTGTGACAGATGGTTTTTCTACTGATCTTAAAAAACAAAACACAACAATCCATATAACCCTAAGCAGAGCAATATGGTGGTGTGGTGGTTCGTACATCTGCCTCACGGCAAGATGGACCCGAGTTTGCGTCCCAGGCTCAGCAAGGATATTTCTCAGTGTGTATTATTCTTCCATGTATATGGGGGTTTTCTCTGGATCCTCTGTATTCCTCCCATAGTCCAATGGCATGCACATTAGCTAATTGGCTGCTTAAGTATGTGCGGTGTGTAAGTATGAGTGGTGGCCCTGCGATGGAATCGTTTACCCCACCTTCCATCAAAGTCAGCTGAGATATCAGAGTCTGGCTTCAAACCCCCTGTGACCCTAGAAGGTCAAAAATGTCTAGAACAATGCAAGCACTTGTGTGTTACTTTAATTATATAAAAGCGACTTACTAATTTTAGATTTGAAAAATATTTTGGAAATATGTAATGTCATAGCACGTGAACATCATTATCTATTTTGTTTCAGAAACTACTTCTTTTTGAACAAGTTAATAGATCAGGTTTACTATATAATCATGAAAAGCATACATTCAGTAAGCTTTGTAAAAATCTGTGAGTGTGTATATAAGAGCAGAACCCAGTGAAACAACAGTATTCACTCACCTGTGTACTGCAGGCCTCTGTACTCACTAATTGCCCCGGGAGGTTTCAGATTTGGCCAGTAATGAAAGAGCATTTGAACAGCAGGAGGCTTTACTTGAGAGGGTCCATAAGATATTACATACAGGAGGTCCTAAAAACAGTAAACAATTAATTTTGACGGATGATTTTGACAGTAAACACGGAAATATTCTCGGCAAAATAATATGTGCATTAAATGATAGGTATAAAAAACCCCACCTTCCACACTTCCTGTTTGTACTTCATTAGGCACTCCAAAAGCTGACAGTGGTACACTAACATCAGCATAAAAACAGATCATTTTCTTTTTATTATTCATTGAATAAATTTCTCAGAACAACTAGAACACACAGACTGCATCTACCTGGATTCGATGTATACTGCATAGCAATCATTAGCATCGAGGAAGCAGATAGATTGATGTATGCAGGAACACCTCCTTCTCTCCGAGTTGACCCCACTTTTAAAAAATCAAGAGGTGTCAATTTATAGAAGTAAAATTTTCAGTTCAAAGATGCATAACAGTATTTATTGCATGTGTTACCAAAGGAAATAAGAAAATAATAAGAATACATATATAAATGTTAAATAAAATTTATCAACAGGATGTCAATATAGGGGCAGTGGTGGTCTAGTGGTATAGGGCGCTGGATCGCTGATCCAAAGGTTGGGGGTTCGAGTCCCACTCTCCACAAGGTTGTCACTGTCCCCCCCAGTGCGGCTAACTGGGTTATCAAAGGCGGGCCATGTCTCTCACTGTCTATGGTGAGAGGCATGTAAAAGAACCATTGCTGACTTTCGTAAAAAGTCGTCAAAGTCGTCAGCGTGTTTCTGTCCCTTGCTAAAAAGGGTTGTGACAGGAAGGGCATCCGACGTAAAAACCTCTGCCAAATCAAACGTGCGAATCACATGATTCGCTGTGGCGACTCCCGAGTAAAAGGGAAAAAAGCCGAAAGGAAGACAGACGGACAGACAACAGGATGTCAATACAGAGATCCCTCGCTACTTCACGCTTCAATTCATGTGGCTTCAGTGCATCGCGTTTTTAAAAAAATCGAATTAAAAAATAAGGAAATTAAGGAAGAATAGGGGAAAACGTTAAGGAAAATGCCACAAAAACAAGTCCAATTATGCAAAAAAAAAAAAAAAACCCTCTAAACAAACACAAAACAACAAATCTCCCATCAAAATCGTTAAATTGTTGTGAGGTGCACGTATTAGTTTGTGCACGTGGACCTGCATGAGTGCGTGCGAGCATGTCTGTATATGTGTGTATTTATATGTGTATTTATATTTTATTTATATCTTATGCATTATTTTTTAATATTTAAATGTTATTATAAGCATTTATGGCATTGAATATGTATTTATTGATATTATATGCTCATATATGTCAGTCGGGGGGGGGGGGGTTGAGGTTGGGGGGGGGGGGGGGGTTGATCCTACTTTGTGGATTTCAGTGGTTGTGTGGGGCTCTTGGTCCCAATTATCCATGGAAAGTGAGGGATCCCTGTATTCTACATTTACCATAATCATTTTTATGCGATCCCAGGTCAAAAGTATGTCCACATAAAATTGCAGAAACTGCTAATACTAAAATACAAACACAAAATACTTGATGTTTTATGAAGTCTTATTGAAGTTAATGATTTGTTCATCCAGCCATCAATTTTGGAAGCTGCTTAATGCTAATTAGTGTGATTCTAATAGGCTCCCATCTCAGCTGAGACTGGGAGAGGGTGAGGTACACCCTGAACAGCTCGCCAGGCTATCACAGGGCCAACACTCACACAACCACTCACGCTCACACTCACATGTAAAGGAACAGCCAATTAGCCTATTGTGCATGTTTTTGGACTGTGGGAGGAAACGGGAGTACCCGGAGGAAACCCGCACAAGCATGTACAGCGTGCAAACTCCACACAGAAAAGGCCGAGCTGTACATCGAACACAGGCCTTCCTGAAGTGAGACTGCTGCGCTTACCACTATGCCACCGTTCTGCCTGATTTGTTCATACTCACTAATTATTAAACACTGTCACTTTTTAGAATCTTAATGAAAAGCATTTCTGGGCAAACAAAAACAACAACAACAAAACCCACTGTATGCATAAATGAAGCATCACTGCACAATCAAATAACATGAAAGTTGTTTATAACTTGCTGTCAGTTCCCTTTAAATAATAATAGATTAAAAACAGATGTGTACGGCTTGACTCTCTGTCACCAGTATCCTGGGAATTCAAGCTGTGAGAAGATCATGTTGATCTTCAGGACAGTGTTCCATTTTTACTTGGCTCTAGACATGAAATCTAGTCTATTGAAGATTTCCCTTGGTCATTGTAAGCCCCCAATCTGTCATCTCTTGCTCCAATTCATTAATAAAGAACCCAATGAAACCAAAAGGTCTATTACTTATATATTCAACATGCTGACAGAAAAGATAATGTCCATTCAAATGGACTGATTAATTGCAGTTAAATTAAAGTCAACAACAACAACAACAACCATTTTAATAATATTTGTTGTTGTTCTTATTATTAGTTATTATTATTATTATTATTATTAGTAGTAGTAGTAGTAGTAGTAGTAGTATTGTTGTTATTATTATTATTATTATTATTATTATTATTATTATTATTATTATTGTTGTTGTTGTTGTTGTTGTTGTTATTATTATTATTATTATTAATATCATTTTTTATTAGTATTATTACTATCAAGTTGATAGCATTGGACTTCTTATTCCTTTCTTCTCTGACAGTTGTTTTTGCCAGATTTTCATACTTCGTTTTTGATATATTTGGATGTGTGTGTGTGTGTGTGTGTGTGTGTGTGTGTGTGTGTGTGTGTATGTGTGTGTGTGTGTGTGTGTGTGTGTGTGTGTGTGTGTGTGTGTGTGTGTGTGTGTGTGTGTGTGTGTGTTGCTATAACAAGCAATTCTAAGAATCAATAAAGTCTATCTATCTATCTATCTATCTATCTATCTATCTATCTATCTATCTATCTATCTATCTATCTATCTATCTATCTAAGTAATAATACCATGATACTCACATATAGCCATTGGAAGGAAGGATGTGCTCAGGTATTCTATGATGTCTTTATGTAGAAACGGAGGGAAGGTGGCTAAGGTAGAGATCATAGTATAGGGCAATGTGCTGAGGATATCATCGCTGAGAAAAGGCAGAAGGCAAGTTGTCGTGTAAAATATGGCCTGCCCCAGATCTGATAAAGGTCAAGAGGGAAAAAAAGTAAAAAACACAAAAAGAGAAACTAATGAAACAGACGCTCCCGATCTACATACGGATTTAGACTCAGACAACTTCAGGTAATGCTAACAGTAGTATGAGCTTATTTACATTGTTTATATAAAAGCAATACTGGAAGAAAGAGTACTGTATACTTGGGTATGACACCAGACAGTCAGCAAATCTCTGAAAGTCAAGACATTAGGAGAAAAACTTAAAAAAAAAACAGCACTTGAGATGTAATATTGGCTGTAAAGTTTGACAAACTATTTCTGTCATGCAAAGACCTTGTTTGCTGGGGGTGGGGGTGGTGTGGTGTTGGGTGATAGAACAGGTCACAAAGTTTTCAAATGACTACCTTTATACATTGAGTATATGAATTCAATTTTGTAACTCATATCTATCAGATCAGTGACTGTTGTAAATCTAAAACATTAAAGAATGTTCTGTATTTATTTACCAGGGTATCGTACAATTCTGATAAACTATACGTGTGTGCAGTGCATATATGTATATCAGAAATGTACAATTTAGGTCCACTGTATTTTTGTTTCACTGGACTGTATGAGTGTTAAGTACCCTGATTATGGATCACTCACCGTGCTGACCGTGCTGCAGAAGGGGCACCAGGTCAAGCAAGGTGACGAGGGTGGCATAAAGCCCCTGATAGTCCAGAGAAGGGTACTCTGAGAGCTGAGCGTCCCGACTCTGCTGGGCGGCACCCCCCCGGTCTCCCGGGGCGTCCCGCAGAACGCTGTAAAGGAGGGAGCGAGTAACTGTAGGGTTGATGGAACTGACTTGTGGTCTTAGAGATGGGGTGAGTGGGAATGGCACAGGAAAAAGACACATGGTCATGGGCACGGCCAAATTGGAAGCTTCCTGGCTCTCCTTCCTGCCTGTACGGGACAGGATGCTGCTCCAGGGGAGAGGGGAACAGGGGAAAAAAAGAGACAACAAAGACACAAAGAAACAGCACATTACATTGAAATGGCTCTACAGAGACAGTGTAAGTAAAAAAGAACCAAACCCAGATAAACCCCACATAGGATGCAGTGTCTCCACTATTACATCACTGAGCATGTGCTTTTTTTTCTTTTTTTTTTTTTTTTAGGTTTTTTTTTTTCTTTTTTAATTATTAGTAATTTTTGACTTATGAAAGTGGAATTACTTTTTGATTTTTTTTTTTCCTTTGAAAACAAAAAGGTGCCAACAGAAGCTTGCAAAGAACTGCAATGATCACTGCATCTCATGCGTATCTGGTGACAAGGAGCAAAAATATAAAAAATAAAAAAAAATGGCATGTTTTCAGTGGCAGCCCCGTACTTCTTCAGGGGAAAAGCGTTAATGAAACACTGACCCCTCTGATTAAATCAGTTGCAGGGCAGCCGTGCAGGTCAAATCAGTTAGGAGGCCAAATAACCATGCGTTGTTCAAGAAACAAACAAACAAAAAAGAAACAATGACAGGGGCTGTCAAAGATGAGAGCAATTTCAAATTGGTTCGGGCACAATACAGAGATGACACTTCTGAAACATGCTTCAGCCAGGAATAAACATGTGTGTGAGGTTAGACTAAATAGTTCCCTAGTCACAACACATGTTTATTGCATCATAAAAAATAATGTCAGTATGTAAGTACATTATGATACTTGCTCAGTATCATTAGGGAAGAGAACTAATGAGATCCAACAGGCATATGGATTTCAGTTCTAAAATAAATGCAGCTAGTCTAAGGTTAGGGAGGAAATTGTAATGGAAAAGGAATAAGGTTGCTTCAAACGGGATGGCTGGTAGCATTATGCTTGTGGACTAATGGGGGATGGACGTTTGTGTTTGCTGTCTCTTGGGAGTATTTTTCCCTAATTCTCTGAAGGAAAATGGCAGCAAAATTTCATTGGTCTATGATGGGCTTGAGAGCATTGGGAAGAGAAAAAAATTTGTCTTTTGATGTACATTACATAAAAAACAGTGTGATGTGTCATTGTTCAAACTGCAAACTCTACGCATTTATCCATAATCATATGCATAACACTTATAGTTCAACATTTCTATAACTTGCTAACAGTTATGCTAATACGTACACAAACAGAACAGCATAAAATATATTAAGATTTCAATCCTGCTGTTTTTAAATCTTATAACTAAATTGTTATATTCATTATAAGTATATTTTTCTCAAACAGTAAACTGGTACTCGTGCACGCACACACGTGCGCGCGCACACACACACACACACACACACACAGACACACACACACACACACACTCTCTCTCTCTCTCGCTCTCTCTCTCTATCTCTATCTCACACACACACACACACACACACACACACACACACACACACACACACACACACACACACACAAGCACATAGATGCTATTCTGCATGTCCTAACATGTAATTCAAGGCTCCATAACCAAACAAGCAATGAAACAATTCTGCCTTATTCAAACAGTGATGTATAATTAGTAACGTGTTAATTGATAGAAATAATATAACAAAATGTAATGTAATATAATCTACTGTACTATAATATATTTGAGCAATATTACGGTAATAATTATCATGACATTAAGTGTAAATTTGTCTGTGCTTGGTCTTGACTGTTACATATTTGAGATGAAAATTTACTAGGTTTTGTCATTAGCCCCCCACAGCAGTCCTGCTGAAGCGCTACTGAGGCCACGTATCAAATATCCATTTGGCTGCTCGATCCTCTCTCTGTCTGGCTGATATTCTCTCTAAGACTGTGACATATGCTGTTTCCCTGCCATCCTGCTCTCAGCTTCACTGCTCACCTTTCTTCACCCCAGGCACTAGAAAACAGGTGTCTGAAAAAATATATGCATAAAAGGTGTTTGAGACGGAATTTTTCTTACATATAATCTTGTGGCGTTTTTATATACATTAAACATTTCTGCAAAAAAGCTAAAATTAGAAAAGAATTATACTAAATAAAATATACAATCTTTATGCTATGAGCATAGCTACTAGATCACGTATTATTTAAACGATAACACACATCCATTCTTGCTGTTACAGGAAGTAATAAGCGATAGAATGAGATGATTAATTCAAGTGTCATGATAAAGTGAAACGTTTCCAATAACAGCAAATCCTCAACTGTTTTATTCCTCTTATACCACAGCAACAGGAATCTTCATATTGCTTCCCATGGTGAAAAACTTAAAGGTTACAGCTTTATCCCTTTCAGTTACAAAATACTGACACTGGAGACTCCTTCTAAAGCTTCTACTTCAACAACCCCGCTGTAGAGCTGCACCATGTTTTTAATTTTTAACTCCCCTGATGTATTTTTCAAAGCATGGATGACAGACAGAGAATGGAGCAAGCCAAATGCAAAAAGAAATTATTTGGACTACTTCGGCAGAGCAGAGAGCTAGGCAGAGTTTAAAATATAGTTTTAAATATGCTCTATAATACCAATACTGTACCATTGCCACTACGGTCTACTGATGGACTATGTATAGTAAGATACTAAAGACAATAACTATGCCTAAATACCCCAATAGTATTTATAACTGAACGCTAAAGCTAACATCATACAAATATCTGTAGTATGCATCTTTCGTCACCTGTTGGTCCAAGTGTAGTACACTTACCTGAGCAAAGTTTGAGAAAAGTATTTCAGTGTGTTTGCAATGTCTGTCCCAGACGGCACAGGATAAATATTGTGTAGCACACGGTTGTGATACTCTTGCAAGTATCGAATCTTAGAGGCAACTAAACAAAGAGCAAAGTGATACACAATCAACAGCAAGAAAGGCCACAATGCCTCCAGTGAGGATTAAATATATCTGGGCCAGAAGATCAGCCAAATCTGCTGGTTTTAAGTACACAATACTGTATGACTATACATGGTGTAAATATATATATATACATATATATATGTGTGTGTGTGTGTGTGTGTGTGTGTGTGTGTGTGTGTGAGTGTGTATACATATATATATATATATATATATATATATATATATATATATATACAGTGTGTGTGTATATACATATATATATATATATATATATATATATATATATATATACTGTATACACACACCACACACACACACACACACAATACATATATATATATATACATATACAGTATACAGTATATATATATACATACACACACACACACACATACACAATGTGTGTATATACATATATATATACTGTATATATACACACAATACATATATATGCATATACAGTGTATATATATATATATATATATATATATATATATATATATATATATATATATATATATATATATATATATATATATGACACCATCTCAATCACACAGATTGATGGACAGAAAATATTGAGATTGTTAAGGCAGCTTATTTTTTTCCAGAAGGCACTGGAAAAGCTATAAAATGTAAAAATCTATTTGACATTCAGAAAACTGAAAATAATAAAAAATGTTTTTCAGACTCCTCTAAAAGTTTCAAACAAATACAACCCATGTTACTGTATGTTATGGCCACAAAAAAGCACGTGCACAGTATAGTATATACTATATAACACTACAGTAGGAGGCCTGTTTTTCTGAAATTTCATAATGTAAAACCTAAAAATCTCTTGGCCAGATTTGTTAAATATTGTGAGTCCACATAATGTGTTTTTAATCACAATTTAGAGTCTGAGACACAACAGAGTTTAATGTCTCAAGGGGGCAAGTCATTAGAATGTAAACTTCACACATTCAAAAAAAATGCTTTTTGAAAAAGATGTTTCTAGAATCCACCTTTTAAACACCATCACATTTCTAACCATTCATTCTGTTCATCAAAGGATTATTACTGTCCCCCGTGAGCCACGTGGAAGGGACTGTGACACACCAATTTTTGCTCGACAGGAAATTGTGTGTTTGTCTGTCCACAGTCCACAAATGCTCACTCAGTCCTGGTTAGTTACTTTTCACATGAGCTATACAGTGTACTGTTCATGTTATTATTACTAGAGATTTGAGAGTACATGGAAATTGTACTAAATTAACGTAATATTATGATAGTCATTATATTTACATGGACAGGAAATTTCCAGTAAGCCAGGATCTAATTATATTATTATAATTCAACTTTGTCAAAAAGTTAGACAGAGCATGTGTGTGTCTGAGTGCACATAACATGTGAAAGGTCAGTGAAAGCACGTGTTTGCTTCAACAGCGATTTAGTGGGTTTTTTGAGAGAGAAAAAAGACTTTAGTCCTTTATTCTGTCCCCTTATATAAAGTCTATAATGATTCATGTCATTGAGAAAGTATTAACTCGGGTTAAAAATGAGGAACTTGTAAAACCTGCTAAGTCAACTGTAGATACACTTTCAAAACCTGCTAACGCTTGTTATAAAATTTAGCAGAAGAAGTGAAACTCTGTCAAAACATTTTTATTCCTATAAAAAAAAAAAAAAATCTGATTTTTCTTAAAGTTTCTGACCAACTTGACTCGTCAGGTTTTTCTCGTGTACTCCATAAATTTATGTGAATTATGACAGTATTATACACTGCCTGGCCAAAACAAATGTGAACACTTTAATAATATCGTTTGTCTGCATTTAGCCTTGATTACAGTGTGAAATCACCATGGGATTGTTGCTTCAATTGGTCCGGTCGAGGCCCAGCAACATTATACAGTAATAAAATGAAGCTGATGACCTAAATGTACTGAATGAGCAGGCTATCACATCATTGGTTCTCAAATAGACAAAGAGTGGTTCAGCGAGAACATGGAATCATTTTCACACATGAACTGACACCAGAGTCCTGCCTTTAACAATATTGAAAGACTTTGGCATGTACTGGAGAACACTTTATGGGGTGGTTCAATTTTCCCATCATTAATTCAAGATTCAGATGAAAAATTCTCTGGATGGTGCTAAATCTTTTGATGTTGCATAAGTTTGATGAAAACGTATGATTGCGTGCTATAATCAAGACATGAGGCGGTCCAACAAATATAAGCGTGTATAAACTGTTTTGGCTGAACAGTCTACATCCGTGTAATTACAGGGGCTGAAAATGTGAATAGAGCATGCAGCATGTCCCAAAACTTACCAACAATCAGTTGATAATACAGTACTTGGGTTACTGTCCTTATATACATAAAATGTGTACACAAAACTCAACCATTACATAGAATTTCTCATAACACAAACCAGCATAACTTCTATATTTTATGACATACTGTCAACAAAAACAAATGACACTTCTTGAAGGGCTAAAACCTATAGCATTCCTTACCATGGAATATTCCATAAATGAACTGTATAAATAGTTTTGTTGTGTTATTTTAATGTCAAAGCTGTTTAGGGGGATAATTCCATAAATTACATCCAGTAAAGATTCAGTTTGGCTCTAAGCTGTGTTCACAACATGACCTTTACTGTGTGGCCAGTTAAGTCAGCAGTGACCCAAACATAGTTGTTGCTATTCCACGTCTCCATTGAGTCATACTAATGTGTATAAAGTGCAATCACTCCTAATACACATGGTCTTGATTTTTTTTAGGTCATGATATAAATCAAAATACAGCATGCACACTGATTCAAAAAAGGAGTTAGTAAGAGAGAGAGGGGGAGAGAAAAAGAGAGAGGGTGTGTGAGAGAGAGAGAGAGAGAGAGAGAGACAGAGAGAGAGAGAGAGAGAGAGAGAGAGAGAGAGGGAGAGAGGGAGAACAAGAAAGAGAGGTAGAGAGAACAAGAAAAGAGAGAGAGAACAAGAAAGAGAGAGAGGGGGAGAAAAAGAGAGAGGGAGAGGGGAGAGGGGGAAGAGAAAGAGAGAGGGAGGAGAGAGAGAGAGACAGGGAAAGAGAAAAAGAGAGAGGGAGAGAGTGGGATGGGGGAAGAGAAAGAGAGCGGGAGGAGAGAGAGAGAAAGAGGGAAAGAGAAAAGAGAGAGGGAGAGAGTGGGATGGGGAAGAGAAAGAGAGCGGGAGGGAGTGAGAGAGATAGAGAGAGAGAAAAGAGCGAGGGATGAGAGGGGGAGAGAAAAGAGGGGGAGAGAGAGAGAGAGAGAGAGAGAGAGAGAGAGAAAGAGAGGGAGAGAGAGAGAGAGAGAGAGCGAGGGAAAGAGAAAAGAGAGGGTGAGGGGGGGCAGGGGGATGAGAAAGAGAGAGGGAGGGAGGGACTGAGAGAGAGAGAGAGTGAAAGAGAGAGGGGGAATAGAAAAGAGAGAGAGAGAGAGAGAGAGAGAGAGACAAAGAGAGAGAGAGAGAGAGAGAGAGAGAGAGAGAGAGAGAGAGATCCATTATATGTATCAAGCTTACATTTTATTTAACATTTGCAATTTGTTTACTATTATTTCTCCATTTTTACTGATGTTCCTGAAGATCCAGTTGTGCTCCAGTTGTTAATTATAATACAATTTTAAAAAGCCTAATCTGTAGACCTCTCTGCAACATGCAGAAAATCACATTCAGCTTTCTACCAGTCATATGTAGAAGTCCATTTTCCAGCTCGACCTTGAGAAATGACTGTCTTGACCGAAATCTTACACGTTTATTTCAGAAACCATCACCTGATTCTTTCTGGCTTTACAATCCACCTCGACAGAAAACACCTCCTTCTTCATGTCCTGCAGCCCGGAGGACGTGTTGCAGCCTGCTGCGCCTTAGCAACGTCTCTCTCTCTCTCTCTCTCTCTCTCTCTCATCACGAAGGGCAGCTACATCACACTCATCCTCTATTGAACAATGAGCACCATCAAATCAAACAGTCCGGTGCGCCACATGTACTTACACTGCTCTGCTTTGGTAGACATGCTGAAGCGTCGGTGAGGAGCACACAGGACTCGCGGTGGAGATGTGATTGAACCCTGCGGTGTTTGCGCTCTTTCCCCCGTCAGTGATGAAAAAGTGAGCGGAGCCCCCCTCGCGCTCCGGTTCTCGCAGGTTATACCACTATTACCACAGCATCTCCAAACAGTATTCTCCAACCAGTATCATCTCGAATATGCTTCCTCCTTCTCCCAGACTGTCTGCCTTCTCTAAAACCTCTTATCTCAGAGGTAACCTGAATGTTCTTTCGCATTCCTGGTACTCATGGTAATAAAAAAAAAAAAAAAAAAAAAAAAAAATCAGAAATAAAGGTAGGCTAGCCAACACGGCTTACCTTTGTACCACCAATGGACTATTCCGGGTCGAACATTTTCCATTGATGATATTAATTTCTGGTGACAATGACGTTGTTAATATGGAATTTCATCTCTTATCATGTTTTTTCTTTTTTCTTTTTTCTTTTTTTTTTTTTGAACAGTGATGCTGCTGGGTGCTTCTTGTATGATGTGTACTGTAGAGTGTTGCAACAGTTGGTTTATAAGCAAATACTTTAATATAGTCTTTAAATTAGGGTGCATCAAAAAAATAAAAGTTCTAAATTTGATCTGTCTGATAATTAATTTTGTTCCACTTGGTAGAAAAAGGTTCCTGTTTAAAAATTTTCAGAATTGAAGAATATTTAGAGGTGTAACCCCCCCCCAAAAAAAAAAAAAGCTAAATTTTCACCATATGGTCTATGATGGTCTAGTGGATAGGGCGCAAGATCACTGATCCTAAGATTGGGGCTTCAAGTCCCCACAGGGTTGTCACTGCCCCCCATGCAGCTAACTGGGTTATCAAAGGCGGGCCATGTCTCTCACTGTCTATGGTGTGAGGTTAATTTAAAAGAACCATTGCTGACTTTCGACAAGAGTAGCTGCAAACCCATCAGTGTGTTTCTGGATGGCCTGGCGAGCTGTCCAGGGTGTACTCTTCCCTCACCTGGAGTCTGCTGGGATGGGTGCCAGCCTCCTCACGACCCTAATTAGGATTAAGCAGTTAGAGAAAATGAATTAATGAATGAATTATATTGGTTATATATCAATCAATCAATCTGGGTGCTGTGTCAGAATTCTGGCGGGCAGCTATAACAGCCTTCTCTCACAACGTGTCATGGCTGTCTACGAAGGGCAAAAAAATAAATAAATCCGCAGTTGAGGCCCCAAGTTCTTTCTGCAGGATGTTTTTATTGAAACACCATCTCTGGCTAGCTGGCCGTTGACTCTAAAGAGTTCATCCGCCCTTTGATAGGTACTGTTTTTATTCCTACTGGGTTGCTAGCCACCCTACTCACCAAACTTGGAACCTGGTAGGGGAGTTGGTTTAGTCGCCAACCACTCGACCATGCAACAGGTTTTACTGGCTTACATGTTACCAGTAGCGGGGCAAAACCTGACCTGACACATGGTATTATATATACAGTAGAATAATATATATATATATATATATATATATATATATATATATATATATATATATATATATATATATATATTCTGCTGTATTAGAGTCACATAGTAATTAACACATCTGCCTCACATCAAGAAGGTCTTGGGTTCAAGTCCCAGGATCAAGCATTTCTGTGTCATCGTGCTTGCGTGGGTTTAATCCTATACATATACTGTATAGTTACATTCAGAAATTAAGGTGTTCGAAATAAAAGTATTATATGCATGTATATTTTTTCTGTTTAAAAGGTAATTTACATTTTAAATTTTGAATAATAAAATGTCACATCATGCTTCTGGCTCTGCAGCATCCCAGCAAGAGGTCCGCTCAGACTCATCCTTTTCATGGAATGTGTATGCTGTTTGCCTATAAATGTTTACTCCAGCTTCAAATTAATCTCTTGCATAATTTTCAAACTGTACCCATTATTGTATTATTGTTTTCATGTCAAATACGAATGCAAACTGGATTGTAATCATACAAGGTACATGGGACTCTATAAAAATACCAAACTCATGGCAATTTGTAATCATTTTCAAGCTAACATTCAGAAACTTGTATCCCTGCATTTCATTTATTCTTTAATTATATGTGGCATTAAATAAACAACTACAGAACTTTTGGATTTATATTTTGTCATCATCATCATCATCATCATCATCATCATCATCATCATCATCTTCCGCAGCAACCTAAGCAAAGAGGTCCAGACGTCCCTCTCCCGAGCCACTTCCTCCAACACCGAGGCGGTCCCAGACAAGCCGAGTACATAGTCCCTGCAGCGTGTTCTAGGTCTATTCCCGGTTGGACATGCCCGAAACACCACACCAGGGAGGCGTCCGGGGGGGCATTCTGACCAGATGCCCGAGCCACCTCAACTGGCCCCTCTCAATGCGGAGGAGCAGCGGATCTACTCCGAGCTCTCCCCGGATGGCGGAGCTTCTCACCTTATCTGTAAGGGAGAACCCCGTCACCCGGCAAAGGAAGCTCATTTCAGCCGCTTGTATCCGTGATCTTGCTCTTTCGGTCATTACCCAAAGCTCGTGACCATAGGTGAGGGTTGGAACGCAGATCGACTGGTAAATTGAGAGCTTCGCCTTGCAGCTCAGCTCCTTCTTCACCACGACGGACCGGTACAGGCACCGCTCAACAGCAGAGGCTGCAGTCTGTCGATCTCTCGCTCCATCCTTCCCTCACTCGTAAACAAGACTCCAAGATACTTAAACTCCTCCACTTGGGGCAGGATCCGGATGGTGCATTCCACCCTTGTCCGACTGAGAACCATAGTCTCAGACTTGGAGGTACTGATCTTCATCCCGGCTGCTTCGCACTCGGCTGCGAATCGCTCCAATGAGAGCTGGAGGTCCCGACTTGATGAAGTCAAAAGGACAACATCATCCGCAAAAAGCAGAGACGAGATCCGATGGCCACCAAACCAGAACCCCTCATCGCCTCGACTGCCCCTAGAAATTCTGTCCATAAAAATTATGAACAGGATCGGTGACAAAGGACAGCCTTGGGGGACTCCAACTCCCACCGGAAATAAATTCGTCCTGTTGTTACCAATACGGACCAAACTCTGGCTCCTGTGATACAGCGACCGAATAGCTCGTAGCAACGGGTCCGGAACGCCGTACTCTCGGGGCACGCCCCACAAGATCGCTTGAGGGACACGGTCGAAAGCCTTCTCCCAATCCACAAAGCACATGTGGACAGATTGGGCAAACTCACACGCCCCCTCCAGAATCCTGTGGAGCCAAGAGTGCTACAGCCAGGACGAAAACCACATTGTTCCTCCTGAATCCGAGGTTCGACTATCGGTCGGATCCTCCTCTCGAGTACCCCTGCATAGACTTTCCCAGGAAGGCTGAGTAGTGTAATTCCCCGATAATTGGAACACACCCTCCGGTCCCCCTTCTTAAAAATTGGGACCACCACCCCAGTTTGCCAATCCAGAGGTACAGCCCCTGATGACCACGCGATGTTGCAGACACGTGTCAACCAAGACAGTCCTACAACATCCAGAGCCCTGAGATATTCCGGGTAGATCTCGTCCAACCCCGGAGCTCGACCACCGAGGAGCTTTTTGACAACCTCAGTGACATCCACTCCAGTGATGGGCGGACCCCCACCCGAACCCCCAGGGTCTTCCTCTTCCACAGAGGTTGGTGGGATTGAGGAGGTCCTCAAAGTATTCCCTCCACCTCTCTACGACATCCCCAGTCAAGGTAAGCAGCTCCCCACCTCCACTGTAAACAGTGTTTGTGAAGAACTGCTTCCTCCTCCTAAGGCGTCAGATGGTGGTCCAGAACCTTTTTGAGGCCAACCGATAATCACTCTCTAGGCCCTCACTGAACTCCTCCCATGCCCGAGATTTTGCATCTGTGACAGCCTCAGCTGCAGCGTTTGGCCTGCCTGGTACCTGTTTGCTGCCTCCGGAGTCCCACAGGCTAATAAAACCTGATAGGCCTCCTTCTTCAGCTGGATGGCCCCCTTCACCGCAGGGGGATTACCGCCAGGACAAGCACCAACGACCTTAAGACCACAGCTATGGGCTGCCGCCTCAGCAATGGAGGCACGAAACATGGCCCATTCGGATTCCATGTCCCCCGCCTTCTCCAGGACTTGGTTGTAGCTTTGCCTGAGGTGGGAGTTAAAGGCCTCTTGGACAGGGGACTCCACCAAACGTTCCCAGCAGACTCTGATGCTTGAGCCTGCCAGGTCTGGAAGGCAACCTCCCCCACCACCTAAGCCAACTCACCACCAGGTAGTGATCGGTAGACAGCTCAGCTCCTCTCTTCACCCAAGTGTCCAGAACATATGGTCGCAAGTCCGATGACATGACTACAAAGTCAATCATCGAATTGCGACCTAGAGTATCCTGGTGCCAAGTGCACTTATGGGCACACTTATGTTTGAACATGGTGTTGTGATAGACAAACTGTGGAGCACAGAAGTCCAACAATGAAACACCATTTGGATTCAGACTGGAGAGGCCGTACCTACCGATCACACCCTTCCAGGTCACACTATCGTTGCCCACATGGGTGTTGAAGTCTCCCAAGACAATGAGTGAGTCTCCCAAGGGAGCGTTCTCCAACCCCCCCCCCCAAAGACTCCAAAAAGGGTGGGTACTCTGAGCTGTCACTTGGTGCATAAGCACAAATAACAGTCAGGACCCGTCCCCCCGCCCGAAGACGGAGGGAAGCTACCCTTTCGTCAACCGGGGAAACCACAACATTTGGGCACCAAGACGGGGGGGCAACAAGAATACCCACACTGGCTCGCCGCCTCTCCCCATGAGCAACTCCAGAATAGAATAAGGTCCAGCCTCTCTCGAGATGGATGGTTCCAGAGCCCAAGCTATGCGTTGAGGTGAGCCCGACTATATCTAGTCGGTATCTCTCCACCTCACGCACCAAATCAGGCTCCTTCCCCGCCAGAGAGGTGACATTCCATGTCCCAAGGGTCAGAGTAAGTAGCCGAGGATCGGTCCGACAGAACCCATGCCTTTGGCTGCCACCCAACTCACATTGCACCCGACCCCTAAAACTCCTCCCACGGGTAGTGGGTCCATGGGAGGGCGGACCCATGTCTCCTTTTCGGGCTAGGCCCGGCCAGGCTCCATGGGCATAAGCCCGACCACCAGGCGCTCGCCTTCGAGCCCCTCCCCTAGGCCTGGCTCCAGGAGGGAACCCCGGTGACCCACGTCCGGGCAAGGGAGACTGCTTCCATTGTGTCCTCTGAGATGGCATAGGGGTCTTCTGAATCGCACTTTGTCTGGACCTTCACCCAGGACCTGTTTGCCTTGGGTGACCCTACCAGGGGCATTATGCCCCCGACAACATAGCTCCTAGGATCATTAGGTCACGCAAACCCCTCCACCACAATAAGGTGGCGATTCAGGGAGGGTTTAGATTTTGTCATTTGTCAAATTGCACTTTTCTTCAGCAAATAAAAATTGTGATGTAACAGAGAATGAGTGATGTGGGTGATCCATGAAGTTAGACTCGCGAAGGTGGTGGGACTTGTGAAGGATGTGGTGCATGATCCATCCAGCAGGGACCAGAAGACCAAGTCCAAACATGGACTTGGTAAACACCATCTGCTGTAGGGACAGAAGTGGGAAGTAAAATATTAAACACCTCTTTACAATTTGCTGGATATTGATTGCATTTATGATTTTTTTTTTTTTTTTATATATAAAGGAAATTTTGAATTCTGCATTCAACCCATCCAAAGTGAGCATACGCACACACATGTTAACATAATAATAATAATAATAATAATGGTTTTCCTGTTTTGGCACAAACGTCTTATCTGAAAAGACATGATGGCATGGCACGTTCCTTTTATTATCGTCTCCGTCATGCGTGTGGTTTTGACTCAGCGGTCCATCCATGGTACAACCCTGATCATGTCCAGGGTGTCATGGAAAATGATCATTTCAAGCTTCTTTGGAATCGGCCCATATACAGCCTGAGGAGAATTGAAGCCAACAAACCTGATCTTGTCCTTTTTGATAAATCCAAAGGAATTATTAATATTATTGAATTTTCTGTCCCTTTTGACAGCAATGTGATTGACAAGATTCAGGAGAAGTATGCAAAATATGCAGACCTCGCCTTTGAAATGTCTCGCTTGTATCCAAAGTACAAAGTCTTCCGACTCCCCATTGTTCTCGGTGCTCTCGGTTTGGTACCTCCTGATCTATTAACACAGATCAAGAGTGTGCCTGGGTTTGCTACCGGGAGCACAGCCATTCTGACAGTCTGGGCAATGCAGAAGGCTGCAGTGTTGGGGGGGGTCTCCATATTCTCCGGAAAGTTCTTGGTGGGTTTGACTAGGCAGTGCTTCCTGGGAGAAGTCCCATTCGCTGTCTGGGCTGCTTGTGGAGAGGGTGAGGGCCCTGAGCCTAACCAGTCTGAATGTGCCAGGATCACCCAATCCCTCTCTGCTGCATATAAAGCTTTACTACTACTACTACTACTACTACTACTACTACTAATAATAATAATAATAATAATAATAATAATAATAATAATAATAATGTCCCAGATATCAAGGGGGGTTTACAAATTAGAATTCAACCTGAAAATATATCAGTGACTATGGATGCAACCGTTATGAAGGGGGGATAATATTTGGTTTTAAAACTGTCTAAATGCCTTTGGGTGGGGGGACGGATCCTGATCGTTTGTGCTTATGCACCAAATGACACTTCAGAGTACCCACCCTTCTTGGAGTCTTTAGGAGGTGTTTTGGAGAATGCTCCCCAAGGGGACTCACTTGTTGTCCTGAGAAACGTTCACGCCCATGTGGCAATGATAGTGTGATCTGGAAGGGTGTGATTGGTAGGTACAACCTCTCCAGTTTGAACCCCAATGGTGTATCGTTGTTGGATTTCTGTGTTCGTGACGATTTGTCCATAATTAACACCATATTCGAACATATGCGAATCAGATGATTCGCTGTGGCAACCCCCGAGAAAGGGAAAAAGCCGAAAGGATAGAAGAAGAAGAAGAAGAAGAAGATTCGAACATAAAGGTGTCCATAAGTGCACTTGGCATCAGGACAATGTGAAGAGGGGAGCTGAGCTATCAACCAATGACAAACTGGTGATGAGCTGGCTCGATGTCAGGGGAGGCCGCCCTCCAGACCTGATAGATCCAAGTGTGTAGTTATGGTCTCCTGGGAACATTTGGCAGAATCTCCTGTCAGAGGGGCCTTTCACTCTCACCTCTGGCAGCACTACAACCACATCCCAAAGGATGCGGGTGACATTGAATCCAAATGGGCCATGTTTCATGCCTCCATTATCGAGGCGGCAACCCATAGCAGTGGCCGGAAAGTCATTGGTGCCTGTCATGGTGGTAACCCCCAATCCCGATGGTGGAGGGGGCCGTCCGGCTGAAAAAAGGAGTCCTATCAGGTTTTATTGGCCTGTGGGACTCCAGAGGCAGGCCAAATGTACTGCAGCCAAAGCTGTAACCAATGCAAAATCTCAGGCACGGGAAGGGTTTGGTTAGGGCCTGGAAAGCGGTTATCAGTCGACCTCAAAAACGTTCAGGACCATAATCCGACGCCTCAGGAGGGGAAGCAGTTCACAAATATTGTTTACTGTGGTAGTGGGGAGCTGCTCACCTCGACTGGGGATGTTGTCAGGATGTGGAAGGAATACTTCCAGGACCTCCTCAATCCCACCAACATGCCCTCAGTGGAGGAGGGTGACCCTGGTGGTTTGGTTGGGAGTCCACTCATCACTGGGGCTGAAGTCGCCGAGGTAGTCAAAAACCTCATTGGTAGTCGGGATCCAGGGGTGGATGAGATCTGCCCTGAATAGGTCAGGGCTGTGGATGTTGTAGGACTGTCTTTGTTGACACGTCTCTGCAACATTATGTGGTTACTGGATTGGCAAACCTGAGGGTGTGTTCCAATTATCGTGGAATCACACTACTCAGCCTACTCAGGAAAGTCTTTGCAGCGGTGCTGGAGAGGAGGATCCGACCAATAGTTGAACCTCGGATTCAGGAGGCACAATGTGGTTTTTATCATGGTCATGGCACACGTTCAACCTCCAGTTGAGCTGGCTCGAGCATCTGAATAGAATTCCTCCCAAACACCTCCCTGGTGTGGTGTTTCAGGCATGTCCATCCGAGAAGAGACCACAGGGTCAACTTAGAACACGCTGGAGGGATTATGTCTCTCGACTGGTCTGGAAACGGCTTGGTGTCCACCCGGAAGAACTTATTTAACCATAAACATGCAGAAATATTAAAACATGGAAATGGTAAACTACATGTTTATCCCTGGTCTGACCTTTTCCTTAGGTGGCTTGCAGTAGCTAGATCTGTGATCTTGTTTGTCCAGTTTTACTCATATTATAGCCCAGACCTGTCCTCATAATCCTGGAAACATTTTGGATGTAAATTCTAGGGAGTTGTAATGTGTCTACTCGGTAAGGTCCTCAAATTTAAATCACAAGAGTGACTTGAGATGTATGCATCCTGTTTAGAAACTACAGCAAAATTGACTTTTATCCCAACATTAGGGAGGAGCTTTGAGTCCTAGGCAGTGGGTTATGATGCAAAACTCGGCAGGCTCAAGAGAATAAAGGCACATTTATTTTCCCCCATTAGTTCTATTTTACAGTGGAAAGACATTACATGAATATATTTACATACATAATGCTGGGTCAGATGGCGATCCATCACTAAGTGGTGAACAGAACATGAGGATTAAACATTAGTTTTTGTCTCAGCCTGCAGAACAAGAAAATAATGTCCATCATACAGCAACATCTGGATTTTTTTTGTCCCTGAAGAGGAAATCAAGAGTCATTAAGTTACCACAACAGAAGGATATATAAACTCTGTGGACACTGCAAATATATAAATAACAATTTCATAGTTAGTTCTACATTATGGAACAGTTTTATATAATATATTATAGAATAAGGTGGGAAACAATACTGGGAGTAATACTGTATATTGAACACTGATTTCAAACGAGGGGTACTGTGAACTACATCATGTTCGACAATGTGTTTCTGCATTTTTTAATTATTCATCTGCTTACTCTGCTTTTTTTCTTTTGTTTTGTTTTTAGTAATTTTTATTTTTGTCTTATTTTTATATATATATATATATATATATATATATACATATATAGACATATATATATATATATATATATATATATATATATATATATATATATATATATATATATATATATATATATATATATATACATCTGGTAATTTACACCTTTTAAAATTAACTTGCTTTGAAGAAAGTGAGAGCAGTGGTGGCCTAGTGGCAAAGGTGCTGGATCATTGATCCTAAGGTTGGAGGTTCAAGCCCCACTCTCAACGGGGGTCCCCCCCCCCCCCACACACACACACACACACACAGTGCAGCTAACTGGGTTATCAAAGGTCGGCCATGTCTCTCACTGTCTATGGTGTGAGGCTATAAAAGAACCATTGCTGACTTTTGATAAGAGTAGGCTGCAAAGCCGTCATCGTGTTTCTGCCCTGTGATGGCCTGGTAAGCTGTTCAGGGTGTATTCTGCCCTCGCCTGGAGTCGGCTGGGATGGGCACCAGCCTCCTCGTGACCCTAATTAAGATTAAGTGCTTCAGAAAACGAAGGATTAGAAAGCAGCGTACTGTCGCCCCCATCAGATTGATAATATTATTGCGCGCTCTGCACTTCGAGTTCGGGTGGATTCTGGTGTACTGTACTTGGACTTCCGGTCAATCGGGGTGGTCATAATAGTTTTCCAATGAATTAGAACACAGTATCATTAGTCTAATCTACCCTTACTCTTTTAGAATGTTACTTTTACTTAGTGTGCTGTGTTTATTAACTTTTAGGTTCTAAATATTAGTTTTGTCCTGTGTTGGGATTCTACTTTAAGGATGTCATTAAGAATTAATTACCAGATATTCATATCGAATTTAAGGAAATGGGTATGAACTTTAAAAAAGACAAGGAAAAAATTTTTTTTAAATAATTAAAATATTGTTTGTAAACAGGGCTATTGTTGTTATGAAATCAATTGCACAATATTACTGAAGCCAATATTTAATTTACAGTACTTACTTATACTTTTGCTCGTCTGTTCGTTTTATTATTCATTCATTTACTTCTTTGCCAAACCAGTTAATCTTACTAGGATGGCGGAGAGGCAGCGTCTCATCTCAACGGACTCTTGCTGAAGGCACCCTGAACAGTTTGCCAGTCAATCAGAGGGCTAGCATAGATACACAACCATTCTCACTCACACCTAGGAAATATACAAGCAAGCATGGCAGAACATGCAAATTCCACACAGGAACACCCTTGCTGACCCCAGGACTCAAACCCAGGACCTTCTTGCTTTGAGGTGGACATGGTTTCCACTACACCACCCTGCTGCCCTGTTGTCGTTCATTCATTCATTCATTCATTCATTCATTATCTATGCCAAATAATTATAAATAGTGTCACAGGAAAGCTGGCATCCATTTCAGCCAGCTCTGGGCTAGGGCGGGTTACACTCTTGACAGTTCACAGGCCATCATAGGGCCAACACACATTACAACTCCTCACACTCACATCTATGCGCGATTCGGAACAGTCAATCAGCCTAATGCGCATGTTTTTGGACTATGCGAGGAATCTGGAATACCTGGAAGAAACAGACAAGAGCACGAGGAGAACATGCAAACTCCACATAGAACCTGGAAATCGAACCGTGAGGCAGATGTGCTTGCCAGTGTGCCACTGTGCCGCCGTTCTTGTTCATGCTATTGAAATTTGAATTGTGGTATTAAATATGTTACCTAGAGTCATAGTAAAGCCCTACACTAATGAAAATATATCCGAAATTCCAAAGCATAGAATGAAAAATGATTTTCAGTCATTCTGACAAAGGTGAAACTAGAAACCTAAGGTTGCAGTGGGTGCAGGGTCAACAAATTGAACAGATAAAGAATGGAACAATGTCGTCTGATCTAATTAATTGTGATTTGTGCTGAAGTACACAGATCGTAAGGTCAGAATTCGGTGCAGACAGCATGAATCAACAGTAAGACTGGTGAGGGTTGTGTAATGGTTTGAGCCACATCTTCACATTCATGGCTGAAGTATCGTTGAGCAGGGCACCTAACCCCCAACTGTTCTCTGGGTCCCCCATTGCTCATTGTGTGTGTGTGTGTGTGTGTGTGTGTGTGTGTGTGTGTGTATGTGTGTGTTCACTTTAGATGGGTTAATGCAGAGGGAATAATTTCCCTTTGAGATGAATTCAGTATGTATAGCAAAAAAAGAAAGAAAGAAAGTACAGAAAAAAGAAAAACAACTTATCTCACTTACTTTGGGTAAAAATTGCGATATAACTTATAGGAATGTTCCCAACATCTTGGGAATACATGCAATGAAAACTAAAGCTGTTTTGAGACCAAATGGATTCCCTTGCTAGTGTTAGTATATATAAATATATATATATATATATATATATATATATAAATTGTTCTGTGATCATATATTAAAGAAGCTGGGTCATGATTTTTACTTAATTCAGTTGCTTATAATTCACATAAATATTCAAAGAATGTTAAAAATTCTGATCTATAGCCATTCAACTGCAAATCACTGCAGTAGCCTGGCAAGGGTGTAATCTACTCTTGCCCAGAGACAGCTGAGATGAGCACCAGCCTCCCTACCACCCTGATTATGATTAAGCTGTTCATAAAATGAATGAATGAATGAATGAACTTCAAATCACATAGGGTTAAAGTTTCTAATAGTAGCCTTGAGCAAATGGAAATAGATAGCAACATCGACTTTTGAAAATACAGTAGTGTTGGGCAAAACAGTTTTCAAAAATTGAAATACGAGCTGCAGAGTCCAAGTACATTGAATGCACGCATCAAGTTCATGTCTGTTAGCCATCATAAACTAAATTTACATTTATATGAATGGTTATTTTTTGCTTGATAATTTCATTGATGCCATCTAGGCTAATTTATTCAAACCGTCGTGACACAGTCAGTATAATTTAAAGACTTAATTCACTTCACTCACTTATCCCTTAACATCCGGGGATGTTGTTGGGGCTGGCCTGGCGGCGCCCATCCCTCTCCAGGTCGTGGAAACACGCTGACAGCTTTACAGCCTACTCTTTACGAAAGTCAGCAATGGTTCTTTTACATGTCTCTCACCACAGACAGTGAGAGACATGGCCTGCCTTTGATGACCCAGTTAGTTGCATTGGGGGGACAGTGACAGCCCTGTGGGGACTCGAACCCCCAACCTTAGGATCAGCGATCCTGCGCCCTAACCACTAGACCACTACTGCCAGAAATGTAATTATTTATGGTAATTATTACATTGATTTTTTTTTTTTTAAGATCAAATAGAACAGCTAGATTTTATAAATAACACACACACACACACACACACACACACACACACACACACATATATATATATATATATATATATATATATATATATATATATATATATATATATATATATAAGATAAGATAAGATAAGATACAGCTTTATTAATCTCACAATGGAGAAATTCACTGTTACAGGCTCTTGAGGTACTATCAGTAGGGGGTGCAAAAATAGATACAAGTACAAACATACACACATACATATATTATATAAGTAAATAAATAAATAGATACATAAATAGTATAAATTACTAAACAATAAAAGAAAAGAATGGAGCAACTTTATAGACTGGCCTATATTAAAGTGTAATGTATCTGAGTGCAGAGTAGATGGGTTGATATGGTTCACAGTCAGTCATATATACATATATAGAGGATTTTCTGAGTAGATCCTTCCGTAGGAGAGTGCTCAATACTTTTTGGTAGAGCAAATAGCAAAAATAAAAGGACAGGACAAAGACTTTCTATTGAAACTCCATTTATCACTACAGATCTGTTTCGAGGGGTGGTGAAACCATCCTCTCTCTTCAGGTGATTATAGAAGAATCTTGAACTAAGATACCTTCTACCTTATAGAAGAATGGTATAGAATCTTCTATAATCACCTGAAGAGCGAGGATGGTTTCACCACCCCTCGAAACAGATCTGTAGTGATAAATGGAGTTTCAATAGAAAGTCTTTGTCCTGTCCTTTTATTTTTTTTATATACATATATATATATATGTATATATACATGTATGTATGTATATACCAAGAGTTAGGAATGTTATGAATGTTACATGTTATGAAGCCAATCTTTCTTAAGAAAATACATTTTTAATGATTTATTATTATTATTATTATTATTATTATTATTATTATTATTATCACCATTACTGTTATTATACGATGGTCTGGCGAGCTGTCCAGGGTGTACTGCCCTCGCCCAGAGTTGGCTGAGATGGGCGCCAACCGCCCAGCGACCCTAATTAGACTTAAACGGTTCAGCAAATGAATGAAAGAACAACAACAATAATAATAATAATAATAATAATAATAATAATAATAATAATAATAATAACGACAATGGAAGTGTGTTAATGTGTTATCTTTTCATTGAATCCCAAATCACTTTCTGCACCCTATCTAAATGGAAGTACAATAATGACATCCACACACTTTCTAGTGCACTATGTATCCAGCAGAGAGCTATTTTGGATTAGGGATTTTCTCATTCTTTTGTCAATGGGGCGTGAGGAGTTGTGCATTCCTTTTATTCACCGCACGGTGGCGACAGAAGACACATAAAGCGGCGCTCCATTGAGAGATCGGTGGAGTCGCTGAAACACAGCTCGGTAACGTCATTTGCCACCGCAGGGCCACAACAACACGGGGCTGATCGGAGCAGGCAGGCGGAGAAAAGGTTTCTTAAAAAGAAAAGGGGTGGGGAAAAAAAAAATAATAAATCACTTCCACATCAACGTGTTTACTTTGGACCGGCCAACATACCGGTGAAGTTCGGGTTGCGAGTCGGCGTTAGAATGATTTTTGAGCGAGATCCGAGTCCTAAAGAGGACGGGAAGTGTCTTTGTGGTTTCGTGTTTGTTGAAAGGAATCTCTAAACTTAACAAGCGGCAGCACAGATAGAGAGAGAGAGAGAGAGAGAGAGAGAGAGAGAGCATTCAGCGCCAAAGAGAATCTGATTCAGCGATGAAAAGGTAAAGCTTTATTCTTCCGAACTTTCAGTGTGAACTGATTGTCTCTCTCTCTCTCTCTCTCTCTCTCTCTCTCTGCGAATCTGTTCCCGTATAAAAAAGACTAATGGATGTATAGTCCTGATGATGTCTTTGGGTTTCTTGCTGGTCGCTTGCATGCAGCTCTCGATCCGAGTGATTCGGTTCGGGTAGAACGGAAGGATTCGGTCTGTTTCATTGTAACCTGAGCTCGGTGTCGAAAACGCTCGCGCAGACAAAGCCGTGCTGATTGCTGTCCCTCGTCTCCTGAGATTCAGCATCCTTGGGTGTCCTGAGCTTTCACTCATGTCTTCTGATCTGTGATCTCGTTTCTTCTGGTCTCGGTTCCGAACGGCCCGGCCCGCTTGTGCAAATTCGATCTGAGAGGTTCGAGATTGTTCAGAAAGCATCGCACTGTGTATGAGCCGCTGCAATGTGGAGCAGCAGCCTGGTTTACACACACACAGGTAGCCCATGCAGGTAGGTCCAGCCCTGTGTGTGTGTGTGTGTGTGTGTGTGTGGGGCTGAAGCACAGATCATCTCAGGTTTGTTGATGGTACTGAATTTAGTGTCTGTGATTGATGACTTATACTGACATGAATTATCAACAAATACGTAAATGTTGTTGTCCATGTCCCAGAATGGAAAGTAATGATGCTGCTGAGCATGAGGAGGTCATGAGTGTAAAAATAGAGGGAACTGATATGGTGCCACCTTAGAATCGAATGGAAGTTGGCCAAATGCATGGCCATGGCTTTTGTTGCATAATCCTGATTGCTACTGCTGAAGGTTCGAGGAGTCAGGCAGTGTGTCCAAACACTAGTTTGCAGCTGTGTCCTCTACCACACACACACACACACACACACAGAAATGGAGGTGATCTAGGTTCTCACAAAGCCAACTGTTATTTGAGCACAATCACTCAATACCCTTTTTTTTTTTAGATAAACTCCACTCCATAATTTTACTTGATGCTGAATCCATTGCTTAAGACTCCAAGGGTTCATCTAACAAAATGTCTCAATGGTTGTAATTTAGTTTTGTACATCTAAAAGAATCCCTTTTGTGTAATTGTAGATGGTGTCCTCCAGTTTGGTTCTGTGGGAAACCCATTTCGAAGGGGTCTCATTATAATTTAATTTTAGAAAGCATCAGGGGTGTCTCTTGGGCTACCTTAGATTCAGGTAGGATGATGAAAGCCGTGTAAATTACAGCTCTTTATGTAATGTTCGTGTTGTATTTCTGACCCAGTAATTATCTCTACTCCGTTGGGGAGGTTGGGGTTGGGTTGTAATTTAGAAACATTGGTTTTTGCTCTTGAATGGAGCCTCCATTGGTCATGTGCAATTGTGATTAATCTGTACTGTTATGTAGTTGGACCACTTATTAACCGTGATAAGAAATCCTAAAGGAGACAACAACCTCAAACCAACAGCAGCAGTTCAGATCCGGATCACTGATGACTAGAACTGCATTATCAGTAACTAAAGGAGAGTCATCGTCATCATCTTCTCTATTGGTGCGACGGCAGTGTTTTGTTAAAGTATTCCATTCTTAAGCTCTCCTGATGTGGCTTTCCATACCATCATTCATTTATTGATGGCTTCCTTAATTGTGCTGTGTTAGGCTGATTAGTTGGAGCAACATTTCAAGTCACCAAGTTTGGAGTATGTTTGTATTTATTTATTTATTTATTTGGTGTGATGAACAGGTGGCAGTGGTGGCCTGGTGGTGTAGGGTGCTGGATTGCTGATCCTAAGGTTGGGGGTTCGAGTCCCACTCTCCACAAGGTTGTCACTGTCGTCCACTGTCAGTGCAGCTAATTGGGTTATCAAAGGCCGGCCATGTTTCTCACTGTCTATCTATAGTTTGAGGTTCATGTAAAAGAACCATTGCAGACTTTCGACAAGAGTAGCTGCAAAGCCGTCAGCGTGTTTCTGTCCCTTGCTGGTCCCTTGGGTTGTGTCAGGAAGGGCATCCGCGTAAAAAAAAAAAAAAAAAAACTACGCCAAATCAAACATGCGAATTATTCGCTATGGTGACCCCTGAGAAAGGCGAAAAAAGCTGAAAGGAAATCTCATCTGGTGTGATGAACAGAGTTTCAGTGGTTTATGCATTTTCTTAAGTTTGGTACAGTCAATCCAGCGACACTAGCAACCATGTTTAAAATACCTTAATTTATTTACTGACTGGCTTAATACTACTAGGGTCACTGGGAGGCTGAAGCCTATCATAGTTGACTCGGTATGAAGGAGAGGTACACCCTGGAAAGCTCACCAGTCCATTCCAGGACCAAAACAATCACTTGTACTTGCAGCTTGCATGAATTTGGAGCAGCCAATTAACCTAAAGTGCAGGTCTTTATGATGCTGTGGGGGTGGGGGGTGGGGGGTCAACTGTTTGATATGGTTGCTTGTCTTTTTTTATTTATTTTTATTAAAGAGAGATGGTCCTTTAAACAAAACATTAGTTATTGTTGCCAAAACTGGCTGAAAAATACATTGCTTTTTTAATTTTTTTTCTTTCTTTTTCTGTTTTCCTTCTCTCTTCTTGCACGCCTTAAAACAGGTGTGGCCAACCTGTGGCTTTCGAGCCGTATGTGGCTTTTTGTCTAGTTTCATGCGGCTTTTATGTTCATATCACAGTTTGTGGGTTTTGTAATGTGTGTGTGTGTGTGTGTGTGTGTTCGCTTCGCTCGAGTTCAATATGGTATTATTGTCAAATGCTTATGTACGTGAGATGAAAATACTGCAAAGCTTCCCAGTATGGGTGAGATCATTTCGGTCAACAATTTGTCAAATTTGCTCTTAAAATGGTAGAAAAAAAATGCACAGTAAAATGAAATTATGAAGATGATCAAACGATATTTTTAAGAGTGGGAGAGGGTTTTTTTTTTTTTTTTTTTAATTTTTTAAAATTAAAAAAAAAAAAAACATTTTTGAATGTAATGGAACGCCATTGTGCCTTTTATATATATCGGGCGTCATTGGCTCATTTCAAAACTTCAAGTCTTCAGCGCCACTTCAGCTCACTGCATGCTTTGACCAGGAATTTCCTAAAGAGACTGAACTTCGCAAGTACAGTTGTTCACTTTTGAAAGTCAGGCAGAAACGCAGATAGTTTTTCCAAATATTTACAAAGCGCTCAGAGACCATAACACTTGCATCGTATCAACTGGCTTGGAACATTACACAGGCCAAAACGCCATACAATGAAGGAGAGTTCATTATAAAATCCCTCAGTGACGTTGTTGAAATCTTGTCTCCTGAAAACGACAAACTAAAACGCATGGTATCGGACGTCCAACTGTCTCGCCACACTGTTGAACACAGAATATTGGACATTAACACGGCTATTGAATCACAGCTGCAGTCCAACCTTCAAAGATGTATTTTATGGCGTGTGTGAATTTACAGTGTGTGTGTGTGATGTGGTTCTTTGTGGTAACGCAGTAAAAAATGTGGCTCTTGGCTCTGATTGGTTGGCCACCCCTGCCTTAGTGTTAAAAAAAATTAAACTTTTAATATCATTTTCAGAGTCAAGGTGAAAGTGGAGTTGTATGAAAATATTTTTAGGGCAACCTCCTTTTTAAATGGCATGGAAAATGTTGACAGCATGTGTCACTGGTCTGTTTAAAGCAGTATTTTAAACCTAATACTGTGTGTGGGTTTTTTTTTTTGTTTTTTGGGGTTTTTTTGTGCACACACGGGTGTGTGTGGTTTTGTATTTTGTTGTTTGTTTGGTTTTTGGTTTTTAAGCACCACCTTGTATTCTTGTCCTGTTATGGCATTCATTGAAAAAATAGAATACAGTGGTACCTCACCTTATGATAGTCCCAGCAAACGAAAAATCCAGGTTACGAAAAACATTTTCCAAAATTTTTTTGTCTCTGTATATGAAACAAGTTCTCCTTACGAAACATTCGAACACGCCATTGAAACATTCAAACAATGCACGAGCTGCTCTCCCATTGACAATCTTCTAACATCCTACCCCGCTGGCCTCCCATTGGCTAGGAGGCATGACGCAACTCCCTCCCATTGACTATCTCCCAATATCCCGCCACGCTGGCCTCCCATTGGCTAGGAGGGATGACGCGGCTCCCTTGAGCAGCAGCTTGTTCATGAGTTTTTCGAGTGTGCTCGTTGCAACTTTATTTTTTGGCTCAGGCTTTTAACCTTGCATAAACATTTGTAAGATTATAACTCTGCTAAGAAGACATGGGCAAGTCAAAAAAAAAAAAAATTCAAACAATGCACGAGTTGCTCCCCCATTGGCTATCTCCCAACATCCCACCCAACTGGCCTCCCATTAGCTAGGAGGGATGATGCAGCTCCCTTGAGCAGCAGCTTGTTCATGAGTTTTTCGAGTGTGCTCTTTGCAACTTTATTTTTTGGCTCAGGCTTTTAACCTTGCATAAACATTTGTAAGATTATAACTCTGCTAAGAAGACATGGTCAACACTAAGTAAGTACCTTAAAAGGTATGCTTTTATCAATATTAAAGGGTTTTATTGGGGGCCTTGGAACGAATCACGCGTTTTACATGTAAAATGCGGTTCTACTTACGAAAAATCCAGGTTACGAAAAATGCTCTGGAACGGATTAATTTCGTAAGGTGAGGTACCACTGTACTTGTTTTTAAAATTAATTAAAAAAAAATTTTCCCCCGTTTCCTGTCTTGGGTTTAAATAATAAATCTGCCAAACAAGGAATAAAAAAAAAAATGGCCTGATGGTGAAAACTGTCCTTTGTGTAATGATCTACTGTAGTTAATGATTTTTGTGTTTCGCTGCCTTTGGTGAAAGATTGTAGTAACAACAGGAACAAGAGAGTACAGTATGCTTCTTATCCATAAAGGCTGTGTTTGGATGTAAGGTTTTTGTGTATTGTGGCTATAGGCTCTCACGTGCGCACACTCGGGCTTTATATGGCTCGTTAGAAAGGGGGAAGACTACAGTTCAAAACCTATCGGGTATTTTAATTGTACTCTCAAGTTCACACACGTTCAGTGGTCCTACTGATAAGGTTTTTTTTTTTGTTTGTTTGTTTGTTTGTTTTTTTTAACCTGTAGGTAATTGCCTGAGTGTTTAACCGGCTCTCTGTATTAACCATTTGCTCAAATTGTACACTGAACTTTTTTCTGCTTTTTGAATCTGTGGGTTTTTTTTTTTTTTTAACCTTTTGTCCTACAGCATCTAACAGTGTGTGGTTTGTGTAGTTTTCTGCTGTCGGCCCCTGTGTGGGCTAAACATGAATGTGATCCACACAGGCTGCCATTGTTTAGCCTTTCTGTCTGAATGAGAAGTGTTGACATTGCTGTATGTTGCGCGCCAACCTCAGGGAAATGTATAGCTGCCTGTTCCTTATTAGGTGGTATGTGCAGCAGAAAGATTTAAACCTGTCAATTCAGCAGTTTCTGCTGTGGGGGCCGGCACTGATACAAGCATCAAAAAAATCCAATTAAAGTGCACTCTACATTATGTGTCGCATTTTCATAGATTTGTATTTTATGTAAAGCACTGTAAGTAACTATCATTTCTTTTTACAACTGTAAATTAGTGTTTTTGAACTTTACATGGAAGTTTCATCGTTGTGGTACCAGTATTTTTGCACATTTCTAAATGTTCTGAATCAGTCAGGGTGTACTGAGTATTGGTGGCGGTATTGAAGTTGACATCATTCATTTCGATATCACTATTGGGGCTGCAGGAGGGCTAAAACCAATCCCAAGTGACACTGCATCAGGGGTGGGGTATAACGGTAATCTAGTGTGTACTGAATCTGGAAGGACAGACTGCCAAACACTCGCATTCACACCTGTGGACCATTGGGTGTAGCCAGGTGACTTAATCCACTGTGGATTGCATGTGGAAGCTGGAGGAAACTCGAGCAGGAATGGGAAGTCCATGCAAACTAAACACACACAGACTGTGGATGGGTGGCAAATTCAAACCTATAATCCGTTTGCTGTGAGACAACATTGCTATCTTCTACAATGCAAAAGTTGATTAAAAATTGCTTTGGCATTTGAATCTTCAGGGAATTATTTGATCTTGGAATAAAGAGTGACCACACCTGTGCGTGTTAGCAGGCTTGGAGCTGAGAGTACGCCCGTGGCCCACAGCTGTCATACAGATCAAGCGGAGCCACTGATAAACCTTCCATGGAGTCAGATGTTTGTGTGCATGTTCTGATGGTTTGTCAGCTTGTCTCTGCATCTCTGGCATGTAACTTGGCAGTGACATGCTCACACTTATTGGCATGAGCCAAACAAGTGAAGCTGATTCCTGTTTGAGTTCCTCTTTGCAATACTCTAAGCACTCCTCAATCTCGTTCTGCTGACATGGGGTGCATACATGTGCCTTTATTCTATTTGAATTGAATCCTGATGCCTTATCTCTCCCTGCTGTAGATGAGAACCAAGAGTGTCCAATTTGGTCTCCATTCAGTTCTGAGTGACTTTAAAGGTATTTTGATCACCTGATGGATTTGAACCCAACATGCTGTGAAGTCTGGTTGCTGACGGTTGTATCTATATAATCTGTATCTCTTTGGAGAATCATTGGTTAAACAAGTTTCCGAGATGCAGACAAAGCAACAGGACGGACTTGTAGCACTGCAGACATTTTAGACAAACATAAGAGTCTGTTGACTGTGCACACACATTGAGTAGTTTTCAGTATTTAGCTGTCTCTTGTATTAGTTTTGTTTTTTTTTTTTGTTGTTTTTTTTTTTCCCCAATGTGAAATCACCTTGGTTGTCTGGCTTTGTACATTCAGGCATGTAAAAACAGCAATCACCCTCAAAGGCGAACACGTGTACTAAGCTCAAGGGCATAAGATTGCAGTGAGAAATTGTTGGCATGCTGGTTCTGCTTGGTGTGCAATCCAGTAATGTGGCATATCAACCAAAACAGATGCAAATATAAAGTGGCCCTTGCCCAATTTTTTTTTCCTGAATTTTTTTTGTGGCAAAATGAAATAGTGAACAGAATTGAGCACATTATCAGCCAGCTCATAGTGTCAGAGTTGAAACCGCCCACTTTTAAATTTTTTTTTTTTTTTTTTTTTTTTTTAATAAATCTATAAATATATTCACACCACAGTGTACTGTTTATCTGCTCTTGCAGACACAAGTCATATCTATACTAAAGAAATTCGACTCGCAGGTCACATTTGTAAAGTGGTTACACAAGCGCTAACCAATTCTTCCCGATGGAATTATGCCTTAAGGATGCCATCAGCTTACTTCAATAGAGACCACTTTTGTTTCTTAGCTTAAATAAAGCCTCAATTTAGAGAGCTGTTATGTGTTTCCATTTTATCTATTTAGATTTTTTTTAACACTTTTTAAACTACTAAATATTGATACATTCTTGAACAGATGTGTTGGATAACACCACCATGTCAATTAAGAAGGTTATTGCATTTTAAAATTTTTACCCAGGGCTGTCTGGACTCATTATGAACATTATTAGCAGAGCACGTTAGTACAGACGCTCCCCGACTTGTGCTCATCCGTCTTACGTTTTTTTTCGATTTGACTTTTTTTTTTTTTTTTTTTCTTCAAAAAGTCAAATTTTGAGTACGAGACGTTCCTACGTACTACACTGATGTAATGATGCTGCGTTCACTGTTTACAAACGACAGACTGAACGTGCCCTGTTGCGTCCCAGTTCACTGTGTGTTACCCTTGTGTTACGACGTCGTCTCTGTGATCTTTGTGTTTACACTGATTGTGGACTTTTGTAACCCTAAGCAAATATGGTTGGTCAGAAGCATATGCCTTCTATCTGCTTGGATTTGCGCAATCTACCATGCATACTCAGTTAAGCAATGAGAGTTGTAAAATGAATGAAAACCCGAATCCAGAAAAGAGAACTCTCCGCTCTGCTGGTGATTCACATCAGTGCAGGCTGAGTACTAAATGAGTATTCAACGGCACCCTTGCTCACTTGAAAGACCAGAAGTCTGTATAAACCGCACTTTGTCTAAAGCACAAGCAAGTCAACTACTTTCGGTGGCGCGCCTCACATATTGTAAGCGTTGATTGGCTGTTTTAAGCTTAATGTAAAGTGACTCGGCTCAGCTTCATGTAAAGTGACCATCCGTCGACCATCGGAACCATTTACAAGCAGAAAGATTGCATCATAGAGAATGTTAAAGGTTATATTTGATATGTGATGGGTGAATTTGATTAAAATGTATCTATTTGAAATTATTTTGCTTGAATTTATTTTAAATTAATGTTTATTATTTGATATTATTTTACAATGTAACGTTTATAATAATTGATTTAGGGGTGTTTTGAGATACGGTAATGGTATTTATGGATGTATAGTACAGTATGAACGTCATACGTCACTGGAACATACAGTAACAACTTGCGTATTTTTTATTTTTTTTTCAACTTGCGTTCGTCCGTCTGGAACCAAACAAAAACGTAAGTTGGGGAGCGTCTGTATATCATAATGTGTTGGGCTATCTGATTAGCTGGTCCTGCCTCACTGCTCGCTAGTGCACAGTTGTATCCTCACTGTTATAGCATTGTCATCAGACAGCCCCACCTTGAGCATGCAGCTCTCAGGTGACTAATCAGAGCAGAGTAGGCACAGAGAGCAGAAAGACCATAAATAGGAGGAAGCCAAACAGACCATTCAGCATGCACACTCAATCATCGTTTCAGGGAGAGGTGTGAAAGCAGCCTCCTGAAGAACTGAGGGTTTGTTTGGTTTTTTTAGTCTTTTATTTATCATTTTATTTTTGGCAGATTTAAGAATTGTACTTTCGTGCTCCACTGGTGTCTAAAATGAAAAATAAAGCTCTGAAAATAGGTGTAATATCTGACCTTTTAAACTATTTCTCTTTTCACTAAAGCTCAATACCAAAATTTTGAGCCATTTATCATTGCAGTTGAAGATCGTCAGAACGACAAGTAATTTCCTATCCATCGTGGAGAATAGTATCAAAACACTGAGCAGTTCTCATCTCCGGTGAAGGGTGTTATCAGCACTTATTTTATTCCAACATGCACAATCAGGACAAATGATCTCCTTATCCAAAAAGGAAATGTCATAACATCAGCTGCGTAAGGTAAAGGAATGAGGTGGGGGGGATTCGAAAAAGGAACAAGTGCCTAGTAATAATTTGGTACTTTTGCATGCTTGCCTAAACAGAGTTTCTAACACCTGTGATGCAGTGGGGTTTTCGCCATGAAATCTTAGGCTAATTGTTTACTTTAAACTGTTGGCTAAATGCTAGTGATTGTGGAGTGCTTCTTTTGTATACTTTTTATATTCTCTATAATTTGAAGTGAAATACTTCAACAGTTACAGTAGTTCCACTCCACTAATTTGATTGGTCCTGCAGAATTTCCGATGTCTCATAGTGGTGTTATGATCTGATATATCAGTGTTTTTTACTCTGATCATGCTTTTCCAGTGTAAAATTTTAATTAATTTAAAATATACGAAACTGTAGTACTAAGGACAATGGTGGCTAACTATAATTTTCAAGTAGGTAACTAAACTTGAAGCATGCAAGAGGACATGTATTTTCTTTTTAATTTAAGTTTTCATCAGTTCATTTTCTGTAACCACTTAATCCTAATTAGGGTTGTGGGGAAGCTGGTGCCCATCCCAGCCAACTTCGGGTGAGGACAGAGTACACCCTGGACAGCTCACCTGGCCATCGCAGGGCGGAAACACACTGATGGCTTTGCAGCCTACTCTTGTCGAAAGTCAGCAATGTTTTTTTTACATGCCTCTTACCATAGACAGTGAGACATGGCCGGCCTTTGATAACCCAGTTAGCTGCACTGGGGGTGACAGTGACAACCTTGTGGAGAGTGGGACTCGAACCCCCAACCTTAGGATCAGCGATCCAGCGCCCTATACCACTAGACCACCACTGCCCTAATTTAAGTTTCATTTATCAGAAATAGTCTTGACCTGAGCTAGGCAGCTAGTATACATGCTATAAAATGAGTGTGGCATCTGCCATCAAAAATATTGATGTATCTAAAACATTAGTCAGTTTATATTTATTTCTTGTTTGTAAAACTGATGGCTAATAAATTCACACTTTTTAATAAATCCTTTTTTTCTGAATTGTTAGTGATTAGCGACAGGATTCTGTCTTCAGTCTTTTGTCTCTGATAATACACAGCTATCCACATATTCAGTCCAGCATTACTCCCCTGTGTGTGATACTGTTCAGTAAATTAATATACCTCTTTATTACCACACTGCATCAAGTACTTGTGTTTAAGACATGGTAGATTTAAAATTTATTACAATGTTCTAAAGTGAGTGAATCCTTCACATGAAGCTTTTGTTAGTCACTCCCTTCTCATACTCACCCACCCCATCCCCTGGATTAGGAAGTGTTTCCAACCAAATTATTCATGGCATGCTGTGTCAGTGGAGTGTCAAAATCCTGCATACCTGGTGTAAACAAGGCAGACGTGGAATGAATGTGCAGGATGGTTAGAATGTTGTGATGTTCATGGAATCTTGACTGTAGTTTACATTTACAGCATTTAGCAGATGCTCTTATTCAGAGTGACGTACAGAAGTGCTTTAAAGTGTGTGTGTGTGTCTCTCTGAAGAAATCAACATGATCGAGACAGAAATAGTGAGAAGAGAATGACAGGCATTTGTCCATGGTTACTCCAAGGCTTAGTGCAGTGCCTGAAGGAGAGATCACGGCATCAAAGGAGATTGCAAGATCTTGATGTGGGGATGAGTCGGCTGGAATGAGCAGCAATTCAATCTTGCTGGGATTAAGCTTCAGCTGGTGTGCTGTCATCCATGAGGAGATACTTGCCAGACATGCAGAGATCTGGGCAGAAATATTAGTGTCTGAGGAAGGAAAAGAGAAAACAAGTTGATTGTCATCTGCTTAGCAGTGGTATGAGAATCCATGTGAGGGTATGACATCACAGAGGAACCTAGTATAAAGAGGAAACAAAAGTGAGCCGGGAACTGAGCCCTGGGGAACACCAGTGGAAAGTTGGCATAGAGATGATGAGTAACCGCATATGAGTGACCTACCACTTAGGAAGCAAGCCATTGCCATGCTGCACCACAAATTCCTAGATTCCTGAGAATGGACCGACGAGTCTTGCGGTCGACTGTGTCAAATGCGCCTGAAAGGTCGAGGAGGATGAGGACTGATGACATCATCTGGGTTGATCTTATAGCATGTAGTATCTCTGTGGAATGTCCGGCTTTGAAGCCAGACTGATTAGGATCAAGGAGGTTATTCTATAAAAGATAGAAAGACATTTGGTTCTAAATATTGTGTTTGAGAATTTTAGAAAGAGAAGTGATACTGGTGTGTAGTTGCTGATGTCTGATTGATCCAGACAGGGTTTCTTTTAAGATGGGTAAAACCCTGGCACTCTTGAATGATGTTGTTACATGACCAAATGATATGGAGTGATTAATGATGGTGGATGTAAAGGGAAGCAGGTCTTGCGAGATGGTTTGAAGTATTGTGGAGGGAATTGTCCAGTGAGCAGGTGGTAGGCTTGAATGATATAACTTGCTGGATGCCTTCATTTGTGAGAAAACTGTACAGGGGAACACTGTTGTGTAGGGGTTGGAGTGGGAGTAAATGTCTGAAGGATTTGTTTATTTTTCCAAAGAGGTCAGCAAAGTCTTCAGCAGTGAGCAGGATGGGAAAGGTGGAGCAGATGGATTGAGTAAGGATGAAAAGATGTGGAGTTTGTATGGGTCTTGTGCAGCACTGTCCAACTTTTTCTTGTAGAAGGCTGTCTTAATATAAGTCACGTCAGATGAAAATGTCAGAAATCCAGATCTGACTCAAGCCGAGATTTCTTTCAGTTTCTCTCAGCTTCAGAGTTGTCTTTGATTGCTTTGTGGTACCTTTGAGAGCCAAGGAGCAGAACAAGAAATTGTCTTGCATTTTGTAGGTAATGGGCAGAGGATAGCCATGGAACCAGAGTGTGTAGAGAGGAAAGTGTCCATAGCAGATTCTAGTGGTAGGGAAGAAAAGGAGGCTGGGTTAGGAAGATAAAGTACAGGAAGCAACAGATGAATGAAATACAGTGTTGAGGTTTTGTCGAGTGGGGCAAGAAAACTGAAAGCCAGCATTAGAATGGGTACGTTGATCGTAAAGGAAACCAAGTGGTGGTCAGAGATGTGGTGTAACATTAATGGCTTTGACTGGGAAGGGTCAAATGGAAAAAAGAGCCAAGAGATTCCCTCCTTTGTGTGTTGGAGAGCAGTTTAAAAGTTAAAGAAAAAGAATGAAGTGGAAGAAGGCAAGAGGACTCCAGCTTCTCAGAGGGGAGATTGAAGTCTCTCAGAAGAGTGAGTGGGGTGATGTTAGTGGGGAATATCCTGAGGTGTTTTTGTTCATTTCTTCCAGAAAGTGTCCTGGGGTCCAGGAGGATGGTGAATAACAATGAGGAGGTCAACTGGAGAAGAGACTTTTGACTGCATGAAGGTGAAAGGATGGGATGGCTAAATGAGACACAAAGTGGTGTGAAGAACCAACTCCGAGACAGGAGTAGACCTGTACCACCACCTCTCCCAGTTAGTCATGGAATATGAGAGGAATCCTAAACAGAGGAAAGAGCTGCTGGTGTAGCAGAGTTGTGTGAGGAAATCCAGGTTTCAGTTAGAACACAACAGTCAAGAGTAGTTAGAAGCAATTGCGGAGATGAAATCGACCTTTTCCACAGCAGATTGGCAGAGTCCTTCTGCCACCCTTGTTTGAGATTACAAAATCAGTAGAGGGTAGGTAAGGTTTCTGAGAGTACATCTAAGAAAAGTAAGAACAGTAATGGGCTTAAGGCAAGAAAACTATTAAATTACCACAATTCAAGTTCTTGTGGGTTTTGTTTGTTTTAACAGGTCTGTATTGCTATCTTTGTGGGTTCTGACCCAAATTCACCCCTGAAGGAAGCCTGAAACTAAGCACATTAAGTCTACAGAACCGGCTAAGAGTCCGAAACTTAAAAATATTACAGACAACAACCAAGTCCAACTCGGGCAAGTAGATAGTAATACAAAAGTCACAATCCTACCTTACCAGAAGAAAAATCCAGGATAGAACTTGAAGCATGCAGTATATGTGGTGAAAGACCTCATGTTTAGTATTGATTTGGTCATTTCCAATTATTTCGATCTCTATTTTATTGACAAAAGCTGGGGGTGGGGGAGTTGGAGATGGGTCCATAGGGTCACTCCCAGACACATCTCAGCCAGTTGCCTGGTCTTGTCCCTTCTCATTAGTGTCACATTATCCAGCCTCAGTCGTTATCACAACAGCTTCAAAACACCCACAGACATACACCAGACAATTTCCAACCTGACTGAATTACAATAGCTGTACTCGATGCATAGGTTTGTTTAATTTGGTCTGTTAAATTGCAACCATCATGTTATCTGTTTGGATTTTTTTTATGGTCCTCAATACTGTATATTAATCCTACAGATTTCAGCAATCTTATAAGAGAATTACAAGTCCTACTGTGACATACTTGAAGCTAATAAATGTGGGTATAACAAGTATGTAGACTGTACAATATGTATGAAGGTAGTAAACTGTGCAATGATATCTACTTAACTATTACCAGTTAGTATTAAAGAGATCCATCACAGGAAAGTGAGTCATAAATATTTAATTTTGCATTATTTGTACCCTTATAGCTGTTTTCCTGTTTTAAAACGGTACCAAATGTTTTAATTTGTCTAGTTTTGGAGTAACGAACCCAAACCTGGCAGGAAATTTCAGCCTTTTAAGCATGCAGCTTTCAAGAAAATTGTTTAAAGTTCAAGAAAGTATTGAATAACTTCCAAATAATAGTTTTCTGTGATGCGTCACATTTGTTGTCCTCACTGCAATGGTGGTGATCCGCATGTTGGGGGTGTGGGGGTTGTCAGATAGGACATGCCATTTAAACAGAACCTTTGCTGCCACAAATCAACAGTTTTATTGATTGCTGATTCCTTTGTTTAGTCTCCATGCTCTTTGGGTTTTGCATGCCTTGCTTAAGTCAAGTCATGTCATGTCATGTGTATTTTTATTGGCTAGTTAGTAGACTTGGGCCATTGCGGCATACACTGAGGTGGGTCATCCTAAATATTGTGATGTCAGATGATTGCATATTATCATTATCTTTAGTCATACGATAGCCTTTGAACCTCACTGTCTATTAACCCCTCCCACAGTATGACATGGGACAACTGTTTAGGAGATACAGTCAAGGAAACCACCACTACTGTGTCATGTTGGGCTTTCATCTGGGACAACTTTATTATACAGTGTTTATTGAACTAGATCTGTTAGAATATTGAGAAGGGAATTGAGTTGATGTGATGTTTGTGGTGAAGGAGTGCTGAGCACGGATTAAGTGCTGGGTAAAAGCTTGTTTCACTCTGCTGAGCATTTGACCGGTTATACGACTAAGAAGAATGAGAATGGGGATACAACATAAATACCAGTCTGAGCTAACCCAGATCCCCAGAACACTTCCCACCGTGTGTGTTGTGTGTGTGTGTGGTTAATCTGTCGGTTTGGGTAATATAGGTTTAACTGTTGTGCAGGAGCTACTGGTCACATTTTCTTCTTAAGGACCATCCTCGTACACCAAAAGACACCTGCATAGCATCTCAAATTGTTATATAAACAAAAGTCCAAATGCAATTAAACTTATGGAATTACATACTAGGAATTAAAGATGGCAGCTGGCAGCGGTGGTCTGGTGGTATAGGGTGCTGGATCACTGATCTTAAGGTTGGGGGTTCAGGTCCCACTCTCCACAAGGTTGCCACTGTCCCCAACCCCACCCCCAGGGCAGCTAATTGGGTTATCAAAGGCCGGCTATGTCTCTCACTGTCTATGGTGAGAGGTTCATGTAAAACAATCATTGCTGACTTTCGTAAAGAGTAGCTGCAAAGCCGTCAGCGTGTTTGTCCCTTGCTAAAAGGGTTGTGTCAGGAAGGGCATCCAACGTTATAAAAAAACCTATGCCAAATCAAACATGCAAATCATTCACTGTGGCGACCCCTGAAAAAGGGAGAAAGCCGGAAGGAAATCTCTCGTACTATGAATTAAAGCACATACTTTTAAGATGAGGCAAATCTCTTGATGGTGGAAAATCATACACGGTGTACATGTATATAATTGAGTAGCCTACTGGGCAAATAAAAGGTTTTTGGGGCCTGGGCTTATTCTTTGGTTTCTTGGAAACTTTAAATGATAAGGATAAATTTGGTTTCTTGGAAATCCTAAATGATGAGGATAAAAATAGTAACAACCATAATGCAGTAGCATATGGTCAACTAATTGGGTGGTTAAGTGCTTTTTTTTTTTTTTTTTTTTTTTTTTTTTTTTTTCCAAGCCAGGAGAAACTATAAATTTCTGAGAGGTGCTAACACTAGCCACTCTTCCTCTCCTGATAAAGTCCAGAGCACGATGCGCGACATGAAAAAGCTTTAACAAAAGTCATCATGTTGGTAAATCTTTCATCCTGGAACTGTGTGCATCTTTCCACACAATGCAAGTCCTATATTCAAAAATATTATTTGAGCCCCGTTATGGCCTTTATTTGCTTAAAGTTTTCACATAACATTTCTGTCTGTCTGAATCTGAAATTAATTAATGTGCCTTTAGACTGATCAAACCTCTACTGATGTGTGTAATGTATCAGATGCCTGGATTTGGAACAAACCGTGTACGCTAGTTACAGGAATAGAACAGGATGTGTTGCACCATTGGAAACACCGATTTTAAGCGTGCGTACTAAATAAAAACTTTTGTACGTAGAACCTCATTACAGTATTTTCATTCTTTTTGTTCAAAGCCCAACTGTAAATAAATAAAAAGAATATCCCAGGCTTGAAATCCACTTATCCCCTGTGTAATAACCATGCACTTTGTTTTGCTTTCTTATGAAATCACTATGATTTTAAATCCGATTTCCTCTACTTTTTTTGGTCTATTTAAGCGCTCAGATTTCACAACCAGCCTCCCTCAGTTCCATTTTATTGTTCTATTTAATGCTTACTGCATCCATGACTTTACTCATCTCTTAAAATACTCTTGACCTAATCAAGCAATGGGTGAAAACAGCATTACAGGGAAAGTGACTGAACTTAACAGTTATAGGCCAATGACGAAATGTTCCCATTACAACATGAAGAAAGAAAAACATGGCTGAAAGGATTGTACTGTACTTCATTTATTCAGAGTGTTAGAACTGTAAAGTGTAAAATGGAAAATCATCCGAACAAAGCATCGACTACTGGTTGAAGCACACTAATAATTTGCCAGTTAAGGTAAAGTTTTGATTTGGAAACATAAGTGGTTTAATTTGGTTCTGAAGATTTGAGAAGCTTAATTCATTTAAATGAACACTTATCTCCAGATGGGCCCAGATTTCATATTTCAATTGCAAAAAAAAAACTGACCGCCCAAGGCACTGCTTCGCCACCAATGCCTCCAGGGTCCGAATCGTCTGAACACAGTATTGGCACAAGCTCAGTTCTCCTTAATGGGAACACTGGTCTATACCTAACCTCTGAATGGAGTTTAGAGATAACGTTACACAGATCTCAGCCTTTTTGGAGCTCTGCACTTAGGCAGTCCCTAAAACATTAGATGAAATGCAAGCACAAGGAAACCCATGTGATGAGACTTGTGCAGCATAAATTTCACTAAATAGTTTCCGAGATTTGATGGAATCTTACAGTATTTCACCTCCAAGTTGCATAACTTACCCATGTTCTTGCTTTTGGTTTCCTCAGAAAATGCAAATATTTATGCATAGACAAAAATATGTTTCAGTCAGTAAATGTATATTTTTAAAACCCATCCCAGATAATTATATATTTGTCAGAATTACTTTTGTGTAATATTTGTAACCATGTCATGGCTAAACAAAAGAATGGGTCTGATGGAGAAAGGGTTATAGTGCTTGATTTATCAGCAGAACAACTGCATGAATGACCTGTGGGCAGACAGACTAACTTGCTTACCTTTCCCAAACCACGAAAGCATTAACCAATGCTGTGGGTTCAACTATCAGTTATATAGATGAACATTTGGCTTATGAAGGATGGTAGACTGATGTTTTGGTTTATACAGCATTTGCTAGGAGTTTGAGATGAGGAATTTCATCTGCAGCCCAACAAGATTTCAAAAGGTTTTTGTCCTGGGTATCACTTCCTATCCCCTTCATGTTGAGTTTGAAGACTTCAAACCAAGATGAAAGGCTATTTAACAAACATACATTAGCATTTTCACCATTCATTGCATACTTGCATTATATTTGTGCAAGTAAATCTATATGAAAATCAACATGCAGCTGCTTTCAGACATTAACAGAAGATCCATGATGGGAGAAATTCAAGAAAGATCAAACAAAAAAAATGGTTAATAAAGGAAATGTATAATGATATAAATGAAAATAATGTATGCTGTGTTGTATAGTAGTTAGAGATGTGGGAATGGGACTGTTTTCAGTCGTTGTCAATGGAGAAATGGGTTGATTTTCTCATAGCCCACTTACAGGAAATACTCGAGGTTAAACTGTTTACATTCTTCATGGTAACTGCTATAGACTTGTAATGAACTTATGAGCATAAAAATAAACCGTGCAGACGGAAAAACTACTGGCATTCCACAGATAAGACACTGCAGAATGTATGGTTGGAAAGAAATTGATTGTGCTGCAGCAACACAAAATCAGCACTCACCTTGACACAAATAACAATGTGCAAGACCCTTCGATATTTATAAGGGTAGAACATGATGCACAAGATTATGAAGTTTGTATAGCTAGTTCTGACTGATGGTTTGGAGTACAGTGGTACCTCACCAAACGAAAAATTCAGGTTACGAAAAGCATTTTCCTAAAATTTTTGTCTCGGGATACGAAACGAGTTCACGTTATGAAAGCGCCATCTTAAAAATTCAAACGCATCATTCAAACAATGCACGAGCTGCTCTCCCATCAATGACGTTCAAACATCCAGCCCCGCCAGCCTCCCATTGGCTAACAACTGGGCTGTCGTTCATGTCGCCTTCACTCAAGCGCCATCTTGGACAGGTCCACCTGATGCCATTTTGGCTAGGAGGAATGACACAGCTACCTTCCGTTGCCTATTATAGAGCTGAATCCACCATGATGCTTTTCGTGGAAAGGACAGAGTTACTGTTTTATGCTTTATTTCTTGACTCGGGCTTTTCACCTTCCATAAACATTTGTAAGATTGTAACTCTGCTAAGAAGACATGGTCAACACACACGCGTGCGCACACGTGATTTCTGGTGCGAGTGAGAAGAAGAAACAGGCTCAAGTGATATCACAAAGGAATATGGCCAAACCCTTCTAATATCGGTATGATATAGAAGCAGGTCTTAAAAGGTATGCTTTTATATTTTTTAAAGGGTTTAGGGGGTAGTATTGGGAGCCTTGGAACGAATCACACGTTTTACATGTAAAATGCGGTTCAACTTACGAAAAATGCAGGTTACGAAAATAGCTCTGGAACGGATTAATTTTGTAAGGTGAGATACCACTGTATTAGAACTACCGTAGAATAGTAATCAGTACAGTGTGATGAGGTATTGCTTTGACAGTAGGGGGTCAGTACTTCCCTTAGCAGCAGGATGATGGTTTATAGAGCATAATTACTGTTACTGGTAAAAACGTAACACTGTTCTCGTATTGACAGTGCAGGCGGAGTCCATGTCAGAACAAATATAACGGAAGGGCGTTGGACTCCCATAGGCTAGAAAATACTGCCGTTTTAAATAATAACTCACTGAAATAAAACTGTTCTCACTTATTCACTTTCTCCCACTCACACAGTAGACAAACTTATATATATATTATATTATATTTATATATATATATATATATATATATATATATATATATATATATATATATATATATATATATATATATATATATATATATATATATATATAAACTGCATCAGATAGTGCTATAAAGATAACAAGTAGGAAATACTAGTATTACAGTGAGGCAGTATATTTCCTCCTCAACTCCAGCATCACTCATATTGATTATGAAAGCATAACCTGCTACTTATTAAATACAGTAAAGCATGTTTTAGTTGTTTTTAGTCCAACCAAACACTGAAAATTTATTTCTCTTTTGTCCTTTTTTTGAGCTGTTTATTGGGTACTTATGTCGTCTGCATCAATCACATATGAGCTTGCAAATTGAACCTCGCCAAAGAGGCTCAGCCTAAATGGTAATTAACACACTTACAGTAACCTATTTGTGGATTCATATCCTGTGAATGAACCATAGTTGATCATGCTGAGCCTGAAGGAGCTTCTTTGTGCAGCTCAAATGTCATGGAAAGTATTGTAAGCTAATGGACAACATAGTGCTTTAAACAGATTATTTGGATGATACTGTATTGGTTCTAGGGCTGTGTAGTGTCATTGTCTTCTTTTTCCTTTCGGCTGTTCCCTTCAGGGGTCGCCACAGCAAATCATCTGACTCCATCTCACCCTGTCCTCTGCATCTTCTCTTACGCCAACGACCTTCATGTCCTCTTCATGTGGTGAACCACATCCATAAATCTTCTTTGGTCTTCCTCTAGGCCTTCTTCCTGGCCGTTCCAACCTCAGCATCCTACTACCAATATATTCACTATCTCTCCTCTGTACATGTCCAAACCATCTCAATCTAGCCTCTCTGACTTGGTCTCCAATATCTCTAACATGTGCTGTCCCTCTGATGTACTCATTCCTGATCCTATCCATCCTCGTTACTCCCAAAGAGAACCTCAATGTTTTCATCTCTGCTACCTCCAGCTCTGCCTCTTGTCTTTTCCTCAGCGCCACTGTTTCTAAACCATACAACATCGCTGGCCTCAACTTTTCTCCAACCATTCCAACCTGCCTGCACATGCTTCTTCACCTCTTTTCCACACTCTCCATTGCTCTGGATAAATGAACCTAGGTATTTAAAATCCTCCACCTTCATTATCTCTGCTCCCTGTAACCTCACCGTTCCTCTTGGATCCTTGTCGTTCACACATGTATTCTGTCTTACTGAGGCTAACCTTCATTCCTCTCCTTTCCAGGGCATACCTCCACCTCTCGAGTTTTTTCTGCACTTGTACTCTGCTCTCACTACAGATCACAATGTTATCTGCAAACATTATAGTCCATGGAGATTCTTGTCTAACCTCGTCTGTCCATCACCATAGCAAACAAGAAGTAATGTAATGTAAACAAGTGTAATGTATCACCTATATATTATGGTCGTATAGGAAATTAATGAGATAATGGTTAATTTTCCACTGTATGAAATTAAGCTTAGACTAGGTGCTAGCAGAGATTCCTACCAAACCTTATTATAATATTTAATTGTTATTGCATCGAATGTTAAATAGGTTTACTTGTTCATAGCATCTGGTTTGATGTCTTGACTTTGCAGGGCTGAAACTGCTGAAAGTTATGAAAATACGCTTACCTACGTGAATTAACAACCATTTGAACAAACTTACACATGTGCTGCTGAAGTCATATGCTGGTTGTCTGTTTCTACACAGCTCCGCTTCACAAATGCTTAGCTGGATACAATCATGAAAAATAAGAGTTTTATTGCTTTCAGATGAAACATGGGAACAGATTCGTGTGTCTTTTGAGTCTATTGAAACATTGTGGAAGTTTTCTGCTGATATTATTGGGTTATCCTACTGAAACCATCAGATTGAAACCGAATGGAAGAAAAGGAGCACTTCAGTAAAACCAAGGAAGAAAGCCCATCCTCACAGGTGGGCGGGTTTAATAGATTGCTGATGTAAATCAGTGTACTTAACAATCACAATTTCAAGCCATGGTTTGCTCATGTGCAAAAAAAGTGTACCATAATGCAGCACCAAGCCAGAAAGGAAAAATGTTGATTTCAAGAAAATCTGAATGTAAGGTCATAACCAAAGCACTGTTTCATGTAAAACCCAGAACAGTGCTATAAAATACACACGCAATAAAAAGTTAGTTCCCATCGGCACGAGCTGTAAACGGTAATGTTGGTTTTGGAAAGGTGTTTTTTTTTTTTTTTTCCTCCACCCTTCTGGATATTGATTAATTAGGGGGCAGGGACACAGTTTAGTTGTAAAAAAAAAACAAACTCTCCCAGGGCCTAGCACAAGTGTTGCTACTTCCTGTTATTCCTGCTCAACTGGAATACTTCTGCTTTGAATCTCGTCTCGAACCTTAAATTCGTTTGCACTATATTGTCAGAGTAATATTTACACCCTCACTTTTACTATTCGTATTGTTTTTACATTCATTATTTCTTATTCTGTTTGTTTGTAATAATTTTTGTGGCTGTTTTGGCAATTGCTATATATAGTGTGTGCGCGGGTGATGGCATGGTGGTGTAATAGTTAGCACATTTTGCCTCACACCAAGAAGGTCCCAGGCTCAAGGGTTTCCCCCAGATACTCCAGTTACTTCCTACAGTCTAAAAATATGCACAATGAGCTCACTGACGATTCCAAATTGCCCTACGTGTGAATGGTTGTATGCGTGTTGGTTCTGCAGGCCTGGCGAGGTGTTCAAGGTGTACCCCGCTTTCACCCAGTGTTGGCTGACAGTTTTATTCATTGCCCATATTTGTCAGTGATTTGTCATGGCCAAATAACAATATTGTGGCTTGCTGTAAACCAGAGATGAAAGACCAAAACATGACTTGCTTTTATGACTCATGATGCCTTTTTTTTTTTTTTTTTTTTTTCCCCTCAATAGGACTTTGTTTTAGCTGTAGATCGTTCCTCTTAAATACCTTGTTCAGAAGAGTAGATCAATCAGAGCAAATATTTACTTCAATATAGTTTCACCTACACCAAATCATGTAGCCATGCAATTGCTCAGACGTACCAGGGCAGCACATAGACAAAACATTCGTCACCACAGGAATATCAAAACGGCTTTTACTGGGGTTTTGAGAATCCTGTTTCTGGGAAAAGTACTATCCCTGCAGTGGAGTGGAGCACATTCCAAACTTCATCCTCAAACGACAGCAAAGCATCCGAAAATATACTGATGTCTGTCTTCCTTTCGGCTTTTTCCCTTTTACTCAGGAGTCGCCACAGCGAATCATCTGATTCGCACGTTTGATTTGGCAGAGGTTTTTACGTCGGATGCCCTTCCTGTCGCAAGAAAATATACTGATGTAATCCTTTTTAAACTAAGACTCTTTTACAAAGTCTGAATGCAGAAATTTGTACTATTTTTGAGTTGATAATTTGGCCCTCAAGATGTATAATACAGGGATCCCTCACTTTCCGTGGTTAATTGGGTCCAAGATCCCCACGTAACCACCGAATTCCACAAAGTAGGCTCACCCCACCCACCACCCCTTGACTGACGTATGTGTGTGTATATAATATAAATAAATACATAAACATAAAAAAATAATGAATAAGATGTAAATAAAATATAAATACACACACAGATGCGCGTGCATGCACACCTAACAACAATGGAACTAGTTTTGATGGGAGGTTTTGCTTGTTTAGGGTTTTTCGTTTTTGCATAATTGGCCTTGTTTTTGAAGCATTTTACTTAACTTTTCCCTTATTTTTTAATTGTGTGTGTGTGTATGTATGTATATATATATATATATATATATATATATATATGTATGTATATGTGTGTGTGTGTGTGTATGTATGTATATATATATATATATATATATATATATATATATATATATATATATATATATGTGTATATATATATATATATATATATATATATATGTATATATATATATATATATATATATATATATATATATGTATATATATATATATATATATATATATATATATATATATATATGTATATATATATATATATATATATATATATATAAAATATAATAAAAAAATACTGTATGTGTGTATATTCATTTTAACTGCGATGCATTGAAGCACGAAGTAACGAGGGATCCTTGTATTGTTAAAAGTATGTGCTCTTTCCAAATTCATTGGTAAGAATACCATAGCCAACACTCTTCGGGATGGCTTCACACTAGATTTTACTGTGTGGATTTTCCCATTCAAACACTGAAGAATTGATATAGTTGAGCACTAGGTAGAAGATAGATAAAGCGTTGTCATTGATCCCAGATGTGATCAGTGTGGTTGAGGCTTAGGATGCTGTAGTTCTTCCACATCATCCTTGGCAAGCCATGACTGAAAGTTTGTGTACAATGGCAGTCATCCCGGGAAAGTTATAGCTTTTTAGCTCCATCAAAGTAAATCTTGATATTGTGATGGTCAGTTGTTCTCATACGTTTGGCCTTTTTTAAAACTTTCTACCAATGTGCTCAAGGTTTTGCATTGTGATTTGTTCATATAAAACCATGGTTAATATTATGATTTTATTTTTGTAATGATACTCCTTGAATCATCTTGGTCATTAGTTTAAGACTGTACTTAATGATTAGTTTACCTCTGTGTCGGAGTTGTTGCATTTTTGTTTAAATCTTTTTTATTTTTTCTAGGCATGGCTGTTTTGTCCTTGACTACGATGGTGATTTCAGTCCAGGTGCTAACTTCCAGAGAAGGCAGCTGAGGAAGTAGGTTCCTCACCGGGCTGTAATGACGAGGAGACACATGAAGTGACGAGGAAGAAGATGGGAGCCAATGTTTCCAGCTACCCACACTCATGCTCTCCACGCTTTGGTGGAAACACACAGGCTCAGCAAACCTTCATTGGTGGGTATTTAAGTAATCATGCTCGGAAACCCTTTGTGGAACTGCATGTATAATCTCTTTTCATTGAAGTGCTCATCAGTGAATGCCAGATTGCACCAAATTATATATTCCTTATGACCGTCCAGAGGCATTTTCTAAACAGTTACGACTTTCATAGAACCTCACTCATTGATTAAACTGTAGATTATGTGTTTCAGGGTAGACTTGATTACCAGTGAAATAAACAGTCTAAATGTAGAAAAAAAAAAAGGAAACCAAAAGGATTTGAGCCAGTTTCTGGTGAAATGCAGAAAAGGTAGCAGAGCTCATAGCTATTTCTTGGTGATTAACCTTGGCCTATGAAGTTTGGTGGCATTTCTGTAATGATTTTTAAATCCCCACTGTGGAAAGTGCAGTTCAATTACCAATGAAAATGAGCTGGAGTCTGTGATTAACAGAGTGTCACTGAAACCATTAAGTGAAGAAACTGCTAATGTGCTGTGGAAGCCTACTCAATTACTTGCTTTTTTGGGGGAGCTGCTAGTATTCAGGTCAGCTGAAAAGCAAGTTCAAGGAAAATTCAGTGGGTAATTTTGTATTTCCCAGAAACGGGAGACTGGAAATGAAGGGAAAAGAGAGTACATTGTATGTTATTGCTTTATTAAATTAAAATTTAAACTAAAGGCAGTGGTGGTCTCGTGGTACAGGGCGCTGGATCGCTGATACAAAGATTGGGGGTTTGAGTCCCACTCTCCATAAGGTTGTCACTGTCTATGCTATGAGGCATGTAAAAGAACCATTGCTGACTTTCGACAAGAGTAGGCTGCATAGACATCAGTGTATTTCCGCCCTGCGATGACCTGGCGAGCTGTCCAGGGTGTGCTCTGCCCTCACCCGTAGTCGGCTGGGATGGACGCCAGCCTCCCGGCGACTCTAACGAGGATTAAGCGGTTACAGAAAATTTAACTGAACTGAAAATTTAAACTACACTCAATCATGCCATTCCTCTCAGAAGGCAACAATCATGCTCTGTAACACTTTTTAGGTTTCATGGGAATCCACCAAAGCTCAATATAACTTGCAGCTGTATAAGCCAACCAAACTCTGGATCTCTTTCCTTCTTCTGATCATAGTTGTGGATTTATTTGTTTTTTTGCATTAATGTAGTTTTCTAGCCTAGTAGTTTTCAAGACCGTTGCAAATATTTTTAAATACAACTTCAAAATGGTAATTCATACCTTTTCAATTTCAACTTCCAATCAAATTTTGTTTTAGGGTTCAGTACTTGGACCACTAATATTGATCTGTAAAGCCCTTTTTGATAATAGTTTGTGTACTTTTTAAAGCACAATAATTGACATGTACACCAATCAACCATATTTAAAAATTATTATCAAGATCGCAAACAAGTTAAGGAAATAACATCTACCTCTTTAAAGTAGTACATACAAAGTATAGGGATGTATTGGACAGGATATGAATGCTAGTACATCTAGTTCAAGCTCACTGAAGAGTTACTGTAGCTGAAACTGTTAAAACTGCAATTCCTGGTGTCTTCTGACAGCCGTCTGGCAGAGTTCTCACTTCGGTTCTTTCCAGCCACAGACCAGTAAAGTGGTGGATCACTGTGTAATGACATTTTAATACTAATTAGATGTATTGCGTTTTTCTCTGATCCTGTTAGGAACATCACTGTACTCGCAGCAGAGTTATACATGGGAGCCAAAGCTCTATAGCCTGGAGCGTGTTGGCCATGATCGCATTCCTGAGCGAAAGAAGAGGAGCTCAGGCCTGGCCACACTTAAACGCCGCTTCATCCGCCGCCGAAGGGCGAGTCGCTCAGCTGACCATGCCCGGCACATGCGTGAATTACTCGCAGGCTGGCACGTATGTGATGCCAATGCCCTAGTGGAGGAATATGAAGGCACAGCTGCTCTCAAAGAACTGAGCCTGGCCACAAGCCTGGCCAGACCTGAAGCTGCCACTCTGAGATCCTGCATGGCTACCCTCTTTGAGCACAAACACTGTGCTGATGTGGACCTGCTTTTTCAGGATGCCTGCTTCCCTGCCCACCGTGCCATCCTGGCTGCCCGGTGCCCTTTTTTTAAGAACTTGCTATCATCCACAGGCTCAGAAAGTTTAAGCTACAATGGACCGGAGGTGTTACTTGATGTGGGCACAGCAGGAATGGATGTCATGATGTTCTCTGCCATACTACATTTCCTGTACACAGGTGAATTGGGAGGTGCTAACAGGGAAGCTGAAACTCGGCTGAGGAATGTGGACGTCCTCCGGCAGCTCAGTGAGGAGTTTGGCATGCCTAACCCTCTGGAGGAGGACATGAGGGACTTGTCTCACTCCATGTACTACTATGACTCTGTGCTTAGCTTCTGCTCAGAGTCTGAGAGTGTAAATGCTTGTGATGATGTAGGAGGGATTAATGGTGGAGGGTTTGCTGGAGTTAGCATTCTAAAAAGTGACCAGTCTGCATCCCAGGAGGAGGAACTTAGAGCCCACAAGGCTGTGCTCTCTGCACGCTCTCCTTTCTTTCGGAACCTTTTGCAACGCCGTGTCCGAACTGGAGAAGAACTAACAGAGCGAACACTGCAAACCCCTACACTCATTGTACTGGATGAGTCAATCATTCCACGAAAGTATGCACGCGTTATCCTGCACTGCATGTACACAGACGTTGTGGACCTCGCACTAGTGATGCGTGGCAGTCCCTCGATGGGCAGTCTAAGTGAGACTCAGTCACTGGGGGCAACTACCACTTCTGGAAAGGGTATTACTTCCACACACACAGAGGAAGCCATGGAGCTCTACCACATTGCTCTATTCCTGGAGTTCACTATGCTGGCACAAGGTAAGTCCTATTTCATAAGCACGAGGGTTGTAATAGCAATGGTGTTGCATAGTTCTCCTGAACAAACCACATAGTATGTCTCGAGTGGGTGTGGCCTAAACATGAACTTTTTAAAAATATATAAATAGTCGGCCCTCTTCATACGAAAAATCCAGTATACGAAAAACATTTTCCTAATTTTTTTTTCCTCTGTATACGAAACAAATTCTTCTTACGAAAAGCATCAAACGCGTCATTCAAACAATGCGCGAGTTGCTCTCTCATTGGCTGTCCCCCAACATCTTGCCCCGCTGGCCTCCCATTGGCTAGGAGGGAGCTGAATAATAAATAATTCTTATACTTTTAACACACATTCATGGGTGCAAGTTTTCCGTCATATGCCGGAAATTCCGGTTTTCCCAAGACTGAATGAACTATTTTTCTAATTCGTATAAATCTGTTTAAATTGTTCGGGGGGGGAGGTGTTTAGAGGTGTTTGCTTGCTCGGATCGGCGCAATCTACCATGCATACTCAGTTAAGCAAAGAGAGTTGTAAAATGAATGAAAACCCAAATCCAGAAAAGAGAACTCTCAGCTCTGCTGGAGATTCATATCAGTGCAGGCTGAGTACTAAACAAGTATTCAACAGTGCCCTTGCTCACTTGAAAGACTGGAAGTCCGGATAAGCACAAGCAAGTGAACTACTTTCGGTGGAGTGCCTCACGTATTGCAAGCCGCTCGTAGATTGGCTGTTTTAAGCCTAATGTAAAGTGACCCTGCTCAATGCAAATTTGTAGCGTGTTGTGTTTAAAATGGTGCGAACTTTAATGAAAGAAGAGGAATCCCGCATGTCAGAAATAGATAAGGATGTTAAGAATAAGTTTAAATGGGAATGTAACTTCATAAAAGTAATCTGTATTGGTTAAATCATTGTGTGATAAACATACTCACATTGTTGATAACAGTTTAATATGTATGGGGAATTTTTTTTTTTTGCAGCTAAACGTAAGTAATTCGTGTTCAATTTGAAAATATTCAATACATTGGTGATGGTTGTAATATAAATTAATACACTGTGGTTGTTATTTACCCGAGTAGTATCTCAACATTAATTAGTAACTAGCAGGCTGGGACAGTTAGTTGAAAATCTTTCATAAATTTATAAAGTGGTTTACAGGAAATATTTGTGTTTTTTTTTTATTTTATTTCATTTATACAACACAAAACATAGAGCCATGGTTGACCTATTTCTCCATTCTGTGTATATATGTATTATATTGCAAATACATATGTTTACAAATAATTCTATTCTAATTAGTCTATGCTCGATGATATGTTGACCAACTGTAGATTGCTAACAGGCTCCGCCCTGGACCCCAATATGTCTTGTAATTTAAATAAATATATATATATATATATATATATATATATATATATATATATATATATATATATATATATATATAATATATAAATTTGCAGATTGTATATTGCTGTAAATGTTGGAAAAAATATTGTTAAAATGGCTGTCTCTCATGCAATCTTTTACCAAGCGCCCCCCCGCCCCCAACACCATGCCCGTCTTACTACGTCAAACTTTTCAGGTTTTTCAAGATTTCCAACTTGCAATCCATGCATATTTCATACAAAATTGGTGTACTTTTATCATTTTTAAAGGGTTTATGGGGTAATATTGGGAGCCTTGGAACGAATCACATGTTTTACATGTAAAATGCGCCTCTATTTAAGAAAAATCCAGATTCCGAAAAAGGTGCTGGAACGGATTCATTTCGTATGAAGAGTGCCGACTGTAGTTAATCATTAACTCCATTACTATGTCTTCAGAAAGACTGGGAGGATAAAATAAATGTAGAAATAGTTTTCAAGTTATGTGAATTGTGTCTGTGACAGTGTCCTGCCCACAAGAAAGTAAATTTTCCACTCACTTTACCCACGATTCCAGGCCAGAAACATGGCTTTAATCTGAACTTGTTTTGGCAACCATTCTAAAAGGAAGAAAAAAAGAAATTTATTTTCAATTTATATTGATTCTAAACATTATTTTATTCTGCATATGTACGCGTACAAAGACTTGGCCTTCAGGATTATGAGTCAGAAGACATTAGCTGCAAGAATAATGGTTCTGTATCAGTTTTCATTTTAAAACTGGCATATATTGATTATGTTAAGTGAGTCTAAAAAATGCTGGTGCCTTGTGGTGGTGAAACTTTTGGTGTAGGACATCTAGCTAATGTAGTTGACTTGTTGGATACCCACACCTATAAACAAATCATGGATTTTCCACAAAAAGTGACAATTCCTGCTTAGTCATAAAAGGAAAATTGTGTTTCCTGTGACACCAACAGGAAATAGATTTCAAAGACTGACATCAGATTTAATATTTAGAATTCTGTGAAACAAAAGCTCTTTTATAGCTGTCTTCAGCATTTCTACTTTTAGCCTACTTATCGTTTCCATGTGGCTTTATTCTTCTGGTTTGCTGTGTGTGTTCCCCCCACTCGCTGTCTCTTCTCCATATTTTTTCATATTTGGTAGACTGCATTTCTAAAACGAAAGCCTACTGACTGTCTCCTTGTTGTTTTCTGGTTCTCCGTTCTGTTCAGTAATTTCCCAGTTCTGGTTTCTGTTAGCATATTGTTTCTTCAAGCTTGACCTGTAGCAATAGGTCAGTGCACAGGCCTGGAAGAACTCTTATGTGAAAACTTTCATTTCCTACACACTCTCTGTCTGTCTGTCTCTCGCTCTCTCTCTCGAGTGTGTGCGAGTGTGTGCTAGATTATATAAAGAAGCAAGATTTGAGACATTTTTTTTGTTCCATTCATGGCGTTGCATTGAGGGTTTTCTTTGTTCTAGTTCCCAGCTTACTGTCTGTGCTATTTCTATGCCAGGAAAAGGAATACTAGTCATAGTAGACTTCCATCTGTAAATGATAAAAATAAAACCAACAAACAAACAAAAATCCTTTTTTTTTTAAATATATATATACAAGTCTGTGTTGGACTCACCACTGAATAAACAGATGAACAATACAAAGGGGTTTGAATACATTTTTCGAAATTACTGGGATTTTCTTTGTTTATCATTGCATCTCCAAACTGATGCTTCAATTGGTTAATATTTTCATACTTTTGGAAGCAAATTTACTGTAGCTAGTGATGAGCTACTACTCATGATCACTCAAATAATGCTTGAATAATGATTTCATTAAGAATTTTATGTGTGGATTTCAGTAGAATCCAAAACATTGAAATGGGTTATGGGTGGGGGGGTAAAATAGCACAATTTTCATCATCTTCCTTCACTTAATCTCCGGGGTCGGGTCGCAGGGACAGCAACTTAAGCAATGAGATCCAAATGTCCCAGGACAACGAGTGAGTGGTGCATAAGACTCATCCGCCCCACCCAAAGGTGGAGGGAAGTTACCCTTTCATCAACCAGGGAGAACCCTAACATGTGGGCATCAAGACTGGGAGCAACAAGGATGCTCACACCTGCTCGCCGCGTCTCCCCATGAGCAACTCCAGACTAGAATAAGGTCCAGCCAATCTCAAGATGGGCGGTTCCAGAGCCCAAGCTATGCCTTGAGGTGAGTCTGGCTATATATAGTCTGTATCTCTCCACCTCACACCACCAGCTCAGGCTCCTTCCCCGCCAGCGAGGTGACATACCGTGTCCCAAAAGTCAGAGTCAGTAGCAAGGATCGGTCCGACAGAACCCATGCCTTTTGGCTGCCACCCAATTCGCACTGCACCTGATCGCTATAGCCCCTCCCACACGTGATGGGTCCATGGGAGGGCAGACCCATGACTCCTTTTCAGGCTGGGCTCCATGGGCAGAAGTCTGACCACCAGGTGCTTGCCTTCGAGCCCCTTACTCAAGCTTGGCTCTAGTGGGGGACTCTGGTGACCTGTGTCCGGAGAAGAGAAACAGTGTCCTTTTAAGTTTGTAGATGGGAGATTTTGAACTGCGCTTCGCTGGACCTTTACCTAGGACCTGCTGACCTTGGGTGGCCCCAGACAACATGGCTTCTAGGATCATTAGGACACAAACCCTTCCACCGCACTAAGGTGGCCATTCAAGGAGGGATAGCACAATTTTGCTTTATTTAAATCCTTCTGTGTTTATTAACACAGGAAATCTATCATTTTATTTGATTTAGAGTAATGCCCTCTCTTTAATCCTAATTATACTACCTCGGTTGTTGTAGGCAGATGTAGGTGTGTTAAGCAGTCTAGAGCAGGGGTCGGGAACCTTTTTGACTAAGAGCCAAAAAAAGACATATTTTAAAATATAATCCTCTGAGAGAGATATATATATATATACACACACACACACACACAAATTTTATTATATATATAATATAATATAATATAATATAATATAGTGTGTGTATAATATATATATATATATATATATATTATATAAAATTGAATACAACTAATTTGAAAAAGACCAACAATTTGACAATATAAGACTCTGAATTTATTTTAAACAACATTGTCATAACGAAGTTATTTATGAATAAGAAAAGTACTTCTTGGTATTAATGCGACTTCTGGTGCTGCATGGTTTTACTGATGGCTTTGTGGTCTGGTTGATACGTGCTGAGGTTCAGCTTCATGCAGACGTTTAGGCTTCCATCTGTTAAACGTGACCGCAGGTTGGTCTTGATGCTTTTCAGGTGTGAGAAGGACTGCTTGCGTGCATATGTAGAGCCAAACATGGTCAATACGACAGGACTCTTACTGCAGTGTTTATGTGAAAGGAAGCTCATCACAAGTTTTGGCAATCAGCTGGTCTGCATGTTGAAGTTTTTCCATGTCTGTGCATTTGTGTTTGCTTGCCAGCTGTACTTGGCTTCGTGCAAATGAGCTGATCAAAAACGAGGAAATTTACCTCTTCAGTCAAAAACAACACGAGCAATCTGTGGCTGTTATAATCCAATACAAATAGAATGGGAGGGTATCGGACCCTCCCACATACCGGCGCACAAAAAGGATTGGCTCTCCGCTGCGCGGAATTGACGTGGAATTGAAAATAGATGTATAGATTTAAACGTGTGAGATTTATTCATCTGTTTTTGTTTTATTTGATGGATTTTTTTTTTTGTATTTTTATTTAAATGACAGTGAAATTATGTATTTGTTACTCTGTTCAGAAAGGCCACCTGATTTATCTGAGAGCCAGATACAGTCATCAAAAGAGCCACATCTGGCTCGCGAGACATAGGTTCCCAATTCCTGGTCTAGTGTGCCTGTTTCACATTTTGAAAAATAAAAGTATGTCTGTAATTTCTGCTACAAGTTAAAAAGTTGTGACTATAAATAATTTTTAGGATTGTAGATTTTAGTAATTATATAAATTGCATGCTTAAAATAAAAGATGCAGACTTGGAAATTTTTCTATTTGTGATATCAAAAATGTATGGCAACACCACTATTAAATTTTTGTTTTGCGTATGGTTACATCTTAGTGGAGCTTATCTGCTTCTCAAATTTACTCAAGATCTTTCGTCTCTGTTACGTCTCTTATATGCCTATGTTTTATGTTCTTGGCTCAATCATATACAGCTGGCAGTTCTGAGTGTTGGTGGATTAAACGATGACACATACTGGTGGCTCACATACTGCCGAAAGCTAGTTTTTTTTCTGTCCATTACATGTTTCAAAACTGATGTGACAGCATAGTCATGCTTATGATTGAGTTTGGTTAGTCATAAAGTAAATGCTGCAAAAAAAAAAACTTGAACATTTCATCCACAGCATGATATCTTACATTGTGCATGATTTTTTAAATTCTTTAATTTTCATGCACCAAGGAGGGATTTTGAAAAGAAAATTACTTCAGAATATGGATAGAACAATTTGTATTTTATCACATGGCAGGTCCTTTATAACGAAAGATACACAGCTAAAACCACACTGCAGTGTCTTCACTGTATATGTATGTATGTATATGTGTGTGTGTGTGTGTGTATATATATATATATATATATATATATATATATATATATATATAAATAAAATTACACACATATATACATATACACACACACACTCGGTGGTACCTCACCTTACAAAACTAATCCGTTCCAGAAGTGTTTTGTAACTTGTTTTTTTTTCGTAAGTTGAGCTGCATTTTACATGTAAAAGGCATGATTCGTTCCAAGGCCCCCAATACTACCCCCTAAACCCTTTAAAATGATAAAAGCATACCTTTTTAAGGCCTCCTCCTGCTTCAATGTTGTACCGATGGTAGATGGTTTTGGCCATATTCCTTTGCGATATTACTCAACCGCATGCCACAAGCCCGCTTCTTCTTTTCACCTGGAATCACTTTCACTGGGGTATGTGTGTGCGCTGACCATGTCTTCTTAGCGGTGTTATAATCTTACAAATGTTTATGCAAGGTTAAAAGCCTGAGCCAAAAAATACAGTTGCAATGAGCACACTTGAAAAACTCACAAAAAACAGTAACTCTGTCCTTTACGCATGTTAGAACTCCGTGACGAACAATGGGTTGAAGGCACACAAAAAGCATCATGGGTATTATAGAAATACAGCTACCTCCTAGGGACCTGGGAGGCCAGCAGGGCGGGATGTTGGGAGATGGCCAATGGGAGAGCAACTCGCGCATTGTTTGAATTTTTGAGATAGCGCTTTCGGAGCGTGAATTTGTTTCATATCCAGAGACGGAAATTTTAGGTAAATGTGTTTCGTAACCTAGATTTTTCGTTTGGTGGGGCTTTCATAAGCTGAGGTGTGTGTGTGTGTGTGTGTGTGTGTGTGTGTGTGTGTGTGTATATAACGAATTTTTTTCCTTATTAAAAATGTACAAAGGTAAACAAGGCAACACTTTCAAAGGTACCAGTCCTGCTTTTTTGAGCAGTTAGTCACCTGAGGCAATTACTTTGATATGCACATGTGATAAATGATTAATAAAAGCTACTGGCAGCCAAGCAGTTCATGTCTTCACATGCAGAATAAGCTCTAATGGGTTTTTATATATATATATATATATATATATATATATATATATATAAAAAAAACTTGAGCTGTGAGATCTGCATTACCAGCATAAATCCTTGTATGAATGCTAACTGCATGAGGTTAAAGAACATTGCAGTGATACCACAGTCAGAAACATTGATAAATAGGGCAGCTGTAGTCTAATAGTTAGAGAAGTGACTTTGGGAATGAAATTTTGCTGGTTTGATTCCCAAACCAACAGTAAAAATATGTGGAGATGGGGGAGGGGTGAGGTGAGGGAAGCTCTACCTTCATGGATGAAGTGCCCTTCAGAAAGGCATCTAACCTACAAGTGCTCTCCAGGTGACCCAATATGTCCGTGTTCACTTTGGATTGGTTAAATGTAGATGCAGTAATTTACCTTGCAGGATTTATACAATAGCAAAAAGCTCTTGCAAAACTATTCTTAGTATATCAGATTTCCTTTTCCTATATTGTTAGTTCGTGTTTTGTTTTTTGGGTCATTGTGAGGATTTTAATCTCTTTCTCTCTCGCTGTTTTTTGGAGGGGAGCGCAGTTTGTAGTTTTGCAGCCCTAAATTTTGGTGGAATGCTGCTGTATATTGAGGCTAAGGGATAAGACCAGTAACATATTTGTGTATGCATCACTTTTTATTTTGTTTCTATTGAGCTGATACTGAACAGTGAGAGACTTCTTTCTGGCATGAGTTCCCAAGTGTGTGTGTGTGTGTGTGTGTGTAGCAGATAGTGGAAGGATTACTGGCATGAGGAGGAAGCCTGGACAGGGTAAATGTAAAGGCAAGTAGGAGGTGAATGGATTGAGAAAGAAATGGAGAGAATCCATTTTCACTTCAGAGTGATACAAATTATTTAAAGCCAACCATGATTTTTTACCTTCATCAAATTAAACAGCAACTTGAGCAGCGAGGACTTACTCTACATCTACCCTACACCTATTTAATACAGAAAATTAGGCTTTCGATGCAGTGTGTGGTTATTTTCCAAATTTATGCTGGGAATGTAAATCTGTGTACAGGGGTGAAGTGGAAAATTTCCACTTGTATCAAGCACTATGCACATGGAGTTCATATTCCCCATGTTGAAACATATTTTCAACAAACTGTTGAAATTTACAAAATTGAAATTAAAAATCTAATTTACCATTTAAATTTACTATTTAATACCATTTACTGCCTGTTATCAGTGTTTTAACCTTTTTAATATGACACTCTCATGACTAATCTCTTATCTGACCACAAAGTAAACCTAAAAATATTAACTATCAAAATGGATTCAGTGAATTGATGAATTCACTGAATATACATTTTTTAAATAATTGACACTTTTACTGCCTTCTTTGTAGTTTCTGTTCATGAGCTGATAACTTCTGTAGCCTCACACCTCTTGTTATCAGTAGTTTCTTTGAATACGTACATTACCAATTAGCAGGGTACCTTCCTCTTCTCCATAGCAGCAGTGTTTGGGAGTAAACCACATCAATGAGGATGTTGACCAGAAGCTCTGAAGAAAGCATTGATGTGGTTTGGTATTTATTGGGGTGAAGACCTTTTTCTGGAATGGACCCGGCAAGTAGAGGTGTTTAAGGAGTCGGATTGACAAGTGAAAAGACTTTAAACTAGAGTAGTATTTCCTGGTTTTGCTCTATGCTAGTGTTCTTCGTGATTAATTTGTAAGTATTTTTGTACAGACGCTCCCTGACTTACGTTTTAGTTCGGTTCCAGGCGGCCGAACGTAAGGTGAAAAAAAACGTAAGTTGTTACTGTATGTTCCAGTGACATGTGACATATAACGCTCATACTGTACTATACATCCATAAATACGATTACCGTATCTCATAAAACATCCTTAAATCAATTATTATAAACATAACATTGTAAAATGATATCAAATATCAACATTAATTTCAAATAAATTAAATTCAAGCAAAATAATTTCATCAAATATAGTATCAAATATAACCTTTAACATTCTCTGTGATGCGATCTTTCTGCTTGTAGATGGTTCCGATGGTCGACGGAGCCATTTGGAAGAAACGTACAACATTCACATGTTTTTCACCAGCATCAATTTTCTTGATAATAGCCATCTTCGTTTCTAATGAGATGGCTTGCTTTTTTTCTGATTACCACTATCACTAGTAGGCTTACGCTTCTGACCAACCATATTTGCTTAGGGTTACAAAAGTCCGCAAAACAGTGTAAACACAAAGATCACAGAGACGACGTCTTAACACAAGGGTAACACGCAGTGAACTGGGAAGAAGGAGGGGCACGTTCAGTCTGTCGTTTGTAAACAATGGACGCAGCGTCATATGTAAGTAGCGTATTACGTCAGCGTACTACGTAGGCACGTCTCGTACTACAGAGAGCACGCTAAACTCAAAATTTGACTTTTTTAACGTAAATTCGAAAAATACATAAAACAAATGAACGTAAAGTGGGGAGTGTCTGTCTGTATTAATTATTGATTTTCTTCTGAGAAAGGTTGGGGATGTCTAAACCGAATCAGATTTAGCTGGTTAACTACTAACCCCCTTCTACCATGATTAATTTAATTTTCATGCCTAATATTCAGGAAATTCTTTTTAACAAATTTTCTTTTGGTAATTTCAGCACCTGATTAATTAGACCTTTGCTCGTACAGTACAGTTTTGTGTGGCCTGGCTTATTTGTGATTGCACAGCCAGCTATATGGTGGATGAGACTCTGCCCTGCTGGTGATAACATCAGGAGAGAAGCATGTGGTGTGGAAAGCATTAGCCTTTGAAAGACTCCTGATTATCACTGGGGTGGTGGTGGTGGTGGTGGTGGTATTACCACCGCCCCAGAGATACACAGGTGTACAGCTATGGGTGTGCTGGGGATCTGCAGACAGCTCAGGCTGATCTTATCTCTCCCCTCCAAACCCATCTGTCCTTGAGAAACTAATGTGTGCAGAGTCATGGGGGGATTCAACCATCTGAAGGAGTTTGAATAATATGCAGGGTGAGATGATACCTTTTCACCTTTGCAGAGAGTTTGGATAATAGATATCAGTCCCTCTTTCTCTCTGTCCAGGCTGTGAAGATATTATTGTGGAGAGCATCTCTCTGGAGTCACTGATCTCCATTCTGAAGTGGAGTTCTCAGCCATACGGCTCAAAATGGGTCCACAGACAGGCCATGCATTTCCTGTGTGAGGAATTCAGCCAGATCATGACCTCAGATGTGCTCTGTGAGCTCACCAAAGATCAACTTCTTACAGCCATTCAGTCGGACTACCTGCAGGTATGGCTTTATAGTTTACTTTTACTCTGATGACTGTCGCAAATAAGAGTTCATATTTTATGTTGAACTAATTTCTAAATAAATAAACCTCAGTTTTAAACCGAATGGCTGGTTTTGAACATGACTTGCAGTCACAGAGTTCAATTTAAAATGTGTTATTGTGTCACACATGAGTTTGGTTAGTGGCACTACACTACTTGAACCAATTGTACAGTCGGCCCTCTACTTACGAAATTAATCCGTTCCAGTGCTTTTTTTTGTAACCTGGAGTTTTAACCTATTTTTTTTCTTAAGTACAGGTGTATTTTATATGTAAAACGTGTGATTCGTTCCAAGACTACCCCATAAACCCTTTAAAATGATAAAAGTACACCAGTTTTGTATGAAATGTGTTAAAAGAAAATTATTTACCTTTTTTTTTAATCTTGCGAATCACCCATGTGACGCTTTAAAGTCTGGGGGTTTCTGGTCTGAAGAACCCCCACCCTCCTTCACGAGGTCCTTAAATATGGCGGTCACTTTTTCCGAAATAATCGCCTTCGCCACTGTATCTCCGCTTTTAATGCCTCCTTCTGCTTCAATATCGTTCCGAAATAATTGCCTCCATCACTGTATCTCCCGCTTTTAAGCTCTCCTTCTGCTTCAAATATCAACCCGATTGTAGAAGGGTTGTGGCCATACTCCTTTGCGAGTTCACTCAACCGCATCCCACTTTCGTATTTTTATTTTTTTTTATCTCCTGCTTCACTTCGATTGTTAACGGAGCCCGCTTCCTCTTTTTGGTGTCACCGGGAATCATTTTCTTGGGGTCCATGATGGATAACGAAATATAATGCTGCAATGATCAGTCTCAAAAAACTCACGAGCCAACAGTCCTGTTCAACTCTCCTTCACGGACAAACAGGAAGTGACAAACAGGAAGTATGGGTACAGTTCAGCTCCCTCCTGGCCAATGGGAGGCAACTCACGCATTGTTTGAACGTTTTAATGGCGCGTTTGAATTTTTGAATGGCGCTTTTGTTGCTTTTCATTTAAAAAAAGGTTGTTTTCGTAAAAAGAGGACAAACATTTAGGAAAATGTTTTTCGTAACCTGGATTTTTCGTAAGTAGAGGGTTGAGCTGGGATGTATATGGAAGCTTTTATCCACCAAACCTGTGTTAAATTATGTTTAGGTTATGCTACAGTTGATCACATTGAATTTACTCATCATGGTACTGTGTTTTTTTTTTTTTTCCTCCTAATGTTTCTAGTATTTCAAATTGTGTGCAAGATACTGAAGTCCCTTCTATCAGTTGTGATAATGTTGGTATTATTAGGCTATCCCTCCCCTTTTTTATTTATTCATTTCTTTTTCTTTTTTTTTTGCAGAGGGTTTTTTCCAAATTTCCATATTCACATATGATCTATTCTGAACACCTGTTGTATTGAATAAGTAAATATAGGGAAATGCTCAGTTCTAAGTGTAATTTGAAATCACATTAAGCAGCTTGTTAGTCTTAATACTCCATTAAAATCATTCATTATTGCTGAGAGGGAACTTTAGTAATACTGTTATAATTATGCGCTCTCATTTATAGTTTTTTAATTTTTAATCTAATTAAATTTTCGTGACAAATTATTATGATAAGTAGAATCTTAAATATGCACATAAAGTTTAGTATTTGGTAGTTTTCCTCTCTTCCTGAATGCTGCTGTGAACCTAATAAGTATGTGTCTGGTTTAATGGTTGATGTTGGATAAAATCTTTCAGTGTTGTCTGAAGATGTATTTTAAGGGAAGGACTTGGATTTGAAAAAAATCTGACCTTTTATACAAAGGTAAAAATGATTTATACTCTGCATTAACTTACACTTGAGTAGTGACCTTGAAATAGTGCAGCAATCCCTTATATTTCATTGGTTTTAAAAATGTACACAATTTGATTTAAAATTAAAAATGTTAACATATTTGAACTGTTTATCCTGCCCAGACTCTCCATGATGTTTCCCCACATTACAATGTTTGCATTATAATAGACTGAGCTAATGTGACCCATTTTCCTCTCTTAATTACTGTGCATCTCCTGGAGAGAAGCTGTCTGTGTTAAATTGCTAATGTGCAGGAAAGGGAGGGGTTGAGAGTGTACCTTATTTATTTATTTATTTATTTAATTTTAAGACATTTTCATACCTCCTTTAAACAAGCTAATAAGCTTAAAGGTAGCTTCACCGGAAGACGTCATATTCGTATACTGTACCATATTCCGGTTAGATTACAGAACCAGCTATTCAGTAGATGGAGGAGAATGTCTGTCTTGAGTCTCAAATCCTTTAGCCCATCTTTGTGAAATGAATGTTGTAATATTCCTACACTGTGTCTCACTGTCTCTCTCCACCCTCTCTTTCATAGGCGAGTGAGCAGGACATTTTGAAGTATGTAATTAAGTGGGGCGAGCATCAGCTCATTAGGAGGATGGCAGACCGAGGTGAGCTTGCTGTACCAAATTGACCCTCACGCACTGCATATTTATACCTCAAATATATACACCCTGTTAGATGCCATAATACACAGCAGTGATGGATATGGATGTACAATCATATGGACTTCTTTCTATTAAGACAAACACTATACTATAAAACACATATATCTAGTGTGGCATTAAGTTTTATACATATACAGTAACAGTATTTTTCTCCTGTGTGTACCAGAGCCCAATCTACTGAGCGGCACAGCTCACAGTGTGAATAAGCGTGGAGTGAAGAGAAGAGATCTCGATATAGAAGAACTGAGGGAGATTTTGTCTGCTCTGCTGCCTTGCATCCGTATGGAGCACATTCTCCCAGCCAACAGTGACGTCCTCGCTGACTCGGTGAGTGTTCGTTGTACGTGTCTATGAAGCGAGTTTAGTTTTCCTGTGTGAAATGCAGACTGGTAAAGCACATCAGGTCCCTGCAATGACCTTTTTATTCTCACTCATGCTGCCAGTTGTAGAATGCTGAATGAAGGTTTTTGATGCAGCACTGTAGGCAGTTGAGCTTGGTTTGCTGAGATGGCTGTGCTTTTTACAGATGAAGCGTGGCTTGATCAGCACTCCTCCATCAGACATGCTGCCCACAGCAGAGGGAGGCAAAGCAAATGCCTGGCTTAGGCAAAAAAATATAGGAATTTACGTCCGTCCGCGTCTCTTCTCTCCTTATGTGGAGGAAGCAAAGGTAGGGTGGATTTCTATATTATCTCACATCTTATGCGCAGTATCAAAATTGCTCCTGATCTCTTTCAGTTAAATAAATTGGGGGGGGGGGGGGTTATACTTAAATGATGACTGAAAAGTACTGTAACTGGCTGTTCACTCACATTGTGCTTTATACAGGCATCCCTCACTTACCGCAGTTAATTGGGACGCGAGATTTCCCCACGACCATCGAATTTCGCGAAGTAGGATTTCTCCCCCTCCCCCCCGCCGACTGACATATATTTATATGTGTATATAATATCAATAAATACATATTCAATGCTGTAAATGCTTATAATAACAATTAAACATTCAAAAATAATGTATAAGATGTAAATAAAATATAAATACAGACGAGCATGCGTGCACGCAGATGCACACCTCACAAAAATATAACTAGTTTTGATGGGAGGTTTTGGGTTGTTTTTTGTTTTGTGTTATGGTGTTTATGGTTTTTTTTTTGTATAATTGGCCTTGTTTTTGTGGCATTTTCCTTAACTTTTTCCTATATTCTTCCTTAATTTCTTTGGGGGTTTTTTTAATTCGATGAATATTTAAAAAAAAAAAAAAAAAAAGAGATGCACTGAAGCCATATGAATTGAAGCGCAAAGTAGTGAAGGATCCCTGTATTTGTATTTCTGCCTTAGAAATCCGATGCTTAACAATTGGACTTTTTTGTTTGTTTGTTTGTTTTTTATAACTAGAATCGGGCCTCTTTTGTACCAAAAATTTTCAAAGCAATCACTGCTGCACTGTGTTATTGGTTTAGCATTTACTTCAAGTGAACTCTGAGATGAACTGTAACCCTCTAGAAGCAACCTGTTTGTATAAGCTACAAGGTGTCACCTGAAGGACTCGATGTTCAGCCAAAGTAAAAAATATATGAGTGCATATGCGTGTCGTCATAATTTTATTTGACAAGGATTTTACCCACCGCAGAATTCACTGAAGAGTTTGCAGTTAGAAGGGAATCCACCTGTGTTAATAAAACAAACATGCCGTGTCTCCAAACTTGCTCGTGCCCTCTATATAGGGAATTAAATGCAGGGAACTAGATTGTGAGCACAACGGTAAAATGTTGACATGCTTTCAGACCACACTAATTGTGCTGTTAATTATGTAAGGCTGTCTCACAATTAAAACCTGAAAATTCAGTGTCAGCTGATCCGGTGGATGATCCGTTAACTGATCCAAAGCCTTACATTTGGTTTTAATAAAAAAGCAGTGGCATTGTTTCTTTCACTGCATTGTGTCCTTATTTCTCATTTTATCTTTGACTACTTTTTTGTCTTATTTTTACTTTCAATTGTTTCTTTAATAAATATTTTTAATTACAGTCGGCCCCCAACTTACAAAGACCCCTGTGTACGAAATCCCCGGGTTACGAAAAACATTTTCCTGAGTTTACGACATTGAGATACGACACAACCCCCACTTATGAAAAGAAATTCAAAATTCAAACGCACCAGTCAAAATTTCACACGACGCGTGAGTTGCTCTCTCATTGGCTGTCTCTCAACATCCCGCCCCGCTGGCCTCCCAGATAGAGACAGAAGGAAGCTTCATTCTTTAGTTTTTGAAGTTGTTTTAATTCAGTAAATGTTTAATAAATGTGGGCGCATTTGAGCTCATCTGGAATTCCGGTCCCTCAAAGAATCAAATTAAAGTTGAGTTTGTCAAGCAGGGAATGCACTTTGAATTCACATCTTGTGGGCGTGGCCCACAGCACGCGAGAGAGAGGTTTTAATAACTGTTTAATAATGGTTTAATTAATAAATGTTAATAAAATGTTTAAATGGTTTAATAAATAATTTTCTTTTACTTTTAACACATATTTCATACAAAATTGGTGTACTTTGATCATTTTTAAAGGGTTTATGGGGTTTATCCAGTGCAAAGACTGGCGACTTGGAACGAATTAGGCGTTTAACATGTAAAATGCGACCCCTACTTACAAAATCCCCGCCATAAGAAATGGGCTCTGGAACGGATTAATTTCCTAAGTCGGGGGCCGACTGTATACTGAACTTTCCATTTATATGGTAAACGCTTTGGCTTAATACTTTAATATAATATATATATTATAAAATTATGACCAGTTGTAGTGTCATGTGTTGCCTTTATTTTCATTTTGAATTCCTGAATTTTTCGTCATCCTCAATCACAAAGAACGCAATGCATGATGGTATATTGAATGGTTAGTGACCATAGGTTGTATACAGTGTATCCTATAATATATAATGAAAAATAGTTTAACTCTGACACTATGCGTTCAGATACCATTGCAGAATATTGAAATCATTAGTATTGTGAGCGATTTCGGACACAGGGATGATGACATTTTACTTTCTGCAAACAAGCCCAGAGTCAACCCTGGTTACAGCCCTGAGCATTCAAAGGGTGAAAACACCCATCTATTAACCCTTTGAAATGCCAAATATGACCAATTAATGTCACCATTACATAAACCAACAGTAAACACTGACCAATTTATCCATGCTCAATCATCTCATCTAGTGTTTCAATTTTTCAGGCAGCCAAAATTATGATCAGGTCTGTCTGTCTGTCTGTCTGTCTATGTAGTTGGTGCTTGAGGAGATGATGGTGGAACAGACAGACTTGGTACGACTGAGAATGGTGCGCATGTCTAATGTACCAGACACCCTGTACATGGTCAATAACGCCGTGCCCCAGTGCTGTCACATCATAAACCACCAGCAAATTGCCAGCAACCAAACCACTGCCCCATCTGTTGTGGCCAATGAGATACCAGGCAAGTGATCATCCGAAGTCACACTCATGTATTTAAAACATTTCAGACAGACTGCTTAGTCTAGATCATAGATGTCAAACTTGGGCCTGCGGGCCAAATCATGTTATGCAGCCTCATGTTATGTGGCCCACAAGAGCTTTTAAAGAATATGATTATCATACCTTCTTTACATCGACCATTATCATCAAACCTAATTCGCCAGCCTTCCACTCGGTGGCAGCAGCCTTTTTCAAGTAAACAGTGAGTTGTTCATGACTCAAGAAAGTTTGTATGCTAGTTTGTCACTGTTAATCCCTTCTTTTGTTTGGTGACTATTCAGCATTCGATCATCTTTCAATTTATTGATATGGCCCTTGGTGTAAATGAGCTTGGAGTTTGACACCCCTGGTCTAGATCTTTTCAAGTTATGATTGTGAACGTGATGCTTATGTCAGCTTCCTTGTGGGTAGGGTTTTTTTTTTTTTGAGTTTTTGATCATGTTAAGTGTGAAGTCATGTGATTTCTTAACCATGAGATTATAAAGATTGTTTGACTGGGAAAAATTGGAGCAATTTGCAAGATCATTGGTATAAACTTTGAAAAATTTTCTGTGTTTTTGTGTGTCTGTCTCTATCTGTCTCTGTCACAGTGCCCAGCTTGGCTGTAGTTAGAGAGATGATTTCCAGATTACAGGAGCTCAGGCACACTGATCAGGTTCAGAGAGCATATGCTCTAAACTGTGGGGAGGGGGCCACAGTGAGCTATGAGCTTCAACTCCGTGTTCTCAGAGAGTTTGGCCTCCCGGATGGAGCTGCAGAATTGTTACAGGTGAATTCATCAGACCACAGAATGATTTAATTATTAAAGCTGTGGGGAATTAAAAGGAAAACCTTACTGTGCATGTCCTATGCTTGCAGAATCCGCACAAGTTCTTTCCAGAGGAGCGTTTTGGGGATGAGAGTCCTCTCCTGAGTCTGAGAGCAATCAGTCGGTGCAGAGTGAATAGCTCCCCTGCTATGGACATGATGTTTACAGAATTAGAGAGCCTCGGGAGTCTAAACCCACCTCTCCCACCTCCCCCTCCTCCATATCATGGCATGTCAACTCTAACCCAACACAGAGTAGCCTGGGGCTCCAGAGTGGGAGGGCCACACCCTTCTCGCTCCTTCTCCTACCCCTGTAACCATACACTACTGCAGCAGGGAGGTCCCTCCATGCCCAAATCCAGCAAACCAACACACCAAGCGGCTGACTACAGCATGGCTCAGAAGATGGAGAAAATGCTTAACACAGAGTCATGTGGGGTGAGTGTCACAGAGATGTCTCATCTAAGCTTCCGATGAGGTTAAGTATTCTGTAAAACTGACATCTCCAAATTGTATATTCTGTATATGTCTGTGGAGGGTTATCTTTATGGAATATGAAAATTTAAAGATACAGATTATCAGGCCTAGGTAAAGTATGGAAATATCTAAAGCCTGGTGGGATTACCAATAATTATTAACACTCGTTCATGACACTTCACTTTAGACATGCTCTTGTTTAGATCCAATTCCATACTTTCCTTAATGTTGTATACAGGGATCCCTCACTTTCCGCGGTTAATGGGGACCAAGACGCCCCCTCACGACCGCCGATTTCTGCGAAGTAGGATCGACCACCATGATTAACGTATACGTACATGTATATGTGTATATAATATCAATAAATACATATTCAACGCTATAAATGCTTATATTAACAATTAAACGTTCAAAAATAATGCATAAGATGGAAATAAAATATAAATACACACGCATATAGACATGTGCACGCACACACTCAGATGGGCACTGCACATAAAAATGTAAGTAGATTTGTTGGGAGGGGTTTGGGTTGTTTTTTTTTGTTTGTTTTTGTTTTGTTTTTGTTTTTTGCATAATTGGCCTTGTTTTGCATCATTTTCCTTAACGTTTCCTTAATTTCCTTATTTTTTTATTTTTCAATGAATATTTTTTGAAAAACTCTCAATGAACTGAAGCACGAAGTAGCAAGGTGGGTGTGGGTGTAATATTATTATGTAAAGAAATTAACCGAACTCTGAATAGGGATAAATGTTAAGTTTGTTGAAATGATGGCAAAATGAGTATGTGCTGCAAGCAAAGCTTAAGGTGTGTGTGTGTGTGTGTGTGTGTGTGTGTGTGTCTCTGAAATGCCAACAACATTCTAGGAGTTTAGAAGTCACTTTCAGATAGTTCTCAAGCATTTTTAATAGCAATCCAATATTGTTACCCTTCCTTGAGGAATGAGATCTTGATCAATGAATTTTGCAAAGCATTTAGCACTGTTTGTTTGTTTATTTGTTTGGTTTTTTTTTAAGTTAAACATGCCTGTAAAAGACATGATTATACTAAATGCTATGTGAATTTGTTTTATTTTTAGAGTGTGGAACCACTGATTAGTGATTATATGCCAGATATCGCCCTTGGAGTGTCCACTATGACTCTGTCGGAGCGCAGCAAAGCTCAGGAAGCCACTCTTAATTCTCTTCCTAACATGGTCTCTACTTTTCCCCACTACCCACCTGGACCGTGCCCCAGCGGACGGTATTCTCTCACTCAACTGTCCCACAAGAGACATGCCCCCAAACAAAAAGCAGAACCTCCGTCTGACTATCCAGACCTTTACGACTTGCCGAATCAAGAGCATCTTGTATCTAGTCTTCCTCCTCAGACCACCTACACAGGTCCGGACTTGTACAGACAGCGCAGAGGACCATGCAATAACATTAGCCTCTCGTATGTTCCTGACACTTTGTCAGTTCGCGCCCAAGCAAGGTTCGGACAGCCATCTGACTCCCTTCATTTAGATGTCTTGGGTCAAAAGTTGGATTTAGACCATACGTCCTCTGGAGTGTCTTCAGTAGGGGGAGCATTTGTGCCCAGTGGGCACTTGGTAAATGATTCAGAACTGACATACGGTCTTGGACTTTCAAAAAGAAGTGTTGAGTCATATGAAGAGCAGAGCTCGGTTCCAGATGGGACAGGGGACTCGAGCGAAGCCTCTGGAGGAGCTGCGCACCACAAAAACGGTAGTGAAGAAACCGGAATAGGCCGGGGTCACAGGTCACCCAATAAGCCAGAGTACCAGTATAAGAAATCTGCACTTTAATTCAGGCAGTGAAGTCATGGACTTGGACAAAGACTGTTAAAACTTAACGCCAATAAATAAGTGCTCAGTTTCAGTGTCGTTTTCAAAGTAGCTGTCTCTCACTTCCGTTACAGCTTCTTAGAAACGACTGTCAGTCCTTCCGGAATGTTGTGACATTTTTACTTGGAGTTGGTTGTGATTGTTTGGGTGTGTGTGGTTATGCAGAGTTTTATTCCTCTTTATTTTAAGGTTCTTCTCGATACCAAATTTCATTAATCATGAAGGTCTATTGTAACATCAGTAAAATATCCTTCCTTTTAAAAATGGGTTTTAAGTCCCCTCCGAGGTGGCTTTCAAAAAAAAAAAAAATGAAGGGAAAGAAGGGGGGGGGGGACCACTGCCAGGTAAATATTTGGATAAATTCTCACAGGGTATTCGCCATCACATTTTATCCAGTTAAGAATAATGAAGACATCAATACAATGTAATAGGAAATTATAGCAGGAAAAGTGTTAATCAAATACAAGCTAGTTTTTATTTTAAAATTGTTAACGATCCAGATTCAGCTTTGCAAATGTGAGGTAATTTCTCAACTCTCTTCCTGTTGGGAACTCCTGAATACGCTAAATTATTTGTTTCTTGTAGGCTGATTTCCTTTTAAATGGAAACCTGTTTGAGGAAACTATTGTCATTCAGAAACTTTTTAGATGTAAACATTTAAAATACATTTTTTATTCAGCAGGACACCTATACATGATCATTAACTTTACTATTTATATAAGAATTTAGTAAAAATGATCAACCTTAAACTTTCATCTAAATGTGTTTTAAACCAGTTATCAATATCCAACCAATCATTATGCATCTAGATGTTTTAGCTGCACATTATTTGTTTTTACCACAAACTTTTTTTTTTTTTTTTTTTCCTGGTCCATAACCAGTATCAAGCAAATTAAATTATTTTACTAAATTGCATACTTGGATGGATGTTTTTTCCTGATAGAGGGAATAATTATGCAATCACTTGATGTAATTATGGAATTATCAATACTTTACATTTCAAACAGTGACTTCTTTCCTCTCATTCGTTTTGTTGAACATTTTGTATTGTCTAGACATGTTTTGTTTTGTCTTCCCTGGTCTGCCTGTATATTGTCCATTTTTATAACTGCACCGTTTTGTTTATACTTCCCGCAAATTTTAGAGACCGCTGACTGACCACCACCGACATCTTTTGGCACACTCAATGTGTAATTTATTTCTTGAAGGAGAATTTAAAATTATATTCATCCTTCAAATGAAAACCACCTAACTTTGGGACATGTTTCTTCTTAATTATCCAACGTCAGCAGTTTAAGTGGGCAGTGGTGGTCTAGTGGTATAGGGACGCTGGATCGCTGATCCAAAAGTTGGAGATTCGAGTCCCACTCTCCACAAGGTTGCCCCCCCCCCCCCCCCCCCCCCCCCCCAATGCAGCTAACTGGGTTATCAAAGGCCGGCCATGTCTCTCATTGTCTATGGCGTGAGGTTCATGTAAAAGAACCTTTGCTGACGTTCGACAAGAGTAGGCTGCAAAGCCGTTGGTGTGTTTGCTCTGCGATGGCCTGGCGAGCTGTCCAGGGTGTACTCTGCCCTCGCACGGAGTTGGCTGGGATGGGCGCCAGCCTCCCCGTGATCCTAATAAGGATTACGGAGTTACAGAAAATGAACTGATGAGCAGTTTAAGGTCTGTAAGTGACATTTTTACCTGCAGACTAATTTATTTATTTTTATTGCATATTGCATTTTATTGCATTTGTTTTAGAAGTATAAAATACAAGGCAATTCTTTTTTTTTTTTTTTTTTTTTTAACATTGAGTGATGCTATACTTTTTTTTTTTTTTTTCCCCCCCTTCACCATTAATCTGCTGCATAATTTCAGTATGAACAGCCCAGCCCCCAAACTTTAAACTATTTTCTTAGTTGGTGTTTATGGGCCAGGTTCAGGCATTTCTTTGTGGCGTTTGCATGCTGTCCCCTGCTTGTGTGGGTATGACGGTGGTCAAGAGTGCTTAATAGTGACTCCTCCTCTAAGAGGGCAATTAGACCCAAACTGTCAAATGTAAAATGTAACTTTACACCCCCTCCCCCTTTAACTTGTACCTGTATGCATGTATCTAAATTGTGGATGAACAGGGTGTGTGTGTGTATGTGTGTGTGTGTGTGTGTGTGTGTGTGTGTGTGTGTATATATATATATATATATATATGTATATGTATATATATGTATATATATGTATATGTATATGTATATATATGTATATATATGTATGTATATGTATGTATATGTATGTATATGTATATATATATGTATATATATATATGTGTATATGTGTATATATGTGTGTGTATGTAATAAATGTGTGTGTGTGTGTATATATATATTACATACACACACACACATACATATATATATATATACATATACACACATATATAATATATAATATGTGTGCGTGTGTGTGCATACATACATACACACACGCATATATATATATATAATGTGCACACACATGTGTGTGTGTGTGTGTATATATATATATATATAAAATCTGGTTTTCATTGGTCAAACATTTCTAGTGTGAGCATAATGTCACACCTCATAAAATCTAAAACTATTGTGCCACAGGCTAAAATTCCTTTGTGAACACAGGCTGGTGTTGTATTTGCTTGGTTATTTTGGAAGCCATAATATCCTCAAAGTATCCAATAAAAGGTCGAAGTATCGGGCTTTACTCCAGTTAATATAAAGACGTTGTGCGATAAACACCCTGAGTGATGACACAAGTGTCAGAGAAGTGGATTTGAAATGTATAGATTTGGTTCTGGCAGATTTAACAGTATGAACCTTTTTCTGTTTTTACCATTTTAGACCTCCTTCAGTACATATTTGAATTACACAAAATGCTGACAGTATCTCGACTTAATTAAGGCTGTTCAATATTTACATTAGCACCAGCCTTGAGAATGATTAGTCAAAGTACTGTGGAAGACATGAACATGCTCGGGTTCACATCTCACATTCAGTGGCCTGAGCTGGGGATTTTTTTTTTTTTTTAGCTCAGAAGCCAAGAAAAGAGAGCCATTATGTGTTTTCCAATAAATTAGTTTATACTTTTCGTTCAGCTCTACTAAACCCATAGTTCGTTAGTAATAGACATTTTTAGAGGAATTTTTCCCCTTCCGCTTCTTCCTCAGTCACTCTTTATCATTTTTAGTGACATCTAGTGGTATAGAAGCATAGCATAAATGTTCACAGTAGTGTTTTGTTTTTTTATTATTGGGGGGTCCCCTGAAATTTAAGCTTGTGAATAAGTTCTCATTCTCAAATTTTTAAAAGGTAAGTTATACGAGTACAGCGTTTCACAAATTGTATGTTGATGGTTAGACTGCATGTTTATGACTTGATAAATGCATACAGTATGTGGCAATAGAGGATTTTGTAGCTATATTTTCAATGCTTGATCCAAAGTGACATGATGATCCACATTTTATGGACAGTATTTTATAAGACTTGTGAATTTTAACAATCCTTATTTTATCACAACTGTCAACAGATTAAAAAAAAAAAGTAAATGTGTGATTTGGATACAGTGTAAAAATGGCCATTGCTATATCTTATCTGTTCTGTGGGGGTTCAAACCCCTTTAACACAGGAAAATGCTGCTAATGCGCTCAAGTTCTGTTGTGCTGCTTATTAGTGATGTATTTTAACAGCAGAATAAGAGTTTGTGTCCCTTTCACAATACATTTGCAGTAGTTAGACAAATGGTTTTATGGGGTTATTTTTTGTTTGTTTTATTGTTGTTTCCCCAAATTTTCCGAACTAAGATTGGAGGAATTTGGTGTTTATTACTGCATTTGTTTAACACTACAGTTGACCTGAGAATGTGCCTTGCATGTGCACAGGCCGAGTGTTTTTATTACAATTGTGATTTTGGCCTATGCAAGCCTTCTTGGGAGCTTGTGTAATCCATCAGTCAGTTCCTGAACGGCCTGTACTGCCTCACATACATCTTTTGAAAAATAGTATTTTTAAACTCTTGTTTACCTTTTACCTGTAATTTGTGTTGTGGTTTGATACAGTTGCTTCTGATAAATATGTTGATTGTACTTTTAATATAATTGCATTTCTTGTAATAAATTTACCAGTTATATTTTTCTACTGTTTCCTCAGAGAGGGTAAATAACAGTGAACAACTTTGCAATTAGAAAGCATCCGGAAAATAAACTTGCTTCAACAGTATTGTTGTGGGTTTTTTTTTTTTTTTTTTTTTTTTTTATATTGTGTGCTTAGTAACAGATTTGATCATCTCACCCATAAGTCTCTTCTGTGACATTTCATTACAATCACATGAAGCAACATGCATTTGTAAGATGTATTTAATCACACAGATTGAGTAAAACACGGTATTCGACACATTGATTGACGGGTCAGGTTGTTCCTATTAAACAGCTCTAGCTTATGGACCCTAGCCAACGTTTCAATCATCTTCAGTCTAAGCTTCTTGACCTCCTCATACATATTATGTATGACACATTAGAGAGGGAGGGGCATGCAATACACACAAGCAGCTTAAAATGAACACTTGCTCATTCTTCTCCTTAAGGTCTCTGAATTCTCACATTTTATTGCAAGCATGCGTAGAAAGGAAAAAAACAAAACTGGAACATAAGGATCACCATCAATATCAGATCAGCTGCAATAATACTGCCCAGTGCTTGTCCTTCTTTTCCTTGTCTGAAGCTCTTCAAAAAACATGTGGATGGCCTCAGGAGTCACATCCTATAGCCACAAAGAAATACGTTTTTTGTGCATTGTTTATCAATTTAAATCTGTGCTCAACCGATAGAAAGTAAGTCTGTCTTTACCTTCCCCTGGTCAACAAACTGCTGAAGGAACTCGTGTAACTCTGCTTTCATGTCATTGTACTCTGAAGACAAAAATCACCAGAATATGCAGGAAACGTGATTGAAAAAAAATTATGGGAAATGTGCTTCAAAGCCATCTTCAAAAAAAAAAAACTCAAAATTGAATTACTGAATATTACCGTGACGGTGCCAAAGCTGAAAAAAAAATCTGCTTTATTTTTCTGTTTAAATTTTTTTGACAAGGCCTCTATAATCTTCATGTAACATATAAGGTTATACCATATAATGCTATTTATTTGGTCGTTTCTGCATTCAGTACTAAAAAAATAGTAATTTCACTAAAAAATGCATGGCATTTTGAGCTTTAGCATTGGGCACTTCTAAGGTTAAGGCCTGAGAATGTTGTTGTGTTTTTTTGTTTTGTTTTGTTTTTTTTTTTATGGGGGGGTTTTTAATAAACTGTGTGCCTATTTTCTGGCTTATTTAAAATTGTTCAATTCTTGCACCTCACTCTTTTCCCAGAGAACTAAAATGTGTGCAGAAAACTTAAGACAGACAAGCTAGTATGACACTGTATGGCTGTCCCACTTGCTAAATTGATATTTGGGGTGTTCAACCTGAACCTCCACAGACGCCGTGTGGCGAATGCCACTGGAGAGAAAAATACTATGGGCAATTTGTTTCAGAATCCTTTCAAATTTGTTGAGCAAGTGAATGCAGACGCTCCTCGACTTACGAATTAGTTACGTGCCGAATGTAAGGTGGGGGGGGCAAAAAAAAAAAAAACTTGTTACTGTATGTTCCAGTGACGTATGACCGTTCATACTGTACTATACAGACGCTCCCAGACTTGCGTTCATCCGTTTTACGTTTTTTGATTTTACAGGGGGTTTTTTTCCTTCAAAAAAAAAAAAAAGTCAAATTTTGAGTTTAGACGTACCTCTGTAGTACGCTGACGTAATGACACTGCGTCCATTCTTTACAAACGACAGACTGAACGTGCCCCTCCTTCTTCCCAATTCAGTTTACATATATACATACACACACACACACACAGGGAGTCCTCAGTTTACACCGATCCTGACTTACACTGTTTCGTGGTTACAAATGTGCCCCCCATAAAAATATAAAAAATATTACGCGTCATTACGTCTTACGCAGTTACGTAAACAAACGCAAACTAGTTTCGGGCACGCGAGGCGGGCGGAAGAATACGCTGTGTTGTGGTTGTGGGCCGAGGAAGATGGCGTAGCTTCCCTTCGCTCAGTCTCGGTAATGTAATATTACGCGTCATTACGTCTTACCCAGTTACATAAACAAACGTGAACTAGTTTCGGGCGCGCAAGATGCAGCGAGCATTGGCAACTTTTGAGGCTCAGGATCCCAACTTGGAAAGGTTCACTAGGGTTTCCAGAGGCATCATGGATTTGATGCAATGCTACAAGGAGATCTTGGATGAGAAGAGGTTGCTCTCTGTCCAGTCTAACATGGAGCAGTATTTTAAGAAGGTAGAGAGGCCTGCAACAGATCCTGTACCTGCTACGTCAGCTGCATCTACTACTCCAGGCTCACCTGCCCCAGCTTCTCCAGCACAATAACCTTGTCTCTCCCTCCCGCACTGTATTTCATTCTTGTGGTAAGGAATTGTTTTCTCTTTAATACTTTGTCATTAACTGTTACATTTTATTATAGCACTGTACGTACAGTACTTTTCAGTATATTTTATACTCGGTATATTTTATATTTCAGTATATTTTATCGCATCTTAAAATCGGATCGGTGTCATAAACCGAGGACTCCCTCTATATATATATATATATATATATATATATATATATATATATATATATATACACACACACACTAGTCCTTCTCAAAAAATTAGCATATTGTGATAAAGTTCATTATTTTCTGTAATGTACTGATAAAAATTAAACTTTCATATGTTTTAGATTCATTGCACACCAACTGAAATATTTCAGGTCTTTTATTGTTTTAAAACTGATGATTTTGGCATACAGCTCATGAAAACCCCAAATTCCTATCTCAAAAAATTTGCATATCATGAAAAGGTAGTCTAAACGAGCTATTAACCTAATCATCTGAATCAACCAATTAACTCTGAACACCTGCAAAAGATTCCTGAGGCTTTTAAAAACTCCCAGCCTGGTCCATTACTCAAAACTGCAATCATTGTTAAGACTGCCGACTTGACTGCTGTCCAGAAGGCCATCATTGACACCCTCAAGCAAGCGGGTAAGACACAGAAAGAAATCTCTGAACGAATAGGCTGTTCCCAGAGTGCTGTATCAAGGCAGAAGCGCCTGACCTGGGCTACAGAGAAGCAGCACTGGACTGTTGCTCAGTGGTCCAAAGTACTTTTTTCGGATGAAAGCAAATTTTGCATGTCATTCGGAAATCAAGGTGCCAGAGTCTGGAGGAAGACTGGGGAGAAGGAAATGCCAAAATGCCTGAAGTCCAGTGTCAAGTACCCACAGTCAGTGATGGTCTGGGGTGCCATGTCAGCTGCTGGTGTTGATCCACTGTGTTTTATCAAGGGCAGGGTCAATGCAGCTCGCTATCAGGAGATTTTTGGAGCACTTCATGCTTCCATCTGCTGAAAAGCTTTATGGAGATGAAAATTTCATTTTTCAGCACGACCTGGCACCTGCTCACAGTGCCAAAACCACTGCTAAATGGTTTACTGACCATGGTATTACTGTGCTCAATTGGCCTGCCAACTCTCCTGACCTGAAGCCCATAGAGAATCTGTGGGATATTGTGGAGAGAAAGTTGAGAGACACCAGACCCAACACTGTGGATGAGCTTAAGGCCGCTATCGAAGCATCCTGGGCCTCCATAACACCTCAGCAGTGCCACAGGCTGATTGCCTCCATGCCACGCCGCATTGAAGCATTCATTTCTGCAAAAGGATTTCCGACCAAGTATTGAGTGCATAACTAAACATAAGTATTTGAAAGTTGACTTTTGTATTGAAAACATTTTTTTTTTATTGGTCGGATGAAATATGCTAATTTTTTTAGATAGGAATTTTGGGTTTTTATGAGCTGTATGCCAAAATCATCAGTATTAATACAATAAAAGTCCTGAAATATTTCAGTTGGTGTGCAATGAATCTAAAATATATGAAAGTTTAATTTTTATTAGTACATTACAGAAAATAATGAACTTTATCACAATATGCTATTTTTTTTTAGAAGGACTAGTGTGTGTGTGTGTGTGTGTGTGTGTGTGTGTGTGTGTATTTTATTTATATATATATATATATATATATATATATAGGTAATGATATTTATGGATGTATAGTACAGTATGAGTGTCATACGTCACTGTAACAACTTATGTTCACTTTCAACTTGCATTCGGCTGTCCGGAACCAATTAAAAACGTAAGTCGGGAAGCGTCTGTACATCCATAAATATACATTGTAAAATAATGTCAACATTTAATTTCAAATAAATACATTTTAATCAAATTCACTTATTCCCACTGATTCTGATTACCACCATCACTAGTGGACTTGTGCTTCTGACCAACCATATTTGCTTAGGGTTACAAATACGCAAAACGGTGTAAACTGTAAACACAAAGATCAGAAAAGTCTTAACACAAAGGTAACACGTGGTAAACTGGGAAGAAGCAGGGCACGTTCAGTCTGTCGTTTGTAAACAATGAACGACGCAGCACAATGTACACAATGGACGCAGTGTCATGCGTAAGTAGCGTACTACATAAGAACGTCTCGTACTATGGAGAACGCGTTAAACTCAAAATGACTTATGAAAAAAAAAAACCCATTTTTTTTATAAAAAACGTAAAATCAAAAAAAAGGTAAAGCGAGGAGCGTCTGTAGTTAAAACATTCAAGAATTGTTCCCCATTCTGATGTAAAGCAAATTTGGAGTCCAAGAAAGGTGTTAAAACTCTTATTATTAAGCCCATTATCCCAACCATAAAATCAGTCCCTACTGTTCCTCGGGTAACTCCTACTATTGCAAAAATATTTTGCTCTTTGTACAGCTCAGCATTCATCTCTACCAACAATCTAGCCCTGTTCAAATAAATACAGAATAAACTCGTATGGTTGCTGTCAGCCATCACTGTTTTTTTTGACGAGTACAAGGTCAATTGCAGAAGATAAATTGCAGTTGCATAAACACACTAATGGGTTAAACATGACCCTGCAAATCAGTTAAGCCAAGCTTGCTCTGTAGATGGGCACGAACGGTAAACAATTTTATTTTTAAAAGAATATTTTATACAATACAAAAGGACTTGTTTCCAAGAAGATCCTATTTATTTGTAAATGATAAACCAATGAGGTCAAAGAATTCTTTTGAAAATAGCTGCTTACGGTAAATGATCTCCAGTTGCTGGACATGGTCCAGGGAACTGAGGCATGACATGAGCAGGTCTTCCTCCAGCAGAGCTTCACCCTTACTCTCATACGCAAGCATAGTGTCTGACTCATCCATCAGGAACTGCACACCTGCCTCCACATACGATCTCTTAGAAATAAGAACAGCAAAGACAACAGATGGGGCAAAAGCTTACTCTACCTTAAATTCAACTGCACATTTTAACATATAAATCTTTGCGTTTATAAAACGTTGGCTTATAGAAGTGAGCAAAATTTTTATTTCCACAGACTTTGGACAGTACGTTGGAGGTGAAGACTGGGATTCTACAAGAATGAACAAGTCATAGGCTGCAGTGGATGTTTTTAACGTTCATGAGAGGACAGATAATAAGCTTACAGGAAAAATATATCTAAATTAAATAATATTGGCGGCACGGTGGTATAGTTGTTAGCACATCCACCTCACAGCAAGAAGGCCCTGGTCTTGGCAAGGGAGGATGTGTGGAGTTTGAATGGTCTCCCCATGCTTGGGTATCCCTGTGTCGTCTCTCTCTCCACACACACAGTCCAGAGATATGTTTATTAAGCTAATTGGTTCCAAAATCGCTGTTAGGTGTGAGTTATGTTTGTGTGCGTGCACATGTGTGCTGGTGGGATTAGTCAGCTGTCTAGGACATGTCCTGCCTCTGTCCAGAGTCAGCTGGGATCGACTCCAGTCTCTTTGTAACCATAGTTGTAGGGGCACTAGTGGCTTAATGGTTAAAATGATGCATTACTGAACCGGTCAGTGGTTCAATCCCCACTATCACTACTTTTGGGCCCTTGAGCAAGGCCCCCAAACCGTCGATTGCTTGGTTGTATGGGAAAAAAAAAAAAAAAAGTGAATTATAAGGTGCTCTGGATAAGCGCATTTGCCAAATGCTATTGTTAATGTAGTTGTCAGCCTAACAAATGAATGGAAAATTAATAATAAACGGATTTATCCATTCATTATCCACACCGCTTAGCCATCATAGTCAGTGGGGATGCTGGAGCCGGTCCATTACAGAACTAACACAGATATAACCGACCGTTCACATTCATACTCCTCCAGCACAAGCATCTCGAAGAATTCTGAAGACATGATACAGTGTGACTCAAGTCCTCCTACATTTCAAATGGTAAATGAAAAAAATCTTTAAGGTATGACACATGCAACTTGATTCAACGCAGTTTTTGCACCTATTTCAGAGAAGACATCCTTCAAATGGTGGCCGATGTTGTCTACCAACGCTTGGACGTGATTTTCCGAAGTTTACCACGGCTTGACGAGTCTATCTCGTGCTGAATTGCAACCCAGAACTTGAAGTAAACATAAAGACCCCGAAGAATTTGGGGTCAATACATTTACACCCCCCGGCTTTTTTCATTTTTCAGGGGTCGCCACAGCGAATCAGAAACACCCTGACGGCTATGCAGCTACTCTTTACGAAAGTCAGCGATGGTTCTTTTACATGAACCTCTCACCATAGACAGCGAGAGACATGGCTGGCTTTTGATAACCTAGTCAGCTGCACTGGGGGGGGACAGTGACAGTCACCCTGTCGAGAGTGGGACTTGAACCCCCAACCTTAAGATCAGTGATCTGGCACCCTGTACCACTAGGCCACCAATGCCTCGGGGTCAATGAGTATGCACTCTTGGTTTAAGGTAGTCCCAGAGAAAAAAAACCCAAGGTGCAAGGGAAGGGCAATGGGCTGGTCACCTAACAAGATCACCTGATCCATAAAAACATTTCCTTCAGCACTTCCAATGGTCTTTCAGCTGAATGTGCCACAGCTCCAGCTTCCTGAAATCACACACTGACCTCTTCAAGCTCAGGTTGTTCAAGTCATGCTTGGGCTTCCAACAGGCCTCTCTGGCCTTAAACTTCAGGTGTGTAATTAATGATGAATAAAATCTGTACTGAATTAAGTTATATCTACGAATAATAACCTTTTATTAAATTGACCTTTGAAATGTGGGCGGTCACACTGTAAAATAGACAAGTGATTTTTAATAACTCACCTTGCAGTTTGTGCAAGTGCAAAGCTTGGAACGCCAGTCGTAAGGCCAGAACACCGCTCCTACCCTCGGCCTTTCCAATCCTTTGGCCTTTAACTCCTTTAGTTTGCACGGTGCAGTTTCATACCGGTGCTGAGCAGAACAGCTTTCCATCTCCTCGTGTGTTCTCTTGTGGTTTACAGCTTTAATTCCATTAGCAGTGGGCTGTTAAAGTGAAAGAAAGGCACTGTTTAAGTTAATGAAGTGGAAACCAAGTTCAAACAAAAATGTATTTATAAACCTTCTCTTAATCCTTTGAACTTCGACCCCCAGACTCAGTTCTGACCCTTACACCAGCTTCTTGAGAAATGTATTATAATGAATAAAACAAATATACATTACTTCTTTGTGGTGTTTGTCATATATGATTCATACTTGGCAACAGCAAAATATACTTTCAGCTGAACTTTTGGGGGGGGGGGGGTCTGGGGGGAGCCTGATTGCTATCTACAGTTGGTCAACATATTATCTAGCACAGACTAATTGGAATATAATTATTCGTAAACATATATGTATTTGCAATATAATATATACACATAATTGAGAAATAGGTCAACCATGGCTCTATGTTTTGTGTTGTATAAATGAAAGATGAAAAAAAAAAAATACACAAATATTTCCGGTAAACCACTTTATAAATTTATGAAACATTTTCAACTAACTGTCCCAGCCTCCTAGTTATTATACACAACGACAGTGAATTAATTTATGACAACCATCACCAATATATTGAGTATTTTCAATTGAACACAAATTACTTACGTTTGGCTGCAAATTAAAAAAAAAAAGGAATAAAATGAAAATAAAATTCCCATACATATTAAACTGTTATTATCAACAATGCGAGTAGATTTATCACACAATGATTTTACCAATACAGATTACTTTTATTAAGTTACATTTCAATGGGATTTCACGTAATCTAAACTAAATAAATATTTCGTAATTCCCTCTGTGTGCTTGTCTGTCGGCCATAAGTGCAATACATCCGCGAGATCCATAATTGATCAGGTCGTTCCAATAAACACAAAAGACCTTGACGGCGATGTCAGATTTCTTTATGAAACTCACCAAAGGTTCCGATACGTTCTGAGTCTGTTGTGCCAATTTAAACCTCAAATGTCACAATCTTTTGTAGCCATTCCCACTTAAACTTATTCTTAACATCCTTATCTATTTCTGACACGCGGGATTCCTCTTCTTTCGTTAGAGTTCGCACCATTTTAAACACAACACGCTGCCATTTGCATTGATCCGAGCCACTTTACATTAAGCTGAGCTGAGTCGTTTTACGTTAAGTTTAAAACAGTCAATCAACGAGTGGCTTACAATATGTGAGGCGCTCCACCGAAAGTTGGCGCTTGTAGAAAGTTCACTTGCTTGTGCTTGAAACAAAGTGTGGCTTATCCGGATTTCCGATCTTTCAAGTGAGCAAGTGCACCATTACATACTTGCTAGTACTCAGCTTTCACTTGCTCACTTGAAAGATTGGAAGTCGGGATAAGCCGCGCTTTGTCTCAAGTACAAGCAAGTGAACTTGCCAGAAGCGCCCCTGTACCCTCCCTAAAATTTTCTCCTCGGATTTAGACGATGATCAATTTGAGATAAAAACCGCGGAATTCCACGGAAAATTGCCATGTATGATTATTATACTCTGAATGATTACAGGGATCCCTCACTTCCTGCGGTTAATGGAGACAGAGACCCCCCCCTCGACAATTTCCGCGAAGTAGGGTCGACCCCCCGACTGATGTATACGTACATGTATATGTGCATGTAATATCAATAAATACATATTCAACGCAGGGCAGTGGTGGCCTAGTGGTATAGGGTGCTGGATCACTGATCCTAAGCTTGGGGTGTCGAGTCCCACTCTCCACATGGTCACTGTCACTGTCTCCCCAGTGCAGCTAACTGGGTTATCAAAGGCCGGCCATGTCTCTCAGTGTCTATGGTGTGAGGTTCATGTAAAAGAACCATTGCTGACTTTCGTAAAGAGTAGCTGCAAAGCCATCAGCATGTTTCTGCCCTGCGATGGCCTGACGAGCTGACCAGGGTGTACTCTGCCCTCACCCGGAGTTGGCTGGGATGGGCGCCAGCCTCCCCGCGACCCTCATTAGGATAACGCGGTTACAGAAAATGAACTGAACTGAACATATTCAATGCTATAAATGCTTATAATAACAATTAAGCGTTCAAAAATAAAGCATAAGATGTAAATAAAATATAAATACACAAACATACAGATGTGCACCTCACATGAAAATGTTAGTAGTTTTTGGGTTGTTTTTTGTTTTTGTTTGCTTGGGGGGGGTCCTAATTGGGCTTGTTTTTTGGCATTTTCCTTCATTTTTCCCTTAATTTCCTTATTTTTTTAATTTTTCAATGAATATTATTGAAAAGCCCACGATGGACTGAAGCTGCAGAAACTGAAGCACGCAGTAGTGAGGGATCACTGTAATACGCATTACCGGCCACTGGATGATATGCCACACTAACCTAGCAGCCAATAAACCGACCACTGGTGTTCAAAGGGTTAAATGTATAGCTAGAACCAAAATCAGTTTGTTTTAACAGTGAGCTTGCTCCACTGATGGAATATGACACCCCCCCCCCCCTTTGCTTGAGGTTTTGTAAACATTTGTACTCCTTTCCTAGACGACATCCACAGAATAATCATGCCGAGTGGTAAACAATGCAATAACATTACTCTGTCATATTACTACATTTCTCACCCTTTCTTCACTTTGACAGTCTTTACTTGTGGACGGCCCTACATGGCCATTGCTGTCTGCAGTCAAAATTGCATCCTTTACTTCTTTATTTCCTTCCACAGATTCCTCCACTGCTGGAACTATATGAAATCAAAACATACAGATTATATCACTGTGTTCTGAAAGATAACAATGTAATAACCTGGAATGGAAAAGGGTGTGTGCTGATGTAGAACTCACATGAAAAGCAGCTCGAATAGATCCAAAGGAAGGGAGCTCTGTTCATACAACTCTCACACACCATCTCAAGTAACTCCTCCGAGTCCACAACCGTACAACCCAGATGCTATATAAAGAACCGGGGCGTTAAGATGACAGGAACACTCCGTATATGTGAGACAAACTGCACTGCATCTATACATACTTTAATACAATAAGATTAAAAGATAATCAGTGTAGAAAAGCCTACCCTTGAGTGGTACCAGTCTTCACAGAGAATACACTGAATCATGGCTTCACCAACCTTACACCACATTAAAAAAAAAGGCAAAGTCAACAATTTTTAATTAAGGGACACGGCACTAATATAAAAGTGCTAACATTTAATTCACATCTACTGCAGAACTGGCTAAAAGGACATAAAAGGACAGGAATATCTCACGAAACAAGATCCAAGAAGGATATTAACCTTCTCGTCCTCATCAGGGTAAGGTCTGTCGCAGGAGCAGTAACGGCCAAAGTAATTGTGATTATACACGTTATTGATGTTCTGCTCCTCTTTGTCCTGTGAACAATCAATGCATAGACCATACAAATGAGACAGACATCAGACTCTGAATTTGAAGTGGTACATGGTAACAACTTCAGACAGGTAAAAGTACAAAATCAATCATTCCCGCTTAAAGCGATGCGACTTTTGCTTAAAAACAAGCATACAAATTTTCAAAAGGCTTCATTAAAGTACAGAAATACAGTCAGTTCTGCTTTTCTGGTAGTTCAGTGGAAAATTGCTTTGGCTTTTTAATGGCTGTTCATGAAGATAATTAAGCCGTCATTATAAAAAGGAAGATTTTGGGGGTTTTTTTTTTGGTTGTTGTTGTTGCGAGCACAGAATGGTGTGGAACATTCCTAGCATAGACTTACAGGGATCAGTTTGCACTTAAATGAGCCGAACTTGCTGTTCCCGCAATCACAGCGAAAGTTCCTGTGAAAAGAAAAATGAAAGGGAAGAAAAACAAAAATGAAAGTCATGGTGTGGTGTACAGTGTTAAACTGGACAATGACGAGCGTGAAAACTGCAGTGTGTTACTTCCACCAGTATACTGCAGTTTTCACATTTGTCATTTGCCAGTTTAGTAGAACATACCATGACTTTTATTGGATTTTTCATTGGATATGGATCCGGACGGCTTAAAAGGATTTATTGAAGATTGCATGATAGAACAAAGAAGTGGAAATCGTCTGGCGGATCAGTACTAAAAGCTTTGGGTTATTGATTGAAGGTCAGATTCAAGTCCCACGACTGGGCCTTGAGCAGGGCTTTAAACCCTCAACTTCTCAGTTGTATTTGTTAAAATGTAAGTCTCTCTCGATAGGGGCATCTGCCAAACACCATCAATGTGCTCAGAATCTTTTTCTTCAGGGGTCGCCACAGGAAATGATCTGATTCGCATTTTAATTTGACATAGGTTTTTACGTTGGATGCCCTTCCTGACACAGCCCTTTAGCGAGGGGCAGAAACACGCTGACGGCTATGCAGCTACTCTTTACGAAAGTCAGCAATAGTCCTTTTACATGAACCTCTCACCATAGACAGTGAGATACATGGCCGGTATTTGCTAACCCAGTCAGGTGCATTGGGGGTGTGTGTGGGGGGGGGGGGGGGGACAGTGACAACCTTGTGGAGAGTGGGACTCGAACCCCCAACCTTAGGATCAGTGATCCAGCACCCTTTACCACCAGGCCACCACTGCCCCACTAAACGTGCTCAGAATATACAATGAGAAAAAAAATCAAGCTCATAAATAATTACAGAACGGACCACAAGAGGGCACCATAATTCTACATTATCTTCCAGAATAACCCTTGCAAAAATGTGCACTATCTCGATGGAGGTCTGCATTTGCAAACAATGCAAGAAGTGACTTTAAATCATTATATAAATGTGTTACCTTTTTGAATAGAGTTCATATATGTGATGGCCATCATGACAGGTGTTAACACATGCCAGGCAGACTCCAGCCGGCTCCATACCTTCCCCTGTGCAAGTACTGCAGGCAAATACAGCCTGTCTTTTCACATATCCCTGTAATATACAACCCAAATCATACTCCATTAAACCACTGTAAACAGACATTCATTCCAAACATCTGACTGCATGAATGGTGCTCTAATGGTCTCTACACACTGTAGTATATTGATGTGTTCTGGGTACAGACACTATCAGATAGATCATGCACTGTTCTAGAGCATTCTTTAATCTTTTGCCACCAGAAAACTTCACACCTCATAATCACTTAGATCATCATTCAGATGGTAAACCTCACCCGAGGATATGAACACTTATCCGGATCACTTCCAGATAAAACAGCCAGAGCTTCACACAGCTCCTCAGCCTCCAGTTGCTCCATGGCTCCAGCGTGAATATCCTCCTGGACTTTATTTACATCCATCCCTTATGATACACACCGAACCCGAACCGAATATATACCGTGAGCCCACAACAGTGCAAAAACTACACTGAGAACAACAACAAACACTGGACTAGCACGCACTGAGAGAACAAACAGCAGGAGCACGCAGCACTCCACTTCCGGTTTGCGGGGGAGGGGCGGGGGAAGGGGCGGGGGGAAGGAGATTTGGCGCGAAACAACACTTGCCTTCACGTGCTCCTTAGTGACTCTTTATTATGCAGAGATTACACGTTTGCTACAAAACTAAATGAACATAAGTAGTTTAAATAGCCTAGTTGTTTCTATTAATCCAGACATTTAACACCACTGTGCAAATACTCACCATGCAACATATACTGGACATATATACCTGTATATACAATACTGTATTATAGTCGAGCAGTGGTGGCCTAGTGGTATAGGTGCTGGATCACTGATCCTAAGGTTGAGGGTTCAAGCCCCACTCACCACAGGTTGTCACTGCCGCCCCCCTCAGTTATCAAAGTTCGTTATCAAAAGTCGGCCATGTCTCTCACTGTCTATGGTGTGAAGCATGTAAAAGAACCATTGCTGACTTTCGACAAAGCCATCAGTATGTTTATGAGCTGTCCAGGGTGTACTCTGTGCTTGCCCGGAGTGGGCTGAGATGGGCACCAGCCTCTCCGTGACCCTAATTAGGATCAAGCGGTTCAGAAAATGAATGATGTATGGAGTACGGCTGAGGAAGTGTAATAATAACAGGGCTGAGGTAATGCAGTAAGCAGTGAACAATGTAAGTTGTGTGTGTGTGTGTGTGTGTGTCCACACATGTGAAAGGCAGTGTGTGTATATGTGTAAGATAGACAGAGTGTTTTTGTACAGTCCATCTTTTAATCTTCTACACTTATGTATGTGTGTGTGTGTGTGTGTGTGTGTGTGCTTGTAAGAGAGAGAGAGAGAGAGACTTATTTTATTTAGTGCTGGGTGTTAAGGAGCTTAATGTCTTGAGGAAAGAAACTCTAACACAGTCTGGTTATGAAGGCCCGAATGATCTGATACCGCTTTCCAGATGGTAGCAGGGTCAGGATGTTCTCGATGGTCCCTCTGTTAATCACAATCAGAATTGGGAAAAGTCAGATTTACCCCAGTCTCCTTAGGAAGTAGAGGTGGGTGCTGCTGGGCTTTCTTGGTGATCGAGCTTGTGTTGAGTGACAAGATAAGGTTCTCTGCCAGATGAACACCAAGAAATTTGGTGCTTTTTACTATCTCCTCAGAGGATCCATTGATGAACAACAGGTAATGGTCACACTGTGGTCTCCTGAAGTCAACAATCATATCTTTAGTGTTTTTAACATTCAGGACAGATTGTTGGATCCACATCAGACATTCTTGATTAATAATAATTTGGTAGCTACAAATTGTGCACCCCTCATTTCACAAAATTCCACAAATAATAATAATGATAAATTAATAATAATATAGTATAATTAAGTAATAAACTCAAAAAGAATCAATCAAGTAACATTATGAATAATTCATAAATTAAATACTGTACAATTAGTTTATATATATATATATATATATATATATATATATATATATATATATTTTTTTTTTTTTTTTTTTTTTTTTTTTTTTTACATAATTCTTGCTCAAAATCATCCACAATCCCTGACATGTGTGTGAGCAGATGAGCCCATGCATAACCACAACTATACACTCAGTACAGTAATCACTGTGTGTCTTCAAAACCACACAGAAGCTTCTTCATCTATATCATGGAATAAAATAGAAATTATATCCACCATGCAGCAACAGCCCAGCTTTACATTTCTCCCACACATATACTGTATTATATCACTGCTTATAAATAGTTCACAGTATCTTCAGTTCGCATAGTATATTGGTAATAGGATGCTGAGGCTGGAACTACCAGGCAAAAGGCCTAGAGGAAGACCAAAGAGACGATTCATGGATGTGGTAAAGGAGGACATGAAGGTCGTTGGTGTAAGAGAAGACGATGCAAAGGATAGGGTGAGATGGAGGCAGATGATTCGCTGTGGTGACCCCTGAAGGGAAAAGCCGAAAGGAAAAGAAGAAGAAGACAGTATCTTCAGTTCATTTTCTGTAACCGCTTCATCCTAATTAGGGTTGCAGGGAGGCTAGTGCCCATCCCAGCCAACTCAGGGCGAGGGCAGAGTAAACCCTGGACAGCTTGCCAGGCCATCGCAGGGCGGAAACACGCTGATGGCTTTGCAGCCTACTCTTGTCGAAAGTCAGTAATGGTTCTTTTACATGCCTCTCACCATAGACAGTGAGAGACATGGCTGGCCTTTGATAACCCAGTTAGCTGCACTGGGGGAGACAGTGACAACCTTGTGGAGAGTGGGACTCGAACCCCCAACCTTTGGATCAGCGATCCGGCGCCTTATACCACTAGACCACCACTGCCCCTTCACAGTGTCTATTAATATAATTATGTAAAGAAATATATGCAATTTATTTATTTACTTAGCAGTTATTGTATAGGCTAAATTTCTACAGGTTATTTTCACCTGACCTTAAATCTAATATGCAAGACATGAAGTCACGAAATAAAATCATCACATTATAATCAGTCAACCTGCTGTTTGTAATCTGTCACAGTCTGAATTAATATAGACATCTTAACCCCAACTCGAGGAACAAAAACAAAACAGAAATCCACGGTTAGACGTTCAAAATCAATACAGGTTGGAGATAGAATATTGTACAGTAGTTATATAAGCCTGCGCATGCGCATTGAGCTGAGTTGTGTTGCTCGGGGTTACAAGACGCTCACTCAGCCCAAGAGGCTTTAGCTAATACAGCTAAGCTAAGCTAAAGTAAACTCAACTCGGACCAGCGACTTGTGGCTGCGAATATCTGACCAAAATACAATAGTAATGGAAGTGACGGTGTCTATGGATCCCCTCTTTCTTGCATGGAGTTATTTTAGGAGACGGAAGTTCCAGAAATGTTCGGATCTTTGTACGAAGGTATTGGAGGAAAACCCATACGACCAGGTGAGTCTGTGAGAGGGATGTCATGTCGTTGCTAACCAGGCTACTGACGCTAGCATCCTTGATTAGCATTGATCCTCTTCAAAAGGATAAACAATAAAAACATTGGTTTGTTTACTAACAGTTGTGTTTGTAGGCTCTATCTGATTGAAATTGGAGATTATGTTGGTTTGTTTTTAATATGAAGCGTTCAAATATCCAGAACAATAAGGACAGCACTTTGAGTGGGGAAAAAACCCATCTGACCTGCTAGCAACCACCAAAACACAGGCTGAGCTGATAGTCACCCTGCACCACATTAATAAATAAATATTACACATATTCTAGTTTTCACTTTAGTTGTATTTATTTCTTTAAAACGTGTATGCAGTACATAAAAATGTAAAACTTTTTACTAGTACATCACCAGTAGCTTCACCAGTACCACTGCTGGTTTTAAAACTGGTAGGTATGCAGGGAAATCCTCATTCATTAATTTTTTTTTCTGAGCCAGTTAAGCCTAATTAGGGTCGCAGGGAGGCTGGTGCCCATCTCAGCCGACTTCGGTCAAAGGCAGAGTACACCCTGAACAGCTCACCTAGCCATGGCAAGGCCAACACGTACACAACCATTCATACTCACATTCACACCTCATGGAGATTTGGAACAGCCAGGCTGATTAGCCTACAGTTTTGGGGCTTTTTTTGGACTGTGGGAGGAAACCGAAGTACCCGGAGGAAACCCACACAAGCACGGGGAGAACATGCAAATTCCGCACAAAAATGCCCGAGCTGGGAATCGAACCCAGGACCTTCTTGCTGTGAAATGGACGTACTAACCACTATGCCACTGTGCTGCTGTAGGGAAATATTTTACATGTTATTTTGCTTTATAAATCATATTTGTTTTGTGGAAACGCCGCACACGTTATACTGTTTGTGTCTAACATTAATATTTACCACTCTCTCCACCATCACTTTTTTTTTTTTTTTTGCCAAGGAACCTCATACATCACTCCATATTTCTGAGGTAACAGTTCATATATGTTTAACCCTTGGTCCCTGATTCCCAGTGTTCCTGTCAGTGAGGTGTAGTCAACGCCCTCTCGTCATTAGATCCTTAATTACACTTGCTGTATTTATTTCACGCTTTACTTTACTCGCACAATTTTGTTATACTATATTAATCCAGCAATGGAGATCTGGCTCTGAATTTTAACCCAAAGTGAGCATGCACACACAGTAGCAGTCAAATTATGACACCCAGAGAGCCATTTTTTTTGCACATTTGGCACCCAGAGAGCCATGTTTGTTGATGCCTTTCTCAAGGGCACATCAGTCCCTCTGACACCACACATGATTCCTGCTGCTCTGAGAATCTATCTAGCAACCTTTAGTTCCCAAACCTGCTTCTCTATCCTCTAGGCCACAGCTTAGACTTAGCATATTACCCTTACCTGATCGTATCAAGCACTTTTTTTATTCTTAGATGTACCTCGTAAATAAATCAAATCAGATTAGCTCTGTGTTTTTACCACTAAACTGTTCATTATATGATGAGGTAATTAGGATGCTATACACCCTTCCTGTTTATGAAATTTAATTTACATACTGGCTGCATGCCATGTCATTCATACTTGGGCAGCGGTAGCCTGGTGGTAATGTCGGCTGGATCACTGATCCTAGAGTTGGGGGTTCAAGCCCCACTCTCAACAGGTTGTCATTGTCGTTGCCCCCCCCCCCCCCACCACCACCACCACCACCAGTGCAGCTAAGTGGGTTATCAAAGGCCGGCCATGTCTCTCACTGTCTATGTTGTGAGGCTGTCAAAGAACCATTGCTGACTTTCGTCAAGAGTAGCTGCAAAGCCGTCAGCGTGTTTCTAATCGGGAGTCGGAGTCCCTTGAGGCAGTTCGTTCACAGCAACGTTCTGGCAACTCCTGCAGTGGCACTGGAACCCAGTCGTATTGGCTTCTGTCCTTCCATTGGATACTTCCGGTGGCACTGAGAGGGGGGACTTGCTGCTTGGGTAACAGCTTGTCTTCCATACTTCCTACCCAGGCTCTGTTCACTGGAGAGCATCACCAACCAGAGTGCAGCTCCATCGTCCTTCAAGACTGACGAAGGCCTACTACTGGCTTCATACTGCATTAGTGTTCAATCCCCCAGTTATAGGTTTTAATGGAAGAACGTATACAAAATAAGGAACCATTTTGTTGAAAGCTTCTTTGTTTTGAATTGTTTTATTTTCTTCCTTGAAGGCAGCTTGGAGTCTGAAGACAAGGGCTCTGACTGAGATGGTGTACATTGATGAAGTGGAAGTTGACCAGGAGGGTATTGCAGAAATAATGTTGGATGAAAGTGCCATTGCACAAGTGGCACGTGGGTACTTAGATAAAGCTGTCTTTTTTTTTTTTTTTTTTTTTTTTTACATTTATAAATGCCATCAATTCCCATATGTTTCCTATTCTGGCAGCTTCATTATTCAACCACTGAAACTGTGTGTTCTTGACAGGGCCAGGGACGTCACTGAGGCTCCCAGGAACCAGCCAGGGTGGAGGACCTACTCCAGCTGTCAGGTTCATAAATCCTAAATGTATTCCACTTAATTAAATTTATTTGTATTTTGTGAACATTTTTAACTGAAAATCCATTAAGAATAAAGCTGTACAGTATTGCTGTATTATAGTGAAGGAATGTCCAAGAGAGGGGCTGTCACATGGTGTGTCTCAATTTGCATTCTTTGATTTGATTGACTTTGATTGTTGCATAACCCCTCTAAAGAAATTTGCTGGCTATTTGGTCATCATATATTAAGATAATATATTTTTAATTCTTCTTTCTTGTTTGGATTAGTTTACACAATAAGATTGTTGGTTGGGAAGTAGAGCTTGAACTATTCTAAAAAAAAAAAAAAAAAAAACCACAGGTGATCATATACCAGCTGGGGGAATGAAACCTCAGACTCACCCAAAATCCTGTCCAACACGCCTCTGTTCACACACTGTCCACTTGCGGGTTACATTTTAGCGCTCAAATGGCCGACATGTACCCGAGAGAATCCGGTCATTTTTCAAAATAAAAGATTTTTGAAAAAATAAAGATCTTTCAAATTCAGATAATAAATAAATCAAAAATAAGTAATTATTTCTTCTGCGGCCCGGTACCAATTGAGCCATGGACCGGTACCGGTCCGCAGCCCGGTGGTTGGGGATCCCTGATTTAGAGTACAGCATCTGCACTGCGTGTGGCCATGTCCTCGTGTGAAGCACACACCGGTACACTCCAATTGTCTGGGCTAAGTATACAAGTACACAAAGTGAGAAACACCAAACCTTCTTGCAACCAGGAATCCCTTTCTTATTAACTGTTAAGAAAAATTTAGAGCCCTCTTTAGTTCTTTAGGTTTTCATTAAACATATTCAACCTGTCAAACAGGCTAATAATTAATTACTAGCATGATTTTGACAATAAATTAATAAATACATAGGAAAAGCTTGGTTATAATCACTTTCTAGAAATCAGTCCCGGCTCAATGAAAGTAATACAGTACTTTTTTTGGTGACCTGTTGGATGCATGGTGGTGTCATGGTTAGTAGGTACACCTCACAGCAAAAAGTTTCAGGGTTCGAGCCTTAGCGAGGGCATTTCTGTATGGATTTTGCGTGTTTTTTCTGTGCTTACATGAATTTCCTCCAGGTACTCTGTTTTCCTCCAGGGTCCAAAGACATGTTAGGCTGCAATGTTAGGCTAATTGGCTATTCCAAATTGCCCCCAAGGTGTGAGTAAGGGTGTGAACGGTTGTGTGACTTGGTCCTATGATGGATTGGCAAGCTCTTCAAGGTGTACACTGCCTTCCCCAAAGTTGGCTGAGATAGGCTCCAGCCTCTCTGCGACCCTTGTTGGATTATGCGGTATCGAAAATGAACGAATATGACCTGACTTTGTTTATTTTTAGACCTGTGACGCAGTCAGGTCGCCCGATTACAGGCTTTGTAAGGCCAAGCACTCAGTCTGGTAGACCAGGGACGATGGAACAGGCCATCAGAACACCTCGAACGGCCAATACTGCACGTCCAGTTACCACTGCTTCTGGGAGATTTGTTCGATTGGGCACGGTAGGCTGTTAGACGGTGGATTGCTTTAAAAAAAGTGTTATTCTTAAAAAGTTCTTAATCTCTTAACCATGTTTTAATGTGTGCACTGTTTCCAAGTTATAACCGGATACTATATCAATTTTTCAGGCTTCTATGTTAACGCATCCAGATGGACCCTTTATAAACTTGTCCAGGTTAAATTTGGCAAAGTATTCACAGAAACCAAATTTATCTAAGGTAATCCAATAGTAAATCATGTGTAATACATATACAGTGGAACCTTAGTGGTCGAATGACTCGTTAGTCGAACAAATCGGAGTTCAATCAAAAAATATGAGGAAAATATGCCTTGGTGTTCGAACAAATCATCAGAGTTTGAACGGAGTCGAGTGTGTTGAACGCTGCTCAGTGTGCAGCCATTGAGAGAGTCTCGTACTGTGTGTTGTGTTTATTCATTACACTACGGATAAAAGCAGCAGTAATTCTACTGGGAAGGAAAAGAGAAAAGTCGTGAAAACGTGAAAGAATCAACTGCGATCAAGAGAAGGAGAAGGGAAAGCCACCACTTCCCCTCAAAGCAGTAACCCGCCCCCATCTCTCCCTCCCCATCCATCCACATACGCTCACACATTGCAACCAGAAAGGTATGTACTGTAAACTAGTACAGTACATAATTAGGTTAATTACTACGTACTATTATTATGTTTTACTCTTTTGTGCATTAATGTATGTATTGCATATTAACATGCTTCATAAATACACTCATTTTCAAAGTACAGGGATCCCTCGGTACTTCGCGCTTCAATTCATGCGGCTTCAGTGCATCTCGTTTTTTTTTTTTTTTTAAATATTAATCGAATTAAAAAAATCCCCCCAAAAATTTCCCACCAAAACCACTTACACTGTTGTGAGGTGCGCATCTAAGTGCGTGCACCCACATCTGCGTACGTGCGCGTGGGTGTGCGTGCGTCTCTATGTGTGTGTATTTATATTTTATTTACATCTTATGCATTATTTTTTTAATGTTTAATTGTTATTATAAGCATTTATAGCATTGAATATGTATTTATTGATATTATATACACATATACATGTACGTATACGTCAGGGGGGGTGCGGGTGATCCTACTTCGCGGATTTCAATGGTCGCATGGGGATCTGGGTCCCAATTAACCACGGAAAGTGAGGGATCCCTGTATGTGCAATTGTATTGACGGACGTAGACGTTCATCTGAATGCATTAATCAACCTTTTACTATTTCTTGTGGGAAATATTGTTTCACTCTTCGAACAAATCGGTAACCGACCACATTTTTGGAGCGAATTGTGTTCAACCGCCGAGGTTCCACTATAACAAAGTCATAGCTTTGAGGAAGGCTAATTTCGTAACTGCTGTCTTAAATGTCTGTTGTGATCGCAAATCTAATTTTTTTTTCTTACTCTTATGCCAGACCTTATTTGAATACATCTTTCACCACGAGAACGATGTCAAAAATGTAAGTAGTTCTGTTTACTAAAAATTACAAGTAAAAATTACAAGTTAACACAGTTCCTATTGTGGAACATTTCAGGCATTGGACCTAGCTGCTCTCGCTACAGAGCATGCCCAGTTCAAGGACTGGTGGTGGAAAGTTCAACTTGGGAAATGTTATTACAGGTGATAAAATACAATGATAACCACTTGAGATTTGTTTAGATATTTATATGCTGTTTATTGACTAAATTGGCTGGTTGGGTGATTGTATTGGCAGGCTTGGTTTGTATCGTGAATCTGAGAAACAATTCAGATCTGCCCTTAACCATCAAGAGTTTGTGGATACTTATCTCTACCTTGCAAAGGTAATTCCAAAGTTAATTCCATTAAACTCATTTAATCCGCACAACCAAAATAATGGGAATGTACAACAGGAAAATAATGCTGTCTGCTTTTTGTGTACATCCCATACAAAGGTATATCAGCGACTGGATCAACCAATCACTGCCCTGAACCTCTTCAAACAAGGCCTGGACCATTTCCCTGGAGAGGTGACTCTGCTGACTGGCATTGCTCGTATTCATGAGGCATGTAGAACTGGCACATTCTGATAGATAAATATGGAGTTGGTTTTTTTTTTGTGCTATAGATTATTATACACTTGTAATGATTTTGTAATTGAAACATTGCCCGTTTTAGGAGATGAATAACATCACTTCAGCTACAGAGTATTACAAAGAGGTTTTAAAGCAGGACAACACACATGTGGAGGCCATCGCCTGCATAGGAAGCAACCATTTCTATACAGATCAGCCAGAGATCGCCTTGCGTTTCTACAGGTTCTGCATCTCCCTCATGTAGAAGGAAGATTCATAATCTATATGGGCATTTAGTTACATTTATGTTGGTGTATTTTCTTTGCTCTCTTTTTTCCTTCCCTTCTTTTTTTGTCCCAGACGCTTGCTGCAGATGGGTGTATATAACGGCCAACTCTACAATAATCTAGGCCTGTGCTGCTTTTATGCTCAGCAATATGACATGACTCTGTCCTCATTTGAGAGGGCATTAGCCCTGGTTTCTAGTGATGAGGAACAGGCCGACATCTGGTATAATATTGGGCATGTTGCAGTGGTGCGTTCCCATTCTAGTTCGGCAACATTCAGATTATAAACACGAGCTCTTAAGAATTTACAGATTAAGCCTTTTAAAAAAAGTTTTTCGAACCAGCTCTCTTCTTTTGTATCTCTTTCATTCAGGGTATCGGTGACTTGACTCTATCTTATCAGTGCTTTAAACTAGCTTTAGCATTTAACAATGATCATGCTGAGGCTTACAACAACTTGGCGGTTCTGGAGCTACGCAAAGGCAGGATTGAGCAGGTAAGGCATGCTTATGAATATTATTTAATCTGAGGATTTTATTTTAATAATTAGCTGTAGCTGAAATTTGTATAAAAGCACCAAACAGCTATATCAGCAAAAAATTACACTATAGCATAGTGAATATTAATATAAACATATATAATGTATATATTATGTTATAATTTCTGAGGTTGTGGTTGCAGTTGTGGCTAGAAGTTGATATACACACTCAAGATTGTCATGGAAGTATTTGACATTTAGTGACTTTGAACTGCTCTTTGAATGTTTCATCCAACCATCCATCTTTGCCTTGACTGGACACTTCTGATACCAATCAATACGCATCTTTCAGATTTCTGGTTTGATATTTCACCACCATTTTAGTACAATTTTATAGATTTGATTAAATTTGTTGCTTTGTTTGTACAGACCTAACTTTTAATCACAGTTCGAATTGTCCAGTTTAACTAGGCTGGCTCCACCTAGTGGGTGGATGATGAATTACATTTTAACCGTAGGCCAAATAAAATTAGTTGTAGGGCTGAATTTAGCCACCTGTGCTGAAGTCAGTTGTGATCAGCATAGAAAATAATACAAGAGTTTTTGGCTACTTAAAATATATATACTTTTCATCTTTCAACATCATTAACTTAATCACGTAAGTGGCTCTATGTTGTATTTTGACACTGTGTTCATTTCAGAACACCCCGAATTAATTTAAACATTTCCACCAAATTCTTTTTTTTTGACCAAAGATGCATGTTGTTAAATTATTTTGCCAGGAAAAACAACAAGTAATCTCAAAGAGAAGATTGAAAGCCCAGTACTGTATTGATTAGGCCATTATCCTGATGAATCTGACATTTTCTGTGAAATAACAAGTTTAATCAGATAAAGGTAAAGTTATAATTTTGAATGATTTCTGTAAAATATGAAGAAGACTTCACAGCCTTTTGTTAGCAACCGACATGGTGTATCAGATCAACCTCATCACACACCCAGTAATTTATTATTTACAGATAACATTCATATTCATATCAGAATACATGTGTGTGAATGAGAAGGACCCAGGAGGAACGGTGATGTTACAGGGAGCAGAGATAACGAAGGTGGAGGATTTTAAGTACTTAGGCTCAACAATCCAGAGCAATGGAGATTGTGGAAAAGAGGTGAAGAAACGTGTGCATGGTGGTTGGAATGGTTGGAGAAAAGTGTCCGGTGTGATGTGCAATAGGAGAGTGTCAGCAAGAATGAAGGGAAAAGTGTACAAGACGGTGGTGAGGCCAGCGATGTTGTATGGATTAGAAACAGTGGTGCTGAGGAAAAGTCAGGAGGCAGAGCTGGAGGTAGCGGAGATGAAAATGTTGAGGTTCTCTCTGGGAGTAACGAGGATGGATAGGATCAGAAATGAGTATATCAGAGGGACAGCCCACGTAAGATGTTTTGGAGACAAAGTCAGAGAGGCTAGATTGAGATGGTTTGGACATGTGCAGAGGAGGGATAGTGAGTATATTGGGAGTAGGATGCTGAGGTTGTAACTACCAGGCAGAAGGCCTCGAGGAAGACCAAAGAAGAGATTTTTGGATGTGGTGAAGGAAGACATGAAGGTCGTTGGAGTCAGAAAAGAAGATGCGGAGGACAGGGTGAGGTGGAGGCGGATGATTTGCTGTGGCGACCCCTGAAGGGAGCAGCCGAAAGTAAAAGAAGAAGAAGAAGAAGAAGAACATTATGTTAAAAATCTTAAAGCATGTTCATGATTAACATGTTATTAAGTTTAAATGACCATGAACGTTTTGTTTTGTTTTGTTTCTTGCTTGTGACTTTTGTTACAGGCAAAAGCCTTTCTGCAAACAGCCTCATCTCTCGCTCCACACATGTATGAACCACATTTTAACTTCGCTCTTCTGTCAGATAAGGTAAGCACTGTTCACTGTTTAACTTTATTACAGGTATTTTCACACAAAGATAGTTGATTTTTGGTACCTCGCTGTGTTATGGCTATTGTTTTTTTTTTTTTATGTGATACACCAAGACAGTGAAGGATACAAAAACTGAGCAGATGATTATAAACACCTTTTCCTACATATTACATACATTATTCAATCAGAAAATCATCTGTAAGCACGACACACATTAAATCATTCAACTGGCGAGAAGATGGTTCAGGTAATATCACATTAAACATCTTAATGGGGAAACGTAATGTTAATAACAATGAATGGCTGGTTTGATCTTCTGGAATCCTCATAGTCGTGCATTCAGAAAGGCCTTATTAGCTTAACCTTGTTCAAGCTGGTAGACAGCGTGGTGAGAAGAAAAGCATCTCAGGAAGCACCAGATATCTACCCTTTAGGTGACCCCTTCAGTGCTAGCTACCCTTGAAGACATATTTTCGGTCTTACTCTTGACTTCATGAACATGAAATAGTTCATTTTCTGTAACCGTTTAATCCTAAATAGGGTCGCAGGGAGGCTGGCACCCATCCCAGTTGACTCCGGGCAAGGGCAGGGTACACCCTGGACGGCTCGCCAGGCCATTGCAAGGCAGAAACACGCTGATGGCTTTGCATCTACTCTTGTCGAAAGTCAGCAACGGTTCTTTTACATGAACCTCACACCATAGATAGACAGTGAGAGACATGGCCGGCCTTTGATAACCCAGTTAGCTGCACTGGGGAGGACAGTGACAACCTTGTGGAGAGTGGGACTCGAACCCCCAACCTTAGGATTAGCGATCCAGCGCTCTATACCACTCGGCCACCACTGCCCTGAACATGAAACAGTTATGTATAAAAATCAAGATGAGCAGTTTGTAGAATGCTCACACCAGTTCACCTGACACCAGTAGCCATGTTGCCGAAAATGTCATTGAGTTTTTTTGTACTTTTTAAATTTTTTTTGCAATTTTTAGTTTTGAATCAATTGCAATCAAAATTACAATTCGGTGTGTGTGTCTGTGTTTTATTTGAAAGGTTGGTGATCTTCAAAGTAGCTATATGGCTGCGCAGAAGTCAGAGGATGCTTTTCCAGAGCATGTGGACACTCAACAGATCTTAAAGACCCTCAGACAACACTTTGCTGTGCTATGAAATTTTCATATCACTTGTTAAAAAAAAAAATCACAATATGTGAAACAACAGTAAAATGTACAAAATATATTGAGGATAAAATATCTCGCCCCTTTGTAAGATATTATTTCAGAAAATATTTTAATAGGTATTATAGAAATCACACAGTATCCAGTTTTTAAAGAGCTTTCACTTGTAAATTGTCCAGTCCACATTTATTTATAAATCACAATTATAAATAAGGTATGTGGGGAAAATTGTGTATGTGTTCAAAATTAAATACTGCATCAACTGCATAAAATATACGTAACATCGTTGTTTTAATTATTTCAGTGTCAAGTTCTTGAACATGAGCTCAGTTCTTCTGGGTGTTTCCACCAAATTCTTTGAGCAAATCCAAAATGATGGTTCCCACTGTGAATAGGCAAAGGAGCATTTGGCAGCATGACTCGCTCTGAAAATCTATTTGAAAAATAATGCCTCAGGGGGTGGTGAGAATGCCATGTTGGGGCTGGCACTACTTTTGTATCTGGAGCAGGGGCATTCAGGACTTTTCAGCCATTTTCTACAATTATTAGTGGGGCCGGTGGCGTAGTGGTTAGGGTGCTGCGCTTATGATCAGGAGGTTGTGAGTTCGAATCCCACTGAGACCCTCACTGTGCTAAGACCCCTGGGCAAGGTCTCAACCACAAGTGTGCCTCTGTTCACCCAGCAGTTTAAATGGGTACCAGTAAAATATACTGGGAAGGTAACCTGCACTGGACTAGCGTCCCATCCAGGGGGAGTTGAACTCCTGGTCGCTTCACGCTACGGAAACCGGGGATAAGTACCGGTCTGATGAGCCACGAGGCTAAGCCACTAGGCTCGGGTGTAAAAACCCAACAGACTTACCTACCCTACGATTATTGGCGAAAGTTTATGCTAGTGCCTGTCGTATTGCTCCTTTGGATCATGTTTGTTCATAAATGTTTATAAATATCATCTTCAGTCTCAGTCGATTCCGTTTTCATATTGAAATGTCTTCTGTAATGCCAAATGCCTACATTTGTACCCAGGAAGCCTCAAGAACATGTTATCAGAATGAACTGCTTAATGTTTTGATGCAGGGGTCGGGAACCTTTTTCACTAAGAGAGCCAAAAAAAGACATATTATATATAAATATAATAATAAAATACTGAATACTTTACAACTAAATTGAAAAAGAAGACTAACAATTTTAGAGTATAATAAGACTGAATTTATTTTAAACAACATTGTCAAAACAAAGTTATTTATTAAAAAGAAAAATATTTCGTACGATTAATGCGACTTCTGGTGCTGCATGGTTTTGCGGATGGCTTTGTAGTCTGGTTGATACGTGCCGAGGTTCAGCTTCATGCAGGCGTTTAGGCTTCCATCTATTACACGTGACTGCAGGTTGGTCCTGATGCTTTTCAGGTGTGAGAAAGACTGCTCGCGTGCGTATGTGGCGCCAAACATGGTCAATACAACAGGAGTCACACTGCACTGTTTATATGACAGGAAGCGCATCCCAAGTTTTGGCAATCAGTTGGTCTGTGGGTTGAAGTTTTTCCATTTCTGTCCATTTGTGTTTGCTTGCCAGCTGTGCTTGGCTTCGTGCAAATGAGCTGATCAAAAACAAGGGACATTTACCTCTTTAGTCAAAAACAATACATGCAGTCTGGGGCTGTTGTTATAATCCAATAAAATTAGAGTTTCAAGGTATCAGACCCGCCCGCATACTGGCGTACAGAAAGGATTGGCTCTCCGCTGCGTGCCACAGTGATGTGGCATTGAAAATAGATGTATAGATTAAAATGCGTGAGATTTAGTCATCTGTTTTTGTTTTATTTGATGGCTTTTTTTTGTATTTTTATTTAAATGACAGTGAAATTATGTATTCCTTATTCTGTTAAGAAAGGCAACCTGATTTATCTGAGAGCCAGATACAGTCGTCAAAAGAGCCACATCTGGCTCGTGAGCCATGGGTTCCCGACCCCTGTTTTGATGGATACAAAACCAGTTTGGCCCTGCCTCATTTTCTCCAAAACTCAGATCAGTTCTTGAAGATGGTGCTTAATACACCCGAGTTGATGTCGGAATAGCAAAAAGCACTGAAAAATAGCTGAGGGAGTCCCGAGTGAGTATGTAGCGTATCACATGGAAAATAAAGAAATGTGGGTAGAGGAAAGCTGTTTTTTTTTGTTTGTTTTTTGTTTTTTTTTTATTAAGATGAATTTTAAAAATAACTTTAAATGTCCTAGTCCTACACATTCCGTCTGACTACTTCACCCTGCAGGGTTAACAGACTCTTCATTGATTCATTCATTTTTTTGAACCACTTAATCCTAATTAGAGTCATGGGAAGGCTGGTGCCCATCTCATCCGACTCCAAGCGAAGGTAGAGTACACCCTGAACAGCTTGCCAGGCCATCTATATTCCATACAGTTGAATAATTTTTTTGGAACCGGAATAAAAGGATAAGTAAAAATCAAATCTAAGATACAGCTCTTCCTAAAAGCTTGCCTGTATAACTTCGATATGTGCAAGCTTTTAGGAAGAGCTGTATCTTCGATTTGATTTTTACTTATCCTTTTATTCCGGTTCCAAAAAAATAATCATTTAATACACAACATCCTCATATATTCTATATTCAATTTGATTCTATAGCGTTTTATCTAGTTCCTTCTCACAGATCCATTTTAGTGGGTGTGAACAGGGTACATCATTCCAGGCCTTCATTGGATTTCTGGTGGGATACACAGCTGCACAATCCTCTATGGAAAATTCATCATTCGGCTCCCCATCCATCCAGTACCTAAAACACATGCATTTTTTTTTGTTCTTTCATTTATATATACAGTATAATTAGTCCATGCTCTATAGTATCACATATACAGTATCTATAACCATTAATACTGAACGCTTGGTGGATATCACTGAATTTTCCATGAGATACTCCATCTGATGTATCCACTGAGCCTTCAGTGAATAATTGTTTTAATATATAGTACACACCACAGGAACACAAGAAAACTTTCAGGTGTATCAGTAATACAGTACAGTTATGCTCCCCTTGTATGGGAAATGAAGTAAAAATGAATATTCCTTTAATGTCATGTCTGGGGGGGGATGTGAAATGCTCTGTGCCGTCCCCCTTACTGATGGCCCAAGACAATTATCCTGAGATGGCAAACCAAGCAGGTTGTGCTGTTTCTATGCAGTATCTTCTTCTTTTCATTAAGGCTGTTCCCTTCAGGGGTCGCCACAGTGATTCACCTGCCTCCATCTCACCCTATTCTCTGCATTTTCTTCTCTTACACCAACTACCTTCATGTCCTGCTTCACCACATCCATAAATCCTCTCTTTGGTCTTCCTCTAGGCCTTCTGCCTGGCAGTTCCAACCTCAGCATCCTACTACCAATATACTCACTATCCCTCCTCTGTACATGTCCAAACCATCTCAATCTAGCCTCTCTGACTTTGTCTCCAAAACCTCTTACATGTGCTGTCCCTCTGATGTACTCATTCCTGATCCTATCCATCCTCATTACTCCCAAAGAGAACCTCAACATTTTCATCTCTGCTACCTCCAACTCTGCCTCCTGTCTTTTCCTCAGTGCCACTGTTTCTGTGTCTATGCAGTATATATGTACGAAATATATTTTCTAAGGCCCGAGCAAAAACAAGATTGGGTGAAATTTGAACTGATGTTGTAAATATGGTAAGTGAATTCTCCTGAAGGAGTGAGAACAAAACAAAGATTAAGTCAGTTACCTTCTGGCATTTCCTGTTACTGGCATAAACATTTGTATAAAGAATGCTATCTAATCTCCTCTTTTGCTCTGAGATTTGTTGATATCAGGCATATTACACGGCCTGGACAAAAAAAATTCACACACACAAATATGTTGTTGTTTTGAATTTTGCTTTGCTTAAATCGCATAATCGTCACTGTGTCAAGAAATTTAATCAACATAACATTTATTTCCATTCAATGTTGGATTCATTTCTCATCGATGTCCTCAATTGATGAGGGAAAATGTAACCACTCCCTTGATTATTCTCCAGGACATCCTGAAAACTTTCAATGGGGTTGCTCCCTGAGCTACTCTTTCATTATTTAAGTTCCAATTTTATATCCATTGCCCTCAGGGAAGAAAAAGTCCATTAATGTGATAACTTGCTCATTCAGTACACCCTGGTCATGAGCTGCTTCATTTTATTGCCCCATTAATGTGAATTCCATAGTGATTACATACTGTGATCAAGACTGTACGCAATGCAGCCGTGAGGGCGGGGCACAAACCAGTGTCTCTCCCTCACGCCAGTCCCAAGCCCGGATAAATGCAGAGGGTTGCGTCAGGAAGGGCATCTGGCGTAAAACAAATGCCAAATAAAATATGCGAATCACAAGAAAGAATCTCATACCGGATCGGTCGAAGCCTGGGTTAACAACGACCGCCATCAGTGCTGTTACCAACAGGATGCTGGTGAAAATTGGACTACTGTTGGTCGAAGACATCGAAGAAGGAGAGGCGGGAGGCATGTCCGTAGGCAGAGAGAGAAGAGGAAAGGCATGAGTCCAGGACTGAAAGTAGGGACTTTGAATGTTGGAACTATGGCAGGAAAAGGTAGAGAGCTGGTTGACATAATGCAGAAGAGGAAGGTGGACATACTGTGTGTTCAGAAGATCAGGTGGAAAGGTAGCAAGGCTAGAAGCTTATGAGCAGGGTTTAAGCTATTTTTTCATGGTGTGGATGGGAAGAGAAATGGAGTAGGAGTCATCTTGAAGGAGGAGTTTGTCAGGAATGTTCTAGAAGTGAAAAGAGTGATGAGTCTCAAGTTATAAATTGAAGGCGTGATGTTCAATGTTGTTAGTGCTTATGTGCCACAGGCAGGATGTGAGCTAGAAGAGAAGGAGAGATTCTGGAGTGAGTCAGATGAAGTGATGAAGTGATGCAGAGTACCCCCAGAGGTGAAAGAGTGGTCATTGGGGCAAACTTCAATGGACATGTTGGTGCAGGAAATAGAGGGGACGAGGAAGTGATGGGCAGGTTTGGTATCCAGGACAGGAGCGCAGAAGGACATAAGTTGGTAGATAAAAAGGATGGAAATGGCTGTGGTAAATACTTTCTTCCAGAATAGACAGGAGCATAGGGTGACATAAAAGCGGAGGTAGGAGCACACAAGTAGACTACATCTTGTGCAGGCGATGTAATTTGAAGGAAGTCAGTGACTGCAAAGTACTAGTGGGTGAGAGTGTTGCCAAACAGCATAGGATGGTGGTGTGCAGGATGACGCTGATGGTGAGGAAGGTGAAGAAGGCAAAGGCAGAGTAGAAGACAAAGTGGTGGAAGCTGAGAAAGGAAGAGTGTCGAGTTGACTTCAAGGAGGAATTGAAACAGGCTTTGGGTGGTCAGGAAGTGCTGCCAGATGACTAGACAACTACAGCTAATATGATCAGGGAGACAGGTAGTAGAATACTTGGTGTGTCATCTGGAAGGAGAGTAGATAAGGAGACTTAGTGGTGGAATGAGGAAGTGCAGGAGTGTGTACAAAGGAAGAGGTTAGCTAAGAAGAAGTGGGACGTTGAGAGGACCGAAGAGAGTAAACAGGAGTACAGGGAGACAGAGCATAAGGCGAAGGCAGTGGTATCAAAGGCCAAACAGAGGGCGTATGATGACTTGTATGCTCGGTTGGAAAGGAAAGAGGGAGAAAATGATTTATACAGGTTGGCACAGGAGATCAATAGAGATGGGAAGGACGTGCAGCAAGTTAGAGTGATTAAGGACAGAGTGGGAAACGTATTGACTGATGACAGAAGTGTGCTGGGAAGATGGAAAGAGTACTTTGAATAGCTGATGAATGAGGAAAATGAGAGAGAAAAAGGAGTAGAAGACATGACCATTGAGGACCAAGAAGTATCAAAGATTAGTAAGGGTGAAGTGAGGAGGGCATTGAAGAGGATGAAGAGTTGAAAGACAGTTGGTCCTAATGACATAGTAGTGGAGGTATGGAAGTGTCTTGGTGAGGTAGCAGTAGGTTTCCTGACAAGAACATTGAACAAGGTCTTAGAGAGTGAGAGGATGCCAGAGGAATGGAGGAGAAGTGTGATGGTGCCCATTTTTAAGAACAAGGGAGACATGCAGAGTTGTGGCAACTACAGATTCATAAAGTTGATGAGCCATACGATGACGTTATGGGAAAGAATAGTGGAAGCTAGACTAAGGGCAGAGGTCAGCATTTGTGAACAATTTAGTTTCATGCCAGGAAAGAGCACCACAGATGCAGTGTTTGCCTTGAGGATGTTAATAGAGAAGTACAGAGAAGGTCAGACGGAGCTGCATTGTGCCTTTGTGTATGTGGAGAAAGCACATGACAGGGTGCCAAGAGAGGAACTGTGGTATTGCATGAGGAAGTCTGGAGTGGCAGACAAGTATGTCAGAGTGGTGCAGGACATGTATGAGAGATGTAAGACAGTGGTGAGGTGTGCTGTCGGTGTGACAGAAGAGTTCAAGGTGGAGGTAGGACTGCATCAAGGATCAGCTCTGAGCCCCTTCTTGTTTGCGATGGTGATGGACAGGCTGACAGACAAGGTTAAACAAGATTCCCCATGGACTATGATGTTTGCAGATGACATTGTGATATATAGTGAGAGCAGAGAACAAGTGCAGGAAAATCTAGAGAGGTGAAGGTATGCCCTGGAAAGGAGGGGAATGAAGGTTAGCCTCAGTAAGACAGAATACATGTGTATGAATGATAAGTACCCAAGAGGAACGGTGAGGTTCCAGGGAGCAGAGATAAGGAAGGTGGAGGATTTTAAGTACTTCGGCTCAACAATCCAGAGCAGTGGAGAGTGTGGAAAAGAGGTGAAGAAGTGTGTGCTGGCAGGTTAGAATGGTTGGAGAAAAGTGTCCGGTGTGATGTGTGATAGGAGGGTATCGGCAAGAACGAAAGGAAAAGTACACAAGACGGTGTTGAGGCCAGCAATGTTGTATGGTTTAGAACCAGTGACCCTAGGGAAAAGACAGAAGCAAGAGCTGGAGGTAGCAGAGATGAAAATGTTGAGGTTCTCTTTGGGAGTAACGAGGATGGATAGGATCAGGAATGAGCACATCAGAGGGACAGCACATGTAAGACGTTTTGGAGACAAAGTCAGAGAGGCTCGATTGAGATGGTTTGGACATGTACAGAGGAGGGATAGTGAGTATATTGGTAGTAGGATGCTGAGGTTGGAACTACCAGGCAGACGGCCGAGAGGAAGACCAAGGAGACGATTCATGGATGTGGTGAAGCAGGAGATGAAGGTAGTTGGTGTCAGAGAAGAAGATGCAAAGGATAGGGTGAGATGGAGGCAGATAATTCGCTGTGGTGACCCCTGAAGGTAAAAGCCGAAAGGAGAAGAAGAAGAAGAAGAAGCTCAAGACTGTATGCACTCCATGTACATATTAGATTGTGTGACTTTATTTATTTATTTATTGGGGATATTACCATCCATAAACATGTTTAATGTACTGCAATAGCAAATGAAAATAAACTGGTTACCCTTTAGTTAGTGTGCTGTTATTTAACCATTTCCAAACTCCTTCTTCATGCTCATCCTTCAGTCCCATCCAAAATCCATTGTTATAACTGAATGGTAAGTTGTATCGAAGTGCTTTTAAGCTGTCCACGATGAACTCCTGTGTTAAAAAAGAGGATGTTAAAGGTTGAGTAGTCTTTCTGTCCTCTGTCTTGAAAATACAGGGATCCCTCACTTTCCGCAGTTAATGGGGACCGAGACACCCCCACTCCTCCCCACTCCACCGATTTCTGAAAAGTAGGCCCGACCCTCCCACACTGATACGTACATGTATATGTGTGTATAATATCAATAAATACATATTCAACACTATAAATTCTTATAATAACAATTAAACATTAAAAAATAACGCACAAGATGTAAATAAAATATAAATACACATACATACAGACACACACACAGATATGTGCCTCACATAAACATATAAGTACTGTACTGTAGTTTTGTTGGATTGTTGTTGGGGTTTTTTTGTTTGTTTGTTTTGTTGCATAATTGGCATTGTTTTGTGGTATTTTCCTTAACTTTCCCCCCTATTGTCCCTTAATTTCCTTATTTTTCTATGCATATTTTCGAAAAACCCGAGATGCACTGAAGCCGCAGAAACTGAATTACGAAGTAGAGAGTGATCACTGCAATTCAAAACAGAGGAAACTCCCCTAAACTCAGCATCCCTACTTCTCATCTCTGTCTCCTCAAACCACAGTTCAACAACAACAACATCAAATCAACATGGCTGCTCATAACATCCATCAAAAAGTTAGCTTTCAGTGAGTTAAAATTATTAATTAAATTTTAATCTATTGGCTTTGTAAATCCATAATATTGATGATATTGATGCTACTGCTTGGTGTTTCAAGAAGTTGAATATGCAGCATCACAGTTTACAGCTTGAGCTTGTTGCTCAGTAAACAAACATGGAGTATCTGGGTTGTTTATTGTTTGTTTATCCACATATTAATCCATGAATGAAGAAAGCTCAGAAAGGATTAAATTACCAATTTTGTTTACACAATCTGAAAGCTAGAGTAACATGCAAGCAGACCACTGGAGATGAATCACTCATTTGCCATGAAAGCTCATTAAATCAATGAATAATTCAGATGGATGCTACTGCACATGCAGAAATCCCCCTACTTGACACCGTTTGTATTTTGACTTCAAGCTGTGCCCAGAACAAGATGATTTGGAACAACTTTCTTCATCTCAAACTGTGGAACAAGTTACACCCACCACTGGCAAATTGTTATATATATTTTTTTTAAAGCAGAAAGTCAGGCCTGGGAAAGTCATTCTATGACAAGTTCCCATGTAACAGCAGCTATAGAGAATGCGCAGATTTCCTCAAAATAATTTTGTTCAGCCTGATCTCATGTCTATCTATCAGAGGTCGATATAGTACAGTATTGTTATTTTTACAGGGGACCTACTCAAGACTGCAATTTGTAGATGTATCAAATTAAGCATTACCTTCCCTGTCACATGACCACCACTGCCCAGGGACAGGTGAAAGCATGCACACACCCCTCCATGACGTGTAATGCTCGTCACCCGCCTCTTTTCGGACTGCGGTGCTTGCGTATTTGGGGGCGGGCTAACACACTCAGAGGGAAAGGGCTATCCGCCTCTTGTATGAATGAACTCACAGACGTCCATGGTTGGCTGGTGATCGCTGTGAGTGACAGGGAAGTGAACATATACTGTCTTTCCCATGAACACTCCTCCAATTAGCTGCCATGGACTCCCAGCAACTGACAGTTGTGGCATTAAACCGGGCTTGTGTCTCACCTGTTTGTCATTTGAGTCTATGATGATTAATTCAGCTCCTTTTTTCTTGCAGTCATTCCTGCCTTCTTTCCAGCCCTTGCTTGGTGTTGATGAAGAGACAGCAAAGTACAAACAACTATTGTTCATCAACACCCAGTTGGGCAAGCATTTGCCACAGTTTCCTTCTATTGAAAAAAAAACAACAACATCCGAAAATAGTGTGTAAAATGTCCCCACTTGAAATCTCAGGTATAACAGACATACTGCTGTGTGAACGTATTATATATGTCTGAGACAATGAGTGGATTCAATGTTAATAAGGAAAGAAATACTTAACTTATACCAAAGTTTCACTATTTTACTGCACATTCATCAGAACAACAACAACAACGACGACAAAAAAAAAAAAGTTACCCAGATTTGAAATTTGAGATTGCAGTTTTCTTTTGTCATCTTCTAATTTCTGTTTTTGTGAGTTTAGCTCATTCTTCATTTTTGTCTCTTTACTCAAATCCTTTTGCAGGGATTCGATCAGCTTTACATCTTTGTCATTCTTTTCCTGGATTGTATTTTTGGACTCAGTTAGACTTTTATAGTTTGACTGCAGCTGAACAAGCTGAGATCTGATCAGTGATGAGTTGGAAGATAAGATGTTCTGTTTGTGAACTGAAGAAATAATAAAAAAAATTATACCTCTGTTTCCATCACCTCAACATGTGTCTAATTTGAACAGTAATTCTTTCTTCACTTTTGTAATGCCATTTTCAACAGACACTGGGTTTTGCATGTCAATAAATACTTACTGTGAACACTCAGGCCAATTATAACAAAAAGAAATACAGCACCTAGAACGCCCAAAACTATAGTGACCAGTCGATAAGGCTTGGAAATCCTTTCACCTCTGACAGAAAACCTGGTCACTGGATTAAAAAAAAAATTAATCAAAACAGAAAGAGGGTGAAGATCCAAAAGTTGTTATTCTGAGGTTATAACTAATGATTTGATAGTTGCTCGTCTTTTGCTCAATAACCTTTGGAGGCCTGTTGTTGTGGTTAATTTCTGTCAAATTGAATTTTGTCTGCAATTATTTCATAAAAAAAAAGAGAGCAGAATCCCTATAATGTGGATGAGATACATTTTTCCTCTATACAGTATCGAAGCTATGCACAGTTCTAATTTTAGTATAGGAGTACTATACTGGTATAAGGTCACTGTCAACGTCATGAAAAATACAAAACTTTCATATAAATCTAAAGGTTTGTTTAATGAATAACTAGAATAGTGATAAAATCTATCAGAAATATTATCACATAAATTGTTAACCAAGCTACCTCTTGAAATCCATAAAACATGCTAAATTATAAAGTGAAATCTAATTATGATTGACAATACTGACTTACTTTTTGAATACAGAGGATAAACGTCTCCACTGAAATCCTCTTGAGGCTCTAATTCATTGTATGTCACGTTTCCTTGGATTTTAGAGTTCACCATATTTGTATGATTTTTAACATTACACTAAAAACAGTGGTTTGTGTCTCAGTACTCTGTACTCTTTACTCTGTGCAGAACAAACTGTTTGTTCTGACAATGTCACTGAACTCATTTATTGTTGATTGTGGGCGGGCCTACTGTCTTCACAGTAATCGGTCATATTTGTTTTGATGAGGAAGTAAGAAACAGACATTTCTGTTGCTTAAAATAAAGTAGAATTTAAATACAATTAAGTAATTGTTAACAACAATAAACATTCCAATCACAATGCAACCGAGTTTTAGTATCACTACAGCACATTTTCACTGTTAAAAAAAGAATAAAAAGACCACATCAAATCTCCTTCCAGCACAGTAGGCAGAGTAATCATAAAAGCCCAATGTTTAAACGTTCCAACCACAAACAACTGGACAAACACTTGAGCATTTTGCAACAACAAGAAAAAAAAATTAATGATTAAAAATCAAAGTTTACCCAAAAAATTATCATGCCAATTACAGAATTATTATTGTCATCACAGTCTTATGTAATATAAACTGAAGTGGCACTGTGTTTCTCCTCGACCCAGGGATCAATATGCATAAAACACACCGTGCCAAGAGGACAAAAATGAAGTTCAGTCCACGTAGGGAAACATACAAGAGTGAGTTATGTATTTATTTATTTGTTTATTGATTGATTGATTGATTGATTGATTGATTGGTTGGTTGGTTGATTGATTGAGTATACGGTTAAAACTACATGGTTCACTTAATGATTAAGGTGATCGGCTACTGATCCAAAGGTCAGCAGTTCAGTCCCCAGTATCACCACTGTTGGGCCCTTGAGCAAGGCCCTTAACCCTAATCTGCTCAGTCTTATAAACAAATGAGAATTGGAAGTTGCTGTGGCTAAGAGCTTCTGCCAAATAATGTAAATGTAATTAAAAATACAAAATTAACAATTATGCACCAAAGGTGAGATTGACGTCTCTCCCCAGAGAAAGGCCTATTCAATTCATTGGCACCCACTAAGCCTGAGGTGAATGACTGTTTGGGTATATACTACACAGAAGCATAGAAGGCAAGTAAGCAAGATTTTTATACTTTATTTTTATATATTTGATTTTTTTCAGAGGCTAGTCAGGTGAGCCTTGCATGCTCTGAGTAGCGCTGAGTTTTAAAAAAAATTTTTAAACAAGCTTAAAATAGGCTGACCCATTTTAAACCGATTCAGAGTTTTAGTATATGGGTCTGATCACTGAACTGGTATATTTTCCACCCAACTTCAAACTTGAATAAATATTTCCATGTCCATATTGATTCATAAATCAGCTCCCTTCACCGCAGGTGTCCACTACCGGGTTTGGGGGCCGTCCAGTTGAAAAAGGATGCCTATCAGGTCTTATTGACCTGTTGGACTGCCAAGGCAGTGGACAGATATCAACAGGCCAAATGTTCTGCTACCCGAGCTGTTGCTAATTCAAAATCTCGGGTGTGGGAGGAGTTCAGTGAGGGCTTAGAAAGCGACTATCTGTTGGCCTCGAAAAGGTTCTTGACCACCATCCAAAGCCAATCCAAGAGGAGGAAACAGTTCTCCACAAATACTGTTTACAGTGGAAGTTGGGAGCCCTCCATGGAAGAGGAAGACTATGGGGGTTTGTGTGGCGGTCCACACATCACTGGGGCTGAGTTCGCCAAGATAGTCAAAAACTCATCAGTGGTCAGGCTCCGGGGGTGAATTAGATCCGCCCTGAATATCTCAGGGCTCTGGATGTTGTAGAACTGTCTTGTTTGGCACGTGTCTGCAACATTGTGTGGTCATCGGGGCCGTACCATTGGATTGGCAAACTGGGATGGCAGCCCATACCGGAGGGTGTGTTCCAATTATCATGGAATCACACTCCTCAGCCTACACGGGAAAGTCTATGCAGGGGTACTGGAGAGGAGGATCTGACCGATGATTGAACCTTGGATTCAGGAGGAACAATGTGGTTTTCATCCTGGCCGCGGCACTCTCGACCAACTCTATACACTCTACAGGATCCTGGAGGGAGCGTGGGAGTTTGCCCAGTCTATACACATGTGTTTTGAGGATTTAGAGAAGGCTTTCCACCATGTCCCTCAGACTATCTTGTAGGGTGTGCTCCAAGAGTATGATGTACAAGATCCATTGCTACGGGCTATTCGGTCTTTGTATTACCGGAGCTACAGTTTGATCGGCATTGGTAACAAGAGGTTGAATTAATTTCCGGTGAGAGTTGGCGTCTGCCAAGGCTGTCCTTTTTCACTTATTTTGGAATGAGATCCTGCCCCAAGTGGAGATCAAGTATAATGAGGTCTTGTTCATGAGTGAGGGAAGGTTGGAGCAGGAGATCAACAAGTGAAGCCAACCCTCTTCTTTGGTCACAAGCTTTGTGCAGTGAGCTAAAAGAACACGATCACGGATAGAAGCAGCTGAAATGAGCTTCCTTCTCAGGGTGGCGGGGATCTCTCTTAGAGACAATGTGTGAGAACCTCAGCCGTCCAGGAGGAGCTCGAAGTAGAACCGCTGCTCCTCCATGTTGAGAGGAGCCAGTTGATGTGACTCGAGCATCTGGTTAGAATGCCCCCTGAACGCCTCCCTGGTGTGGTATTTTGGGCATGTCCAGCTGGGAAGAGACCCCGGGGTCGACCCAGACCACACTGGAGGGACTATGTCTCTAGACTGGTCTGGGAGTGCCTTGGTGTCCCCGTGCAAGAGCTGGATGAAGTGGCTGGAGAGCGGGATGTTGGAATCTTACTACTTGGGTTACTGAATTTTGTGACAAGAGAAAGACCTCAATATTTTTACGTCTCACTGAGTCCCTGTTAAGGTTTCCACAGATGCACACACAGTGAACCATGGAATTTACATGGGCATGCCAATATTGGTAAACTAAGCACCAGACTTAAAACGGGATTGATGACAACTTTTCTACTCCATGTTACATGGTGTATCTTGCACTCCCACCGATCACTGATGTTTAGGCATTTATTGAGTTAAGATAATAACTAAAACTTGAACATGAGCACAATCATATGCCATAGTGTAAATAATTACACAATTATTGTCTAAAGCTATTATTAGTGAATAGAAGGCTATTCATTCTCTCAATGGTACATTCTGGAGTTGCCCTCATAATAGTTTGATGATGCTGCTTCTCCAAGGAATATTATCCTGCATCTACCAGGCTTTCGTGCATTTTGGCCTAATACATTAAGAAGTAGGGAAAACTATTTTTTTCTAATTCTGCAGAAAATATAAAAGATCAATGTCACACATTTCAATACTGATTGTGTCCTCAGACACATATATACCACTTGGAAACATGACTACACTTTGTATTTGTGTGTTTTTATACTCATTCTATTTTAGTACTGAGGACAAGCTTTTTTTAACCCCCAGATTGTGGACCAATTAAATTATGTTGTATCTCTGAATTGTGACAAATAATGGGCCAAAAACAAGATAGTAAAAAACTGAGAATTCTAAAGTGTTTCATCTAGTTCCTTCTCGCAGATCCATTTTAGTGGGTGTGAACATGGAACATCATTCCAGGCCTTCATTGGATTTTTTGTGGGATACACAGCTGCACAATCCTCTATGGAAAATTCATCATTCGGCTCCCCATCCATCCAGTACCTGCAAAAAAAATGTACTTTAATTTAATTTAATTAATAAAATTAAAAACAAGTGACTTGATTCATAAATAATGCTAGATATCACAATCCAGAAATCAGTTATTATAGCTGCATTGTTAAACACAATAGCAAATGTAAAGAATTTGTGTACCCTTCAGTCATTGTTGTTTCATTTAGCCATTTCCAGACTCCTTCTGTATGTTCATCCTTCAGTCCAATCCAAAATCCGTTATTATAGCTGAATCTCATCTGGTAACGAGACCCTTTAAAGGTCTGTATGATGAACTCCTAGACAGGTGAATGAATGTTAATTTTTCACTTATGTGAGTTTGTACTTTACTATGAGAAACACTGTCTTTCCTACTTTGTGGTGTTAAATGTCTTGGCCAATCTATTTTAACAACAACAAAAAATTTAAAAAATTCAAACAATGAGAGAACTATGGTATTTTCTAAACAAAGGAAAACTTTAGCAGTGTAGAGACAATTTTTAATGTTAACCCTGTTGCAGTTACAAAACCATGCACATATATTTTCAAACTATAGATTTTTTGTGCATTTTAAATGAACAGTTGAACAAATAATAATTTAGATGAATAATTGTTCTCCTGGCTTCCTAAGACTACTGTACAGATAAAATAGGGGAAATCTAATTTATCCATTTTCAGCAATGATTTGAAATAATCTACTGTAGCGGAAACCATAATCATCTGACCTGTTTTTCCTTTGAGTCTATAATGACCAAGTCAGCTCCTTTTTTCTGGCAATCCTTCCTGCTTTTGTTCCAGTCGTTGCTTGAACTGACAGCAAAGTACAAACAAGTATTGTTCATCTGCACCCAGTTTGGCAAGCATGTGCCACAGTTTCGTTTGGCTGAAAACATAAAAAAATAATTTAAATGAAAAACAAATATAAGAAAAAAGCATTTCACCCCAAAGCTGAATGAAAACTGGATTTTTACAACACACACACTTGTGTATAAATGTTAGGGTGGCCCTTATATGTAGCAAAAAAAAAAAAAATCTGGGAAATTAAACTTGTCTCACCCCCTAAATTTGATCCTTTTGGCCTAAAAATGTGTCATACAAAATATTCTGGATATAAAACAAAGTTTAGTAGATGCTCAAGCCACCTCTTTCATTGCCCATAAGCTCAATGTCAAAGCGTCATCGTATAAGTATTAAAGTGTTGTTCACCTCTCATATCTTTTTATGCAGGTTAAATGGTAAGTAATTTGAGATGAAAGAATCAGATCGATTTGTTATAAACAGCAAAAGCATACACAGGAGGTTGTAAACTTCCTACAATTAGAGATGCTCTGCAGCATTACGTGTACCTAGTGAAAGGACATTCAAGAAAACATGATGCCGCAGCGGCCACAGTGCGAATACTGGAAGAAACATGAACAACGCGCACATTCCAGAGATAACTGCAGAATTAGGAAGCACTAAAGAAGAATCATGGTCAGAGAACAAGTAAACAGATTGAGAATGAAGAGAAATTTAAGGAAACGATCTATTTGAATATCGCACACCAGTATGCTTTCTCTCTGATAAAAATACCCGAAGACAGAATTTCTAAATACTCAGAGGACAGGAGTACAGTGGTCTTCTATCTAAAGATGAAGACCAACATCAGTTCTTCCTTCAGATCATTCAGGACCACAGGAAAAGATTCCCTGATGCCAGAAAAGAGACAATTGTTCATGAGCTACAAAACTAAAAGAACCTCACATTTCAAACTTGACATTGGTTTTTTTGTTCGAATCTTCTTCTTCTTTTCCTTTCAGCTTTTCATTTCAGGGGTCGCCACAGCGAATTATCTGCCTCCATCTCACCTTATCCTTTGCATCTTCTTCTATTACACCAACTACCTTCATGTCCTTCTTCACCACATCCATAACTCTTCTCTTTGGTCTTCCTCTAGGCCTTCTGCCTGGTAGTTCCAACCTCAGCATCCTACTACCAATATACTCACTATCCCTCCTCTGTACATGTCCAAACCATCTCAATCTAACCTCTCTGACTTTGTCTCCAAAACCTCTCACATGTGCTGTCCCGCTGATGTACTCATTCCTGATCTTATCCATTCTCGTTACTCCCAAAGAGAACCTCAACATTTTCATCTCTGCTACCGCCAACTCTGCCTCATGTCTTTTCCTCAGTGCCACTGTTTCTAAACCATACAACATCGCTGGCCAGTATTAAAAATTCCATTGTTTTTGAGCCTGGCCTAAAAGTGATTAAATTTTCATGATTTTTTGCACAAAGTGGCTTCTTATTAAATGGAACAAAATGTCAGGGTGAGAGGTCACAAATGAAAACATTTAAAAATAAGGGTCACCCTAATAAATATATTACAGTATATCTGTATTCTATCTGTTTGAGGCAATGTGTGAAATTCTGGAAAATTATAGATGGGTAGAGACTTACCCTGAGTTGAAATTTGAGATTGCAGTTTTCTTTTGTCATCTTCTAATTTCTCTTTTTGTGCATTGAGCTCATTCTTCAGGTTTATCTCTTTGTTCAAATCCTTCTGCAAGGATTCGATCAGCTTTACATCTTCATTGTGTTTGTTCTGAAGTGCATTTTTGGATGCGGACAAGTTTCTGTGCTCTGACTGCAGCTGAGCAAGTTGAGAGCTGATTACTGATGTGTTGAAAGTCAAGATGTCGTGTCTGTCTCTCACCCTGTTAACTGTTGAAATAAAAATTTAGAATTGTGTTTTTCATCAGCTCTTCATGTGGACTTGGACTGTATCACTTTCTTCACTTTTTTAAATGCGATTTAAAACAGATATTGGTTTTAGAATTTCAATAAATACTTACTGTGAACACCCAGTCCAATTACAACAAAAAGAAACACAACACTTAGAACCCCCAGCACTATAGCGGCCAGTCGATTGGATGTAGTGGTCCATTTATCTCTGACAGTAAACCTGGTCCCTGGATAATAATTATAGATTAATCAAATGTATAGTCTGCATGGTGTATAAAAACAAGCTCTGAGTAACTGCTCCTAGATTATTAATAATTAATGCTTTTATTGGTCACCTGACATTGCGGCATAATTCTGGAAAACAGACAAAACTGTCATCATCTCCCCAAAATCTGACCATCACTCTTTCATTCGCCAAACTGCTTAATCCTATTAAGTTTCATGGAGGCTGTTGTCCTATCTTTTTTATATTCTATAATTGATTGTTAAGTTCCTTGCTCAATGGCCCAACAGTGGCAAACTGGTGGTACGAGGATTAAACCTCCAACGTGGCCCACTGAGCTACCACAAACTCTTACCCAATTTGCTTTCCCACATGCCTTTAAGCATGAGGCAGCAATTTTTACTTCCTCTTATTAAAGACAACTCTCAAACATGATACTTACAAGGAATAGTGGTATGGGATACTCTTTATTTATTTATTACATTTTTTTTTTTTTTTTTGCCTCACATAGTTTCACATCCCCAAATGTCTCAATATTCATCTTCAATCATCTTGACACTCCATGGGGAGTTCCACATTTTTCAAGACAGAAGAACTGATCTGTTTTATTTCTCTTGCATGTTGAAGGACACTAAATGAATTTAAAGCATGTATAGACTGTTTAAAATAGTGTAATCTCTAAAAATAGAACACTAGTTCAAATTTAGACTGGCAACAAAAAGTGGGGTAAATACTTTTTACTATCAATTGTGCAAGTTTTAATTTATTCATTTTTATTTTCACATCTAAATATTTAATTTATAGTTGTGATTGAGTGATAAGTGCTTTTTAAGTCCCTGTGCAGAAGTAGTCTATAGTTTCTGTAATTCAGCACAACTCGTATAAAATCCCATGTCAACATCTTAACATACTTTTTTACAGATTAGTAAAACTTTCACCAATTTTATTAAATCAGCTGTGAACTAATTTACTTGTAAATATTTATAACGCATGATGATAAATTAAACCTACTTTTATTGTTTGACAGACAAATATTTACTTACTCTTTGAATATAAAGGACAACCATCTTCATCATCTTTTATCTGAAATTCTTTGTATTTTTCAATTGAGTTCACCATAATTTCCACTCCTGGAGATAATGTGGGGGAAAAAATATATATATATATTCAAACGGTGCATCTGACAGTGTCAGAGAATTTATTTGTTTTAGATTGTGGGCGGATCCATAGCCGCTGCAGTCATGATTTATTTTTGAGAGATGAGGAAGCACAGAATTGGCACAGAATTTTTAATGTTCTTGGACGGTTGGAGGAAATTGGAGCAGTTCCAGAAACTCCTCATATACATGAAGAGAATAAACAACTCCACACAATACAATTGCCCCTCGCCCCTTGCCGGACATGAGGCAGAAGTGCCAACCACTACTCCACCCGAGCCGCCACTTGAATGAAGAATACTGAGCACCCAAAGAAACCCCATCCACACGCTCAGGGAGAACATGCCCAGTCTACACAGCAAAGTTCTCATCAGTCACTGGGGCTGAGCCCAGGACCTAGTATATACTTGCATATAATTGTGAATAAACAGTGTATTATCTTCTTCACTTCACTTATCCCTTAACATCCGAGGATGTCGTTGGGGCACCTTCATGGGGAGACTTGGGCTGATTTGGCCTGGCGGAGCCCATCCCTTTCCAGGTCGTAGAAACACGCTGACGGCTTTGCAACCTACTCTTTACGAAAATCAGCAATGGTTCTTTTACATGCCTCTCACCATAGACAGTGCGAGACGTGGCCTGCCTTTTAGCTGCACTGGGGGAAGTGTATTATAAGAGATGAAAATGTTGAGGTTCTCTTTGGGAGTAACGAGGATGGATAGGATCAGGAATGAGTACATGGAAGAGGTTTTGGAGACAAAGTCAGAGAGGCTAGATTGCGATGGTTTGGACATGTACAGAGGAGGGATAGTAGGATGCTGAGATTGGAACTACCAGATAGAAGGCCTAGAGGAAGACCTGACCAAAGAGGAGATTTATGGATGTGGGGAAGGAGGACATGAAGGTGTAAGAGAAGAAGATGCAGAGGATAGGGTGTGATGGAGGCAGATGATTTGCTGTGGCCACCCCTGAAGGGGGCAGTGGTGGTCTAGTGGTATAAGGTGCCGGATCGCTGATCCAAAGGTTGGGGGTTCGAGTCCCACTCTCCACAAGGTTGTCACTGTCCTCCAAGTGCAGCTAACTGGGTTATCAAAGGCCAGCCATGTCTCTCACTGTCTATGGTGTGAGGCATGTAAAAGAACCATTGCTGACTTTTGACAAGAGTAGGCTGCAAAGCCATCAGCGTGTTTTCCACCCTGCGATGGCCTGGCGAGCTGTCCAGGGCGTACTCTGCCCTCGCCCTGAGTTGGCTGGGATGGGCACCAGCCTCTCCGCGACCCTAATTAGGATGAAGCGGTTACAGAAAATGATCTGATGATGAATACCCCTGAAGGTAACAGCCGAAAAGAAAAGAAGAAGATATAGTGTATTATAAATGTACTTTCTGCACAAAGGGTTTTTTTTTGGAAAATTTATTTACATTCAATGTTACATTTTTTTTTTTTTTTTTTTAAACAGTGAAGTACTGTAACTCATTCCAAAGTTTTGCGGCACAATATCTGAACGTGTTCTGTGGCTGTGTTCTATTACACTTATAATTCATGCTGAGTAAGTGAATAACAACGTGAGAGTCCACTCAGGAACAGATGACACAACGAACATTTGAACGCAGCCTGCGTCTGACGTCATTTGTGTGAGCCGTTGATACGTCTTGGCGGAAATTTTTGAAAACAGCACAGGCGATGCTGGATACCTTATCTGAGGTATTCCGTCTTTCATTATTCGGACAAAACGGGGTTAATAATGTAGTTAATTTATGCATAGTTAAAGTAACACATTAATATTCTATAAGCTAGCTAAGGTTATTATTCTCTTCGGCTAGTTAACGTTCGTCGCTAATTGTTAGCATTAGCACGGTTATCTACTTTCAAAGTTGTACTTTTTAAAATGCCGTAATTTAATGGGTTATTTCGATTCTTTAGTGTTTTAAATTTATTAGGCGTGTCCTGTTTCACTGTCAAAAGGCCTGCTCGGTCAGCCCCGCTGATGGAGGTGAAATGAATCAAACAAAGCAGTTTGAATAATGAATTTACCTTCTAATATTTCTCCTGAATAAATTTAGGACTTTTAACCGTGTTTATCTGTGAAAATTTTACACTTAAAAATGCGACGACTTGCATGAACTATTGTCAGGTAGCGATAATAACTGACTTGACAGAGTATGTGAACAGTAATGTACACATTCATGACGTAAGCATCCTCAGTCGAGTGTGTTTGTTTATCTTAGACTGTCTGTAAAGATATTGCTCCTCTGAAGCCAATATAATATGTTAGTTTTTGTCTCGATTTCTAAAATGAGTTTTGGGATGGATGGGTTGGTGGAAAGAGAGAGATAAATGTAAATGCAGAACACAGTGCCTCATTAATTAAATATTTAACAGGTATTTTGGTGAGACAGTGTTTTGGGGAAAACCAATTCTGTTTTAATAAGAACTATGACAGGTCAGTGCTGTTAAAAATTAATAATAAAAATTTCAAAACTTTATTTGTAGGTAGGTTTTATTCCCATGGTTTGGCGGCAGTGGTGGCCTGGTGATAAAGGGCGCTGGAGTGCTGATCCTAAGGTTGGGGGTTCCTGTCCACAAGGTTGTCATTAACCCCCCCCCCCCAATTGCAGCTAACTGGGTTATCAAAGGCTGGCCATGTCTCTCACTGTCTATGGTGAGAGGCTGTAAAAGGGCCATTGCTGACTTTTGTAAAGAGTAAACTGCATAGCCATCAGTGTGTTTCTTTCCCTTGCTAAAGGGTTCTGTCAGGAAGGGCATCTGACATTAAAACTTTTGCCAAATCAAACATGCGAATCAAATGATTAGCGACCCCTGAAAAAGGGAGAAAGCCGAAAAGAAGTTGTTTTATTCCCAAGGTTTGGAAGACACAAACATCTTACTCGTCTATATTTTATGAATATGTCATGTCTACAAGTATTGATATTAGTAAATCATTTGAATCTCAGGAACACCAATTCATAAAAGTCTTATTGTATTAAATTTGTACAATTTGGATATGTTGGTTAATATTAAAAGAGTGATGTATAATTAAACTATGACTGTCTGGAATGTGATTTAGCATTTCTGAATATTACATTAAAAAAAATGCCTGTTTTTAATATTGCAAAATATTTGTGCTTTTGTTTTTTTTTTTTGTTTTTTTTTACAATTAACTGTTTTGTTGTAATTTTTGGATCTTTACTCACGAGCTTGCTAAGAGTGTTGCAGTGCTGTGAATACATACTCAGACTGCTTGTCTTTTGTTTAGTCAACATGAGCCGAAGACCAAGCAGCAGATATTCTGAGATGGCGATGCGCGTGACTGATGGCAGGATGAGTATGGCGAATGCCACACCACAAAGGTGAAGATTTGTACTCATGCTTTATTCATTGATTTATTTTTGAGTCCTTCACCCACAATTGCACTCTTGTATGAATTACATAAAAATTTATATCACTCTTGATAAGGGTGTCTGAAAATTGCTATAAATGAAAATAATAATGACGCAAAGGGTGGTAATTACACGTTACATGTGCCAAGCTAAACAGTTCCTGATCATAATATGTAATATTGCATCGTCCCTGTGTATCTGAGCACATCATAAATATGGCCTGTTGGTTTTCACTTCCTTGCATTGTGACACTGGGTGAGAGCTGACAGGCCTTTAAATATTATACAGGTCCTTCTCAAAAAATTAGCATATTGTGATAAAGTTCATTATTTTCTGTAATGTACTGATAAAAATTAAACTTTCATATATTTTAGATTCATTGCACACCAACTGAAATATTTCAGGTCTTTTTTTGTTTTAATACTGATGATTTTGGCATACAGCTCATGAAAACCCAAAATTCCTCTCTCAAAAAATTAGCATATTATGAAAAGGTAGTCTAAACGAGCTATTAACCAAGTCATCTGAATCAACGAATTAACTCTAAACACCTGCAAAAGATTCCTGAGGCTTTTAAAAACTCCCAGCCTGGTTCTTTACTCAAAACCGCAATCATGGGTAAGACTGCCGACCTGACTGCTGTCCAGAAGGCCATCATTGACACCCTCAAGCAAGAGGGTAAGACAGAAAGAAATCTCTGACAAATAGGCTGTTCCCAGAGTGCTGTATCAAGGCACCTCAGTGGGACGTCTGTGGGAAAGAAAAAGTGGCAGAAAACGCTGCACAACCAGAAAAGGTGACCGGACCCTGAGGAAGATTGTGGAGAAGGGCCGATTCCAGACCTTGGGGGACCTGTGGAAGCAGTGGACTGAGTCTGGAGTAGAAACATCCAGAGCCACCGTGCACAGGCGTGTGCAGGAAATGGGATACAGGTGCTGCATTCCCCAGGTCAGCCACCAGAAACAGCCGCAGAAGAAGGTAATTTTTTCGTATGAAAGCAAATTTTGCATGTCATTCGGAAATCAAGGTGCCAGAGTCTGGAGGAAGACTGGGGAGAAGGAAATGCCAAAATGCCTGAAGTCCAGTGTCAAGTACCCACAGTCAGTGATGGGCTGGGGTGCCATGTCAGCTGCTGGTGTTGGTCCACTGTGTTTTATCAAGGGCAGGGTCAATGCAGCTAGCTATCAGGAAATTTTGGAGCACTTCATGGTTCCATCTGCTGAAAAGCTTTATGGAGATGAAGATTTCATTTTTCAGCACGACCTGGCACCTGCTCACAGTGCCAAAACCACTGCTAAATGGTTTACTGACCATGGTATTACTGTGCTCAATTGGCCTGCCAACTCTCCTGACCTGAAGCCCATAGAGAATCTGTGGGATATTGTGAAGAGAAAGTTGAGAGACACCAGACCCAACACTGTGGATGAGCTTAAGGCCGCTATCGAAGCATCCTGGGCCTCCATAACACCTCAGCAGTGCCACAGGCTGATTGCCTCCATGCCACGCCGCATTGAAGCAGTCATTTCTGCAAAAGGATTCCCGACCAAGTATTGAGTTCATAACTGAACATAATTAATTGAAGGTTGACTTTTTTTGTATTAAAGACACTTTTTTATTGGTCGGATGAAATATGCTAATTTTTTGAGATAGGGATTTTTGTTTTTTCTTTACTTTTTTGCCAAAATTATCAATATTAAAACAATAAAAGGCTTGAACTACTTCAGTTGTGTGTAATGAATGTAAAATATATGAAAGTCTACTGATTATCAGTACATTACAGAAAATAATGAACTTTTATAACAATATGCTAATTTTTTTAGAAGGACCTGTATGTATGTATGTATGTATATAAGTGTTAAATGAATTTTATTCTGTTTTGACAGCAACAATGTATTTGGTAAGCTGAATATCCCAAAGCCTCTCTCTAGCACATCAGAGAGGAGGACCAGCTTTTTTGGAAAGTAAGTGTAGTAATATACAGTATTGTGTAATTTGTCTTCCACAATATTAAATGGTAAATTCAATAAAAACTAATAATTGTAACGAGTGCCCAATTGCTGTGGCATAAGAGGAATAAAACACTCGGAGATATGCTCTTTTAGAATAATGATGAACTCCAGCTCTGCTTTGGGTTAGGACGTATAACACTTAGCCATGGTACGATTTATTCCATACCAACCAAAGGTCTAATAATTCTGAGACTGTTGACGAAATCCGCTGTCGTTCTGTTCCCCTCATTAATTCCTTCCACCTTTTTATTCCCAGTGACAATGCCTCATTCTTTATTTATCCTCAGAGGTTCTGGAATTGGGGTGGGTGGACAGAGGAACAGCATGTTTGGGGGTTATGGAGGTCCAGAGAAGATGAAAGACCCTCGACCTCTTCATGACAAATCATTTGTTCAGCAATGTATTAAACAGCTTTGTGAGGTTTGTGCCATTTTAATTCAGCATCATCTTTTTTTTGTTGAGTGGCCATTATTGGGCATTATCTCGAAATAATCATGCCTTCTCTATATTTTAATTAATCCAACAGTGGTTAGACAGTGTAATAATACTGTGGGGGTTTTTGTTTTTGTTTTTTGCTTGCTTTATTGCAGTTCCTTGGAGATAATGGATTCCCAGCTACTGTCACAGTCAAATCTCTTCAGTCACCTTCCACTAAAGAATTCCTGAAGATCTTTGAATTTATCTACTGTTTGTTGGACCACACCTTTCAGATACCCACAACCAAGGTTGAAGAGGAAATTCCTAGAATGTTGAGAGATTTGGGGTACAGTGAAAAATTGTTGGCTATCATAATATTTCCTCAAAAAGATTCTGTTTCACAGACAGTTTGTTAAGAGATCATCTTGAAGTAACAAGTGTATATTATTTATTAGGTACCCATTTCCATTGTCAAAAAGCTCTATGTACTCTATTGGGGCTCCTCATACGTGGCCTCAGGCTCTGGGAGCACTCATCTGGCTCATTGACACAGTTAAGGTAGGTTTGGTTTGTGGATCTATTTATTTATTAAATTTAAAAATATATACACTATATATTACCACCATACAAAAGAATCAAAAGTCAGGAGTCGGCTTAAAAGTTACATGTATTATACTCAGTGACAGCATAATTATGGAGGAAAAATAATTTTGTGCAAAATTAATCCTTCTGATATGTGACTTCCCACATTTAACAATACTATATTTGTACTTGATACTACCTCATATTATTGCAGAGCTTTAACAATATGAAGAGTCAGGACGTGCTGTTTGGGGACTTCTCAGATGGCTTCACTGAGCTGGAGGATGGAAGGGAGTACAATAAGGTAACGTGATCTCCTTTAACCCTCAGTCGAGCATGTCCCTTTGTAATTGTGTTAAAATTACTTCCCTAGAAAAAAAATTTTGATTTTGAGCACACACACACACACACATATATATATATATATATATATATATATATATATATATACACACATGCAGTGGTACCTCGGTACTTGAACGCGAACGCTTTAGAGGTCGAACAAATGGGAATTCGACCAAAAAATCCGGGATTTTTTTTTTTTTTTGTCCCGGAAGTCGAACGCTAAAAAAGCGTGAGAAAAAAACGAGAGGAAGGGGAAATACACGCTTTCCGGAAGTTGTTGATACTATGTATCACCTTGATAAAGCTAGCGCTGTTCTGGGGAAGTAGGAAGTTGTTGATACTATGTATCGCTGTGAACACCTTTAAGGATGAGGTCATGAGCCACTTCCGTAAGGTTTTTAAAAGAAGGCAGAAACAAGTCACGTTAGAAATGTTCTTCAAGAAAAGAAAGGGATGTCCTGAAGAAGAGTCATCCACGACAAAGCAAGTAGCAAGAGAAAAAAAAAAACACCTTTGGCTGATTCACCTGAAGCTGTTCTGGAAGGGAATCCTCCTCTTCTCTCCATCTCCAACATTTATGTATGCCAACTGCTCACCACCACAAAGGTTAAAATTCTTTATTGTTGTTATGCTTTAACTGTACTGTGGTTTTTATTTTAGTGTGTTATGGTCTCTTTTGTGAGAGACTGGTTTTGGCAGCTTTCTCTCTCTCTCTCTCTCTCTCTCTCTCTCTGCGTGTTGGAGAGGGGCATGGCTGTCACACAGCGCTAAACACACACACCTGATTCCACTTAATCACAGGCTATAAAGACGAACAGAGCGCTTCTCCCGGTGCTAGAAGATTGTCCCTCTTTGTCGTTACAGGACATTCTTTAGAGGGGAACATATGTTTAAACCTTGTACTGTATAAGTAACCTATACGAGTTTGTACTGTATGCAATCTCTCTCTCTCTCTCTCTCTCTCTCACATCATCTGTAGATTATCAATATCATTATGTCCCGTGTTTAAACTCCTGGTTCTTCTCAAGCACAGCACAGTGGATCTGATCAGATTTACAGAGAGTTTCACTCTTATCCAGTTTATTATAATACTGGAGTCAATTTGTTTCTTCGTTATGCTTCTCTTCCCAGACCTCCATGTCAGCCACGCCCCTTTTCCGGAGCCTACTATTAAGTGTACACTTAAGAGATTTTATTCTATTTCTATTTGTTCTTCAATTTCTTTTCACTTTTGACTAACAGCCCTGTTCATATCTCCGGATGGTTTTGATGGGAGATTTTGGGCTGTTTTGTGATGATTTCATTTTGTTTATTTTTTTTGCATAATTGGCCTTGTTTTTGTGGCATTTTCCTTAACTTTCCCCCTATTCTTCCTTAATTTCCTTATTTTTTTAATTGATGAATGCTTATTTATTCTTAAAAAAACTGCGATGCACTGAAGCTGCATTAATTGAAGTGTGTATTATAAATGTACTATATATAATAAATGTAAATCAAACTACTGTAATATATCTTAGTCTGTTCTATTTAATGCATTTATGGAACAGTACAGCAATATTCTGATGTAGCTGTGCATCAGAATTTTATTTATTTTTTTATCAATATATCTATACCAATAATAGGTTTTCAATGACACCTCTAATATATATATATATATATATATATATATATATATATATATATATATATGAAATGGGCTGTTGACTCGTTTACTTCATGTAACAGAAATGCTACGCTAGTTAGTAAATCAGCATACAGGGATCCCTTACTTTTTGCAGTTAATTGGGACCGAGATCCCTCTGCGACCACCGAATTCCATGAAGTAGGATCAATCCCCCCTCCACTGATGTATACGTAGATGTATATGTGTATATAATATCAATAAGTACACATTCAATGCTATAAATGGTTATAATAACAATTAAACATTCAAAAATAATGCATAAGATGTAAATAAAATATAACTACATCAGACATAAAAACCTATGCCAAATCAGACATGTGAATCAGATGATTCGCTGTGGCGACCCCTGAAAAAGGGAAAAAGCCGAAAGGAAAAGAAGACCGTACGCACGGATGCAGATACGCACCTCACAACAATGTAAGTAGTTTTGATGGGAGGTTTTGGGTTGTTTTTTGTTTGTTTAGGGGTTTTTTCCCCATAATTGGGCTTTTTTTTGTGGCATTTTCCTTAACTTTTCCCCCTAGTCTTCCTTAATTTCCTTACTTTTTTAATTCGATAAATATAAAAAAAAAAACAAAAAAAAAACTGAGATGCACTGAAGCCACATGAATTGAAACGTGAAGTAGTAAGGGATCCCTGTAATACCTTAAATCAGTATTGCATGCAACTTCTAAGAATTTTCCCAACCTGTAGGAATTCTGAATAGCATAATTATAAAGCATGGAAACATGAATGCAGAAATTAAATTAAACAGCTTTGAATAAATTTGTCTTATTAAAATCCTGTATTTTGAGTCGTGTATTATATAAGGCTTGGTTTGTGTCTCCAGCTCTTTTTAGAGTACTGCTCTAAAACCTACAATAAGTTTATGCAAGGAGCGGACACCTTTGAGGATGAAGATTTAGAGTACCTCAGTCAGCTGAGTAAGACAGACCTACATATTGGTTTAACAGCATAATAAATATGTTGGACAGAAACAGGATTTATGTTAATCTAAAGCATTTTGAATAAGATCATACAATGTTCTTCAACAGCAACAAAAGATAAGAAAATATTAAATGTCTTCCTACAGAGAGGTTGTATAATGTTGATGAGGCGCTTCTGGAGTCTCAACAGGAGAAATACAAGTTGTTGATGTCTGAGGTGGAAAGACTGGAGAAAGAGAGCCACACTGTAAGTGAACACATTTATTCAATTTGTTGCCTGAATCCTGAACAGCAATGTATATGTCACATGACAACATGTTTGTTTCTGTAGGATCGATTGATGGGACAAAGGACTGAAAAACTGAAGTTACACACTGATCTCCAGAAACTACAGAGCTACCGTTCTCACATGGAGTCTTTTAAAGCGCACCAGGAAAATAAGGCAGCGGCACTGTCCGAGGAATTGGACGCAACAAGTATGTCCCACTATTCACAGTAGAATCTGAACCACTGTACCAGAAAAATTGCAAGTGTTCTGTTTTCCTAATGGAATGTTTACCAGTGAGGGTGGGAGGTATGTAGGGAGTAAAATGACCTCATTTCTGTTCATGGTTTTATTTAATGTTGTGAAATTTTTAAGAAATTAGAAACTATAAAACATCCCATTATTGGTTATGCAATAGCAGATATTAACTGTGGTTCTCTCACTTTCTCTTGAAGTTAATAAGATTTTCCTGTGGCAGAAAATCAATCTACAGAGCATTGGATCTGGACTCATTCCATACATACTAAATTATTGTCTCTTTGAAAAAAAACTTCACTATATGAATGTAAAAAATAGTTTGTGTGTGTGTTGATCTGCTTCTAATGTGTTAGAATTTATTCCAAATAATGGCAATCGGTGTATTGGTATTAAAAATAACTTATTATTCAAGGGGCCCTTGCAACATTCTCTCAAGTTGTTTGAAAAAGAAATAATAATCAATGATGCATTCAGTCCCATAGTCTGAGAACATTATTAAAAGCCTTCTGGCGATCACATTAAGGATAAATGTGACTGTAGATCTTCAGTTGGAGAGTCTGAAGAAGGAGCATGTAAGGCTGCAGCACATTCTGGAGAATCAGAAGTTCACTCCCGCTGATATCGAACGCATCAACAGAGAGAGGAATGAGCTGCAGCAGAACGTAAACACCCTGAGCCGCAGTCTTGAAGAAGTTCAGCAGTTGGTCTGGAATGAAGAGATCACCCTGAGGAAAACCAAAGAGAGGGTGGGTAGGATAATGTGTATTTATATTCCTATTCTCCCCCCCTCTCTCTCTCTCTCTCTCTCTCTCTTTATATCCAAAAGTATGATGACAGTAAGCAATAATGATGGCAGAGCCTAGCCTGTCCGTTAGCTTTCTCATTCTTGTTGTGTATATTTGGCATCCTATGTACATGCATGCTAATCACCTTATTTCAGATTTATTTCCCCTATGCTGCTATAAGAGCCTCCACTAGTATGAGAAGGCTTTAATGTTAAATTGTGGATGTTTCTCCTCATTCAGCCACAAGATCACTCATGGTTTTGGGCAAAGAGGTCTCTTGAAATTCCTGGTCAAAATAAAGGTGTTCATTAGGGTTGAGATTAGGATCCTGTGCAGGCCATTTGAATTCTTTCACACTAATTATCGAAAACCGTCCTGAACCTTGGGTTTTTTTTGTGTGTGTAGGGACAGGCTTTCATGGGGGAACAGGGTGGGCCCTTTAGTTTCAGTGAAAAGAAAATTGTAGCACTATGGCAAAGACAGTTTTTGTGGTAACATTTTAAGAAAAGCTCTCATATAGATGTGATGTGATGTGATGTGATGTGGACAGTCACTGAGAGATTAAAGAAATGAAATGTACAGAATGCAGAATTAGTTTGATAGCCTACTATTAGGTGTTTCTAATATGCTGTAGATGAGAATCTCGTACTATATTCCATTTTTTTTCACTTTGGTGACCAGGAAACAATAATTCCCACTGGTTCTAATCAATATGGTTCAAATTTGTTCCTATAGGCTGAAATAAAGCTGGCTGAGTACCACAAACTTGCACGCATCCTAAAGCTCATCCCCCAATCTGCTGAGAACGCCTGTGGTCAGGACTTTGAGATCAAAATAGTCGGAGATTATGGTCCAACCACTGCAACACAGATCAGGACTCCGATACAGGTACTATGGCCAAACATACCACTACAGTTTATCCACAGTCAATCATGTCGTGACACTCTGACTGATGACCTTATAACGGCTTATAGAGTCTTCTGAAAACCATGCTGGTGGATGTAGAGGAGGAGTTAAGCAACATGGCCAATAGGAAGCTAAGTCTGGACGAGACAGTTGAACAGGTATGAAAGGAGAGTTATTTGCTTGTCATTTATGGTGTTCTGGACATGCTGGTTAAATAATTGCCTTGCCTAATTGTTTTCTAGATAAAAGCCAACCTTTCTGAGAAACTAAATGACTTAAAGCAAATAAAGGAGCAGATTCGGAGACTGGATGAGCAAATGGAGCATGACATGCAGGTACATTTCAAGCCTGGAAAGTGTTATCACCGTTGCCTAAATCAACAAAGATTATTAAAATCTCAGACTCTTGTTGCGTCAAAATAAGCATTTCAACATAGGAATTAGTGAATAAATTATTTGTTAAAGTGATGCCTGAGTCCAAAACATACAGGGGGTGGGGATGAATCAGGCATGATCCTTAAAGTAAACTTTATCCCCTAACCATTGTTTGAGTAGGACATGGCTTATGAAGAAAAAAAGTGGGCAGCTGATGTGGACTCTGCTGACAGTCACAGAAAGCTTCTTGAAAAGAAAGTCATGGATGGATACGAGGAAGCTGAAGAGCAGCTGAAAGCAGCCCAACAACAGTGAGAGGACATGGAAGCTTGTCCAGTCATGTGTTTGTTTGTTTTTTGTTTTTTTAGTATTATTATATATTTTTTTACTTGGGCAAAGGAAAAACATGATCATTGTTCCCTTCTTGTCTCTATTAGGTACCATCTTGTTCTTCAGGAAACAAAAGAAGAAAGCCGGATAGTGGGAAACAATCTGATACATGTCTTCGGGGCCGCAGTTGATCACTTGAATATTGTTGAGGTCAGAAACAAACTTTTACAAGTAGTGTATATTACACAGGAATAGCATGATCTGATTGGTCTGTTATCTGGGGATTAAAAGACTTTATCCTGAATGGGTAATGTTTGAATCAAAATGATGGATTCTTGTTAGTCACTGCCACTTAGAGCAGATGTAACTTTCTTTAAAAATGAAAAACTAAATAATTTCATTTCAGTTTTCATTTTTATATTTCTGCATGGTATTTTTGTAAAGCTCATGAATACAGTACTTTATGATTTTGTGTCATTTACACTACTGACTTACTATAATTCATATCTTATGTAAACATTGGCATAATTCAATACAGTTAGACTCAATCTAAATCGAAAATGTCATGTAAAGTCAATCCAAAGCAATGTTCTGGGAATGTGGTTGATGCTGGTGAACAATCACCTTCTGAGGAGCAGGGTAGAGTTTAAGCATACAATTACTACTTAGGATGTTCAGTGCAGATAGTTGTTCAATGGGGGGGTTATTATTCTTTTTGCACATTTTCTATCTATAAATTTTTTTTCAGTTTTGACACTCTGGTGCCATCAAATATAGTTATTCATGTTTGTCTATTTTTAAGTTTTCTCCCTGGGATATTTGAGCTGGCCATTAACACAAGTATCAATGGTGTCTGAAAATAAAGTTCCAAAAATGGCTATAATTATGATCTTTAATTAAACAGCTGTTGATTTAATAATTAAGGATTTATTTAATATACAATATAACTTTTAAGCATAATTGAAGAATGGTTTTCATAATGATGTCTCTCAAATTTTCAGAAACACTGTACTGACCAAGATAAAAAGATGGACAAGATGATGAATGATGTTATCCGTGAAGATCAAACAGATCTGCAGCAGCTGAAGGAAACTGTTGAAAACTTTCTTACTAGAGCAAATGGCCTTTACTGACTGTGGGGGTGTGTGTGTTGCTTAAAAGAAAGTACTATGTGGTGGCGTTTGAAAATATGTAGTGCACTTTTTATACCCTGTTATAAAAATAAACATTTTTTTCTCTTTTAAATTATGTTATATCCACCCTGATTTATTACTCTTTATCTAGACAGCTAAAAGAGAAAGTATTAAAACTCCAAAAATGACATTGCTGGTTTTCATTATGAATTGAAAATAAAGGATGTTTCATATAAGTCAGGTTTTTAAATTGTGGCCACAAAACCGCTTGGTAGGTTCTCTGAATAAAATATTCTTCATACTGGAGAAATATTAATGTTATGTAGTAGTGCTGAACACTTTATAAGCATTTTATTTATCCAAATATTAATGAAATTACAAAATGTTTGTGGGAAACTGTGGCCTTGAGAGTCAATAATCTATATTTTATGATTTGAATAATTTGTAGAAATGATTACATAAAAGGAAACCACAGTGTCTCCCCGAAGACTTTGACAAAGACAATTCTTTTACAAGCCTATGGGCTGAAAAGTAATCTTGTAATCAAGATGTAGCGCCAAACAACACCAGTATCCTCTGTGGCATCTTCTGGATGTTTGGAAATTTGGTTGAACTTAATGAAGCATAAAACTCATCCAGTTTAAGGGAGTTGAACTTCTCCTTTAACATCATGTCACATTAGAGATCAATCAGATCCAACTGCAACTCCTGTGGTACCGTTTCAGGCTCTTGTGAGAAGGGACCTGACACCAGCTGAAGTGCCCTGTCAATTTTTCCAAAATCACAAAACTGACAGCAGAATTCTTCATGCAGGTCCTCCAATGCTTTCCTGGATTTGGTCACATGTTGCGGGCCTCTTTTAATATAGCCAGTGTTGGGGAGGGAAATGAGCCAGTGACTTGTCTGACATTTGCTTTGAAAATAAAACTAGCCTGGTTTTGAAGGCTCTGGTGTTTAGTTGAATTTCATACACAGTTTTTTCCTTGTAACTTCACATTTGGTTCGTCCATGTGGGTCAGTTTGTCCACAGTAAAAGTGAAATCACAAAGCCAATCTGTGTCTTTCAGCTCAGGAAAATCATCAAGTGCTCTCAAGTAGCTCCAAAAATTAAATAATCTCCTGTTTGAGCTCCATACTTGTTGACATACTTTCCCCAAACTGAACCAGCGGACATTAGAATGGTGAAGCAAGTCCCTGTGATCAGCATCAGATTCTTCAGGAAAATTAATAAACTGATGATTGTGAAGTCCCCTCGCCAATGGTTGGAGAAAATTGTCCGGTGTGATGTGTCATAGGAAGGTATCGGCAAGAATGAAAGGAAAAGTGTACAAGACGGTGTTGAGGCCAGCGATGTTGTATGGTTTAGAAACGGTGGCACTGAGGAAAAGACAGAAGCAAGAGCTGGAGATAGCAGAGATGAAAATATTGAGGTTCTCTTTGGGAGTAACGAGGATGGATAGGATCAGGAATGAGCACATCAGAGGGACAGCACATGTAAGACGTTTTGGAGACAAAGTCAGAGAGGCTAGATTGAGATGGTTTGGACATCCCTCCTCTGTACAGTGAGCATATTGGTAGTAGGATGCTGAGGTTGAAACTACCAGGCAGAAGGCCTAGAGGAAGACCAAGGAGACGATTCATGGATGTGGTGAAGGAGGACATGAAGGTAGTTGGTGTAAGAGAAGAAGATGCAAAGGATAGGCTGAGATGGAGGCAGATGATTCGCTGTGGCGACCCCTGAAGGGAAAAGCCGAAAGGAAAGGAAGAAGAAGGTGAAGTCCCCTCGTTCAAGTAAAGTTAACCAAGTTAACGGGTCAGAACAGCTTCAAAGGCCGGATTAAAAAGATCATAGTTTTCCCACCCCTGATTTATACTGCACATTTAAAATACAAAAAATGGGGGGGGGGGGGGGTCAAACCACATAACAGGGTGTATCATGTTTTACTTTATGGCTGAAGTTTATTTAGGCAATTTGGTGTGCTTTTTTAATGGTTATATGTATAACAAAACGGTAGTGGTTAGCACGTCCGGCTCACAGCAAGAAGGTCTTAGGTTCGATTCCCAGCTTGGGCGTTTCTGTATCAAGTGTGCGTGTCCTCCCTGGGCTTGCGTGGGTTTCTCCCGGGTACTCTGGTTTTCTTTCAAATAGCACGACAACCCCCAAGCTGTGGACAAGTGTTCCTGTGAATGTACTCAATGGTTGCAACACACCTGAAGGAGGCATGCTTGGGACTTTTATTTTAAATTGTAGGTGAATCATCACTGCATTCATCGAGTCGATTCTTTTCTGGGTGTGCATTATCAACTTTAACTAAATTCAATTTAATGTAACATTTAACTTTAGAATCTGAATAAATACCTCAGATTATATTAAATCTCGTCCGTAATGAAAACAAACTACAGAAAGCTGTCTGAAAATGTTTCAGGTTCGTGTAAACTCGTCCGGGACGATGTAGAAGGCAGTTGGTTTAGGAGTCGATTCAGTGTGAGTTACATGCACAACCACTCGGTTCAAGTGGGTACAACTGTTGGATTAAAAGAATCATTTAGGGATCCGACTCCCTACGCTTGCCACGCCTCTTATTTGCCTCATATCGGAATCGGAGACACGGGATCCGATTCAGTAAAAGTGATGAACCCAACTGGAGTTATTGACGTTATGATTTTTAGATAGGACCTGTGGGGATCTCACGCTCTTGTTTTGTTCTGGAAGATTTAAAGAAAGGTTTGTTCGTGGCTGGCTAGTTATCGAAGTTGGTTGAATCCACGACGTGCCTCACTAGCTTAGCTTAGTTTAGCTAACGTCAAACTTTTGAACATATTCTTTGAGTTACAGAACTGAATGTGTGCTGGTCGTCATGAAAAACAAAGTAGGAAACGTTTTCTAGATAGTTGTACGTCTTTCATGCTCAATGTGTGTAGTTTTGCAGAAATGTCAACTGAGTAAATCCGTTTATAAATAAAGTAGAAAACTAGTTTTGGCTACGTCGCTAATGCTAGCCAAACAACCAAGTGAATTTTATTAGCTCGCGAATCTGAATAAATCACCAGCAGGATTAAGACTGTACTTTTGCAGGATTGCTAATATTACTAACCTGGCTAATTGGAGTAATTGGGCTGTGCGGTGCTGGTCATGTAGTATTACCTCCTTACTCTCATCGTGTTTATCATCAACTTAACGGCTGTCAACAAAATGTCATTGGAAGAGTACGAGCGGCATTACGCGTCTCTGTCGGACTCGGGCTGTGAGTCAGTGAGCGGCGCGCCGACTCCAGGCCTGTTCAGCGGTGAGGAGGAGAAGGTACACTACATCCCCATCCGGGTACTGGGGAAAGGGGCGTTTGGGGAGGCCACCTTATACAGACGCACAGAGGTAGGTTCCTGAATCTCGAATTTGTCTTGCATTTCATTCTTGTTTCCTTGCAAGAACTTTCACCATCTCTTGTTCCTGTGTCATGCCTGACCCTCATCCTGTGTCCCAAATTTATCAAATTGGTAAAGAAATGTACACTGTACAGCATATGGCAAACAAGGGGGGGGTTGTAGTGGTTGGCATTACTATAAGAAGGTTCTGAGTTTGAGTCCTGGGCTTGGTGATCAGGACGTTTCAGTATGTAGTTTGCATGTTCTCCCGTGGGTGGGTTTCATCTGGGTACTCTGGTTTCCTCCCACAGGCTAGACATCCACAGGCATTCGACTGCTTGATTGTTCAGAATTTCCCTTGGATATGTGTGTGTGTTGATCCTATGATGGACTGGTGAGCCGTTTAGTGTGTACCTTGTCTTAGTTGATTGGCATTGTCTCCAGCCTCACTGTGATCCTAGTAGGTTTTCCAAATGAATTAAAAATAAAAGTATTTCTCCTCTTCCACTAGATATATGCTGCATTTTTTAAATATCTCCCGATACTCCTATGTTTGATTTGCCTTTGCCCCAGAGTTCCTTTGTATGTTGACCTCTTCCAGACCATCTCAGACATCTCTCATGCAACTTACAGATGCCAAAGATAGAACAGGAACCATGGTGATCTGTGTTCTTCTCAAAAGTGTTGTTTGAAGTCAATTGTAGAGCATTGTTTGTTGAAACAAAAAAGGTTCTTTACTGTCCTAAAAAATTATGATCAGAATCGGTGACAAAGGACTGTCTTGTTGGAGTCCAACCATCCAATGCGAATCAAGCTCTGACGCCGGTGATACAGTGATCCTCGAGAGCACCCCACAAGATAACCTCAGAGACACAGTAGAAAGCCTTCCCTAAATCCACAAAACACATGTGGACCAATTGGACAAACTCTCAGGATCCTGTTGAGTGCGGTCAGGACGAAATCCGGATTGTTCCTCCTGAATCCGAGGTTCAACTATTGGTCAGATGCTCCTCTCCCGTACCCCTGTGTAGACTTTCTTGGGTAAGGAAGCTGAGGAGTGTGATTCCACAATAACTGGAACACACCCTCCAGTCCCACCTTTTTAAAAAGGGTGACTACCACCCCGGTTTGCCAGTCCAGAGGTACGGCCCCCGATGACCACACGATGTTGCAGAGACATGTCAACCAATACAGTCCTACAACATCCAGACTCCTGAGGTATTCGGAGCAGATCTCATCCACCCCGGAGCCTGACCACCGATGAGTTTTTGACTACCTCAGCGACCTCAGCCCTAGTCATGGGTGGACCCCCTCCCAGACCCCCATGGTCTTCCTCTTCCATGGAGAGTGTGTTGGTGGTATTCCTTCCACCTCCCAATAACATCCCCAGTCGAGGTGAGCAGCTACCAACTTCAAATGTAAACAGTATTTGTGGACAGTTGCCTCCCTCTCCTGATGGTGGTCCAGCACTTTTTAGAGGCGAAGAGACAGTCGCTTTCCAAGCCCTCAATGAACTCCTCCTACACCCGAAATTTTGTATTGGTGACAGCTCGGACTGCTGCACATTTGGTTTGCCGGTACCTGTCTGCTGCTTCTGGAGTCTCACAAGCCAATAAGTCCTGATAAGCCTCCTTTTTCAGGTGGAAGGCCCACTTCACTGCAGGATATAATATTGTATAATATATTAAGTGGTGTAATTTTTAGAATTCATAGTTGGGTGGAAATTAATACTAGTCCGCTGGCATATGGTGAGTAAAAAGTCTGTAGGATGAGTGAAATTAGCTAGCAAGTCATCCTGCCGGCTACCTGATAAATCCAATAGGTAAAACAAGACATAGTGTTGCTGACCAGTAAATATGAAGGAGGACTAGTAGATTCATAATTGTACTAGTCCTGTTGGCCAGAAGTTTATTTTGGCTAAATTCTTCCCTGCATACCAATGCTGAGTGTCAGATGCCTCAAGTTTCTGTCAGTGCTGCTCAGCATCAGTGATGGTTGAATTCACCTCAAACTTGTGAGTCATAACTCGAAAAACACACAGCAATTTATTATCTATGAAACTGTTCTTGATCAATTTAACAGGAGTGACTGAAATAGTAATAAGAAATCTTCCACAGTGGAAAAAAATTGTCCTGCTCAACTTTCTGGTGTTGTTTATGTTTACTAGTTCTCTGTAGTATATTTATTCGATGTTCTGTTAATCACTGCAACACTCTAGTAGGGCATTACTCCATGTTTATATATGTTTTCTAGGATAATTCCTTGGTGGTTTGGAAGGAGATTGAGCTGACTGGTCTCTCGGAAAAAAAGCGTAGAGATGTCATGAATGAAATCAGCATCCTGTCCATACTCGAACATAATAACATCATCGAGTATTACAACCACTTTATGGATAAGAACTCCCTGCTGATCGAACTGGAATACTGCAATGGTCAGAAAATGCTTTTAATATTGTAGTTAATTTAGCTGTTTTTGGAACAAACATGCAACATACTGCTATAAAATATAAAATCTAGTGTGGGTGTATAATTTTCTTGTCAGGTGGAAATCTGTATGACAGAATCAACCAACAGAGAGGGTGTCTTTTCCCACAGGAGGTACAGTTTTAAAACCCTTAATTCTGAGAAAGTGTTTAGAATTAGTAGACTTTGTTTTACTGTGATGTATCTTTGATTCTTTTCTCAGGATGTTATATGGTATCTGTTCCAAATAGCATCAGCTGTTGCTCATATTCATAAAGCTGGTATTCTGCATAGGTATGAACTCTATATCTCTATCTGATCCATGACTGTTGTCTCATCAATTTAAATACACAATATATATATATATATATATATATATATATATATATATATATATATATATAAATAAAAGTTGAACCGCATTTTACATTTAAACACGTGATTCATTCCAAGGCTCCCAATACTACTCCATAAACCCTTTAAAATTATAAAAGTACACCAATTTTGTATGAAATATGTGTTAAAAGTAAAAGAAAATTATTTAAATTTTTTAAATCTCTCGAACCACCCATGCGACACTTTAAAGTCCGGGGGTTGCTGGTCTGAAGAACCCTCACCCCCACCCTCCTTCACGAGGTCCTTAAATGTGGCGGTTGCTTTTTCTGAAATAATCGCCACCGTCACTGTATCTCCGCTTTTAAGGCCTCCTCCTACTTCAATATCGTCCCGATTGTAGAGGGGTTTCGGCCATACTCCTTTTCGATTTCACTCAACCAAATCCCACTTTCATATAATTTTTATCATCTCCTGTTTTATTTTTATTGATAACAGAGCCCGCTTCTTATTTTCAGTCTCACCGGGAATCACTTTCTTGGGGCTCATGATTAATAATGAAAAATAACTCTGCAATAAGCACACTCAAAAAACCTCACGAAACTCATGAACCAACAGTACAACTCTCCTTCATGTGTGTGTGTCGAACAATGGGTCGAAGGCACACGAAAAGCATTATGGGTACAGTACTGTATTAGGGAGATTCAGCTCCCTCCTAGCCAATGGGAGGCCAGTGGGGTGTGGTGTTGGGAGACAACCAGTGGGAAAGCAACTCGTGCATTGTTTGAATGTTTGAATGGCGCGTTTGAGTTTTTAATATTTCGTAACGTGAACTTGTTTCGTATCCAAAGACAAAAATTTTAGGAAAATGCGTTTCTTAACTTGAATTTTTCGTTTGGTGAGCCTTTCGTAAAGTGAAGTACCACTGTATATAAATTCAAGCTAAAGAAAAATGAGTTTCAGACTTTGCTTGCTTTTCTTGTTCACTTTTTTTAAAGGGACATAAAGACATTGAATATCTTCCTCACCAAGACAAGCCTAATAAAGCTAGGAGACTATGGTTTGGCCAAGAAACTGGATTCAGAGTATTCGATGGCAGAGACCGTGAGTAAATTCAGCCAATCAATTACATAAAAGGTTTCCCCATTTTGAATCTGATTAAGATGATACTAATCTAACCTGCATTTATCTTTGCATTACATCATTCACTTAATTTGCCTTACTCACCCTGCAAAGACTTCTACTTGTAAATAATGCTGCAATCTGTCATTTGTTCTGCAGTGTGTAGGTACACCATACTACATGTCACCAGAGCTTTGTCAAGGAGTCAAGTACAACTTTAAATCCGACATCTGGGCCATGGGATGTGTTTTATATGAGCTCCTGACTCTCACCAGGACCTTTAATGCAACGGTATTAGTTAAAAAGAGCTGTATGTTTAAAGTTGGTCTAAAGTTTGATGTTAAACTTGGCTCTGACTGTTAGGTCTACCATTATTTATTCCCCATTTTCAATACATAGAATCCCTTAAACCTGTGTGTGAAGATCGTCCAAGGCAATTTCACGATGGAGATGAACTCTGATGTTTATTCACCTGAGCTTATAAAGATAGTCTATGCTTGCCTGGATCAAGTGAGCAGATTTTTTGTAGTCTCTTTATATGATTGATGGTGATGATGTGGAGAACTTTAAGCCTGTGTAGTATACAGTTTAAAATAATGAGATTTGGACAATGGCAATATAAAATAATCCAGAATTTGTTAATCAGCACTCATGGGTCCATGTGCATTTCTGTTTTAGGATCCAGAGAAGAGACCCACTGCTGATGAGATTCTTGACCAGCCTATTATCGCCTGTAATAAACAGTGAGTATTAAGATGTCATTATTAACAAAAATGTGATTTATAAAGAAAGATGTTTGTGATGATAAAGGATTCTGTATTATCTGCTGATTGGTTTTTTTTTTTTTTGGTTAAGTTGTGGGTCTGTGTACTGTAGCTGTATTCTGTTTCTGTGTTGATGAGGTTTTAGTTTTTGCTTCTGGTTTCCAAGTTAGTTACTTTGAATTCTAATTAAATAATTATAAACTATTATGCAGCCTTATGTCTGAGGGTCACACTTTTATAACCATGCTGATCCTTTTTAAAAAATATGGATTTATGACTTGTGCATTATTACGTCACAGAGTCAATATAAAATGAAAATACGCATTGCATCTTGAAACATTAATTTTTCAACCAAAATAAAAATTTTGCCAAAAACATTTTGTCTGTAAAGAACGTAATGTTCAGTATTTTACATAATTAATGCAGGTTTGTATTAAACCACTTCTCTCGAGCTGCAAGTGATGACAGATGCAAGTGCGAGCGTGAAAGTTTCCAGACAGTCTGTGTCCGAATGATGCTAAAAAACCCTAAACTATGAAGATTTTCATAGATTAAAGTTGTTTGCAAAGGCTTGTAATGGCATATTAATGCTCAGTGTTACTGTTTATTTTACTGGACTTTTTCTTTTGCAGGCATAATTGTTTCACAGTATTTCTTCACAAGTGCCTCAGACTTCTGCACAATGTCATATGTCATCCAGATTTACTGTTTAGAGAAGATGGAATAGATGTAGTTTTAATTTGTTTTGGGTTTTTTTTTTCGTTTTTTACTTACGTTTATTAAAACTGAAGGGTTATTTTCAGGCCCAAGCCATGAAAAATAAAGTTTTGCTTTCAGGAATTGTTTTATCACAGTAAATGTATCTACGATGCACAATACTAAAAATGTTTTCAATGCTTGTAGGAAGTATGAGGAACGTGTCGCTGCACTGAATTCAGCCATAAAGAAGCCCCGGTATGTGTAACAGTTTGAACTGTACTCTTTCTAATGTAAGCTGCTTTATCACGTTTGCAATTTACTTGGTATATTTCTTTTGTTTCCAGGTTGAGCACAGTATCAGACACCCCGGTTGCTGTAGTAACCACCCGTTCCAGAGAGGTGTACTTCTGGGGAGGTGGGAAGTTCACCCCTCAGAAACTGGATGTGTTTAAGGACGGAACTAGTGCTCAACAAGTGTGCGCAGGGGAGACACATTTCGCTGTGGTCACTGTGGAGAAAGAGCTTTACACTTGGGCTGTAAGAAGCTTGTAAAACATTCTGAGCATCATAGTAATCTTTAATACTAGACCTTACAAAACATATTTGGAACAAGAACACAAACCTCTGCAAGTCTAAAAAACAAAACAAAGATCACGGTTCCCCCTGATGGGCCTGGACCTCTGCAAGGTACAAATGGATCATGGTGACACGAGCAGTGATTATCCTGAAAAATCTTCCCAAGACAACAAGATTATATTTTAACCCTGTAGAGCCCAGTCATAGAAAGCAGCATGAGAAAATTCTAATTAGAATGTGTTGCACGAGAGCTTTCAAAGGATATGATTATCATGCATTCTTTGCATTGACCATTATAATGAAACCTAATTCATCATCCTTCAACTTGGTTTCTGCAGATTTTCATTATACACTCCCGAGTAAAAAAAAAAAAAAAAAAAAAAGGGAAAAAGCCGAAAGCAAGACAGACAGACTATTGGAGACCATGCAAACTCCCACACAGAAATGCCCAAGCCTGAGAATCAAACCCAGGCTTTCTTGCTATAAGGCAGACGTGGTCACCACTGCACCACCGACAGCCTATTTTGAGTATACAGCTAGTCAGTCATGACTCAAGAAAATTTGTGAGGGTCTGATAAACGTTCGCATATTATTTTGCAATGTGGTTGTCTGTCTCTTGTTTTGAGACTTTCTCTGTCCAATGTAATTTCAGTTGGACAGGGACTTACTTTTTTAACAGACAACTTATTCCACTTGACTCCATTATTATAGTAAGTAGTGTTGTACTTCTACATCAGTGTTGGCTAATATGATTTGAAGTAAGAATTATAGGGTCATGAGGACTGTAATACCCAAATATGACGTTTATTAAGCATAATCATCTCCTTTCAGAGTGTACAAGGTGGTGCTAAAATGGTAGGCCAGCTTGGGCATGGGGATCAGGCCTCATACCGACAACCTCGGAAGGTGGATTTTCTGCAGGGAAAAGCTGTCCGGCAGGTGTCTTGTGGCGCAGACTTCACTGCCTGTGTAACTGGTAAGTAAAGTTTATAAGCTCATTGATTCTACTGAAGCTCTTTAGGCTATAAAGGTAATCAACGGTTTTTATTTCTTCATTAGTTTTTTTGTGCTGTTTTCCTAAAGACAAAATAGTCTTTAGGTTTATAATGTTGTACTTTGTTCCTTCCTAACAGATGAGGACCAAATGTACATGTTTGGCTCAAACTACTATGGCTGTATAGGCGTGGGTAGAGATAGCAGTGAGGAGTTTCTTGAGCCAGTTTTGCTTGAATTCTTTCAAGAACGACCAGTGCGACAGTTGTCCTGTGGGGATAACCATGTGGTCGTGTTGACACAGAGTGGAGATGTCTATTCCTGGGGCTGTGGAGAACATGGTAATCACGTTATAGGTTCAGTCTATTACAAAACGGAAATACAGTATTGGGTTTAAAGTAGCACGTGTTTTATTAACAAGAGGCTGTTTACTTCTGGGCAGGCAGACTTGGTTTGGACTCTGAAGATGACTGTATCTCACCCATGCCAGTAAGTACATAGTATGTTTGAATGCAGTGATTTGAAAAAGTATTAATCCCCATGATAGAAATAGAGACATAGATTTTTTTTTCTTGAATTTTATGTAATGGACCTTCACAAACCCCTTCAGCTGTAGTCCCAAAGCTGTCGGCATGATAAGCGCCCAGGGCGCTTTAAAAATTTGAGTGGGTGGGTGCTTAATAAAATGTTACCAGCAGAGTGGAACGGTAAGTGCTTATTACCATCGAGGTGGAAAACATGAATAATAACAGAACAATTAAAGAGTTTTACTGTATGGTATTTGTGTTATTCATTTTTTGGTATCAACCAAATTACTTACATGAAAGCTGAAAATAAACAGAAAACAGCATAAATAAAAAAAAAGACCCCTTACTCTTCCCTCCTGGTGCAGTTTCTTTAAACATTTTCCCGGAAGTAAAATCGAGCCAATCAACACAAATGCCAACTTTAGCACATGGCACGTTGAACCAATCAACACGAACATAAACAAAAGCACATGTCCAGGAACGTGCTTAAATTTATGAAGTTAGTGAGCAGGAGAATCAGGGGCAGTGGTGGTCTAGTGGTATAGGGTGCTGGATCACTGATCCAAAGGTTGGGGGTTCGAGTCCCACTCTCCACAAGGTTGTCACTGTCTCCCCCAGTGCGGCTAACTGGGTTATCAAAGGCGGGCCATGTCTCTCACTGTCTATGGTGAGAGGCATGTAAAAGAACTATTGCTGACTTTCGTAAAGAGTAGCTGCAAAGTCGTCAGCGTGTTTCTGTCCCTTGCTAAAAAGGGTTGTGTCAGGAAGGGCATCCGACGTAAAAACCTCTGCCAAATCAAACGTGCGAATCAGATGATTCGCTGTAGCAACTCCCGAGTAAAAGGGAAAAAGCCGAAAGGAAGACAGAGTGAGCAGGAGTATCGGGTGAAAAATACTCGCCATCACTTTCTGATAGGTCCATATCTGGCTCATCGCTCCATTCATTCAGAGCATCCCATAGTTTTGCTGTAGCAGTTTCTAATGGTTCATCGGTTCTTGGACATTTACCAAGAGAACACAGCAGTGAACGCCTCATTTTACGGTAACAGAGACTGGTCGAATAAAATTGGTAAGTTTGATCTACGATTTTACTCCCAGTACACATGGGTGGTTATTAGACGTAAGATCAAAAACATTGGGGTGTGTGTGTATGTATGTATAATATATATATATACACACACACACCTGTTTATATACCTATGTGTGTGTATGTATGTATATATGTGTTTACAGTATACACACACACCTGTTTTGAAAGGTCCAAGTCTGAAGTATCACCAAGTAAGTGACATTTTGAAAACCAAGGAGCTTGCTTTCCAGACAGATCATTGTTGTCTGTCTTCCTTTCGGCTTTTTCCCTTTTACTCGGGAGTCGCCACAGCGATTCATCTGATTCGCATGTTCGATTTGGCAGAGGTTTTTACGTCGGATGCCCTTCCTGTCACAACCCTTTTAGCAAGGGACAGAAACACGCTGACGACTTTGCAGGCTACTCTTTACGAATGTCAGCAATGGTTCTTTTACATGCCTCTCACCATAGACAGTGAGAGACATGGCCCGCCTTTGATAACCCAGTAAGCTGCACTGGGGGGGGACAGTGACAACCCTGTGGAAAGTGGGACTCGAACCCCCAACCTTTGGATCAGCGATCCAGCGCCCTATACCACTAGACCACCAGATCATTGTTAAAGTTGTGAAAAAGTACAAATGAAGATTGAGGTATAAAAAATATCTTAAACATTGAAAATGAAGAGAGGCAGGTGGTAGGGTGCTGGATTAACGATCCCAAGGTCTGGGGTTCACTTTCACCAGGTTGACACTGCTGCCCCCCCCAGTTCAGCTAACTGGGTTATCAAAGGCCATCCATGTTTCTCAGTCTGTGGTGAGGTTCATGTAAAAGAACCACTGCTGACTTTTGTTGAGAGTAAGCTGCATATCCAGCAGCATGTTTCTGCCCTATGAAGGCTAGCTCTCGAGGGTGTACTCTGCCCTCGCCCAGACTTGGCTGAGATAAGCGCCAGCCTCCCTGCGACCTTAATTAGGAGTAAGCGGTTCAGAAAATGAAAGAATTATGAATAAAAATGAAGCAGCAGTAAATCCATTTTCACAAAAGTTTAGAGAGAACCATTCACTAAAACTCACAGACTAGACAAGGTCATTAAACAGAGAGGCAACAGTAAAATCAGAGGTGACCATGAAAGGGATGGAAAGTTCCACAGCACTGGTTTATTTGTGTGTAGTGCCATTCTATAGTACACATTACACATGGGCTTTATTCAACAATATCCATAAGAAGACTCCTTACATATGAGAGAAGGTCCTCTGGTCAGTAGTGACTGAAATTGAACTTTTGGTTATCAAAGAAAACCCTATATCTGGCCCAATTCGAACACCTTTTTTGGTTATTTCTGCTACACACTGCACTGTGTTGTTCTGTGCTGTAGTTGTGAAGCAAAACGATGGAAAAACATCCAACAGAAAAAAGTAAGGAAAAATACGAGACGCAATAAAGGAAATGACAGAAAGGTCAAATGAAATAAACACTGTTTGGTGTGGGTGCACATTGTAGAATGGTTTTTAAAAACACAATAGAACATCCATAATGCTACACCTCCTCAGAAGAAAACATCCAGTGCATGCATCAAATTTACTAAGTGGATCTGACACAAAAGGGGTTACATTAATCACGTCATGTTCTTAATCCATCCAAAAAAACTTAATCAATGATTTAGCTGATATGGCATGTAAAGAATGCAACTGTTACGTGACTTTCTGCTATTGGCTGATGAATGGAAATGAGTGCAATTTCTGTGGTCATGTCGCTTATATTAACCATGTACAGTATTGCAAGACACAGCCCAAGCTACATTCACTTCATTGTTTTAGTCGCCATCACAATTACAAAAGCTAACTCCTCACTTACTGTTACATAGCTGAACGTTACAGAGATAGTGAAGTCATGTTCGGCCTTTTAATATTTGAACCCTACGTGAGACTGAAATGGCACAGATAAAAGGCTGCTTATTACTAGAGCTCAGTTTTGGGTTGATGTATCATGCTTTTTAAAAGGGATTCATTTTTTATGATCTATATATTCGCCATTTGAATTATGTGTTCACCAGCATCCGTTTTCTTTGTCTCTTTGCAGAATTACATAAAAACTACTGAATCAGTTTTCTTTAAACTTGGTGGAAAGATGTGCTATGGGTCTGTTAAGAAACCCTAACATTTCGGATCAGATCCCAATACAGTAATTAAAAGTTAAAAGGCTTTTTCATAAGTATTTAATAATGGATATTTCTGTTCGTTGGATTATGTAAAAACTACTGATCTGATTTTCATCAAACAGAGTGGAGGGGTGGGACATAGGCCTGGAAAGAACCCATTCAATTTTGGAGCTGTTGCTTGGCAGAGGCACCTTGTACTCTGAATGCCCTTCTCGTTAACTTCCGCTATCAATGAAGATGAGCAAAGCGGGAGCTATATAAATGAGTTAGCATTGTCTGTTCTGTTAGTCCGAAAACTTTGGAAGGAAATGACAGGAGAAACAAATTTGGAGTTTGGGTCCCCCTCAGGGGCGAATAGGATAGGATTAGATATGGGTAATATCAACCTTGTTTCTTTTTCTATATTTGGCTTGTCAAAGCTTACTGGTGCAAAAACATCATCGTAAAAACAATTCAGTGACATCCACTGAGCCAGAGTAAATATTTTAGTGTGTACCACATGTGAATAGACAAAGCAAACCAAATCCAGATTTTTATGGATCACTTTTATGTTAAGAGCCAGGTGAGCTCCAGGTACTACACAAGCAGAGGATGTGCTGTTTAATGACATCGTTTTAAACTCTTTCAAGCCTTTAGTATGTACTATGCAGAATCATAAGGAACGTGTTCGCTATACTGTACTCCATTGGTCTGTGTAGGTTTTTTTTTTTTTGGGGGGGGGGGGGGGTTGCATATATCAGAAGAACAATCAAACTTAAACAATATTTTAATGGTTTATGCTTCATTTTTAAAGCATGACAGTCACACTGCTGCCTGCTCCAGATGTCCATTTAAAAACTGTGTCTGTTTGAAATCTTGACTCAAGCATTATCCATTCATAGTTATTCCCAACATAGTAAACCAATCAGATAACGCTGTTATGTGTAGCTAATACACTAATACAAGTTAATATTTATCAGAGGAACATGTGGAGGGCAGACAATCCTCGTCTTGAGCTTAAAACATTATTGATTGATTGTGTGATTCGGATTATCTTACTGATTGTACTAGGTGGAAATAAGAGTAAATGTATTCGTCTTAATCTGCCTACGTCATGTGTGTTACACAGGTGGAAGTACCAAAGGGTGCCAGTATTCGTTCAGTGTGCTGTGGCAATGATGGAACATTTTTAATTACAGAGTCAGGAAAAGTCTTGGCCTGTGGCAACAACGAGTTTAACAAGCTGGGTCTCAATCATGGTGTTACTGGTATCAAGAACCACTCGGGGAAGGTATGGAGTTGTGGAGGGCTCATTTTTATTGAAACAATTTAATTTCTGTCTTATCTGATTTTTGTTTAACTATCAGAATATTCAGAGCATTTCAATTTTCATTAATTAGGGTTGTCAGGACACACCGTACGTGACAACTCTGACTTTAGTAAAGCTGCTTGCTCGCTTTAAGATCCAATTCATTGCGCCTGGGAAGACCCATACCGCAGCAATTGATGGTAAGGTACTTATGGTCTTATGGCTTTATATTTGTAGTAAAATCCATATTACTTTTTTATACAAAAGTTTTTGAATAATTGTTTGTAACTGAATAACGTTTTTGCACTGTCCATTTTATGATTTGCGTATCTGCAGAACGGGGGCGTCTCATGACGTTTGGCTGTAATAAATATGGTCAGCTTGGTGTAAAAGACTTTAAGAAACATCAAGGGGTTCAACTGCTTTTAGGACCATTTGGGGGAAAAGTTGTCTCCAAAGTCTCCTGTGGTGATGGTTTCACAATCGCTGCCACAGAGGGTGAGCAAGGAGTCCATCACTGGAAAGATCCAAATAGGGAATTTGCAGGAAGTGCACTGAAATCAAGTGAAACTGCACAGAGTATTGAACACTATTATTTTTCCCTCTTCAGATAATCAAATCTTTGCCTGGGGGAATGCAGGTAACGGACGTTTAGGTATGCCTGCTGACAGGGAATTTGGTTCTGAGGTTTGCCCCGCTCTTCCTCGCCCCATATTTGGTTCTCTACATCACGTACCTGACTTGTCCTGCAGGGGTTGGCATACTATCATTATCATGGGTGAGTACTTCAGTTCTACCCCACCAAAGTAGTTCTTCCAAACCAACCTTGCATGTCAGAATTTTTTTTTACTTTGAATGCCACATAGGGGTTCATAATCAGAACATTACCAGTCAAATTCTCTCAAATTTTTGTGTTTCTGAACAGAAAAGCTGCTTAATTCCAAAACAATCCGTTCAAACAGTAGTGGTGTATCCATTGGCAGTGGTAAGAGAATTATTTCTGGAATATTTCTACAGTGGTACGTATCTCACTATACGAAAGTCTCACCAAACGAAAAATGCAGGTTACGACAGGCATTTTCCTAAAATTTTTATCTCTGTATACGAAACAAGTTCACGTTACGATAGCGTCATTTAAAAAATTCAAACGCGCCATTCAAACATTAAAACGCACCATTCAAACAATGCACAAGTTGCTCAACCGTCAATGACATTCAAACATCCCTCCCCGCTGGCCTCCCAGAGGCTAACAACTGAGCTGTCATTCATGTCGCCTTCACTCAAACGCCATCTTGGACAGGTCCACCTGACGCCATCTTGAACAGGGATCCCATTGGCTAGGAGGGATGACGCAGCTACCTCCCATTGCCTATTATGGAGCTGAATCGACCATGATGCTTTTCGTGTAAAGGACAGCGTTACTGTTTTTTTTATGATTTATTTCTTGACTCAGGCTTAACCTTCCATAAACATTTGTAAGATTATAATGCTGCTAAGAAGACATGGTCAACACACACGCACATGCGCGTGTGATTTCCAGTGCGAGTGAGAAGAAGAAACGGGCTCGAGTGATATCACAAAGGAATACGTATGGCCAAACCCGTCTACCGTCGGTACGATATTGAAGCAGGAGGTCTTAAAGGTATGCTTTTATAATTTTTAAAGGGTTTAGGGGATAGTATTGGGATCCTTGGAACGAATCACGTGTTTTACATGTAAAATGCGATTCAATTTACGAAAAATGCAGGTTACGAAAAAGGTGCTGGAACGGATTAATTTCGTAAAGTGAGGTACCACTGTATTTGTTTTACTGTCTTCATGGGGTTGTTTTTATTTGATTTTGTTTATTTTCTTTCGAAGGAATTGGTCAGAACTCCAGTTGCACAATCGATTTGGATATTGAGTCTGGAACAGACTTTGAGCCGCGAGAGGGCATAATGGGGGGCACTGTGGAGGTTGACTTGGAGGAGAGGGGTCTCGAGACTCCTTCAGTGCTATTAATGGAGAGCAATAATAACGAGAGTTTCTGTCCGTCTTGGCTTCGCAAGGTATGAGCCACCAATTACTTTAATAGAAACCTTCTTTAGAACAGGTAATGTCTCCAAAGGTTTATGGCATTCATGGCCAATCTTTCGTCTTCAGGAGCTGGTGGATGCAGAATTCATTCCCATACCGGTTGATATGTCTGAAGAGTCCATGTCAGAAAAGGTTACACTCCCATATGATGAGCTTCGAGAACTGAAGGCGGCTGCTGCAGCTGCAGCTAGTGGGAATGGGTTCATGGTAAACCTTAAGAAAAAAAAATTAAACTTGATATCTTGACTGGAACTGGATTTTTGTTGGGGGATTGTTTTATACTGAAAGTACTTAAAAAGCACATGGTAATGTGTGTGTGTGTGTTTTTTTTTTTTTTTTTTTTTTTTTTTAAATAAACATTGTTCATGTTTCCTATACATCTTTTAAGCAAACACAATCGATAGATTATGAGAGTACAAATGGCTTGGACTCTGGAGCTTTGAAGAAAGGTAACCAGCCACAGCAACAAGCACAACAGACGTGCTGCCAAGCGAGCAGTGAGCTTGCACAGGTATTAATTTTATTCAAACATAAACACACAAGTTCAGCTGAAGTGCAGCTTTGTTTTTGCTGTGCTTCCAGCACTACAGGATGGAGGCATTATTTTTAGGTTGTCCGACAGTCCATTTATTACCGTAATACATAGATTTGCCGAACCACATAATCCTGTCACATGCACCCTGAAGCCTATTTCAGTCGACTCTGGTTGCTTTGTTTCGGATGTGTTAACCTCTATGCCACTGTGCTGCCTTGGTGCAATATTTTAGTCATAAATTATTGAATGTTTGAAGGACTTGCATAGGATTACAGATCATTCATTCGTCTCATACACAATCCTTTATGGAGGTTTTATGAGCAGATGAAATTATTTGTTTCAAACTTATTATCAGAGGAAATGGTCATGTCTGAAATGTTTTTTTTTTTTATAGTTTCCTTCCTTTTTGAGATATATTTTAATGACATTTTATGTATATCGAGTATCAGCACAGTTGACCATAAAATTCTGCTTTTTTTTTTTTAATTGAAAGGCTGGAAATGTCAAATGCCAAAACAAGTTCAAGAAGAGCAGCAGAGATTTGAGTTATCCACTGAAGTGATTAGCCTTGTGTTCCATGCTACATGCTTAGTTCTCAGTAAAGTGTTTTTCTGTTGTAGCTCAGACAAATGTTGAAAAGGAAAGATGATACAATCCAGCTGTTACAGAAACAGGTGAGTAGTTATTGTTCCTTATGACAGTCCTTAGCCTGAATTACATCCTCTTAAACTGTGTTTCGTGCCTGGTTTATATTTCTTTCTGTACACATCACATGCTCTCACATAATTGTTTACCTGCGTTTTTTCATGTAATTTTAAAATGAACGCTAGGTGGCAGGAAACAAACCATATAAAAATGGAGAAACAATATTACACAGAGTAATGCTGGGGAATGCTAGTTAGTTACTTGTGGGACCACATACACACATATACACACCACACAACACATACACACCACACACACGCACAAAAAGAGAAAATATAAAGATTTTTTGATGGTGTGCCAGTTAGCTCATCAACTCACTGTAACTTATGTCCATTAGGATTTATAGTGAAAATATTGTTTTTAACACCATCTGTTTCTCAATTTTCAGTACAGTGAACAGCTCCAAGAGAACGAGAGACTGCAGCAAGCTATCAATGACCTCAAAGATAGAGCTAATCATTGTTATAAGAGCAACCACCAAGGGAGTTTGCCCGATAAAGAGGAATGAAGGAAAGAACGAGACATTGTGTGGAGTTTTATAACAAAGTGCTGATAAAAGATCATCTTTGAACTGAAACCTCCAGTGAGTGAGTAGGTGACTGGGGAGGATGTTAATCAAAAAAATGTTAGCCATTTGGACCAGAGTTTTCCTGCCATCACAGCATGAAGGGAACGACTGTGCATCACAAAATATTTTTGCCTCTTTTAATAATCAAAGAATATTTTCTTCAGTACAAATACAGGGTTATATTATTTAGCCATAGCATTCCTGCTTCATGATGTCTATGTTTATGTCAGGCAACAGTATACACATTTTTATTATTGAAATACAATATGAATAATTTGGGTTTGGGGCTGATCAAGGCTTGACCGATCATTAATGTTTATTTCAATTATGGAAGCTATTGCCAAGTCTGCATCTGACAAGCTTTAAGCTATTTTGTGTGTGGTGTTATTATTTTCAGTATTGACTTCTGTACCTATACAGGTATACCTCGGCTTACGTCGTTAATTGGTTCCAGGAGAAACAACTTAAGTCGATAAACGACTTAAATCGAATTACCTTGTCTCTAGGCTAGGCAAGGCTGTGCCAAATTTACTTGTATAATATTATTTTATATATATATATATATATATATATATATATATATATATATATAATATGATATGATTATGACATAAATTTTACATTTTTTTCCATATATTTTTTTGAAAACGGACATATAATCCAGAAAGACCTAAATTGAAACAACTTAAGTCGAGGTATACGTAAGTGTGTGTGTGTGTGCGTGCGTGTGCGTGTAGTTGTGGATTGTGGGGCTTTCAGATTAAATACACAAAAACAATGGGTCATTCTCTGACACTGGTACCCATCATGTGTGACATTCATAAGCCCTCACATTTTGATGTAGTCCGTCTTATTTAAATTCTTGAACTACTGTTCTGAAAACCAGTAAGAGCATGACTTCAAGCACTTAACTACATATTAATTATTAAATAACAGGAATAAATCCATATGAAACAACAAATTCAAATTCATTCATGTATGGACACGAAATTCACCCAGTTTGTTTTTGGTGAATAAATTAATTAGCGCTTGAGTGTGTGGAATAAATCCATGTCAGGAGGTCATTCAATTGTATAGTGAACGTTATACAATTATAAAAATTGGTCGGTTCTATGTGTAAACAACATGGACACCATTGGTTATGCACGGAACCGTAAATTGAGGTGTGATTTTTCAGTCCAAAAAGTAAAAAAAAAACAAAAAAGAACAGAAATTTCTACTTTGAGTCCAAATTTTGAGAACACAAGATCTTTATTGCAAGTCTGACGACACACACTTTGAGCTGATACTTTGGTGATCACATGGCATGAAATATAGGTAACATAAAACACGGAGCATTTTTCATCCACACATTGCAACCAATTTTGCAGAAATTTTTCAATTCGCTAGATGTATTCGAATTATTTTTTTCCGACCTGTTGTACATACGTGTCCATTTTGGTATATTTTGGGCAAAGATTTCTCTTTTGTTTATAGTTTTTCAAAAATATTTGTTTCAAAATGTGAATTATCAGATTTTACCAGGTTCCAGAGAATGACCTGTGTGTGTGTGTGTGTGTGTGTGTGTGTGTGTGTGTGTGTGTGTGTGTGCATTTTTAACATATATTTTTAATATTATTCTTTAAGCATTATTAGTATCTACAGCCGATGAGACATCATGCAAAACCTGTAGTCCGTTATGTGCAAATATGTAAATGAATGGTTTTTACATATCATCCAAAAAATGTGTAATGAAGAACATGCTACTGATTTTCACATTGTATGTGTGCTTGTCTCCATCTTGTGCTTGCAGTGAGTATATGGGATAGTTCCGACAGCACAAATAATACTTGACCCCAATGTTCTGTTTCTAAATCTGGGTTGGTCCAGGTGTGTTTTTCATTTCCTTAATAATAGAATCTTCTTTTATTCCCTCGTCTTTCCAAAGAAAGTGAGTGAAGGGGGAAAGGACATCAATGCTTTATGGATAACCATATCTTTAAATGGAGATGTCCTTGTCCTCATTAAACCAACTACATGTACGCAACACTGGATGATGCATATACACAGCCTCAGAGCCAGACACCTTTTTATGTCATTTCTTTTTCTTTTATAATTTTTTGGGAGATTCGGTACACTTAATTGTGCATTTTTATTTTATATTTTCTTCTGATAAACATAATCTTGAGGATTTGTAGGCCAGAGTGATAAAAATGGATTAAGCTGTGGCTTTAGCAAAAATGTATTCAGTCACTGAGAAAAGCTGACTTCCAAGTTGGAATGTTTGTTTATACTTACCCTCTATTGGCCACATAGATTTTAAGAGTGGAAGTTTGTGAGCAATCATGTCTTACTTATTGCACTTTTAAAATATCTACAGATGTCACATGGTACCAGAAAGACTTCCACATTGTAAGTATCTGGACTTTCTTGTTTAAGAAGTTACTTGACTTTACATTTCTCTGAGTACATTGACTGGATTGATTTGTCATTCAGAACGTCGTTTATTAATGTCTGGGTCACAGATTGAAGAGTGTAGGACTGGAGCATCAACAAGGCTCGGTTGAAGTTTAGGGGTACACCCTGTTTCCAGTCCTGTTTTTCTTGGTCATCTTGTTTTTGTCTGTAGGAAGGGAGAAGCGAAGTCTGCTAACCTTTTCTGGGGAGGAAGGTTTTATTCATTCATTCGCCAAACTGCCTTATTTTATTAGGGTTGCAAGGTGGCTGGATCCTATCTCAGGAAACTCTGGATGACGGTAGGGTAAACACTGAACAGATTGAAAGTCCATCACAAGGCCAACACAAACACAATCCTTGACACTCACACCCAGGGGCAGTTTGGAGCAGCTCGTTAGCCTAATCTACGCACTAAGAGAAAACCCACGCAAGCACAGGAGAAGCAAACTTCACACAGAAATGCCCTCAATCAGACCAGGAGACAAACCCAGGACCTTCCTGCTGTAAGGTGGACATGGTAACTAACCATCATGCCACTGTTGAGGAAGATTTGTGCAACACAGATTTTTCATTCATTCATTTTCTGAACCGTTTAATCCTATTTAGGGTCGTGGGGAGGCTCGTGCTCATATCAGCCGACTCCGGGCGAGGGCAGGGTACACCCTGGACAGCTTACCAAGAAATCGCATGGCCATACTCACAAAATTATATATATTCCCATTCACACCTAGGGGCAATTTGGAACAGCCAATTAACGAACTGTGTGTTTTTTGACTGTGGGAGGAAACCGGAGTACCCAGAGGGACCCCACGTGAGCATGGCGAGAACATGCAAACTCCACACAGAAATTCGCAAGCTAGGAAACGAACTCAGGACTTTCTTGCAGCACGGATTTGTTTTCCCTATTTTGCTTTAGGTTAATTTTTTCTGACCAGTTTATGTTCTATTGCTTTCGTTTTTTCCCCTTTTTTCAGGGATCGCCACATCAAATGATTCACACGTTTGATTTGGCGTAGGTTTTTATGTCGGATGCCCTTCCTGACACAACCCTTTAGCAAGGGACAGAAACACGCTGACGGCTTTGCAGCTACTCTTTATCAAAGTCAGCAATGGTTCTTTTACATGAACCTCTCACCATAGACAGTGAGAGACATGGCCGGCCTTTGATCGCCCAGTTTAGCTGCACGGGGGTGGAGGTGGGGGTTGTGTGGCAGTGACAACCTTGTGGAGTGGGACTCGAACCCCCAACCTTAGGATCAGTGATCCAGCGCCCTTTACCACCAGGCCACCGCTGCCCTTTCTGATCAGTTTATGTATGTTTCTGGTTTTATCTTCACTCCTCTTTTGTTGTGTTGAAATACTTACAATGACTTTTTGAATCCCACTTGTTTTCATTGCATATGTGTGTAAAAGCAGGGTACTCGGTTACAGCCAAACCAGGACAGTAAAAATACTTTGGGATACATTATCCCTGTTCTTTTTGCATTGTAAAATCCTTTGATTGTAATGAGATGGCTAATAGTAACATCAAAATGTTCATACATTAAAAGTTTTAATACTAAAAGTGGGTGGCAACAAAATCAATTCTGCTTTTCTTTACGTGTATGGTGAGCTCAAAAGCTTTATCTATGTGCTTTGTATAATTATTATTGTTATTTTTAACTGTGCTATTGCATGAGGAAGTCTGGAGTGGCAGAGAAGTATGTTAGAGTGGTGTAGGACATGTATGAGAGATGTAAGACGGTGGTGAGGTGTGCTGTCGGCGTGACTGAAGAATTCAAGGTTGAGGTGGGACTACATCAAGGATCAGCTCTGAGACCCTTCTTGTTTGCTATGATGGACAGGCTGACAGACGAGGTGAGACAAGAATCTCCATGGACTATGATGTTTGCAGATGACATCGTGATCTGTAGTGAGAGCAGAGGACAAGTGGAGGAAAATCTAGAGAGGGGGAGGTATGCCCTGGAAAGGAGAGGAATGAAGGTTGGCCTCAGTAAGACAGAATACATGTGTGTGTGAATGACAAGGACCCAAGAGGAACGGTGAGGTTACAGGGAGCAAAGATAAAGACGGTGGAGGATTTTAAGTACTTAGGCTCAACAGTCCAGAGCAATGGAGAGTGTGGGAAAGAGGTGAAGAGTGTGCAGGCAGGTCGGAATGGTTGTAGAAAAGTGTCTGGTGTGATGTGTGATAGGAGAGTATCGGCAAGAATGAAAGGAAAAGTGTACAAGACGGTGATGAGGCCAGCGATGTTGTATGGTTTAGAAACAGTGGCCCTGGGGAAAAGACAGGAGACAGAGCTGGAGGTAGCAGAGATGAAAATGTTGAGGTTCTCTTTGGGAGTAACGAGGATGGATAGGATCAGGAATGAGTACATCCGAGGGACAGCACATGTAAGACGTTTTGGAGACAAAGTCAGAGAGGCTAGATTGAGATGGTTTGGACATGTACAGAGGAGGGATAGTGAGTATATTGGGAGTAGGATGCTGAGGTTGGAACTACCAGGCAGAAGGCCTAGAGGAAGACCAACGAGGAGATTGGATGTGGTGAAGGAAGACATGAAGGTCGTTGGCGTAAGAGAAGATGGGAGAGGACGGGGTGAGATGGAGGCAGATGATTTGCTGTGGCGACCCCTGAAGGGAACAGCTGAAAGGAAAAGAAGAAAGAAAATTTTAAAGTCCCATTTCCTTCTGTCTGGGGAGCAATTCTGGGTGCTCTGGTAATGATGGAGAGAAAGTTGCTAGTATCTTCGGTGCGAACCCGAATCCACGTATATAGTATACGTTTATAAACATCTAAAGCAGGTTATGCTATTGTGTGGTCAAGCACAATGTGTTTTTTTCCTTCTGTAGCCCTTTATTTAATAAAGATTTTCATTTTTTTAAAGAAACATTTTAATTTGTTTTCTATATTATAAGTTTTGCACCAAATAATTTATGACCAATGTTTGCTGGTGATATTGAAGTGTTTTCCACAAGTAACTGAACATAAGCGTGAATTGAATGCATTATATGAATGAAAACACTTGAGTTTTAATAATGTGTATTTAATCATTGCACTGTGCGTGTGTTCATATTGTAAAAGTACAGCATATGTTGGGTAATTAGCTCTGAATGTTTTGTCTTTTGACATCAACTACACCAGATACTGATATATAGGGATCCCTCACTTTCCACGGTTAATTGGGACCGAGACCCCCGCAACCGTCGAATTCCGTGAAGTAAGATCGCCCCCCCCCCCTGAGTGATGTGTACGTACAAGTATATGTGTATATGTGAGAGAGATTTCCTTTCGGCTTTTTCCCTTTATCAGGGGTCGCCACAGCGAATGAATCGCACGTTTGATTTGGCATAGGTTTTTATGCCGGATGCCCTTCCTTACACAATATAATATCAATAAATACATATTCAACGCTATAAATGCTTATAATAACAAACATTCAAAAATAATGCAGATATAAATATAAGATAAATACACACACATACAGACACGCACGGACACACCGATGCGCACCTCAAATAAAAAAAAAAAAAAACGTAAGTAGTTTTGATGGGGGGGGGTTTGGATTTTTTTTTTTTTTTTTTTTTTTTTTTTTTTTTTGCTTTGCATGATTGGCCTTGTTTTTGTGGCATTTTCTTTAACTTTTCCTCCTATTCTTCCTTAATTTCCTTATTTTTTTAATTCGATGAATATTTAAAAAAAAAAAAAAAAAACGCGATGTACTGAAGCCGCATGAATTGAAGCGCGAAGTAGCGGTGGATCCCTGTAATTGTATTGCTTTGAGTTTACAGGTTTATTAGTTTTGTTTTCATGGTGTCTGTGTTGAAGGGCAGCAGTCATTCATTAAAACGTGCTTATAACAGGCAAAAAACATATCACTATACAGTTCCTGCCGTTCCGTTTAATAGCGCTGCCTGGGGGGTGGAGGTCTGCTCTTGACGAACTGGCACTTTGGAATGTGTCTCTCAGCTGGACCAGGTGCAAAACGTCTGTTACAGTGGGGACAGGTTACATAATCTAAATTCAGATCTGCACCTGGGTGAAAGCCTCCTGCTACAGGACTATGAGCCTGATGTGTGTTCTGAACAGAAGCCTTGGGTTTCTGGTTCCAGTTATTCTTCTCGAGCTGGGGAAATTTAAAAAGGAAAAAAAAAATGCTGTAAGAAATACAGAATGGTAAACAACAGCTGGAATGTTTCTCTTATTGCACGTGTTATAATCATAAATTTCTCTTATATCTCTTCGACAGTTGCTTTAGGTTCATAATGCTAAGATCTTCCTTCAGTTCGTTTGCATATAACTGCAGCAGCTGTAATTGTTTAAACCATGGGTCCCCAAACTTTTTCCTGCGAGGGCCACATAACTTTTCCCTTCTTTGATGGGGGGCCGAGGTCAGTTTTTGTAACAGAAAAAGTGTGACGATCACAGGGCTGCCTAAACATAAATATTTATTGTTTTCCAGTAAGCCACGCGTAACCAGATATTAGTAATCCTTTCTGGGACCTTCACAAAAAAAAGTCAGGAAATGGATAATAAAAGAAACGCCACTTGCTATCAGTTGAGCAACCCAAAAGCTGCCTGAACAGACGACTGGTTCAGCCGAGCCTGCCATACAAATGTATTCTCCTGAGCTAACGGTCCACTTTTTAGCTTAGAGAGTTTGTCTACTCGCATTTGGCCTTGCAAGCAATAATACTCGTCTTTGTGACGGGATTCAGTGTCCGCGCAGATTGCATTCTTTCAGTGTGTCTTGACACATGAGACAAAAAACCTTTTCTTTGCAATAAAAAAAAAATAATTGTTTATCCATTGCATCTTAAATACCCTGCATTCTCAATCAAGTGTTCTCTTCCATAACCTTTTCGACATTATTCCGTTCTATTTGACAGGGGAAAGTCGAGGATTTTTGTTTCGGGGGTGGGGGTGGGATTGGGGGGTGTTCCGATGGGGCACATACAGCAGAAGGGTGGAGTAGAATGTTATGTTCTGGGTGTGTATTAGTCTTGATCATGTGGCCAGACTAAAAAATAAAAATTCATAATGCGTCTCTGGTATTGTTCAGGGGGCGGGCCTTATCTGTCCCGTGAGCCGTAGTTTGGGGACCACTGGTTTAAACACTCTAACCTACCTCTTTTGATGTGGTTCGACCGTTTGTTTCCCAAAACTTCTCGAGCTCGGTGCCTCTCGCCCGGTGTTCTGCCATGTTGTAAACTTTACGTTTCTTTTGTAATTTTTTCTGACAAATGCTGATATGCTTCTCCAGGCGATCTTCTTTAAAACATCTGTGACATACTTTGCAAGGTACAAGTTGAAAAGCAGTGTCAGGACTGCTTTCTGTGCCGTTAGAATGAAAATTTGAAGCAAACATTTCCATTCGGTCCTGCCCAGGATCCTTATTGTCCCCCTGTATGTCATACTTGGCTCTTATCTTTTCCCCATCGCTCATTCTCTCAATTTCCTCCTCTTCCTGCCAGCCCCTTTGGTCCTGATCTCTCATCTCATCCTCTTGCCATTGCATTGCTCTTTCTCTCCGTATCTTGTCTTTTTCAGACCTCGAACCTTTCCATCCGACGATACATGTAAATTCTTCAAAATGATCCAGTTCCTTTTCCACAGTTTTTGTGTTTCTCCACTCTGTTCCTTCTCTCCTTTTCTCGATTGTTTCCTTCACATGATTTTTCTGTCTGCCTAGATCATCTTTCTTCATAACAATGTTACTGAGTCCTGCTTTTTGTCCAACTCTTCTGCTTCCCAAAGCCTTGTCTCTGGCCTTTTCCAAGTCCCACTTTCCTTTCTGTGTACAATATAAGCTGTTTTTTTCTTCCGCTGTGTTCCTCTGATCCTCACCGTCCACCTTCCACTCGCCACTTCTTCCACTATCTCCACAAGCCGCGCTCAGTTGAACCTTCTTCATTGCTTCTACTGTTTTCAACAGCTTTTCTTTCAATAACCTTTGCTTTTTATATGCTTCCTTTGTGATCCACATCACATTTTCACAAAGTTTTAGTTGTTCATTGGTAAAGGTCTGGCAGATGCTGACTAATTCCTCAATAGTTTCACTCCGTTCTTGAGCTGGATCAGTAAAATTGGTATCAAAAGGCAGCAATTTATTCAAGTCCTCTTTCTCCAGTCTCCTGTTAGTGATCTGTGTACCAGTTTCCCCTTTCTTAAGAGACAAAAAAAAAAGACTCATTCAACTTGGTGCAATATTTCTCTCCAAGAAAGAATAAAAATCCTTCTGCCAGCTTTAATAAATAAGTAAACAAATATTTTTAACTCACCACAACTTGATCCATTTTCAGATTGTGCAAAGGACTCTCCTTTGTTTTGTTTTTGTTTTTTAAAATATCGATTGTGGACTTTATTATAGGAGGATTTGTGACATGAATGTTGCGTAATGACAAGAACACAGTAGCACCTCCGTCTGTGACCTCATCATCTATGATTGATCTGCACGTTGTGTATTGATTTCACAGAGAGGGACCACCAGTGCACTTCCTTGGACCAGTTGTCTTCTGGAGGCGTCACTCGTTGTCTTCTGGACTCCCTTGTGCTATCAAAACATGTGTCACAGAGTGGGTGACATAGGAGAAGGTAATGATGTAACAGAGGTAGGCAGTAGACTTGCCAAGGGACAGAATGCTATTCTAATTGTAACAGGACTCGCATGTAATTTTATTTTTAGACCTTCTTTGGTCCTCCTGGAGCTGATAGTGGGCTGAGTCCTTGCCATTTTGGCTCTTCATCCATACATTCGAATGGTAGTTTCTTGCGTTCTTTCATGTCTTTCAGGTTTCGGTTGCCATTTGAAAGCATTTGGGATCATTTTAGCTGAGCAGCCTCTAATTTTCTGCAGTTTTCCCTCTCCAATCAACTTTTTAATCAAAGTCCGTTCTTCTGAACGATGTCTGAAACGACCCATTTTCCTCCGAATTTCAGAGCGACTCTCTTGCTCTATAACCAGCATGAACATCATTTGCTGCCTTCCTTAAATAAGGAAAATAATTAGCACCTATCAAAGAATGAATGATGTCACTAATTGAGCTCCACACTGCTATTATTTTGAACACGCCCTTTCAATTAGTGATTCAGTTGCACGGGATCAGCAGCATACATGTCAGGACTGTTGGGTCTGGTGGATTCTATTACTCTACTACACCTGCTAGTAAATTATTTGCCATGTAGGAATATTTCTTCCAAAACACACTGATTGATGAGGTTAGTGATGTCCGACTGATATTATTTTTGAGCACAACTGTGTGTGTGTGTGTGTGTGTGTGTGGAGCATTACACCACAAATCAAATACCACACTAACTGTGTGGACAGTTGTCATTGCTTCTCTCTTTGACATTGATTTGATGTGTGTTGGCAATCAAATGATAAATAATATACTCTTTTTGAGTTCATTTGTGTTATTAAATCTGACTCTAAAAGAGTCAGTGCCTCACCAGCTGTCAACCTCACTGCACGTCACTGGTGTACATCATGCACCTTTCATGATCATGCACATTTCTGTATACTGTATGTGAATAGATGTACAAGTCAGTGTATGTGTGAAGAATTTAATAGATAAATAGGTGTACAGTGTATAGGATATGTGTCTGTATGTAGGTACCATATTTTCCATAAGACCATAGGTCACACTTTTTTTTTCATACTTTGGCTAAAGGTTTGACTTATACTCCAGAGCAACTTATATGTGAGATTATTCCATATAATTCTGTTCGTCATAATAATAACAAAAATAACTTCACGTTTGAACGTGCACTTCAGAGGACGGAAAAATGCTGACATTATCGTAAGTCAGCATGCTGGCCTTGGGAGGAGACTGAAATCTGATTGGTTAAAGAAACAGCCCCATTGCTAAAATAGTTTAAGTGACATCAGCCAGCACTGCTGGTTCTGAAGACCCCAGGCAGATACGAAACAAATTCAATGCGCAAGTTGTTCTCCCATTGGCTATCTCTCAACATCTCGCTCCGCTGGCCTCCCATTGGCTATCTCCCAACAACCTGCCCCGCTGGCCTCCCATTGGCTAAGAGGGAGCTGTATCTCCATAATACCCATGACGCAGCTCCCTCCCATTGGCTATTATGGAGCTGCATCTCCATAATACTCATGAGGCTTTTCGACCCATTGTTCTTTCACAGAGTTCTAACACGAGTCTAAAGACAGAGTTCCTGTTGTTTTGTGAGTTTTTCGAGTGTGCTCATTACAACTTTATTTTTTGGCTCAGGCTTTTAACCTTGCATAAACATTTGTAGGGTTATAACTCTACTAAGAAGACATGGTCAACACACACGTGCGCACACACACACACACACACGTGCGTGTGTGATTCCAGGTGCGAGTGAACATAAGAAGCGGGCTCGTGGCATGCGGATGAGTGATATCGCAAAGGAATATGGCCGAACCCGTCTACCATCGGTACGATATTGAAGCAGAAGGAGGCCTTCAAAGGTGTATTTTATAATTTTTAAAGTGTTTAGGGGTAGTATTGGGGACCTTGAACGAATCAGGCCTTTAACAAGTAAAATGCGTCTCAACTTACGAACCACTTCTGGAACGGATTAATTTCGTAAGGTGAGGTACCACTATACTATAAGTTGCTCTATTCTCAGATGATACCAATGAAACAAAACCAAACTATCCCATATGTTATAGATGCATGTTGCCTAGCAGGACCATGCAGAGACCTTTAGAAGAGCAGGGGCTCAAACTTAGAGGGCACATGGCTTAAGACTTCAGAGCACCAACTACAAGGTAACCTGCCGAACCATATAGCAACTGCTTTTCGAAAAACTATCAAACCTTATTATAAACTACATCATAATTTAACATTTACAAATTTGAAATCTCATTGGAATTTTTTGGAAAACTTATTATATAATTTCAAACTGGTATACAAAATATCTACTCAAACTAAATTCTGTGTCACAAATTAAAGATGTGCAGAACTTAGGCCAAATTATTATAAAATGTTGACATATACTGGACTATCAATGTTCTTTGAAGTTATAACATGTCTTCGTCTTTCGGCAGTCGTACGTCTCGAGAGATAATGGTGTAGCGCTATGGTAGGCATTTGCGGAGTGACTGTAAAGGCCCACCCAAGAGTGACAGTTTCTTGAACATTTACTGCATACAAAAGGGCTTTGAGGTGCCATGGGGGCTGCCCTTTCTTTCCTTTTCGTTCTTTTCTCGGCGAGCTTGTCAATTCTGTGTCTTTCAGCTTTGTTGACCCCCTCGCTGACAGTGGTCTTCCAAAGCTGGCGTGTTTCAGCAGTGCCTTCCCAGGTGTTGATGTCGATGCCAGATAATTACATGTCCCGCTTGCACGCGTCCTTGTACCGAAGCTGTGGTCTTCCTGTGCGGCGGGAGCCCTCACTCAGCTCTCCATATAACATGTTCTTAGGGATGCGCCCCTCATCCATTCGTCGTACGTGACACAACCACCGAAGTCGTCTCTGGCTAAGCTGTGTGAGCAGACTTACCATGCCAGCACGCTGTAGCACCTCGGTGTTGGTTATTTTGTCTTGCCATTTTATATGAAGCAGACGCCTGAGACAGCGGAGGTGGAAGCTGTTGAGCTGCTTTTTCTCACCAGCATACGTGGACCAGGCCTCACTGCTATAAAGGAGTGTGCTGAGTACACAGGCCTGGTAGACATGTTGCTTGGTGTTCTCCGTCAGCTGGATGTTTCTCCATACGCGCTTGTTCAGCTTGGACACCACTGTGGCGGATTTCCCGATTCTACATGAGATCTATGTGTAAAGAGAGTGTTGGAGATGGTGGATCCCAGGTAGGTGAAGGAGTCCACAACCTCAAGCTATGTGTTATTTATCGGGACTGTGTTTGTGCCCTGGGCCAGGATGTTTGTCTTCTTCAAGCTGATGGTCAGTCCGAATTCATTACAGGCATGGGACAGGTGATCGACCTCACACCTCAGTGTGAGACGTCAATGCAGCGTCATCCGCGAACAGCATCTCGCGGATGAGGACCTGCCTTACCTTCGTCCTAGCGTGCAGACAAGCTATATTAAACAATTTTCCATCTGATCTGGTAGATATGGATCCCTTCCTCACTGTCAGAGAAGGCATACTGATGAAGCATCGAGAAGAATATCCAAAGTGTCGGAGCTAGGACGCAGCCTTGCTTCACACCACTGCTCACTGGAAAGGCTTCAGAAGTCCCTCCATTGAAGCAGACTTTGCTGTGCATGTCCTCGTGAAAAGAGTAACCTTTGAGGACATCCAATCTTCTGCAGGAGGTTGAAGAGTCCGCTTCTGCTGACCACTGTCGGAAGTAACCCCAGGCGCCCGTATCCTACACCAATCAGAATGAGCTTTTAACCGGCAACTGCGACTTCCCATGTTGAGCCGAAGTCTTGCAACAACGCTGGCGTGTCCTCTCCAGTGCAGTATGAGCCTGGGCGAGAAATATGGAGAACTTGGGCTGCCCAGACGTCAAGTTCCCTCTCTCCGCCTTGCTGATAGCATCCAAAGGAAAGGAAGATCCAGTACAATTTGGTACCAGCGCAGCTGCAGGACTTGCCAGAAGGTAGGGGAATCCTCCAACTGTCTTAGGGGCTCCACTCCAGATTTCTGTAGGGTTTAGTCCTTAGCCTTCTCCCAACCAAGGGAATCCACAAGGCAGTGGAATTATTTAACCCATAGTTGGGGGTATTGAAAACTTGGAGCGAACTTATATCAAATTTATGTCCAACACATATTCACTTCTGTAGGCGTACCTGACGTGTTCCGAACAACCACAGAACTTTTAGTGAACATCTCTCTAACCTACAGCTGATGTATTATAGGTGTATTTACAGCGTTTTGGGGGACTGATGTATAAAATGTAGTTTAAACGAGACAAGGCTGAGACGAGACGAGAATAACTACTGTTTTTTTTCCAACATCAGCATGTACTCATCAATTCCTTCAGCATGCCAGCGATGTTAACACTGTAATGTCTCCTGAGGATTTGATTTCAATCAACCAGCAGCAGTTTTTTACAGGTGAGGTCACGTGATCGATTGTCGAGGATACACCGATGCATAGTTAAATTATCTTTGGTCATAAATTGTGAATGCTGCAAACACACTAGACACTCATTGATATAAGTTATATATAAATTCAAAGTACACTCCACATTATATTCAACTTATGAAGAACATGAGAATGCTTGCATAACTTAGAATTTATGGCCAGTGTATGGGGAACGTATGACCTCGCCATACTCCGACTTGAACCAGTGTGCTGTTAAGTTAGACAAACCTTACCAAGAACTTATTTGTTGTTTATATTGTAAAAGTACAGTATGTATATGTTGGGTAATTAGCTCTGAATTTTTGTCTTCTGACATCAACTACACCAGATACTGATATAGTTGTATTGAGTTGACAGGCTTATTAGTTTTGATTGTTTTCATGGTGTCTTTGTGTTTTTGGGCAGCAGTCATTCATTAAAACATGCTTATTACAGGAAAAAAAAAAACACATCACTATACAGTTCTTGCGGTTACATTTAATAGCGCTGCCTGGGGGGTGGAGGTCTGCTCTTGATGAACTGGCACTTTGGAATGTGTCTCTCAGCTGGACCAGGTGCAAAACGTCTGTTACAGTGGGGACAGGTTACATAATCTGAATTCAGATCTGCACTTGGGTGAAAGCCTCTTGTTGCAGGACCATGAGCCTGATGTATGTTCTGAACAAGAAGCCTTGGGTTTCTGATTCTAGTTATTCTTCTTGAGCTGGGGAAATTTAAAAAGGAAAAAAAATGCTTTAAGGAATACAGAATGGTAAACAACAACTGGAATGGTTCTCTTATTGCACGTGTTAAAATCATAAATTTCTCTTATATCTCTTCGACAGTTGCTTTCAGTTCAAAATGCTCAGATCTTCCTTCAGTTTGTTTTTATATAACTGCAGCAGCTGTAATTGTTTAAACACTCTAACCTACCTCTGGTGATGTGGTTCGACCGTTTGTTTCCAAAAACTTCTCGAGCTCGGTGCCTCTCGCCCGGTGTTCTACCATGTTGTAGACTTGACGTTTCTTTTGTAGTTTTTTCTGACAAATGCTGATATGCTTCTCCAGGCGATCTTCTTTAAAACGTCTGTGGCATACTTTACAAGGTACAAGTTGAAAAGCAGTGTCAGGACTGCTTTCTGTGCTGAGTTGCACTTGCTGTAGCCTTCTGCTGTTCTGAATGCTTGGACCAGCTTTAGCAGGAAGCTTTTTGAGAAGAATCTCCTCTGTAGCCTCGTTACTGTTTTGATACACACTCTGTTGACTCATCAGGTGGTTCCCTGTATGTATATTGGTTGTACCATGCTTGGAGACGGCTTTCCTTTTTGAATGAAAATTTGAAGCAAACCTATCCATTCGGTCCTGCTCAGGATCCTTATTGTCCCCCTGCATGTCATTCTTGGCTCTTATCTTTTCCTCATCTCTCATTCTCTCAATTTCCTCCTCTTCCTGCCAGCCCCTTTGGTCCTGATCTCTCATCTCATCCTCTTGCCATTGCATCGCTCTTTCTCTCCGTATCTTGTCTTTTTCAGACTTAGAATGTTTCCTTGCGTTACTTGTAAATTCTTCAAAATGATCCTGTTCCTTTTCCACAGTTTTTGTGTTTCTCCACTCTGTTCCTTCTCTCCTTTTCTCGATTGTTTCCTTCACATGATTTTTCTGTCCGCCTAGATCATCTTTCTTCATAACAGTGTTACTGAGTCCTGCTTCTTGTCCAACTCTTCTGCTTCCCAAAGCCTTGTCTCTGGCCTTTTCCAAGTCCCACTTTCCTTTCTGTGTACAATATAAGCTGTTTTTTTCTTCCGCTGTGTTCCTCTGATCCTCACCGTCCACCTTCCACTCGCCACTTCTTCCACTGTCTCCACAAGCCGCACTCAGTTGAACCTTCTTCATTGCTTCTACTGTTTTCAACAGCTTTTCTTTCAATAACCTTTGCTTTGTATATGCTTCCTTTGTGATCCACATCACATTTTCAAAAAGTTTTAGCTGTTCATTGGTTAATAGCTGGCAGATGCTGACTAATTCTTCAATAGTTTCACGTCGTTCTTGAGCTAGATCAGTAAAATTGGTATCAAAAGGCAGCAATTTATTCAAGTCCTCTTTCTCCAGTCTCCTGTTAGTGATTTGTGTACCAGTTTCCCCTTTCTTAAAAGACAAAAAAAAGACTCACTCAACTTGGTGCAATATTTCTCTCCAAGAAAGAATAAAAATCCTTCTGCCAGCTTTGATAAATAAATAAACAAATATTTTAACTCACCACAACTTGATCCATTTTCAGATTGTGCAAAGGAATCTCCTTTGTTTTTAGTTTTTTAAAATATCGATTGTGGACTTTATTATAGGAGGATTTGTGACATGAATGTTGCGTAATGACAAGAACACAGTAGCACCTCCGTCTGTGACCTCATCATCTATGATTGATCTGCACATTGTGTATTGATTTCACAGAGAGGGACCACCAGTGCACTTCCTTGGACCAGTTGTCTTCTGGAGGCGTCACTCGATGTCTTCTGGACTCCCTTGTGCTATCAAAACATGTGTCAAAGAATGGGTGACGTAAGAGAAGGTAATGGTGTAACAGAGGTAGGCAGTAGACTTGCCAAGGGACAGAACGCTATTCTAATTGTAACAGGACTCGCATGTAATTTTTTTAGACCTTCTTTGGTCCTCCTGGAGCTGATAGTGGGCTGAGTCCTTGCCATTTTGGCTCTTCATCCATACATTCAAATGGTAGTTTCTCGCTGTCTTTCAGGTTTCGGTTGCCATTTGAAAGCATTTGGGATCATTTTAGCTGAGCAGCCTCGAATTTTCTGCAGTTTTCCCTCTCCAATCAACTCTTTAATCAAAGTACGTTCTGAACAATATCTGGAATGACCCATTTCCTCCGAATTTCAGAGTGACATCGTTTTCAGCATGAACTTCCTTAAATAAGGAAAATACAGTCTGCCCTCTACTTACGAAATGAATCTGTTCCAGTGCCATTTTCGTAACCTGGAGTTTTCGTAAGTAGAGGTGCATTTTACATGTAAAATGTGTGATTCGCTCCAATGCTCCCAAGACTACCCTATAAAACCTTTAAAAATTATAAAAGTACACCAATTTTGTATGAAATATGTGTTAAAAATAAAAGAAAATTATTTACCTTTTTTTTTAATCTCTCGAACCACCCATGCGATGCTTTAAAGTTCGGGGGTTGCTGGTCTGAAGAACCCTCACCCCCACCTTCCTTCACGAGGTCCTTAAATATGGCGGTTGCTTTTTCCAAAATAATCGCTTCCGTCACTGTATGCCTCCCGCTTCAATATCGTTCTGAAATAATCGCCTCTGTCACTGTATCTCCGCTTTTAAGGTCTTCTTCTGCTTCAATATCGTCCCGATTGGAGAGGGGTTTCGGCCATACTCCTTTGCGATTTCGCTCAACCGCATCCCACTTTCGTATTTTTTTATTAACTCCTGCTTCACTTTGATAACAGAGCCCGCTTCTTTTTTCAGTGTCACCGGGAATCACTTTCTTGGGGTCCATGATGGATAACAAAATATAACGCTGCAATGATCACTTTCAAAAAAACTCACGAGCCGTCAGTCCTGTTCAACTCTCCTTCACGCGTGTGACAAACAGGAAGTATGGGTACAGGAATGGATACAGTTCAGCTCCTTCCCGGCCAATGGGAGGCCAGCGGGGCGGGATGTTGGGAGACAGCCAATGAGAGAGCAACTAGCACATTGTTTGAATGGCGCGTTTGAATGGCACGTTTGAATTTTTGAATGGCGCGTTTGAATTTTTGAATGGCGCGTATGGCACTTTTCGTAAGAAGAGGTTGTTTCGTATACAGCGGACAAAAATTTAGAAAAATGTTTTTCGTTACCTGGATTTTTCGTATTCAGAGGTTTTTCGTAAGTCGAGAGCCGACTGTAATTGGCACCTATCAAAGAATGAATGATGTCACTAATTGACCTCCACACTGCTATTATTTTGAACGCGCCCCTTTCATTTAGTGATTCAATTGCATGGGATCAGCAGCATATATGTCAGGACTGTTGGGTCTGGTGGATTCTATTACTCTACTACACCTGCTAGTAAATTATTTGCCATGTAGAAATATAATTTCTTCCAAAAACACTGATTGATGAGGTTAGTGACATCTGACTGATACTATTTTGAGCACAACTCTCTCTGTGTGTGTGTGTGTGTGTGTGTGTGTGTGTGTGTGTGTGTGTGGAGCATTACACCACATATCAAATACCACACTAACTGTATGGACAGCTGCGTCATTGCTTCTCTCTTTGGCATTGATTTGATGTGTGTTGGCAATCAAATGATAAATAATATACTCTTTTTGAGTTCATTTGTGTTATTAAATCTGTCTCTAAAAAAGTCAGTGCCTCACCAGCTGTCAACCTCACTGCACGTCACTGGGGCACATCATGCACCTTTCACGATCATGCACATTTCTGTATAGTGTATGTGAATAGATGTACACGTCAGTGTGTGTGTGTGTGAAGAATTTAATAGATAAATAGATGTACAGTATATAGGATGTGTCTGTATGTAGGTACCGTATTTTCCGGACGACAAATCGCACTTTTTTTTTCAGACTTTGGATAAAGGTGTGATTTATATGTGAGATTATTTCATATAATTATGTTCGTCATAATAATAACAAAAATAACTTCACGTTTGAACGTGCACTTCAGAGGAGGGAAAAATGCTGACATTATTGTAAGTCGGCTAGCTGGCCTAGGGAGGAGAATCTGAAATCTGATTGGTTAAAAAAACAGGCCCAATCCTAAAATAGTTTGTGAAATCTGCCAGCACTGTTGGTTCTGAAGCACATGTTAGATGTTTTGGAGACAAAGTCAGAGAGGCGAGATTGAGATGGTTTGGACATGTACAGAGGAGGGATAGTGAGTATATTGGTCGTAGGATGCTGAGGTTGGAACTACCAGGCAAAAGGCCCAGAGGCAGACCAAAAAGAAGATTTATGGATGCGGTGAAGGCGGACATGAAGGTCGTTGGAGTAAGAGTAGAAGATGCAGAGGATAGGGAGAAATGGAGGCAGATCATTTGCTGTGGCGACCCCTGAAGGGAACAGCCGAAAGGAAAAGAAGAAGAAGACTGTTGGTTCTGAAGGTCCCGGGCAGATTAGACTGACATGGCAACACAGAAGCTGAAATCTAATTTAACCCCCAACACCAATTAAAAAAAAAAAACCCTAACGTCCCATTGGAAGCAGTGCTGCCAAGAGACATGTTTTGAAACGAAAAGAATAGACTGTTGGGAATTAATTAATAAAAGATAATGGAGCAAATATTAAAATTTAAGTTATAAATGCTTCTGACAGTGTTTAGGTCAGCAGAGAAGGCTTTGCTGGTCCAGATGGCCCACAATTTGTATAATCTTCACAGAACAAACTAAAAAAAAAAAAAAACAGAGGCAAAAACACATGCTCATCATGTTTAATTCCTGAGTACAGTATATTAAGCGTGAGAGGAATTCACAGAGGTATTATACATTATCAGCGTCTTGTACTGAGAGAGGTTACTCTACGTGACATCTTCACAGAATGTGTAGGTCATGTGACGCAGTGACAAAACAATTTTTAAGAGGCAGCACTGTAAGAACAATTGCTAAGTGGTCTTCTATTGCATTACATGGAATGTCTCACAAAAAAAAAGTAAATACGTGAACTTTTTGAAATTACTATAAATTACTCTATTCTCAGATGATACCAATGAAACAAAACCGAACTATCCCATATGTTATAGATGCATGTTGCCTAGCAGGACCATGCAGAGACCTTTTTTGACTATCAAACCTTATTACAAATTACATCATAATTTAACATTTACAAATTTGAAATCTCATTAGAATTATTTTGAAAACTTGTTATATAATTTCAAACTGGTGGACAAAATATTTGCTCAAACTAAATTTTGTGTCACAAATTAAAGATGTGCAGAACTTGGGCCAAATTAATATAAAATGTTGACATATACTGGACTATCAATGTTCTTTAAAGTTATAACCCGTACTTAACTTATTATTAATTTATTCAGAATCTATTGAAAACTTGTAGCGAACTTATATCGAACTAATCTCCAACATGTATTCACTTACGTAGGCGTACCTGACGTGTTCCGAACAACCGCAGAACTTTTAGCGAACGTCTTTCTAACCTACAGCTGGCGTATTATAGGCGTATTTGCAGCATTTTGGGGGACTGATGTATAAAATGTAGTTTAAACGAGACAAGGCTGAGACGAGACGAGAATAACTCCTGCCTTTTTTCCAACATCAGCATGTAATCATCGATTCCATCAGCACGCCAGCGATGTTGATACTGCGATGTCTCCTGCGGATTTGATTTGAATCAACCAGCGGCAGCCTTTTACAGGCTATGTCACATGATCGATTGTCGAGGATACACCAAGGCATACAGTTAAATTATCTTTGGCCATAAATTGTGAATGCTGAAAACACACTAGACACTCATTGATATAAGTTATATGTAAATTCAAAGTACACGCCACATTATATTCAACTTATGAAGAACATGTGTGAACACTTGCATAACTTAGAATTTATGGCCAGTGTATGCGGAACGTATGACCTCGCCATACTCCGACTGGAACCAGTGCTGTTAAGTTAGACAAAACTTACCCAGAACTTATTTGTTGTTTATATTGTAAAAGTACAGTATGTATATGTTGGGTAATTAGCTCTGAATTTTTGTCTTCTGACATCAACTACACCAGATACTGATATAGTTATAGTTGTATTGAGTTTATAGGATTATTAGTTTTGATTGTTTTCATGGTGTCTTTGTGTTTTTGGGCAGCAGTCATTCATTAAAACATGCTTATTACAGGAAAAAAAAAAACACATCACTATACAGTTCTTGCGGTTACATTTAATAGCGCTGCCTGGGGGGTGGAGGTCTGCTCTTGATGAACTGGCACTTTGGAATGTGTCTCTCAGCTGGACCAGGTGCAAAACGTCTGTTACAGTGGGGACAGGTTACATAATCTGAATTCAGATCTGCACTTGGGTGAAAGCCTCTTGTTGCAGGACCATGAGCCTGACGTATGTTCTGAACAGAAGCCTTGGGTTTCTGGTTCCAGTTATTCTTCTTGAGCTGGGGAAATTTAAAAAGGAAAAAAAAAATACTGTAAGGAATACAGAATGGTAAACAACAACTGGAATGTTTCTCTTATTGCACGTGTTAAAATCATACATTTCTCTTATATCTCTTCGACAGTTGCTTTCAGTTCATAATGGTAAGAGCTTCCTTTAGTTTGTTTGCATGTACAGTCAGCCCTCTACTTACGAAATGAATCCGTTCCAGAGCCTTTTTCGTAACCTGGAGTTTTCGTAAGTAGACGTGCATTTTATATGTAAAACGCGTGATTCGTTCCAAGGCTCCCAAGACTACCCCATAAACCCTTTAAAAATGATAAAAGTACACCAATTTTGTATGAAATATGTCTTAAAAGTAAAAGAAAATTAGTTATTAAACCATTTTATTAATATTTATTATTTAAACCATTATTAAACATTTTTTTATTAATGCACATACACACAACACTGTCTCTCTCTATCTCTCTCACACACACACACACACACACACACACACACACACACACACACACAAATCTCTCTCTCTCTCTCTCTCTCTCTCTCCCACACGCAGTGCGCTGCCAACGGAGCTTTTGAGACGGGGTGTTGAATTTAAAGTGGAATTACCTGTTTGAAAGATCTGAGGTCCGGATTCAATATTAACTTGCTTACTCGAGAGATCAAAGGTCCGGATTCATTATTGATTTGCTTTCTTGCGAGATCGGGAAGCATTCTGTGCACGGAACATTTGTGGCGCCGCCCACTTCCGTGCACAAAAATGCTTTGTGGCCGAATGCGGAGCTTTTGAGACGGGGCGCGGCTCATCCGGATTTCCTTAAATAAGCTGCAATGAGTACTGTACTCTCAAAACTCACAAACCAACAGTACATCTCTCCTTTACACATGTGACAAACAAGCTTATGGGTACAGTACTATGGAGATTCAGCTCCCTCCTGGCAAATTGGAGGCCAGCGGGGCAGGATGTTGGGAGACAGCCAATGAGAAAGCAACTTGTGCATTTGAATTTTTGAATGGCGCGTTTGGCGCTTTTCGTAAGAAGAGGTTGTTTCGTATACAGAAGGAGAAAATTTAGGAAAATGTTTTTCGTAACCTGGATTTTTCGTATTCAGAGGTTTTTGTAAGTAGAGGGCCGACTGTAACTGCAGCAGCTGAAATTGTTTAAACACTCTAACCTACCTCTGGTGATGTGGTTCGACCGTTTCTTTCCAAAAACTTCTCGAGCTCGGTGCCTCTCGCCCGGTGTTCTACCATGTTGTAGACTTGACGTTTCTTTTGTAGTTTTTTCTGACAAATGCTGATATGCTTCTCCAGGCGATCTTCTTTAAAACGTCTGTGGCATACTTTGCAAGGTACAAGTTGAAAAGCAGTGTCAGGACTGCTTTCTCTGCTGAGTTGCACTTGCTGTAGCCTTCTGCTGTTCTGAATGCTTGGACCAGCTTTAGCAGGAAGCTTTTTGAGAAGAATCTCCTCTGTAGCCTCGTTACTGTTTTGATACACACTCTGTTGACTCATCAGGTGGTTCCCTGTACGTATATTGGTTGTACCATGCTTGGAGACGGCTTTCCTTTTTGAATGAAAATTTGAAGCAAACCTATCCATTTGGTCCTGCTCAGGATCCTTATTGTCCCCCTGCATGTCATTCTTGGCTCTTATCTTTTCCTCATCTCTCATTCTCTCAATTTCCTCCTCTTCCTGCCAGCCCCTTTGGTCCTGATCTCTCATCTCATCCTCTTGCCATTGCATTGCTCTTTCTCTCCGTATCTTGTCTTTTTCAGACTTAGAACCTTTCCTTGCGTTACTTGTAAATTGTTCAAAATGATCCTGTTCCTTTTCCACAGTTTTTGTGTTTCTCCACTCTGTTCCTTCTCTCCTTTTCTCGATTGTTTCCTTCACATGATTTTTCTGTCCGCCTAGATCATCTTTCTTCATAACAGTGTTACTGAGTCCTGCTTCTTGTCCAACTCTTCTGCTTCCCAAAGCCTTGTCTCTGGCCTTTTCCAAGTCCCACTTTCCTTTCTGTGTACAATATAAGCTGTTTTTTTCTTCCGCTGTGTTCCTCTGATCCTCACCGTCCACCTTCCACTCGCCACTTCTTCCACTGTCTCCACAAGCAGCGCTCAGTTGAACCTTCTTCAGTGTTTCTGCTGCTTTCAACAGCTTTTCTTTCAATAACCTTTGCTTTTTATGTATTTCTTTTGTCATCCAGATCTCATTTTCATAAAGTCTATGTTGTTCGTTGTTTAATGTCTGATAGAATTTTAAGAAATCACCAATGGTTTCACTTCTTTCTTGGGCTCTATTGGTGGGGTCAGTATCAAAAGGCAGTAAATTGTTCACCTCATGTTTCTTCTGTTTCCTGTTACTGGTCTGGGAACCAGTTTCCCCTTTCTTGATGAAAAAACCCCCCAAAAATAAACAAATATGACTCAGTTTGGAGCAATAGTTGGGCATTTTCACTGTCTCTTGGTGCAATCAGTCCCAAAGCGGTAAAAATAGAAAGAGATTTCATTTGCCAATTTTTTAGTAGTAATTTTGTTAAAAGTTTTATAAAAAATTAAACTTTTGCTGTAACGCAATTTTACTGCAAGTTATGGTCTTTGAAAGTCTGTATGTTCAAAGCAATAAAATTTCTTCATAAACTATCAGTGTCACATTTTCAAGGTTAAATCAGTTCAATTCTAGATGTATGGTATATAAAATATGTAGCAAAAGGATATATTTGATATATCTGAGCTTATATATATCTGAGCTTTTATTGGTAAAAATATCTTTTAGTGTTAGTTTACTGATGGCATAACCTAGATGTTAGAGTAGACAGTTTTGGATGGACACATTCACATGCTTGGTAATCAACGTTTCAGAATTTGGTTAATACAGGTCCTTCTCAAAAAATTAGCATATTGTGATAAAGTTCATTATTTTCTGTAATGTACTGATAAAAATTAAACTTTCATATATTTTAGATTCATTGCACACCAACTGAAATATTTCGGGGATTTTATTGTTTTAATACTGATGATTTTGGCATACAGCTCATGAAAACCCAAAATTCTTAGCTCAAAAAAAATTAGCATATCATGAAAAGGTACTCTAAACAAGCTATTAATCTAATCATCTGAATCAACCAATTAACTCTAAACACCTGCAAAAGATTCCTGAGGCTTTTAAAAACTCCCAGCCTGGTTCTTTACTCAATACTGCAATCATGGGTAAGACTGCCGATCTGACTGCTGTCCAGAAGGCCATCATTGACACCCTCAAGCAAGAGGGTAAGACAGAAAGAAATCTCTGAGCGAATAGGCTGTTCCCAGAGTGCTGTATCAAGACACCTCAGTGGGACGTCTGTGGGAAGGAAAAAGTGTGGCAGAAAACGCTGCACAACCAGAAGAGGTGACCGGACCCTGAGGAAGATTGTGGAGAAGGGCCGATTCCAGACCTTGGGGGACCTGTGGAAGCAGTGGACTGAGTCTGGAGTAGAAACATTCAGAGCCACGGTACACAGGTGTGTGCACGAAATGGGCTACAGGTGCCGCATTCCCCAGGTCAAGCCACTTTTGAACCAGAAACAGTGGCAGAAGCGCCTGACCTGGGCTACAGAGAAGCAGCACTGGACTGTTGCTCAGTGGTCCAAAGTACTTTTTTCGGATGAAAGCAAATTTTGCACGTCATTTGGAAATCAAGGTGCCAGAGTCTGGAGGAAGACTGGGGAGAAGGAAATGCCAAAATGCCTGAAGTCCAGTGTGAAGTACCCACAGTCAGTGATGGTCTGGGGTGCCATGTCAGCTGCTGGTGTTGGTCCACTGTGTTTTATCAAGGGCAGGGTCAATGCAGCGAGCTATCAGGAGATTTTGGAGTACTTCATGCTTCCATCTGCTGAAAAGCTTTATGGAGATGAAGATTTTCATTTTTCAGCACGACCTGGCACCTGCTCACAGTGCCAAAAACACTGCTAAATGGTTTACTGACCATGGTATTACTGGGCTCAATTGGCCTGCCAACTCTCCTGACCTGAACCCCATAGAGAATCTGTGGGATATTGTGAAGAGAAAGTTGAGAGACACCAGACCCAACACTGTGGATGAGCTTAAGGCCGCTATCGAAGCATCCTGGGCCTCCATAACACCTCAGCAGTGCCACAGGCTGATTGCTTCCATGCCACGCCGCATTGAAGCAGTCATTTCTGTAAAAGGATTCCCGACCAAGTATTGAGTGCATAACTGAACATAACTATTTGAAGGTTGACGGTTTTTGTATTAGCAGCACCTGAAAGTAAACTTTTTTGCCAAAATTATCAATATTAAAACAATTAAAGGCTTGAACTACTTCAGTTGTGTGCAGTGAATCTAAAATATATGAAAGTTTAATTTTTACCAGTACATTACAGAAAATAATGAACTTTATCACAATATGCTAATTTTTTGAGAAGGACCTGTATATGTTTTGCTCTAACGTTACACACCTACATGTACGTCATTAAAAAAGTGCATCTGATTGAACAAAGATCCATTTCTTATGATTACAAGAGAGGAAAGTTGGAGTGGACATTTTGAACAGACACTTCCTCACATGTATTCACATCTGCTCTGTGCAGAACAAATCGGGGATATTACCGCCAATACATGATTTAGTTGAATGACATTCTTATCTAATTTTGAATCAAAATTTTCATGACAAACACCATTGAAAATTATTTCACTTGGACTCCTGAGAATTTTTCAAGTGGGGAAACTCACTTTTCAAAACTTAACCAATTCTAACCATGTATATATTTTCAAAGCAATCTGATACTTTTTCATTTTTTTAAGATACGCTATACTAATGCATAGCTGCCAACATTCAGAAAATTGAAATAGTAATAGGGGTCCAGGGGGATGTGCCTCCTGGTCAGGGTCCAGGGACAAAGTCCCGGTGGGGGGTATCCAACGCCAAAGCTTTTTAACAAATTAACTATCAGAAAATACACCTTAAAACTACATCCTTCAAAAAAAATTTTTTATTGTTTTTACTAAGTAGCATGCACTAATTTCACATGTAGAATAACAATAATGTCCAACATGAGCATTGAGGAAATAAAATGAATATTTAACAAAGATTTGGGCAGAAACACCAACATAAAAATAATCTCTTATTTAACTATATAGGATCAAATGAGTGAGTTATTGCTTAATGCTGCTTGGGCAATATTTTTAAGCATATACATAGAAAACAGTTCACTCGTTTTTGCAGCACCGTCATAATACGTGATCACAATAGGACACAACTTGGCATTTGAGTCACTACTGCCATCTGTTGTGATGGAAAACGGGCTGTTTTTCATGTCATCAATCATAGTTTTCCTCCCATCACTGGCCATTTCATGAATTATACTAGTTGTTTTTGTCCGAGCACATGAAAATTTCTTTACTTCGTCCGAATTCGGAAATGCTTTCCTTAACAAGGGTCCGACATGGCTCGCAACAGCGACAAAGATATTGTGTTTAACAAAAATCGAAGTAAACAAACATTCAGCCCTTATTGTTGACAGTTCATTTGTAGTTGCAACCCACTTGGTTAATTTTGAAATTTTAGCAACATTCACCACAGTTTATGCACGGACGTTTTCGCGTGAGTGACGATATCTGACCGACTACAACGGCTAATTGATGTATCACGCCGACATGGATTGCAAAAGGCAAAATATTTACCCTTCGTTGACTTTGAAATGAATGGGAAATCTTCTCAATAGGAATCCTTATAGCGCTGTCCCTTCCCCTTGGCCGGCATGTTTAGTTCGTAGTCATGCTTCATTCCCGCGCCATCGATAAGATCGCCATTTCTCCATGTAATACTGACAAACTATCTAACAGTGTCTCTGATTGGCTAAGCGCGGCCAGCCATCCGGCAATAGCCAATGAAATTTAGCATACTATCTGCTTTCACAGGCCAGGGCGGTGACCGACTTTTAAAGTGACCTGTAAAATTTTGTAAAATCGTATTTTATTCATGAAGTATTTATTAAATTCATATTATCGTAATTAACATCAGAAATCGTAATGGATACGATTTTTTCGTAAATATTGGCAGCTATGCTAATGTGTACTTATTCATGTCAAATTTTTGATAATGCGTATTATACAGATAATACAGATTTTAGGACAATTATCCTCATGTTATATATACCCAGTGCTCTAGAACACTGAAAAGGCCCATTTCCTAGTAATGACAAAGAAAGAATTTAAACAATTTTGCTAGCTTTACTTAAATATGTAAACAAACAAATAGGCTATATGTTTCAACTTACCATAACTTGCTCCATTCTCAGATGGTACGAATGAAAAAAATCCAAACTATCCCACTGTTATAATGGAGGGCTTTGTTGATACATGCAGGTTGCCTAGCACCAAGACTGTGCATAGATATCACATGACATAGATAGGCTACACCCTATTGGTTAGTGCTGTTAGAGAGCGAGAGAGAGAGAGATGTGGGCTGCTGTGTTGACAGATGCTACCCCCTCACTATAAACCGCAGAGCTTCACGCCAGAAACATCCACAGGACAATTATCACCAGCTCCTTCCATTGGGGCACAAAATCAACACTGGATTTCTCTCAATCTAAAGAACCATTTTTTTTATTATTCTGCAAATGACACTCTTGCCATTTTTGCACTTATCCCTTACACTCTATTTCTTCACTTTATATGTATCCCTATGTGCCTTTTGTACAAGTCATTTTTGCCTTACTTTTTGTATATGCCAAATTTAAATGTTTCTCTGTACAGTGAATGAAGTTAAAATGGAACTTTAATGTCAACTTTAGCCAATCAAACTGATTCTGATTCAAATAAAATTCACATAATCCCTGTTTTTCATGGATATATAGCTGATGGAAATGTTTGTAGGAAACATCCTTCTATAGAACTTTCTTCTATAAAATTCTACAGAACAAGGTCCATAAGAACATTTTTAGGACATGTTTTACAAAAAGCTACCAGTAAAAAAAAATAAACCCCAAAATCCTTTTAATTTGTTGAATCAGACTGTGTTATTTATTCCTTCTAATAAGTGCTCTTTGTACATAATCTGAAGGGTGTGGAACAGACAGTTGTGTCTTTTAATACCAGATATTTGAAGTTTTAAGATTGTGATGTATCAGCAAATGTTTCACCTTGCTGGAGACACTAATTCTCCGTGAAAACCAATTAATCACGTTCCATTTAAAAATTAGAGCAAAGAATGCAATGTTGGTGTAATATATTGTTTTGTTCTACTGAGACTTGTTCTGAATCAATTTCATGTGACTAGTAGTGCCTTTCAAGATGGCGTGGTCTACAGTGGGTTTTCAACCACCGAACTCAAGTTGAAATCGCTAATTGTCATGTTGGTATTCCATACCCGTGGCAGGCAAACAGTCACAAGATTGAAGGCACTGCCAGTACGCGCTATTTAAAACTGATGCTGTTGTTCATTTTTAGAAATAATCTTTATAAATATTAATCCAATTTTTCACACACATCATTAATGTAATTTTTTTGTAAGTGTATAAACATCAAGAGTTTAATGAACTGCTTTCATCTACACAATTATTCATATTTCTTTGGAGTTGTGCATATTTACACACATGAATTCTTATCAAAATGTGCAACAAATGCAGTTTTCATCAGTATTTCTTCATAAATTCCTACTGTAATGAAATCTTTCCTTTGTTTTATATTTATTTGCCAAGTTTGTGGCAAATATTGTCGATCATCATAGATTGGCCTTCACAGCTGTACAAGGGCCTACTAACCACCCATTAGTCACTGTGGAGCCATTATTATTCGACTGGATCGATTGCACACACGCACAAGAGAGAGCTCGTGCACCTGATCATGTGTGACATTTTTCCCCTATACATACATTTTATATATATATATATATATATATATATATATATATATATATATATACACACAGACATACATACATACACTGTATGTATGTATATATAGATGTGTGTGTGTGTGTGTGTGTATATATATATATATATATATATATAATATATGTGTGTATATATGTATATATATATATATATGTGTGTGTATATATGTGTATATATATATATATATATACGTGTATATATGTATATATATATGAATATGTGTGTGTATGTGTATATATATATATATATATATATATATATATATATATATATATAAATAATGTTTTTCAAAAAATGTATGGAAAAAAATCGTTTGTCATAATTTTATATAGTATATTAAATATTGTGTGTGTACGTGTATATATAATATAAAATATTGTACAAGAGGGCAGTGGTGGTCGAGTGGATAGGATGCAGGATCGCTGATCCTAAGGTTGGGGGTTTGAGTCCTCACAGGGTTGTCACTGTCCCCCCCCAGTGCAGCTAACTGGGTTATCAAACGCAGGCCATGTCTCTCACTGTCTATGGTGAGAGGTTCATGTAAAAGAACCATTGCTGACGTTCGTAAAGAGTAGGCCGCAAAGCCATCAGCGTGTTTCTGTCCCTTGCTAAAGGGTTGTGACAGGAAGGGCAATCCGAAGTAAAAACCTATGCCAAATCAAATGTGCGAATCTAATGATTCGCTCTGGTGACTCTCGAAAACAGGAAAAAGCCGAAAGAAAAGAAGATATAATATTGTACAAGGAAATTTGGCATAGCCTAGCCTAGGCTAGCCTAGAGACAAGCTAATTTGATTTAGTCATCTCTCCTGGAACCAATTAACGATGTAAGCTGAGATATACTGTACCTGTGTGCATGTATATGTATACAGTACACATACACATACACATATATACATATCGGTTCTGTGACAATTTCCTACTCCTCATCATCAATCCTCTTCATCATGCCTGTATCATCACTCCCCTTCCTTAATCCTTTTTGTCACTCCTCTTCTAATAAAATCTCTATCTGTGACATCACATATTCCAATCCCTTTCTGTGACATTTCCTAAATACTACAAGTAAAAACTAGTCAGTTTCAGCATTGTGTCACAGCCACAAGAGCATTAGGTGAAAACGGACCAAGCTACAGGCAAAGATTTAAAATTTCTACATGAATTTTTGACTACATATATGATATAGAATTCTTCAACATTTATTCTCTGAACCGCTTAATCCTACTTAGGGTTGTATGGAGGCAACCCCTATCTCAGCCGACAGCTTGCCAGACCATCGCAGAGCAGAAACACACTGACAGCAATACAACCTACGCTTCATTATATTGATTTGATTCATTTGCAGAAGCACCGAGTCCTACAAGGGTAACAGGGAGGCTGGTGAGCATCTCAGCCGACTCTGGATAAAGACAGGATATGCCCTAAACAACTTGCCAGTCCATCACAGAGAAACACTCAGACACAATTATTCACACTCGCACCTAGGGGCAAATAGTAGCTGCCAATTAGCCTATAGGTCTTTAGACGGAGGAAGAAAACCAGAGTGTCCGGAGCAGACCTACACAAACACAGAGAAAAATGCAAACCCGCAGAAACATCATTTGGGGCCGGTGGTGTAGTGGTTAGGGTACTGTGCATCGATGTGATCAGGAGGTTATGTGTTCAAATCCCAGTTAGACCCCCCACTGCACTAAGACCTCTGGGCAAGGTCTTAACCACAAATGTGCCTCAGTTCACCCAACAGTATAAATGGGTACCAGTAAAAAAAAAAAAAAAAGGTAAGGGGGAAGGTAACCTGTGATGGACTAGCGTCCCATCCAGGAGGAGGTGAACTTGTGGTTGCTTCACGTTACAGAAACCGACAAAAAGCACCGGCCTGATGAGCCACTAGGCTTGGGTGTAAACAGCCCAACAGACTTTACCTTTTACAGAAACATCCCCACTAGGCCTGGGACTCAAACCCATGACCTTCTTTCTGTGATGTGGATGTACTATATAAGGTGGCATGATGGCGCAGTGGTTAGCATGTCCACCCAACAATAAGAAGGCCTGGGTTTGACTCCTGATCCGGATGCTTTTATGTAGCATTTGCATGTTCTCTCGTGCTTGTGTTGATTTCTTCCCACAGTCCAAAAACATGCACAGTAGGCTACATGCCTGTTCCAACTGTCTGCTAGGGGGACTGTGAATGGTTGTATGTGTGATGGCCCTGCGATGATGGCCTGGTAAACTGTTCAGGGTATACCCTACCCTTGCTCTATACCCAAAAAAATGACACAGTCTATCAAAAAATAATTTTCCCGGTTGTGACAGGCTTGCTAGCTTCAGAATTGCCCGACCTTTTTTAACGATGTCCAGCTTTTCTTGAAAAGTCCATCTTGAAAATGGCTTTGACAGTAAATGTGCAACCAAATTAATTTCTTCTCCTCCTTCAGCCATTGTGGGTTGACAAAACCACTATTAAATGAACAATATCTTTGCTTGTTGCTTGTGCAGCTCACTCCAGATGCAGTTTGCTAGCTCTGGCTAGTACACTCTCTCACTATCCAATCAGAGGGTGTGAAAACGCGGACATTTCCGTACGCCTGCTAGAAGGCCTTGGTGTCGCCAACTCTAAATCTGATTGGTTAAAGCAGCAGCTTTCCCGACACTTATTTTATGCTACAGGGCCCGCAGAACTGATCGTGAAGGCTTCTAGGTAGATTCCTGACCCTGGCGACAAATAATGGCTGAAATGTGATTGGTTAAATGCTTAAACATGAAAACACACATTTGGAAGCAGCGCAACCAGGGGAAAAGGCAATGAAAGGAAGCTGACAGACAATTTGGAATTATTTAATAAGTATTCATGGACAAAATATAATTAACATCAGTCTGTTTTTTTAGGTCAGCAAGGAAGGCCTTGCAAGGCCCTGACAGCCCACCACTGATATGTGATTTTTTCATTGATATGTCTATGTCTATATATATATATATAGAGAGAGAGAGAGAGAGAGTGTCTGTGTATGGCGCTATAGGGGAGTACCAACATGGCAACCGCACGGCTTCAGTCCTCAGTGTCCTGCGCACTCATATCCTATAGTGTACGCCCCCCATAGGTGTAAACATTTAAGTCTATGGTTAAGGCAATTATTTTATTTGACATCCAGAGAAGAGAACACAAATTTCTGTTTGTTTGATTGGTTCGTGAGAGGTGACGTTAGATGACGTAGTTTTGGGAAGATTCATCCTGGTTCGAGTCCAGACATTGATGAGTCGACTCTGATTCGATTGCGGAAACTCAAGCGGGACACGATTCGAAATGCAGGTTGTTGTTGAAAAAAATAAATAGATAATGCGATGATATGTCACTGCAGATGCAATAAACAATAACACTATTTTATAAATACCAGCGAGATTCGACGTTTGATATCCGAATGCTCTACCACTTCAGCATTACTTTTAACTGGAGTTTTAGAAATGGTGTGTTTCGTTTATAATTCGAATCGACTCCCAAGCTTCGAATTCCAGCCAATGGAAATTGGGAACCGACTCATTGAGGTTCGGTTCCTGTCTCTAAGATGGCGAAAAAAACCGACCACCAGTCCTAACTTGAGGATGTTTTCTGCTACCTATGAATAAAACAGCCGTGTTTCCCAGGCAGTATATATACCTTTTACTCCGAAAGGTACAAAGCTGTATCCCAAACCCTGTTTAAACTTATCATCTGTAGTTTGTCTCGGTTAAATTCGTCACAGTGAGAACTAGCACCTGTGTGACAGTAAATCTCACGTTAGCCTGCTAGCATTAGCATTAAGTGGAGTACTGTACTGTACAGTATTGTGTTGGCCTGCTGTATTTATATTATGTATATTATTTATGTATGTATATATATATATATGTATTCTTCATCCAGACTGTAACCATGTCCACCGAGGAGCTGCTGTCAGTAGATTATGAAGTATATGGGAAGGTCCAAGGAGTGTTTTTTCGAAAATATACTCAGGTAAGGTTTATAGTGTCCATCACATCTGTGTTGATCTGTAGAGACCAGGAGGAGTTTCAGATTGAGACCTGGGATCCTTCTAACTGTAAAATGAATTAAATTTATTCTTCTTTCGAAGGTTATTCATTCATTAACTTCTGAAGAGCTTTAATCTAATTAGGGTCACGGGGAGGCTGGTGCCCATCTCAGCCGAGGGTGGGGTACACCCTGGACAGCTTGCCAGGCCATCACAAGGCCAACACTCACACAAACATTTATACTCACACTCTGACACAGGGGAGATTTGGAACAGCCGATTAACCGACTTTGCGTGTTTTTTAGACTGTGGGAGGAAACTGAAGTTCCCAGAGGAAACCCACACAAACACGGGGAGAACATGCAAACTCCACAAAGAAATACTCGAACTGGGAATCGAACCCAAGACCTTCTTGCTCTGAGGCAGACATGCTAACCACTATGCCACCCTGCCGCCCAGAGATTATTTTATGAATATTAACCCCTAAACGCCCAGCAGGACCATATGGTTCTCTTTCAAAACATACTAATAACTACTAGACGCATTCTATACTTGTTGTGGTATCGCCCGATGTAACACCGCTTGATCCCACAGGCCTCAGTCAGCTGTGAGACAACCTTGAGTGTGCAGGATTGTGTTGTTCACAAATTTGTGAGAGTGTTATTTGTTATTACAGGTATACCTCGGCGTGTGTGTATATATACTAGTCCTTCTCAAAAAATTAGCATATTGTGATAAAGTTCATTATTTTCTGTAATGTACTGATAAAAATTAAACTTTCATATATTTTAGGTTCATAGCACACCAACTGAAATATTTCAGGTCTTTTATTGTTTTAATACTGATGATTTTGGCATACAGCTCATCTCAGAAAAATTAGCATATCATGAAAAGGTAGTCTAAACGAGCTATTAACCTAATCATCTGAATCAACCAATTAACTCTAAACACCTGCAAAAGATTCCTGAGGCTTTTAAAAACTCCCAGCCTGGTTCATTACTCAAAACCGCAATCATGGGTAAGACTGCCAACCTGACTGCTGTCCAGAAGGCCATCATTGACACCCTCAAGCAAGAGGGTAAGACACAGAAAGAAATCTCTGAGCGAATAGGCTGTTCCCAGAGTGCTGTATCAAGCCACCTCAGTGGGACGTCTGTGGGAAGGAAAAAGTGTGGCAGAAAACGCTGCACAACAAGAAGAGGTGACCGGACCCTGAGGAAGATTGTGGAGAAGGGCCGATTCCAGACCTTGGGGGACCTGTGGAAGCAGTGGACTGGGCTACAGGTGCCGCAGTCCCAAGGTCAAGCCACTTTTGAACCAGAAACAGCGGCAGAAGCGCCTGACCTGGGCTACAGAGAACCAGCACTTTTTTCGGATGAAAGCAAATTTTGCATGTCATTCGGAAATCAAGGTGCCAGAGTCTGGAGGAAGACTGGGGAGAAGGAAATGCCAAAATGCCTGAAGTCCAGTGTCAAGTACCCACAGTCAGTGATGGGCTGGGGTGCCATGTCAGCTGCTGGTGTTGGTCCACTGTGTTTTATCAAGGGCAGGGTCAATGCAGCTAGCTATCAGGAGATTTTTGAGCACTTCATGCTTCCATCTGCTGAAAAGCTTTATGGAGATGAAGATTTTCATTTTTCAGCACGACCTGGCACCTGCTCACAGTGCCAAAACCACTGCTAAATGGTTTACTGACCATGGTATTACTGTGCTCAATTGGCCTGCCAACTCTCCTGACCTGAAGCCCATAGAGAATCTGTGGGATATTGTGAAGAGAAAGTTGAGAGACACCAGACCCAACACTGTGGATGAGCTTAAGGCCGCTATCGAAGCATCCTGGGCCTCCATAACACCTCAGCAGTGCCACAGGCTGATTGCCTCCATGCCACGTCGCATTGAAGCAGTCATTTCTGCAAAAGGATTCCCGACCAAGTATTGAGTGCAAAACTGAACATAATTATTTGAAGGTTTACTTTTTTTGTATTAAAAACACTTTTTTATTGGTCGGATGAAATATGCTAATTTTTTGAGATAGGGATTTTTGTTTTTTCTTTACTTTTTTGCCAAAATTATCAATATTAAAACAATAAAAGGCTTGAACTACTTCAGTTGTGTGTAATGAATCTAAATTATATGAAAGTCTAATATTTATCAGTACATTACAGAAAATAATGTACTTTCTCACAATATGCTATTTTTTTTGAGAAGGACTAGTGTGTGTGTGTGTGTGTGTGTGTGTGTGTGTGTATATATATATGAGATTATAATGACGTGCACTTTTTTCCCATATATTTTTTAAACCAACGTATAATCGAGAACAACTGAACTCGTAACCATTTAAGTCGAGGTATACCTGTAAATCAATTTGTAACTTCTAGCCAATTGTTGAAGAGGTTTTTTTTAAATAAACAAACAGGAATAAATAACAAGAACCTTTTCGAAGGACTTGTTTATTTCAATTTTCTGTTTCACATTACACTCATGATCAGTCTTTTGGATGCACATTTAACACATACACTCATGCCTTGGTTTTACAGACTTCACTTTAAATTGGATAATAGACATAATCTGTAGCTTCCAACTAGTCTGGATTGTCCGGACGCGGGTCATTGTTTCCGAAACTGACCGCCAGATGACCAGACTGGCTTGAAGAAATCTTGCGCATTTAAATCTATTCATCTATTTTCAATGCCACATCACTGTCACACGAAGCGGAGAGCCAATCCTTTCTGTATTCCGTCGGGTCTGATACCTTGAAACTCTAATTTTATAGGACTCACACGCTGCAGTGTTTATGTGACAGGAAGCGCGTACATATACATATATCAGGGGTCGGGAACCTATGGCTCGCGAGCCAGATGTGGCTTTTTTGATGACTGTGTCTGGCTCTCAGATAAATCAGGTGGCCTTTCTTAACAGAATAACGAATACATAATTTCACTGTAATTTAAATAAAAATACAAAAAAGCCATCAAATAAAACAAAAACATGAATAAATCTCACGCATTTAAATCTATACATCTATTTTCAATGCCATGTCGCTGTGGCGCGCAGCGGAGAGCCAATCCTGTACACCAGTGTGTGGGTAGGTCCGATCCCCTCGAAACTAATTTTATTGGATTATAACAACAGCCACAGACTGCGCGTGTTGTTTTTGAGTGAAGAGGAAAATTTCCTCATTTTTGATCAGCTCATTTGCACGAAGCCAAGCACAGCTGGCAAGCAAACACAAAAGGACAGACATGGAAAAACTTCAATCCGCAGACCAGCCGATTGACAAAACTTGGGAAGCACTTCCTGTCACATAGACACTGCATTGTGAGTCCTGTCGTATTGACCATGTTTGGCTCCACATGCGCACCCGAGCAGTCCTTCTCACACCTGAAAAGCATCAAGACCAACCTGCAGTCACGTGTAATAGATGGAAGCCTAAATGCCTGCATGAAGCTGAACCTCAGCACGTATCAACCAGACTATAAGGCCATCCGCAACACCATGCAGCACCAGAAGTCGCATTAATAGTAAGAAGTATTTTTCTTATTAATAAATAATAAATAACTTCGTTAGGACAATGTCGTTTAAAATAAATTCAGAGTCTTATTATACTCTCAAATTGTTAGTCTTCTTTTTCAATTTAGTTGTATTCAGTATATATATGTCTTTCTTTTTTGGCTTTCTTAGTCAAAAAGCTTCCCGACCCCTCCACTAATAATAGTTTTAGATAATAATTGTGTAATTAGTTAGAGTGTGCTGATTGGTAGTGCTTGACATGTTCAACTCTTCTTTATTATCTAAATTTAATAAAGGATAATACATCAGTGATTGGCGGAGCACAACATACACCGTGTAACATGGACAGGAAAAGTTACATCACTTCACATCACTTTAAATCTGGTGCTTATTTACCAATCTTTGCCGTGCACATGCGGATTCCGTGGTTCCTTGTGCGTGCACCTGTGCTCCGATTAATGTGGTTCTTGGACCTGTGGATATTTCAATAAAGGCTCAACAGGACGTGAAAATACTGAGACCTTTCTCTTTGCACAAAATTGAGCATAAAAAAGGTGTAAACTAGGAAGCATTTGAATTATTTCAGAAACTATGTTCACGATGTGTACATGATACTGATGAGAAACCGGAGATATTTAAATTAGTTTTTATGTAAAAATATTTTTAAAGTGTTAATGTTAACATGATTTTCAATCTGTGTGTTTTAGTCTGAGGGGAAGAAGTTGGGTTTGGTTGGCTGGGTGCAGAACACTCCGGCTGGAACGGTGCAGGGTCAACTCCAAGGACCTGCTTCCAAAGTCAGACAGATGCAGGAGTGGCTCAAGTCCACCGGCAGTCCACAGTCCCGGATCATAAAAGCTGAATTTAGTAATGAGAAGGAAATCAAGAACGTGGACTTCAAGGATTTTAAAGTTGTCCACTAATCAGTGCAGTAACTGAATGGACTTGTGATATGAATCGTATTTTATTTAAGATCATTTAGATCAGATGTTTGTCTGTTACACTGAAAATGCTCTGAATAAGAGATGAGCTGTACCTACCCTGTGCTGTAATAAATATTATATATGTATGGCTCTTTGTGTCAGCTCTTTGTGTATGGTCTTACAGAAGATCATGATCTTGTTGGCATTACAAGTTTGGCTTCTTTGTAAGCAATACATTTCATGGCTGATGAGTCCAATTCATATATATATATATATTTTTTTTTTTTTTAATTATTTGCTGTAATGTAGACTTTGAGCAAGTTTTTTTTTTTAACCTGCATCAGTACTACTGTATTTTTTTCTAATTTAAAGGTTCATCAACCATTTGGATTTCAGAAGTCTGATTTATCCACACAGCTGATTTTGCTATTTTTAACAACCTCACATAGCGAATAGTTATAACTATGGGTAAAGACTCAGTATAGTTTGTAGGGATTTGAGCAATCCTTCAGGAACAAGGTCAGAGACAGATGGAACCATAATTTTTCATCTAGTATATTTTTGGACTTTTTTAGTTATTTAACTTTTCATTCATTCATTCATTTTGTGAACTGCTTTGTCGTAATTAGGGTTGCAGGAAGACTAGTGCCCATCTCAGCCTACTCTGAGAGAGTACACCTTGGACAGCTTGCCAGACCATCGCAGGGCATAAACACGCTGATGGCGATGCGGCCTACTTCTTCACAGCAATGGTTCCCTTTACATGCCTCACACCATAGACGGTGAGAGGCATGGCCGGCCTTTGATAACCCAGTTAGGGGTACTGGGGGTACAGTGACAACCCGTTGAGAGTGGGGCTTGAACCTCCAACCTTGGGATCAGTGATCCAGCACCTTCTACCACCAGGCCACCACTGCCCCTATCTTTATTTAACTTATTATTATAACTCATTTGTATATAATGATCATGCATTTCTATGTACAGTTCAATCCAAAAGTATTGATGTGGCAAGACCGATTCATTCATTTTCTTTCTTTTTTTTTTTTTTTTTTTGGTACTCACTGGAAATATAATGATTCTGAGATGATAGTTACAATTTTCTCATACATGTAAAGGCACAGTTGAACAATCTAAAACATGGCACCTTTTGGTTGAACACAGACATTTTTCAGCTGAACCAAAATACTAGAACATGTAAATAGCAGGTGATTTTTTTTGTTGACTCGGAGCGTCCCTTTGGCTCAATTTTTTATTCAGTCCCCTGAGTGGTCTGCTCTGAGTCTGAGCCTGAGATTTTTCCTGGGAAGAATCCACTTGGTGTTAAAAATTATAAACTAACTTGGGTAGATACTGGACTATAGGAGAAAAGCACACCACAAGAAACATTGAATAGAGAAAATCAGTCATGGCTATCATAAGCATTGGCCACAGCTAGTCCAACAATCTGGAATGTCTTGAAAAAGAAAGAAACTCTTGGTGTACTAACAACCAGACATCACACGAGTCAACCAAAGAAAACAACAGCAGCTGAAGACAAATATTGTGAGAGTATTGGGGGGGGGGAGACCCCAAAACACCAGTCAGTGACATCATCAACAACATCAACAGGGTGAAGGCATCACGCGCTATCATGTGAAGAAGACTTCAAGAGCGTAATTGTATATTCCATACCGCAAGATGCAATCCACTCATCAGCAGTAAGAATCAGAAAGCAGGAATGGAATTTGTACCGATATACAGAAAGGAGCCACAGAAGTCCTGGACGGAAGATGAACCTCGACCAGAGTATGGAGTAGGAGAGGCTCTGTTTGTGAGCCAGAACATGAGCTCATCAATCAAGCACAGTGGAGGTTCTGTCGTGGTTTGGGCTTGTATGATTGCTTTGGAATAGTATTGCTATTCTTAATTGATGATGTAACCCATCATGGTAGCGCTGGAATAAATGCAGAAGTCTACGGAAACATTCTGTCTGCCAATTTACAAAGAAATACAACCAATCTAATGGGAAGGAACTTGATGCAGCAAGACCATGAACCTAAACACATAGCTAGCGTTACAAAGAGCTTCATCCAGGTACTCCGGTTTCCTCCCACAGTCCAAAAGGCAGAAATATTAGGCTAATTGGCAGTTCCAAATTGCCATTAGGTGTGAGAAGAAGTGGGAATGGTTGTGTGTGTGTGTTGGCTTTGCAATGGTCTGGAAAGTTGTTCAGGGTGTACCCTGCTTTAAACAATCAAGTGGGATAGGTTTGAGCATCCCAGTGACCATAGTAGGATAAAGCAGTTTGTCAAATGAGTTGTGAGTGAGAGTAGTTACCTGTTTGAAATTTGAAGGCCCCCGCCCCACCTTGGTTTCCTTCCATGGTCTTAAAAAAATGCACATAAGGTCAACTGGCTATTTTGAATTGCTCATAGATGTGATTATTCATTCATTTTCTAAACCGTTTGATCCTAATTAGGATTGCGGGGAGGCTGCCGACCATCTCAGCCAACTCTGGACGAGGGCAAAATACATCCCAGACAGCTCGCCAGGCCATTGCAGAGAAGAAACACGCTGACAGATATGAGGCCTACTCTTGACAAAAATCAGCAATGGTTCTTTTTCCCTGACAGACAGTGCGAGACATGGCCAGCCTTCTATAACCCAATTAGCTGCACTGATGGACAGTAGTAACAACCCGTTAACAGTGTGGCCTGAACCCCTCACCTTGTGATCAGTAATCCAGCACCTTAATCACTAGGCCACCACTGGCCTAGATGTTTGTATCAGTGTTAGCCCTGAAAGAGACTGGCGACCTGTTCAGAGTGTACCCGCTTCTCACACGAAAATCAGCTGGGATTAGAATCAATGTTTCCAGTTCAGGTCTGAGTGTATATTAATCTAGTCTTCCATTTGCAAGAAATTCCAGAGTGTGATCGAACAAGAATTTCATATTACAGCTCTCATACATACAGTATTCATCTCAATGTAACAGCATGTGACCAATAGAAACATTTTTAATCAAATAGGGGGGTGGGGTTATAGTAACATTATTCTTGAGCTAGAAAAACTAATCCAGTGGTACCTCACTTTACGAAATTAATCCGTTCCAGAGCCTTTTTCGTAACCTGCATTTTTCGTAAATTGAACTGCATTTTACATGTAAAACGCGTGATTCGTTCCAAGGCCCCCAATACTACCCCCTAAACCATTTAAAAATGATAAAACATACCTTTTAAGACCTCCTTCTGCTTCAATATCGTACCGATGGTAGACGGGTTTGGCCATATTCCTTTGCGATATCACTCGAGCCCGTTTCTTCTTCTCACTTGCACCGGAAATCACACATGTATGTGTGTGTGTGTGTGTGTGTGTGTGTGTGTGCGCGCGTGTGCGCTGACCATGTTTTCTTAGCAGTTATAATCTTACAAATGTTTGTGGAAGGTTAAAAGCCTGAGTCAAGAAATAAAGCATAAATCAACAGTAACTCTGTCCTTTACACGAAAAGCGTCATGGTAGATTCAGCTCCATAATAGGCAATGGGAGGTAGCTGTGTCATCCCTCCTCGCCAGTGGGATCCCTGTCCAAGATGGCGTCAGGTGGACCTGTCCAAGATGGGGCTTGAGTGAAGGCGACATGAACGACAGCTCAGTTGTTAGCCAATGGGAGGCCAGTGGGGAGGGATGTTTGAACGTCATTGATGGGAGAGCAGTTTGTGCATTGTTTGAATGTTTGAATGGCGCCTTTCAATTTTTAAGATGGAGCTTTCGTAACGTCAACTTGTTTCATATACAGAAACAAAAATTTTAGGAAAATGCGTTTTGTAACCTGCATTTTTCGTTTGGTGAGACTTTCATAAAGTGAGGTACCACTGTACTAATTCACATTGCTTTAGTCTTTGGATGTTTACTGTGGACCACTGGACAAGCTGGGTTTTTTTTTTTTCTGATCAGACCATAAAATAAATTTTAAAAAAGAATAAAATGCATTATTAAGATACCACTCTCTTTATCATTCAAGGAAACATGAAATTAAATAGACTCCAGTTCATTATTCAGTACTTAAAGTAAATGACTGAGTAACCACCATGATGACTCCGGTAACTATAGTAAAACTAACAGGAAATGTATGTGGTTGCAAAGGGAAAGAATGTAAACCTGTGGCTGCCAAAACTCGGCCCTGGATACTGAAGCATTTAATTCAGTTTCACAGGATTTTTCAAACTATGGCAATTGTTTCCAAAATTAGAGGGTACGATTCAAAGGAGACAATACCTGAGTAAACTAATCCTTAAAAATGTAATAAAATCACATAACAGGAAAACAGATGCTCAGAGGCGCTTCAAGGGTTACCATAACGTCAGAGCTCATGCTATAAATTTTATCAGACTCATATTGGTATCCTGGCAGCCGATGCTCACCTCTCCATAATTCTTTGCTTCCACTATGTTTCATGTCTAAATTGACCAGCTGGTGTAGGACCCTCCCAGTACCTAGACCCCAGAATGAAAAGGCTTATTGTGAGAGAGCCAAACATTCCAGGAAATGACTATTCCCCCTCCACCTCTCTCCTTCCCAATCCAAGCCTGGCTGCATGTCTTGTACACTATCTTTTTTTTTAAGTCGCAACAATCCAAGCCACCCATATGGAACCTTCAGTGTACTGCATATATAATTTTAAGTCCATTTCGAAAAGCTTGGCTTCTATACTGTACACTAAATGTTGCTACAGGGAAAGATAAAATAGCAGCGTTGCTCCCAAAACAAATCACAATCGGTTCAGTTATGATGCCAAATTTCATTTTAAATTCATTTTTCTTTCGTGTCAAACTAGGGTCCTGGAAGGCAAACAGCTGTGCACAGATGTGTTTATTTCCTCCACACCAAATTCGCCTCATGAAAAACCATCGCAATTACCTGATGAGCTAAATCAGATGTGTTAAATGAACTGGAATGCGAAGCACTGTATTGCTGTGGCCCTTCAGTCACAACTCCTTGCTTTGGAAAATAAAAGATATGATCCAACATGGAAGAGGTGCTTGCCTGGCAGAGGCTGTAAGTTTCACTTCTGATAACTGAATCATCAAATCCAGAGAATTAGATCGAACCACTGGGCTTAAATATATGTTAAGTATGAAGGAAGAATTTCTTGTCTTTTTCTCCTGCACTATTAAAACGATTTGGCCAAGCCAAAGCATTCATTCATCCATTTTCTGAACCGCTTAATCTTAATTAGGGTGACAGACAGGCTGATGCCCATCTCAGCCAACTCTGGGCTTGCCAGGTCATCACAGGGCAGAAACATGCTGATGGCTATGCCGCCTACTCTTGTCAAAAGTCAGCAATGGTTCTTTTACAGTCTCTCACCATAGACAATGAGATACCCCCATTTCACTGGAGCACGGCAGACTCGCGGAAGCAAAACCGGAGTCAATCCTCCAACGTTCCGCAGTCATTTCGTCATCTTCGTGTCCTTCCGTACGATTCCGAGGGTATTCCTCCTCTTCCGCCGGGCCAAAATCTTCCGCAAACGTGCTTTTGAACATGTTCAAAAGCATGTTCACAGAAAATTTTTCCGACAGTGTTCCCTCACGTTCTGCAGTCCTTCCGCAAACGTTCCGTCCTTTCTGCAAACGTTCCGTGGTCGTTCCTTTTATTCCACAAGTCTTCCGTGAACGTTCCGCGAACATTCCTCCTTCTTCCGGGTGGCCAAAAGCAGCCACAGGAATCCCCACGGAATACTCACGGAAGGTTTGTGGAATACGTGTGGAACGTTTGCGGAATGGTTGCGGATAACACGAAAGACTTGCGGAACACTCAAGGAAGTCACTTCCACTATAAATTATTCCAGTTCATTCACTTTATTTTTTTCTGTTTTACTGTTCATGTAATAAAGTTTTAAAGTTATAATCACTGTGGATTGGACTTCTGTGCATGGTTTTTATTCTGGAATGATTTATTGAGGCGCAGATAAAAGGAACATACTGTATTGACATTATTGAAATTTAACATATTAACATATGTTAAATTTTAAATTTATTGTACATTATAAACATATTATACATTATAAACATATAGTATGAATGAGAGAATGCGCTTCCTTGGTAGATTCCGCGTATTTATAGGTGGAATCAGGAGCAAATTCTTTGATCTTTGCCGAATTTTCCTCGTTGAAACGTGGTTACGCCAGGTATTCCTCAGTCATTCCTTAGTCATTCCGTGTTGAATGTGAACATCCCGCCTTCATTTCGCCTGTTCCGCAATCATTCCGTAGCTCTTCCTTCTAAAATGGAGTAGTGCTGTAGTCGTTCCTCAAGTGTTCCGTGCTTTCCGTGAACGTACCGTGAATTATCCGAAGGTCTTCCTTTGCAATCCACACTGGTTCCGAAAGTAATCCGAGTGCTTTTACGCATGTATTCCGACATTGTACCGTGGTCTTTCCGTGTGTTTTCCGCACATTCTGTGAACGTTCCGAAGGTGTTCCGAGGGTACAATTTTCCGTGTAAAAATGCCAAAGCTCCTCCGTAGAGTGCGTTCCGCGAGTTTCCTCTACGATCATTGTATTCCGTGGCCAGTGAAATGGGGGTAAGAGACATGGGCGGCCCCAATTAGCTGCACTGGGGGGAACAGCAGTGACAACCGTTGACAGTTGAGCTTGAACCCCCAACCTCAAGATTGGGAATCCAGCACCTGACCACCAGGCCACCACTGCCCAAACCAAAGCAAATATTTCATAATCATTTTAATATTTAATCTGCATAATTGGGATGTTTCGATGCATCTCGGGAATCATCCACTAAGCCTGAGGCACATTGTTGTAGTATATACTACACGGAATTGTACATGGAAATTAAGCAAAAATAAGAATTTTTATAGTTTATATTTTATACTTTAAAAATTATGATGGACACCAGTGAGGTTCGGGCAAACATGAGCAGGTTCTTCACTGTTTAACAGTGTCTCATTACCTTTTTTTTAGTTTGAACATATGCTATGCGGAAACATGAAGCATAAACTAAAATTAAAATTTTATTTATTTATTATTATTATTATTATTATTTTCTAAACAGTTTATTAAACAAACATAGATACAATCCTTCGCAGTGATCATCAGTTCATTTTCTGTAACCGCTTAATCCTAATTAGAGTTACAGGGAGGCTGGCGCCCATCCCAGCTGACTCCGGGCATGGGGGACACCCTGGACAGATTGCCAGGCCATCGCGGTGGGGGGGGGGACACGCTAACGGCTTTGCAGCCTACTGTTATCAAAAGTCAGAAATTGTTCTTTTACATGAAAATCACACCATAGACAGTGAAAGACATGGCCGGCCTTTGATAACCCAGTTAGCTGCACTGGGGGGACTCGAACCCCCAACCTTAGGATCAGTGCTGCAGCACCTTTACCACTAGGCCACCACTGCCCATCTTTGCAGTGATAATTATAATTATTGCAGTGATGAATATATTTCAGCTGGCAGCAAATCTTTCAATCTTCACTTATGCAGTGAGTAGTTTCTCATTTCCTAAATCAGCAAAGTAGCTTGCGCTTGTGGAGAGGAAATCACTGTACTGTATTTCCTAAGCATTAAATTACTGGCCTGCAACAAACAAATAAAGTAACAAAAAAAAAGAGAGATAAATGTCCAAAATAATTAGCAAACCTTCAAGGGAGAGTACTCGACTGTACTGTCAACTTCACAGAAGAAAAGAAAGATTAAAAAAGCTCCTATTGATCATGGTTGAAGATCATGGATACCCTTGGTGAAGCCAGCGATTGAAAAAATCATTAGTGCAAGTTACTGCCATGTTGAACGGTGGGTGTAGAGTTTCATACACAGTGTGAACACACAGGATTGGAACTAAACCGCTGTGTGATCTTAATAGAAGCATGTGCTACTGAGGACGATTGGAACAAAAGGCCACAGGTTGCAAATGGGCATTAAGATGAAATACGAAAGATTAAAAGCCAGGGCAGTGGTAAAGGTGTTGGATCACTGATCCTAAGGTTGTTGGGTTTCAAGCCCCACTCTCAATGCGTTATTACTGTCCTCCCCCAGTGCAGCTAACTGGGTGATCAAAGGCCGGCCATGTCTCTCCATGTCTATGGTGTGAGGTTCATGTAAAAGAACCATTGCTGACATTCGACAAGAGTAGCTGCATAGCAGTCAGCGTGTTTCCGCACTGCGATGACCTGGCGAGCTGTCCAGGGTGTACTCTACCCTTGCCCAGAGTTGGCTGGGATGGGCGCCAGCCTCCCCGCATCCTTAATTAGGATTAATTAGTTACAGAAAATGAACAGATTAAAGGCCATATGTATTTATCCAATACCAGCAGGATGGACATATCGGAGTATGAAGGAAAGTGTGTGAATTGATGTACCCATAATGCATAATTGCCACTCTATAAGCCTCCAAAGAGAAGATTTATGGGTGTGGTGAAGGAGGACATGAAGGTAGTTGGTGTAAGAGAAGAAGCTGCAGAGGATAGGGTGAGATGGATGCAGATGATTCGCTGTGGTGACCCCTGAAGGGAACAGCCCAAAGGAAAAGAAGAAGGCCGCATATTGCACCTCACAGCAAGATAGTCCTGGGTTCAGATCATGGGCCTGAGCATTTTTATGTGGCGTGTGCATGTTCTTGTACTGCTAGCCTGGGTTTTCTTCAGGTCTTCCAGGTTCCTCCCACAGTCCATTGCCCCAAGGAGTGGTTGTAAATCTCTCTCTCTCTCTCTCTCTCTGTCACTGTGTTTGTATGTGTTGCCCTGTCATGATCTGGATAGCTGTTTAGGGTGTACTCTGCCTTCAATCAGTGTCAGGTGAGATAGGCTCCAACCTCACCGTGAGTCTAATAGAGAAGTAAGTGGTTCGGTAAATGAGTGAGAGTGGATTGAAACACAAGTTATGACGTCACATGACACTGTCAAAATACTGCAGTGTAGTCCATTCTTGGTGCATTCTGAAGGGTTTGAGATCAGATCTATGCTGCCAGTTGGGGTAGTAACCTCAGTAATATTAGGTACATCCCTGTGTATAAACTTTAACAGGGACTCAAAAATGGAATCCCTGTACGTCACTGTCCTTATATGGTCAACTTCCCGGCCGACGATGTTGCGTCATCAGAAGACGTGGGTGCAAAAGAAAGAATCCACAAGATGAGCCCGGGTTGCCAGATTGAAGTCTTTTTCATCCGTTTTATGTGCTGGATGAATTAACCATAATTACACAAATTCTAACCCAAAAGTGGAACATTTAATAATTAGAAGTAAGTAGAAAATGTTATTGATTTGGAAGGGTTTTTTTTTATTAGAAATACATTTTATTTGACAAAACATTCCCTTGTTATAAAAATAACCTGGCATCCCAGAGTGATGAGGAAGAAGCAGAATTGCAATTAGATGCAACGCAGCAAGGAGGCTGATTAATGCTGTTCCTACCGTGTAGAAATACACAAAATACTCCAATTTATGGGTCTAATGGTTTATTATGATATTATAATGTACCTGATTATCAGCCACATATCCGCATACATCCCAGATCACTCATTAAAGATTAAATTACCATCAAATTGAGTAAATAATCTCGTATCCGCTTTTAATATGTATATTCTTAGATATTTTTATAGAATTAAATACATATTATTCTATACAATACATTACATTTATGCTTGGATGTGGGTTATTAGATATGTGTTGATATTAGAGCACTTGGGGTGTCATCAGTATTTATGAATGAATATGTGGTACATCACAAGGGGGGAGGGAGGGAGCGAGAGAGGGGGGGGGGTCCAATATGGTCCAGTAATTATACAGCATTATATAGAAAACATTAAAGGTTTAATATAGATCCTTTCCCAATATTGGTGGGTATTACAATAGATAATAACACGGAGTATCACTTCGTCGAGGCAGGTGTACTGTATTGTTACTCTGAAAAAAAAAGACGCCCCCCGCATTCAAAGTGGTATAGCCCAGGTTCATTCATAAAATTCTGAGGGAATATATAGGAGGGGCTTGTAAAGCAGGCTTATCAGAGACCAGGTTTATATATAAACCTGGAAAAGGGCGACTGAAATCAAGAAAACAAGAGTGACAAGAGCAGATCCCTGGTCTGTTTATTTTTCCTTTCCTTTTTTTTTCTTCTGGAAACGTGCCTACGTGGAGAAATGATGCTTAGCAAAGCCGGTGTGGAGTCTGGGTCAGGCTGCAGCTCTGCATCTCCTACCGGGGAGCTGATGGAGACCACACAGGTAGGCAACATCACCAAACATGAAACATCAAAACAACATCATTAAATGAAGTAGTCTGAGTCAAATGGCAAGAGCAGAAATTCTGATATGCATAAAATTGGTGTATTTTAATAACAAGCTTGCCTGTGGAATATATTATTATATTTCTGGTAAATATGGTATTTTTCAGAAAGAATGAGATCTTGATGACAACCTATTTTTTTAGATGTATTTTAATGGTTATTCATGTAAACAGGCTTAAACTAGGGACACCATCCAATCATCAGGGTAATGAAACTGCCTGGTGAGGACTGTTTGTCTTTTGTAGATTGTGTTAAGAATGTTTATTGTTGGTATTCTGGATAATTTTCTTCAAAGTCGATTTTGTCGTGCTTCAGTGTTGAAGTGGCTCTGCAGCGGTTCTCTGTGTGGAGACTCCGCAGCAGCTCTGCGTCAGCGCTGACGTCAGCGACAATGGAGAAAGTCAAATATTGATCAGGGAGACTATTTTTGGACACATGCAACTTAAAAAAAAAAAAAAAAAAAAAAAAAAAAAAAACACCTCTGCTTATACACTGTGACGTCATAATTCATAGAGTGTACTGATGATGGATTTTCATGCAAAAGCCGCCCACGTAATAAATCAGACCTATTCCTATGTACTATGCAATACATACAAGATTTTGTGCATTTTGAATGCAGGGCCCGGGGTCAGATCGTGAGACACCTTCGGCTCCGTTTGTACCTACAGTCACTGCGATCTCCACCAGTCCAGATTTGCAGTGGATGGTGCAGCCGACCATCATCACGTCCGTGTCTCCGTCATCCAGAGCTGAACCTGGAGATACAGCAGCAAAGAAGACTGGGACCAAAGCGAAGAACACGTCCAGGAAGGGGAAAGTCGAGCAGGTGGGATCATCTCAGCCAGGAACCTAAACGATCACTGTTATTTTGTAGTCTGATTGATCTCTGTTGAGTTGAACATAACCAGGTGTTCGACATCTGGGAGCTGCGCCATGGCACACAGTGCCTGTAGCCCGGGTAGATCCACTTCAAATTCACTCCACGGTTGCTGTCTACAATAACCCAGGCTATTTATAGTTGTGGTGCGGATCTAGATTAATTTCTTCCTGCAGGTGTATTGCCATGGGAAGATCTTACATCTCAAATGGTTTAGATCCATCATGCCTATCACTTACAATCTGTCTTTTCCCGCCGAGCAGCTCACGCCAGAAGAGGAGGAGAAGAAGAGGATAAGGAGAGAGAGGAATAAAATGGCTGCAGCAAAGTGCAGGAACAGACGGAGGGAGCTCACAGACACCTTACAGGCGGTGAGCTGAAATGCCAACGCAGTAATCAAATGCAAGTAAAAATGAAAATTTCAAGTATTTCCATGCAGTTCAATGCAGTAATCCCTTTCTGCTTCTTTCCCTCCTCCCCCCCTCCTCCTTTTTTCTTTTTTTTTCTTTTTCTTTTTTACGTCAATTCTTTATTATAGGAAACAGACAAGCTTGAAGAAGACAAAGCAGCCTTGCAGGCAGAAATAGCAAATCTTCTCAAAGAAAAAGAAAGACTCGAGTATGTTCTTGCTACACACAAGCCTATATGCCAGCTGCCCGAAGAGCTGGAAAGCATTTTCCCAGAGTCACCACAGCCTCTCCCTTCTTCAGAGATATCTGGCCAACTTCCAGAGGATGTGGCGCAGGACACCCCTTCTCTACAAGACTTGGAGACTCCTTCTGTTCCACCCACAGCTATCTCAGGCAACTCCAACATTCTGCTGTGCTCCAGTGCTGAGGTCAGTTTGTGCGACCTTGAGCCATCACTGGATGTCAAGGAGGAGCTGCTGGAAAATATCCTTGGCAGTGTGGATGAGGACAGAATCTCTATGGAAAAAGCACGCTCAGTCCCTGACATAGACCTCAACGGGTCCCTAGGCTTTACAGACTGGGAAACTCTGTACAAGTCTGTTGTGGCCAATGATCTGGAGCCCTTAAGCACCCCTGTGGTGAGTGCCTCCACCCCTACATGCAGCAATTACCTGTCCATATTTACTTTCGCCTGTCCAGAGCTGGACTGTCTGACTGAGGAATTGGATGGCTGCAAAGTGGGGGTGTCCAAATCCGACACCAGTGTGGATCTTTTAAACTCCCCGACACTCCTAGCATTATAAGCATCCAAGTCAAATCAAAGGAGGGTTTCCCAAGTTCAATTAGTAGATATCACTGTGTTGTGATATCTGAGAAGAGTGGTATTGATGGGAATTGGACAGCATCCACGTCATGTCTAACGTGACCAAGAAAAGACACAGGTTGCCCTCTTCCAGATACTCTTGATGTAGCTAAGAGCATGAAAAGAATTATACGAAACGTCATCATGGACAGTTATGAACTATGATTCAAAAAGCATGCACAAAGATCTAATATTTAAATAAATTAAGATATATGTGTTTAAGAGTTTTATAACTGTTTGATCTTCTGTGAAGTCTTCTGTAAGCTATTTGTGCACTGTTCGCTGTGCAGTTTTGTGTTATTGATGGCAATAGTTTATCCGTGTTGTGCTTTAATATAATATATTCTAGATGGTTCGTACATACCTCAGTGTCATCATGCGGTCTGTGTTATGACATCATTAATAATGTTTAGAGTTTTCCATGAAAACATCCAGTGGTATATCAATCAAAATGTATTTTATGATACTTTATTTTTCTACCTTATAAATTGTGCATCAGATTAAAGAGTTAAAGAGCACCGATTTCTTATGAATTAATAATCACATTAAATATTCATGCAATGTGGTATTGGTTTCGTTTCCGTTCATTTCAGATCTCCATGTTGTCCCTGTGTCTGTGTTCAGTTTCCTCAGGGTTCTCTGGTTTCCTCTTATCGCCACCTGCTGGTGGATTATGTATGTACAATTGTCAGTCATCCCTATTATTCCTACAGGTTCCAGACCCACCTCAAACCAGAGCTGGATGAATATTCTTATGAAATCCGAGTATGAATAAATGGTTAACTAATCAGTTATTATTTTAAAATCATGCCTACTAATGTGTGATTGATATTAACGTTTTAGCTCCATATTAAAACGTATGTAATGCCAGCTCATTGTTCATTTTCTGTAACCGCTTAATCCTAATTAGGGTCAAGGGGAGGCTGACGTCCATCCCAGCCGACTTTGGGCGGGGGCAGAGTACACCCTGGGATGGCTCTCCCTGACGGCTATACAGCTACTAGGGTCGAAAGTCAGCAATGGTTCTTTTACATGGACCTCACACCATAGACACTGAGTGACATGGCAGGCCTTGGGTAACCCAGTTAGTTGCACTGGGGTGGGTGGGGGGTGGGGGGCAGTGACAACCTGTGGAGATTGGGGCTTGAACCCCCAATCTTAGGATCAGTGATCAGTGATCCAGCACCTTTACACCATGCCATCACTGCTCCGAATGCCAATAATAACACAATTACACATACCCATATATTTATATATATATATATATATATATGTATGTGTGTGTATACATATATATATATATATATGTGTGAGTATACATATATATATGTATATATATATATATATATATATATATATGTGTGAGTATACATATATATATGTATATATATATATATATATATATATATATATATATATATATGTATGTATGTATGTATATATACCCTTTGCTGGCTGTGGAATCATGTCAAGTGATTCATTGAATAAGTGTGCCAGATGCAAAAAATATATATGTACTGTATACTGTTTATTTATTTATTTGTATTATATATAGTGGCAGTGTTGGTGTAGTGGATAGGGTGCAGGATCGCTGATCCTAAGGTTGAGGGTTTGAGTCCCCACAAGGTTGTCACTGTGCCCCCCCAGTGCAGCTAACTGGGTTATCAAAGGCAGGCCATGTCTCTCACTCGCTGATTTTTGTAAAGAGGAGGCCGGAAAGCCGTCAGCGTGTTTCTACGACCTGGAGAGGGATGGGCTCCGCCAGGCCAAATCAGCCCAAGTCTCACCATGAATGAAGGTGCCCCAACTACATCTGCGGATGTTAAGGGATAAGTGAAGTGAAGTGAATATATAGTGCAAAAAAAAAAAAAAAAAAAAATCTCACACTTCATAAATAAGACATGAGCTGCCCCAGACTGTCACTTATCAATCAGGCTGTGTGTTGTGTATTGCGAAGGTTCCAGGTTTAATTCCCAGACATGGGGGAAATGCTCGGCTTCCATGTGGACCTGGTGCCTGTTTGGATGGATGATGATTTAGTAGCTGAGCTGTTCTCCGGCTGCTCAGGGGTTAGTGGATTGTTTGTTTTTCTGGTATCTAAGGGGTGGAGTGAACAGGACTTCCCTCACTTCTCTCCCCTTCTCTCTGCCCCCTGCTTCTTTTTTGGTGCAGGACATTTTTTTTTTTTTTCCCCCTGCATCCCTGCTTACGTCTGGCTGCCGGAGTACAGAGAGTTCCGCATTCCCGAGTCCTCCCAGCCAGGGACCAGCGTCGAAACGCGCTGATGCAACGCTTTCCCCTGTTCAAAATCTACTCGAGACCCCCAGCTGACCTGAAGAGGGCACATCAAGGGAACGTGGGATCCAAGTCAGGTAAGCCGCAAAGTTGAGCAACTTTTGCAGGAAGGAGGAAGAGGAGCGGCGGCGGCGGCGGCGGCGGTGGTGGTGGTGGTGTAGGAGGAGGCGGAGGCGGAGGTGGTGGTGGTGGTGGTGGAGGGTCGGCACCACGCTCGCACCGCGTTTCAGCGACAAACGCGACACTTTCCCATCAAAATTCTTCCTTTACCTTTATTTTTGCACATTCTCTCTGCATTGCATTTCTGTGATAGTAAAGTATGTCACGTGGCATCGCGTCATTTCGGTTGTTTTTCGGGGGGGGGGGGGGGGGTTCTGTTGTGTGGCGCCGGAGCGCGTTTATGTAAATTCCTCTTTCAGCACCATCACTAATAATCACACCCGAACATGCCCTTGATTTATTGTTATTATGGGCTTTCTGTGTCCACAGCTCGATCCTGGAGCGAAACTACAGCGAAAATAAATCTTCCCAGAGCCCGAGAATAACGGAATAGCAGTTTATTCCCGGGTTTCGGCTGGGCTCGTGCTGCTTACTTTTCTTGTTACGTAACACACGCTACATGTTTTACTGGCGATCCACTTCCGCTTTGCGACTGACTCAGAACTCAGGGCGTTCCTCTGCAACTTGAACTCCATGTCTTCGCTCTGTTCACTCGATTGGATCAGTTTGAACGTTTCCCTGAATATTACTACAAGCAAAGTAGGCGCTTTATTCAATATCATGCAATAAATGATGCACAACTATTCCAAAGTGTTTCTGAAAAATAATTAATACCAAACCTCCCTCCCTCACTCACTCACTCACTCACTCCCTCACTCACTCACTCACTCCCTCACTCCCTCACTCACTCACTCACTCATTCACATAGGGTCATCTGAGACTGGTGTCTATCTCATGAGACATGAGACAGGGTGAAGGTGGGATTACACCCTGAACCCTTATGCCAGTCCATTGCAAAGCTAACACACACACACACACACACACACACACACACATACACACATGCATACATGCACACATATACACACACACACATGACCTGGACAATTTGAATCAGTTAGTTAGCATAATGTGCTGGCGGTGGTGGCCTGGAGGTTAAAAGTGCTGGATCGCTGATCCTAGGGTTGGGATTTCGAGTCCCACTTTCCACAATGTTGTCACTGTCCGGTTGCACACTGGCCAGCTAACTGGGTTATCAAAGGCCGGCCATGTATCTCACTGTCTATGGTGTGAGGTTCATGTAAAAGAACCATTGCCGAGTTTCGTAAAGAGGAGCTGTGTAGCCGTTAGCGTGTTTCTGCCCCTTGCTGCTAAAGGGTTGTGTCAGGAAAGGCATCTGATGTAAAAACCTATGCTAAATCAAATGTGCGAATCAGATGATCCGCTTTGGCGACCCCTGGAAAATGGAGAAAAGCTGAAAGGAAAAGAAGAAGAGTTAGCATAATGTGCTAGCGGTGGTGGCCTGGAGGTTAAAGGTGCTGGATCGCTGATCCTAGGGTTGGGATTTCGAGTCCCACTTTCCACAATGTTGTCACTGTTTCCCCTTACAGTGCAACTAACTGGGTTATCAAAGGCCGGCCATGTCTCTCACTGTCTATGGTGTGAGGTTCATGTAAAAGAACCATTGCTGACTTTCATCAAAAGTAGGCTGCATAGCCGTCAGCATGTTTCTTCCCCTTGCGAAAGAGTTGTGTCAGGAAGGGCGTCCGCCCGACGTAAAAACCTATGCCAGATTGAATACGCGAAACATTAATATGTCTTCCATGAAGATAGAAGCAGATGATTCGCTGTGGCGACCCCTGAAAGGGAACAGCCAAAAGGAAAAGCATAAGTTAACCTAATGTGCATGTCTTTCGAAGGAAACCGACGCAAGCACGTAGTGGGAATGCAGACCCCACATAGAAACGTCTTCGCAGAGCCGGGAACTCATCACAGGAAAGCAAGGCTGACATACAACCCACTAGGCCACTGTGCCACCCATATAACAAGCCTCTGGTAGTTAAATACAAGTTGTTGTGTTAATGTGTATACGCTCCAGATTCAGTCTCCCTTTGCTGTGAAAATATGCTCCACTCTACTCCATGCTCTCCTCTAGATTTTGGAGCAAGGCTGTGGGGATTTGTGTTCAGGGGAGCATTAAGCCACAAAAGCATTAGTTAGGTCAGGCAGTTATGTCAGCCGTGGAGGTCTGGGTGGTAGTTAATCCCAGAGGTGATCATTGGGATGTTTATTGAAGTCAAGGTACTGTATAGGACACCCAAGATCTTCCACTTCAACCTTGGCGAACTATGCGTTTATGGAGTTTAGCATATGCACAGGGGCATTATCATGGCAAACCACGCTTGTTTGTGCCTCTTAGTTCTCATGAATGTAAACTGTATTGCTTCATGCTTCATACGAAGACATCATGCACAATTATGTGCTTAAGTCTTCATGGCATAAGTTCATTGAAGGCCTACATAGGGGTGTGCTTCTCACGTGTCCACATATCTTTGGCTAGATAGTCTAATTTATGCTGAAATTATCTTTGTTTATCAAGTCAATCATTCTGCCAAAAGTACTTTAAATATACAGTCGGCCTCTACTTACAAAAACCTCTGAATACGAAAAATACATGTTACGAAAAACATTTTCCTAAATTTTCGTTCTCTGTATATACGAAACAACCTCTTCTTACGAAAAGCGCCAAACGCGCTATTCAAACATTCAAACAATGCGCGAGTTGCTCTCTCATTGGCTGTCTCCCAACATCCCGCCCCGCTGGCCTCCCATTGGCCAGGAGGGAGCTGAACTGTACCCTTTTCCTGTACCCATACTTCCTGTTTGTCACAGGCGTGAAGGAGAGTTGAACAGGACTGTTGGCTCGTGAGTTTTTTTTGAGTGATCATTGCAGCGTGATATTTCGTTATCCATCATGGACCCCCAAGAAAGTGATTCCCGGTGACACCGAAAAGAAGAAGCGGACTCCGTTATTAATCGAAGTGAAGCAGGAGATAATAAAAAAATACAAAAGTGGGATGCGGTTGAGCGAAATCGCAAAGGAGTATGGCCGAAACCCCTCTACAATCGGGACGATATTGATGCAGAAGGAGGCATTAAAAGCAGAGATACAGTGACGGAGGCGATTATTTCGGAAAAAGCAACCGCCATATTTAAGGACCTCGTGAAGGAGGGCGGGGGGGGGGGGGGGGGGGGGGGGGAAGGTTCTTCAGACCAGCAACCCACGGACTTTAAAGCATCACATGGGTGGTTCAAGAGATTAAAAAAAAGGTAAATAATTTCTTTTACTTTTAACACATATTTCATGCATACAGTATTTCACACAAAATCGGTGTGCTTTTATAATTTTTAATGGGTTTATGGGGTAGTATTGGGAGCCTTGGAATGAATCACGCGTTTTACATGTAAAATGCACCTTTACTTACGAAAACTCCAGGTTACGAAAACGGTGCCGGAAGGGATTAATTTCGTAAGTAGAGCGCCGACTGTACTTATGAAATGTTTTCTATGTGCTTGATGATTCTGGTGCGGATTTGATTGTCAGTGTTGTGAGATGTTGAGTGATGTCTGCCATGCTGATGTGAGAGAATCTCTTGTCAGTTAGACTGGAATTTAATACAAGCTGGAAAAATCAGAAACTTCAAGTAATAAAAAATATTTCACAATGATGTCTAACGTCATATTAATAAGAAACCCAGCACAGAAGTAGCGGAGTTAGAACGCAGTGCAGCTTTCTGACACACTTGTATAGGCTTGGCTTGGTGACTGAGCCGTCTGCAAGATGGCAAACATGACGAGCTTGATATTAACATGAAGGGTACCATGAACTTGACGGGGTTTTTTTGAGCAGAGTATAAGGAGCTGTGAGAGCAGGAGGGAATACAGGACTAAACGCTGTTACATCACTCTTTAGGTACCTAAACCTAAACCTAAGCCTGAGCCTAGTATTGAGGATGCAAGTGTGTATATACTCCACACATAGTATTTCACAAACCACACATTCCAGGTTCCCAAAGAGTTCCTGTGCTTAATTAATAAACTGTATATTTTTATAATCTATAAGTTATATCATAATTATAAAAGGTAATAATAAATACAGTACATTCATTCATTCATTTTCTGAACCGCTTAATCCCAATTAGGGTTGCGGAGAGGCTGGCACCCATCCCAGTTGACTCCGTGCGAGGGCAGAGTACACCCTGGATAGCTCACCAGGCCATTGCAGGGCAGAAATACGCTGACGCTTTGCAGCTACTCTTGATGAAAGTCAGCAATGGTTCTTTTACATGAACCTCTCACCATAGACAGTGGGAAACATGGACGGTGGTGTAGGGCACCACCAAACCACCACAGCCCCAGAGGTAGTTCTATGTTAGATTGTCAATGAGTCAAATGTTTTATTTATTTATTTTTTACTGGTTAAAGAAAATCGGCTGATTTAACCGTGTATGAGCACTGAATAGATTTGACCACACCTTAGTCGTCCACAGCACGCCCGCTCCAGAGATACGTGTCGATACAGACTTCCATCAAAACTTAATTTATTCAGTCACTCACTCATTTGCCAAACGACTTACTCGTATAAGGGTTGTAGGGAAGCTGGAGCTCATCCAAACCAACACTGGGTGAAGATGGGGTTCACGTTTAACAGTTGGCACGACCATCACAGGTCCGACAGGCACACAGTAATTCAGAATTCGGAAAAGTCAATTCGCCTAATGTGCATATTTTTGGACTGTGGGAGGAAGCCGGGGTACCCAGAAGAAATCCATGCAAGCACAATGAAAACACATAGATTCCACACACAAACACCCGAGCCCAGGACTCGGAAACAGAATTTCTTGCTGTGAGGCCGACGTGCTAACCACTACACCACCGTACCGCCCAAAACACTCATTTAGTTAATTGAAGACATGATTAATGTGAATGTGTTTAGACACGCAGGGCATCTTTTCATTTTATCGATCAATTAAATCGACATTTTTTTTAAATTTTGTACCCAATTTCTTTACACTCAAATGAAAAGATTGGGGAATGCTTCTACAACCTTTTAACAGTACAGACGCTCCTTGCTTTACGTTTATTCGTCTTACGTTTTTTCGATTTTATGTTTTTTGTAAAGAAAAAAATTTTGTAAGTCATTTTGAGTTTAGTGCGCTCTCTGTAGTACGAGACGTTCTTACGTAGTACGTAGACGTAGTACGCTACTGACGCAGCGTCATGCTTATGACGCTGCGTCCATTGTTTACATGGCGCTGCGTTCATTGTTTACAAACAACAGACTGAACGTGCCCTGCTTCTTCCCAGTCCATTTCCCTGGTACCCTTGTGTTAAGACGTTGTCTCTGTGATCTTTGTGTTTACACTGTTTTGCGTATTGTAAACCCTAAGCAAATATGGTTGGTCAGAAGCATAAGCCTACTGGTGATAGTGGTAATCAGAATCAGTGGTAATAAGTGAATTTGATTAAAATGTATTTAGGTTATTTGAAATTATTTTGCTTGAATTTACTTTATTTGAAATTAATGTTGATATTTTTTTACAATGTTATGTTTATAATAATTGATTTAGGAGTGTTTTATGAGAGACAGTAATAGTATTTATGGATGTATAGTACAGTATGAACAGTCATACGTCACTGGAACGTACAGTAACAACGTATGTTTTTTTTTTTTTCACCTTACGTTCGGCCGTTCGAAGTCAAAGACCATGTGTACAAAGGTAATCGTGACTTTCTGGCTAATGTATTGAGGCATTGTTTTCATTCATTCATTTTCTGAGCCGCTTAATCCTACTTAGGGTCACGGGGAGGCTTGTGCCCATCTCAGCCAACTCCGGGTCAAGGGCAGAGTACACCCTGGATTGCTCGCCAGGCCTTCATAGGGCAGAAATACGCTCATGGCTATGCAGCCACTCTTGACGAAAGTCAGCAATGGTTCTTTTACATGAACCTCTCACCATAGACAGTGAGAGACATGGCTGGCCTTTGATAACCCAGTTAAGCTGCACTGGGGGGACCGTGGTGACAACCGTTGACGGGGAACTTGAACCCCCGACCTTGGGATCGGTAATCTGGCACCTTACTACCAGGCAACCACTACCGCCGTTGTGTATTTATAGATAATTCTATTTCCTCCTGATCCCATTCGTTTTCCAGCTGAAAACCCCGACAACAGGATTAAAAACTCACCTTTTCTTCCTGAAGCATCACTGATCATTTCACCAGAGAACACTATTCCAGAAGGCTAATGTTCATGTGATCGCCTGAAAACTGGCACACTACCAACATAACAAAGGACTTCATCAGGGGGGAAAAGGGGGAAGGTTTAAGACTGGCCAATTCAGTCACCGGATCTTAATCAAATTGATCATGCAGTTCACCTGTTGAAAGGAGAATGAAGGGACGAAATCCTCAAAACAAGAAAACAACCAGCCTGAAAAAGCCTCCAGAAAAATGCAACAGTTTGGTGATCAGTAGTTTGCTGGTTGATTCCTTTATGGAAAGCAAGAGATCTATCCATCCATTCGTCAAACCGCTTCATATTTCTATAGTCGTGGGGAGGTTGGAGCCTACCTCAGCTGTATCTGGGCAAAGGCAGGATGAAACCCTGAGATGTACAGCCAAGTACAATATAAAGTGCTAGTAGTTTTTGAATGCTTTTATTACCGTGTTACCCTTTTAATTCACCTTTAAAAACATTATGACCACTGACAGGTGAAGAGATTAAAATTGACTGTCTTGTTACAACACCTGCAAAGGCACTCCTCAGTATAGAAGTATAAGTAGGACGAACTGCTCAGGGTGCACCCCACCTTCGGCTAGTGTTGGCTAAGATGGGCTCCATCCTCTCTGTGATCATAACAATTTGACAAATGAGTGTATGAATGAGCAAATGAACAATCGGTTCTTAAACTGATATGTTGAAAGCTGGAAAAATGAGAAAAAAATAAACATCGGACAAAAGCCACATTGTGGTGGCTGAACAACGAGGTCAATTTATTCCCAAATTGGCAGGTCTTGTGGGATGTTCTTGGAATGCACTGGTAAGTATTTACCTAAGGTGGTCTAATGAAGGACAATCAATGAACTGGAAAGAGTGTCACGTGTCCTGATGTGCATGGGGTGAAGACTATTACATCTAGTCTAATCCTACAGAAGATCTAATTGGGAGTAGCCGTAACCTAATGGATGGAGAAGAAGCTTTGGGACCGAAATGTTGCTGGTTTGATTTCCAAACCAGCAGTTAAAATTGTGGCGGTGGGGGAGTTAGCTGCACATTCCCTTCCTCCACCTTCATGGGTGAAGTGCCGATGAACAAGGCACCTAACCCCCAACTGCTTGGTCTCGGGGTGCCTCTAATGTGCTTGGCAGCCCACTGCTCTGAGTATGTATGTGCTCACTTTGGATGGGTTTAATGCAGATTGTAATAATTTCGGGGCAGTGGTGGCATGGTGGTATAGAGTGCTGGATCAGTGATCCTAAGATTGGGGGTTTGAGTCCCACTCTCCACAAGGTCGTCACTGTCACACACACCCCCCCCCAGTGCAGCTAACCGGGTTATCAAATGCCGGCCATGTCTCTCACTGTCTATGGTGTGAGATTCATGTAAAAAAAACATTGCTGACTTCCGACAAGAGTAGGCTGCAAAGCCGTCAACGTGTTTCTGCCCTGTGATGGCCTGGTGAGCTGTCTAGGATATACTCTGCCCTCGCCCGGAGTCGGCTGGGATGGGCGCCAGCCTCCCCGCGACCCTAATTAGGATTAAGCGGTTAGAGAAAATGAACTGAGCTGTAATAATTTCCCTTGCGGGCTCAAACTGTTAATGATGGCAATAATAGAAAAGTGTCAGAACACACATTTCCATCGGTATCGAGCTGCCTAGCCACAGACCGGTCAGGTGGTGTTAATGTTATGGCTGGTTGGTGTACAAGTGTATGACATTTTGTTGCTTTAAACCCCAACTTATTTTGGTATGTCCTGCTGTGACCTTAACAACGTTTGATTAACCGAAGGTTCTTGAAGCTAAAGGTCATTATGAAGCCTTATCGACATTGTTATGCAACCTGAAGAAGTGCACTTCCACTGCTTTCTTTAACTTTTCAGAACTGAAACTCTCAGGCCTGGTAACTGCTTTAATTCTTTTTTTTTAATTTATTAATTATGAATAACAGTTGATTTAGACTTTTTCATATTTTCTAATTAAAATTTTACATGATCACAGGGTGATGCTAGCATCAGTTTAGGGAATACTGGAAACATGAATATTGCAATATTATTTTCATTTCGATAAAAAATTTACTTATGTTAGATGGTACACGACAGTTTGTCAGAATGGAAGAGATTCTGCTGAATCGGTCTGTGTAGCATGAAGAAAAATGTGCTGATTTGGGATATTTTGCCCTTAGATAGCAGTAATTTTTAAGCCACTTGATGCTGTCATGCACCGTAGTGTGAATGTGAACAGTGTGCAGCAGTATAGTGTGGTCTGATCCCACCATGGAACAGTAAAGTGAATAGGACTGTGCCAGTGCTTTACAGTGTGTTGTACAGTTAGAATGATAAATGGGCTTTTTTTGTACATTCTCACACTGTAGTTGTTTCACAGCTGTAATAACAAATATAAACACTGGTTCATTCTTTTTTTAGTCTAAGAGCGATGAAATAAAAGCCTGTCATTTTAGAGAATACAGTGGTACCTCACCATACGAAAGACCCAACAAATGAAAAATCCAGGTTACGAAACGCATTTACCTAAAAATTCTGTCTCTGGATACGAAACAAATTCACATTACGAAACGCGCCATCTCAAAAATTCAAACAATGCGCAAGTTGATCTCCCATTGGCAATCTTCCAACATCCCGCCCTGCTGGCCTCCCATTGGAAATCTCCCAACATCCCGCCTCGCTGGCCTCCCATTGGCCAGGAGGGAGCTGCGTCTCCATAATACCCATGACGCTGCTCCCTCCCATTGGCTATTATGGAGCTGTATCTCCATAATACCCATGATGTCTTTCGTGTGCCTTCGACCCATTGTTCGTTACGGAGTTCTAACACGCGTAAAGGACAGAGTTACTGTTGTTTTGTGAGTTTTTCGAGTGTGCTCATTGCAATTTTATTTTTTGGCTCAGGCTTTTAACTTTGCATAAACATTTGTAAGATTATAACTCTGCTAAGAAGACATGGTCAACACATGCGTGCATGCACACACACACACACACACACACACACATGCGCGCGTGTAATGTGATTCCCAGTGAAAATTCCTGGTGCGAGTGAAAATAAGCGGCATGTAGTTGAGTGATATCGCAAAGGAATATGGCCAAACCCTTCTACCATCGGTACGATATTGAAGCAGAAGGAGGCCTTAAAAGGTATACTTTTATCATTTTTAAAGGATATAGGGGGTAGTATAGGAGGTCTTGGAACGAATGAGGCCTTTTTCATGTAAAATGTGGCTCAATTTACGAAAAAAATCAGGTTACGAAACCACTTCTGGAACGGATTAATTTCGTAAGGTGAGGTACCACTGTATAGTTAATCTGACCTAATCTTGTCTTTTGGTTGTTTTCAGAGTATAGAATATATATTACAAAATATTTTAATTAAATGTTCAGTTCATTCATTTTCTGTAACCGTTTAATCCTAATTTGGGTTGTGGGGAGGCTAGCGCCCATCCCAGCCGACTCTGGGTGAGGGCAGAGTACACCCTGGACAGCTCGCCAGGCCATCACAGGGCAGAAACACTCTGACGGCTTTGCAGCTACTCTTGTCAAAAGTCAGCAATGGTTCTTTTACATGAACCTCACACCATAGACAGTGAGAGACATGGCTGGCTTTTGATGACCCAGTTAGCTGCACTGGGGGGTGCGGTGGACAGTGACAACCTTGTTGAGAGTGGGACTCAAACCCCCAACCTTACGATCAGTGATCCAGTGCCCTATACCACTAGGCCACCACTGCCCCATTAATTAAACGATTTCCCCCAAATGGTTATTTAAAACCACATGAAATATAACAAATAAACAAACAAAAATTAAAAAATGCTTTTAAATAATTTAAATAATTCGAATGTCATCCTAATGCACCTCCATATTTTTAAACAACAGATAGGATGTTAGTTGGATTTGAGAATCTTGATACACACTAATCACATCTCATCACTTTCTGCGGACAAGCATTCCTCTCCTGATTATTATATCATATGCACAGAAGATAACTTTCATTTAGATTGTCCTGTCACAGAAATTTCTTGCATTATGACAACACTTTAATTCAATTGCTTGTCCACCTATTGTGACTTACCCTATCGTAGACACCTGAACATTTTCCAGACCGTTAATCATTCCTATATTCTGAACAAGTGCAGTAATTTAATATGTGATGACCCACAAACAGTTTGAACAGTAGGGGTGGAGGTGGGGTTGCTCTTGGTTTGGGTAACCACAGTAGTCACAATTATCAGCAGCTTTAAATTTTACCCCTGTAGACCAAATCTGGCCTGCCAACTCATTTTATTTGGCTCACAAAAGGTTTCAAAGGATATGATTATCATACAATCTTTGCATATCAATTACAGTATGTATTACCATGAAACCTAATTCATCATCCTTCCATTAGGTGGCAGCAGCATATATCAAGTGTACAGCTAGTCATTTATGACTCAAGAAAGATTGCATGCTAGCTTGTTGCTGTTAAGCATTGTAAGAAAAGGCAAGTGAATAAAGGAAAATAGGAAAATATTTTTGCCATGTAGATTTCATGGTTGGCCTTTTATTCATTTCATCATCTTCAGTCGCTTAATCAAGGGTCGGGTCGCAGGGGCAGCAATCTAAGCAATGACTTCCAGGTGTCCTTCTGAGCAGATTGAACAAACTCCCATGGACCCATTGGGCCAACTCTGTCTGGTTTCCCTTTTAGAACAGATATTCAGTGAACATTCTGCCTTCGATCATCTTTAAATTTCGTGATGTGGACCTCAGTATAAACGAGTTTGACACTCGTGGAATAAATGGTACCTATCAGGTGCTATATCACTGAAAGTGTCACCCGTTCTTATTCCTGATTTACTTCATCACAAGCTAGCACCTGTTGTAGTCAGTGAATTGTTGTTTGTTGCTGGCAAGGTCAACGTTGTGAATTGTATGGATTGCCTAGGACAGTGAGACTGGGGCAATGTTGAAGGACAGGATTTATTTTGTATAAAACATAGGAAATATAGTCCTTGTAATGCAGACAAAAAGGACAGAACCAAGCAGGCCAAGATTCAGCAGTCAAAACAAAATGAATAGACAAAAGACACCAACTGGTAGACAATCTAAAAAGAACTTCAAACTTTTACACGAGATAAAAAAAAATCAAACAGGACAACAGGTTCATAAATTCATTAAAAAGGCAGAATTGTACACTGAGCTAATGAAAATTTGTGAGCAGTAAATCAGTCGCGCTATGGTCTGGTCTGGTCCTTTCCGAGTCATAGGACGACTCTTGGTGACCTGCCATGAAGGATAACGCCTTGATTATCATCTTCATGGAGGTTTTCTTGGCAGGGATAGTGCAGTAGTTTGCCGTTGTCTTCTGCATGATGCGAACCTACGGGCAATTTAGAACAGCCAAGTATCCTACCGTGCATGTTTTTGGATCGTGGAAGGAAACCGAAGTACCCGGAGGAAACCCAAGTGCGCACGGGGAGAACATGCAAACTCCACACAGAAACCCCCAGGCCATGAATCGAACACAGGCCTTCTTGCTGTGAGGCGGACGTGCTAACCACTACGCCACCGTGATGCCTTAGTCGAGCTATAAATAAATACAAATATAATGTAGAGCTGAAGTGGTGGCCTGGGGGTAAAGTGCTGGATCCACAGGTTGGGGGTTCAAGCACCACTCTCCATGGGTTGTCACTGCCCCCCACCCCCCACATGGACCAAGGGGCAGTAGTGGTCTAGTGGATAGGGCGCTGGATCGCTGATCCTAAGGTTGGGGGTTCGAGTCCCTACAGGGTTGTCACTGTTCCCCCAGTGCAGCTTAACTGGGTTATCAAAGGCGGGCCATGTCTCTCATTGTCTATGGTGAGAGGTAAATCATGTAAAAGAACCATTGCTGACTTTCATAAAGAGTAGCTGCAAAGCTGTCAGCGTGTTTCCACCCTGTGATGGCCTGGCGTTTTGTCCAGGGTGTACTCTGCCCTCACCCAGAGTCGGCTGGGATGGGCACCAGCCTCCCCGCAACCATAATTAGGATTAAGCGGTTAGAGAAAATGAACCGAAAGGAACAGATACTGTGTTTGATTCATAATTTGAACAGAGATCAAATATGAAGTGCAGTCTTTAAAAAAATGATGAAAGCAAAAGGTTTTAATATTTATTCCGTTACAAGAGCAATCGTATATAATGCATATAACAAAGATCAATAATGTTGGTGCATGAATCTTTTAAATCATTTGCTAAATTCACCTTTGGTGACCTCAAGTTCAGGGTTGGGCTTTTAAAGTAAAGTACTAATTTAATGTCCTTTGGGGATGGGGGGGCAGGGGGCGGGGCACGATGACAGCACTGTTTTACACTCATCTTTAGATCAAGATACAGATTATAGATGGAGTCATTATATTATACAGTAAACCCTAATAAACAGTGAGTAAATGAGGATGTAATGAGGATCAGCTAAAAGTTCTTGAAGCAGTTTAATATTCTGCTGGTGATATTGTGAGGATGAGGTCAAAAGGATTTTCGTGGACTGATGAGCTGTAGTACCTCGTGCATGGCAACAATTGATTTAATGAAGCAGTAATGCAAGTTCTCACTTGGTTAGAGTAACTCAGTTTATTCATTCAATCATTCATTTCCTGAACCCCTTAATTCTATTAGCGTTGCAGGAAGGCTGATGCCTATCTTAGCTGGATGAGGGTAGACTACACCCTGGACAGCTCACCAGGCCTTCGCAGGGAAGAAACACCCTGACGGCTATGCAGCCTACTCGACAAAAATCAGCAATTATTCTTTTAGATGCCTCTCACTCTCACCACAGACAGTGAGAGACATGGCCGGCCTTTGATAACCCAGTTAGTTGCAAGGATCAGTAAGTCAACAACCTACCACTGGGAGACCACTGCCTGTCTGCTTAGATCATTTCTAGAGCAAATCCATTATTTATTGCACTCAACAATAAAGTAGTTTCTGTTAGGAAAGGTTTCATGCATCGATACTGTCAATGACCTATTCAGCTTCCTTTATTTTCGTTGTTTCACTTTCCGTACAATGTTTTTGTTAAAAGCAGAAAAACTTCATGTCAAATGTGTTTAATTTTTTTTGCCAAGGAATTCGTGGCACAGTACCCTCGAATCATCATTGTTCTACAAAATACAGGGATCCATCGCTACTTCGCGATTCAATTCATGCGGCTTCAGTGCATTGCGTTTTTTTTTTTTTTTTTTTTTAATATTCATTCAATTAAAAAATAGGGAAATTAAGGAAGAATAGGGGAAATTTTTAAGGAAAATGCGGCAAAACAAGTACAATTATGCAAAAAAAAAAAAAAAAAAAACCCCAAACAAATAAAAACAAAAAACCCCAAAACTCCCCATCAAAACTACTTACATTTTGTGTATTGAGTGTGTGTACATAAAAATGTATGTGTATGTGTTTATATTTTATTTACATGTTATGCATTATTTTTGAATGTTTAATTGTTATTGTAAGCATTTATAGCATTGAATATGTATTTATTGATATTATATACACATGTACAGTCATACCTCACATTACGAAATTAATCCGTTCCAGAAGTGGTTTCGTAACCTGATTTTTTTCGTAAGTTGAGCAGCATTTTACATGTAAGGCCTGATTCGTTCTAAGGCCCCCAAGACTACCCCTAAACCATTTAAACATTATAAAAGTATACTTTTTAAGGCCTCCTTCTGCTTCAATATCGTACCAGTGGTAGACGGGTTTGTCCATATTCCGCATCTCAATATAACCGCATGCCACGAGCCTGCTTCTTTTTTCACTCGTACCGGGAATCACTGTCACCGGGAATCACACGTGTGTGCGTGCGTGTGTGTGTTTGTGTGTGCGCGTGCGCGCATGTTGACCATGTCTTCTTAACAAAGTTATAATCTTACAAATGTTTATGCAAGGTTAAAAGCCTGAGCCAAAAATTAAAGTTGCACTGAGCACACTCGAAAAACTAACGAAACAACAGTAACTCTGTCCTTTACACGTGTTAGAACTCCGTGACGAACAATGGGTCAAAGGCACACAAAAGAATCATGGGTATTATGGAGATGCAGCTCCCTCCTAGCCAATGGGAGGGAGCTGTATCTCCGTTACGAACAATGGGTAGAAGGCACACGAAAAGCATTATGGGTATTATGGAAATACAGCTCCTTCCTAGCCAATGGGAGGCCAGCAGGGTGGGGTGTTGGGAGATAGCCAGTGGGAGAGCAACTCGCACATTATTTGAATTTTTCAGATGGCACGTTTTGTAACGTGAATTGTTTTCGTATCCAGAGACAGAAATTTTAGGTAAATGCATTTGGTAACTTGGGTCTTTCGTAAGGTGAGGTACCACTCTACATGCATGTATACGTCAGTCCGGGTGGTTGATCCTACTTCGTGGAATTCAACCGTCGCGGGGGTATCTCGGCCCTAATTATCCGCGAAAGTGAGGGATCCCTGTCTTGTAATTTCACTAAACTTGTTAGCTGCAGCAGACCGAGAATTTTTCCTTCGCTGTTCTAAAATTATTTGTTCTTTCTTTGATGAATTTGGCTTCCTATAGATCTCACATTCTTGTTTAAAGGTGCAGTCATTAATTCTGCAGATTGAAAATATGAGTTTAATCGTCAAACAAATAGACACTTCTGTTGAGTGTTGTTTCAGAAGCTCCACCCCACAAATGGATGTGCATTGCCAAGGCAACAGTACTTACAACCTCCAGCAAGTCAACATGATGGTTGTTAATTGGCTGGAGTAGTGTTGTGTGGCTTGTACCAAGCTAATATGTTTGTTTCTCCTCTACAAATCCGAGGTTATATATGAACATTGGATTTTTATTTATTTTTTCAGAACGGTGTACCATGATGAGCTATTTGCTAAACTTGACAAAAAAGTACATTAGAATAGACTAGACAACTGAACCTTTAACTTGCTTCTTGGTTCTTGACTACACCTGCACCTACTATATGTGTTATGAGACGTTGTTTTATGAATCATGGTTATTTCATATTTGATCAATTTTTGGGTTGTTTAGCATAATACTCAGTGCTCAGAGTGCATTATGGTGCTCTATAGGTCTTTCTGGTGAAAATCCAAACAAGGAGAACACTGTTGTATTTCATTTATTTTTTCAAATTAATCATGCTGTCATCGCTTGAATACATACTTGTCCTGGCTGGCACATATGGAGTTTTATTTGGAAACATACACCAAGTTTTAAGGATGGAGATTTCAGTGGCTTTCACTCAGAAAACAGCTCTCTATAATGGACTGCATTATACGCACCCCAAGCTAGATCTCCTCTGAAAGTTTTAGAACACCAATGCTTCAAATTCTTTTGATTTGTCAATACATTGCTGACATTTGTTTCATTAATTCCTTTGTTTTCTAAACTGCTTCATTCTAATTAGTGGGGCGGTGGCGTAGTGGTTAGGGTGCTGCGCTCATGATCGGGAGGTTGTGAGTTCAAATCCCACTGAGACCCTCACTGTGCTAAGACCCCTGGGCAAGGTCTCAACCACAAGTGTGCCTCTGTTCACCCAGCAGTATAAATGGGTACCAGTAAAAATATACTGGGAAGGTAAACCTGTGATGGACTAGAGTTGAACTCCTGGTTGCTTCACGCTACGGAAACCGGGGATAAACACCGGCCTGATGAGCCACTAGGCTCGGGTGTAAAAACCCAACAGACTTACCTTATCTCCTCATTCTAATTAGGTTCATGGGAAGGTTTCTGCCCATTAAAGCATCCATCTTTTTTTTTTTTTTTTTGCTGTGAGGTGGACATGCCAATCAAAACACCACTGTACCTCCTTGACATTTGGTTTTGAGATAAAAAGATGAATATGAGATGACAGATCCAACTTTCAGTTTTCATTTTCTTATATTTAAGTGTCATGGTGGTGTAGTGGTTGACACATCCGCCTTACAACAAGACTTGGGTTTGAGTGGGAATGGCAGGAATGTTTCAATGTAGCGTTTGCATGTTCTCCCCATGCTTGTGTTGGTTTTCATCAGGTTCTCCAGGCTTCTTCCCATAGTTTAATTAGGCTGCTCGAAATTGTCCCTGGGTGTGAATCTGAATGGTTGGGTGTGTTGGCGCTGTGATGGACTGACAAGCTGTACGGAACAAAATTTGAAACAAATCCATTCCTTTTCAGAAGCTTTTAATCCTTGAAATAAATGAATTTTGTTGTGAGGTGACATGGTATGTCAGTGGTTAGCACCATTGCATCACTGTGGGAGGTTTTAGTGTTTGAATATTTGCCAAGAGTGGAATTTCGTCACATATGCATGCCTGGGTTTCCTCTGGATAATACAGTTTTCTCCAACAGCCCAAAATCGTGCACTTTGGTTAATTGGCTGTTCCAAATTTCCCCTAACTGTGAGTGTGAGTATGAAATGTTGTGTGAGTATTGGTCTGGCAATGGCCTGGTGAGCTGTCCAAGGAGATGGATGCCAGCCCTCCTGTGACCCTAATTAGGATTAAGCGGTTCGTAGCATGAATGAATGAATGAATGAATGAATGACTCCAAAGACATTCCCAACAGACTCCCATGGGCCATAGATTTGAATGTAAGTGTGTATGGTTGTTTGTCTGTTATAGTGCTGCAGTAGATTGGCAACCTGTTCAGGCAGGGTGTACCTCGTCTCTCAACCAGCGTCAGCTGGGATTGACTGTGGCTTTCCTTGTGATCCTAATGGATAATCTGTATAGATAATGGATGCTAAGATGAATCTCTAATCTAAGTGTTGTCATTCTTTCATTATCGATGCCAGGCTCGCCTTGCAAGTGCCATCGGTGTATAGCAAAATCAGAAGAATTAGCTTTGCCTTCCTTGAACTTTTGGAGGAGATATTTAATATACTGTAGTTTTGTAAGAGCAGCATGTGTTCTTTGTTTATTGCACTGCACTTATTGTTTCTACTATGCAAATATGTACAATGGTGTTTTTTTTTTTTTTTTTTTTTTTGGAAAGCCAGAATTTTCTCAGCGACAGGTTCTTGAGTTGATTTAATTCAGTTCAACTTTATTTGACACCAAAAAAAGCTTTACAGAAAGAAATTGATGAATTCTGGATTTTAAAAAATTTGATATTTTTATTCCTAATGAGCAAGCCAGAGGTGACTTTCATTCATTCGTTCATTCATTATCTATACTGCTTTATCCTGCTTAGAGTGGGGCTGGTGGCGTAGTGGTTGGGGTGTTGTGCTCATGATCGGGAGGTTGTGTGTTCAAATCCCAGTGAGACCCGCACTGTGCTCAGACCCCCTGGGCAAGGTCTCAACCTCAAGTGTGCCTCTGTTCACCCAGCAGTATAAATGGGTAGCAGTAAAAATATACCGGGAAGGCAACCTGTGATGGACTAGCGTCCCATCCAGGAGGAGTTGTACTCCTAGTCGCTTCATGCTATGGAAACCGGGGAGAAGCACCGCCCTGATGAGCCACTATGGCTTGGGTGTAAAAAGCCCAACGGACTTTACCTTACCTTTACCTTATCCTGCTTAGGGCTAAAGGCCCTTCCTTGAATCGCCACCTTATCATGGTGGAGGGGTTTGTGTGTCAATGATCCTGATAGCTACGTGGTCAGGGGCATTATACCCCCTCCAAGGGTATTATTCACCTTGAGTGACCAGGTCCGAGGTGGAGGTCCAGACTAAGTTTGGATCAGAAGACCGCTGGAAGTGAATTGAGTGCAAAGACTCAGTTTCCCGTGCCCGGACAAGAGAGAGGGCAAATCCGAACTGACTCTGGGCTAAAGTCAGATATTGATCTGGGCTAATCTAATCCCACCTCTGTCAGAGGCGACAGTGGTGAAGAAAGCTTTGGCTGTAGATTTAGCTGAAACATTTGAAAGAATCTATGACTGGGCAGTGGTGGTCTGGTGGTAAATGGTGCTGGATTGCTGATCCTAAGGTTGGAGGTTTGAGGCCCACTCTCTACAGGATTGTCACTGTTTCCCTAGTGCAGCTTAACTGGGTTATCAAAGGCGGGCCATGTCTCTCATTGTCTATGGTGAGAGGTTCATGTAAAAGAACCATTGCCGACTTTCATAAAGAGTAGCTGCAAAGCCGTCAGCGTGTTTCTGTCCCTTGCTAAAGGGTTGTGTCGGGAAGGGCATCCGACGTAAAAATCTACGCCAAATCAAATGTGTGAATCATTCGCTGTGGCGACCCCTGAGAAATGGGAAAAAAAACGAAAGGAAATCTCACATTTGAAAGAATCTATCATTCTTGTTGTGACTTACAAGTATTATCACTGTGAAATCTTGTGTCCAATTTCCTATATGCATATAAAATGTTAACATAAATTCATTGTGTGTGTGTGTGTGTGTGTACGTGGGAGGCCTGTAGCCTAGAAATTACAAGTTGTTCTTTCTCAAATGTTATTTTGCATTATAAGGTGCAATAACCATTATGTAGCCAGTGTCCACTGCAGGCACAGATTAAGCCCTTGAGTTCCATTGTAGACTTTATTTCCAATTTTAAGTCTTGTTAAAAGTGGGTGTTTTTTTTTTTTTTTTTTTTTTTTTTTGTAAAGGGATTGTTGGAGCCGGCCAGTGAGGGAGGCCAATGACATTGTGCTGTTCCTCTGTGGCCACATTCCAGTGTTCTGACACAGAGAGCGGTGAGCAGGCCGGCGTGGGGGGTGTGGGTGTGGGTGGGGGTCGGGGTGGGCGCGGGCAGCAGGCGGGTTTTGGCTGGCTTGCTCTCTTCTCCTCTCTACGGGATAAAGGGGAATGTGTCTGGGACTACTTTTGTGTGTGTCTTTCAGCCTGGCCTCTGGAGAAAGTCTTGCCAAAACGGCTGTAAATGGGAGAATGAGATGGAGGGTGGAAAGGGAGCTTGTGAGACATACTGTATATTGTTTGTATGACATTGAGTGACAAGAAAAAAAAGGAGCAGTGGAAGGGAACGGTGAACGAATAATAAATGGGTTTGTCTGGGGTTTGAAAATCATTGGCATACATTGGTAGTGATTGGTAGCGGACTGGTTGTGTGTAATGTGTTCTGTTTGTGAAGTCGGTGTATAATTGGTAGACTCGTACATCACTTTTTCATGCAAGGGCATGTTAGTTTGGGGTACAAATTAGAAAAAGGTATTATTAGGAAAATGTTGTTTAATTAAAGTTTGTTTCATGCCAATGCATGTTTACAGTACCATCATACACTATTAATTGCGCTTGCATCATTAATTTAATCTTTTTTGGATTATTCAACAACCAAGGTCTTACAGAAAGGCCGTGCTCTGGTTTGTAGCGGCCTGTTTTGTCTCCACAGAGATTAAGCAGTTAAGTGAAAATGAACTTCAGTTCCTCTCTTGGTATGTGTTCTAGCTGTGGTGAAGGGCGTGTATGCCATGATGCCCGGACAGATCCCTGACCCTTCAATGACGGCAGGCTCCTTACCTAGCCTGGGCCCACTGGCTGGAATATCTGCGACAACGCTCACAGACCAGCTGAAATATGCCGATCTGTGCAGTCTAGGAGCCATGCTGTCTCCGCTGCACCTCTTGGGCAAGCTGAGCAAGCACCATCTTCCTATTAAAGCCGAGGTGAGCCATTATGTTAGTTTGTTTACCAATTGGACTTAGTGCTAACACAGCAAATTTGGCTTCAAACTACTCAACACTCTTGATCATTGGAACCCATTTGCTTCTTAATTGGATGAAATTATTTCAAGTATACTAGAGCCATTTTATTGGCAAGTCTTACTATAAGTCTTAAGTTACTTGTTGGTTTTCTTAATAATACAGTGGTACCTCATCTTACGAAATTAAGCCGTTCCAACGCCTTTTTCTTAACCTGGATTTTTCGTAAATTGAACCGCATTTTACATGTAAAACGTGTGATTCGTTCCAAGGCCCCCAATACTACCCCCTAAACCCTTTAAAATTAGAACAGCATACCTTTTAAGACCTTCTTCTGCTTCAATATCATACCGATGGTAGATGGGTTTGGCCATATTCCTTTGCGATATCACTCGAGCCCGTTTCTTCTTCTCACTCGCACCAGAAATCACAAGTGTGTGTGTGTGTGTGTGTGTGTGTGTGCGTGCGTGTGTTGACCATGTCTTCTTAGCAAAGTTATAATCTTACAAATGTTTATGGAAGGTTAAAAGCCTGAGTCAAGAAATGAAGCATGAAACAACAGTAACTCTGTCCTTTACACGAAAAGCGTTATGGGAGATGAAGCTCCATAATAGGCAATGGGAGGGAGCTGCGTCATCCCTCCTATCCAATGGGAGGCCAGCAGGGCGGGATGTTGGGAGATAGCCAATAAGAGGGAGCTGCGTTATCCCTCCTAGCCAATGGGAGGCCAGCAGGGCGGTATGTTGGGAGATGGGCAATGGGAGGTAGCTGCGTCATCTCTCGTAGCCAATGGGAGGTTAGCGGAGTGGGATGTTTGAACGTCATTGATGGGAGAGTAGCTCATGCATTGTTTGAATGGCGAGTTTTAATGTTTGAATGCCGCGTTTGAATTTTTAAGATGGCGCTTTTGTAACGTGAACTTGTTTCGTATCCAGAGACAAAAATTTTAGGAAAATACGTTTCGTAACCTGAATTTTTTGTTTGTTGAGACTTTTGTAAAGTGAGGTACTATTGTATTTAAATGTGGAGTATCAGTTTGAGGGAATGAAGAATATTTTGGTTATTGTTACTATTCTGAATTTGAGTACTGTACTGCACAGGCAACATTTAGATCTATAAACACTAAAGTCTATGAATTTTTGCATCTTCAAAGTGCACTGAGTCCATCTAGTGGGCGGCCTGTACTTAGGGAGCCCACGGAGCTGCGCTTTGGCATCTGAATGAAGGTCAAGAGCAGTGGGTCCCAACCTTTTTTTTTTTTTTTTTTTTTTAACTCCTGCACCCCTAAAAAGATTTTGCTCTGACCTCACACCCCCTACATTTTATACTTTGTTCAAGGATAAAGCATGTGGAATCGTATTAAATTTTATCAAAAGACGATACCGTATTTATTTCAAAAGTTACAGCCCTGCTTCTCGCACCGCCTGGAATGATGTCACACACCCCCGGGGGATGCGAGCACCCCTGGTTGGGAACCCCTGGTTTAGAGTATAAGACACAAAAAAAAAAAAAAGATCTGCTGAGAAATCTTTAATTTCATCTTTGCATCAATGGAGGTGGTTGTTTGTAGGAAATACCTGACTGCATTTAACCAGAAATACAAATTTGAGAGCATTCTCTTGATCTTGAACTAATATAGACCTTGGTACCCCATTTAGAAAGATGAGGAGGAAGAGAGGAGGAAGAGGAGGCGAGAAAAAAACAAGGTGGCAGCAGCACGGTGTCGAAACAAAAAGAAAGAGCGAACAGAGTATCTACAAAGGGTGGGTTTCTCTACCAGCCTAAATTATTACAATACAGCACCCTGCATGTCAACAACTAGATATAAAGTATTGCATGTAACACCAGCACTACAAAACCAGTAATCATCCTGAAACTGTGGCCTCAGGAATCCGAGAGGCTGGAGATGATGAACTCTGAGCTCAAAGCGCAAATCGAGGAGCTAAAACACGAGCGCCAGCAGCTTATCCTCATGCTCAACCGTCACCGGCCGACGTGCATCGTGAGGACAGACAGTGTGAAAACCCCTGAGAGCGAGGTGAACCCCCTCTTGGAGCAGCTGCAGGCCAAATGAGGAAAAGTACAGAGACTCAAAGTGGTGCTTTTCCACACTTACTGTTTACAGGTTAGCTTTCATACAGCTAGCAGCACTTAGCGCAAAACTCTTGGACATTTAAGGTTGAACGAGTGAAACACTCCAACCCGTAAGCTTCGAGGTTTTGGGCCCTTGTGGAATCCCCGTCTTACCCGCGCACACATGTCCCAATCAGATTGGGTGATGTGCTGACACAAGTTTGTAGTACTTCTTTTTTTTTTTTTTTTTTTTTCCTGTTTGTGGTCATTCTGTGCCTAATGGTTTTATCTTAATCCAACCACGCTAACAAGACAGTTTGTTAGATAGCGAAAACCAAACAAAAAACAAACAGAACGCACTTCTTGAAGGTATCATGTAAGATGTGTTTTGGCAATGCAACTGGATGATTTGTTCTGTGTGAGATACCAAGTCATGATCTGCCCTCATGAAATTGCTTTTCTTGTTTTCTTTCTTTCTTTTTTCTTTCTTTTTTCTTTCTTTCTTTTTTTCTTTGTTTTTTCTTTCTTTCTAAGACGCAGGCGTCATGTATGCACATATACAGTATATGGAGTGTTTACATCTTGTTCTTATAGTTACCTACAATTTATGATTTATATATATATATATATATATATATATATATATATATATATATATATATATATATATAAATGTATATATATGTTTTGTTTTTCTGATTTTTATACTTCATGTACATTACATTATATGGACTGTTATCACTAGATGTGATACATTTTATATTACTGCTATATAACAGATAGTTATATAACCCCTTATTCTGTGATTTATTCATTATGTTTATTGGCTGTGAAGAAATTCAAACAATATACACAATGTATTTGGGAAGTATATTCTGCAGTCTGTGATTATTAAATCAATTCCTGTTTAATTGTTATACTGTGCAGTTTAAATTGATTAACCATGTTTTTTTGTAATAAAGAGAAGATTATATTTTGAAATTATTATGAATGAAACAAAAAGTTATACCAAGTGATGGCTATTTGTACTCTTAACAAGAAACAATAAGTAGCTATGGGAAGTTCAGATCTGTTCTGAATACATCAGCTGAATAATGATGCTGACTGTACTGCACTGTATCTGTATCTGTACTGATGGGGACACTCTTGGCTGTAGACGTTACTGAAGCCTTTGTTTGGCATGACAAATTTCCTCAGCTTTCTTAAGAATAGTTTTGTTTTGTTGTTTTTTTTTTTTAGAAGCAGTTGCTGAAAGTCCAGGTGAGATCCTCACTGATTTGGATTTTGAGGAATTTAAAGCCTCCATCTTGTTTTGGGCAATAATGCCCGATAATGGACACGATTCAATCAATTTTTAGGCCAGAAGCAAGCATGGGGCTCTATGACCAATATCATTGACCATATCGCTGACTCGTGGGGCCAGTGGTGTAGTGGTTAGGGTGCTGCGCTCATGATCGGGAGGTTGTGAGTTCGAATCCCACTGAGACCCTCACTGTGCTAAGACCCCTGGGCAAGGTCCCAACCACAAGTGTGCCTCTGTTCACCCAGCAGTATAAATGGGTACCAGTCAAAATATATTGGGAAGGTAACCTGCGATGGACTAGCGTCCCATCCAGGGGAAGTTGAACTCCTGGTCGCTTCACGCTACGGAAACCGGCCTGATGAGCCACTATGGCTCAGGTGTAAAAAACCCAACAGACTTTACCTATATCGCTGACTCAGTGAGGAATCCACCTGTTGCGGCCAATTGTCACATATTTTGAAACTTCTTTCCAAATGTTCAACAATTACACATGATAATGTACTAATCTGAGACTGTCGCGAACTATCTGTGATTGTATTGCTGACACTCTGAGACCATTGTGGTCGATTACAGATAGTCACAGATAGCTGGGAACCTAGTTGTCGATCATCTGAGCATTGTTTTTATTTGAGCCATTCAGGATATCACCTATACAGAAGTGGTTGGTTTGGGACAGTTGACAACTCAATAAACCCCAAAAACAAATCATGGGCAGTCGCCAAAGAATTGCCCAAATTAGATTGGGCCTTCAAGGTGTCCACTTCTACCATTCTGATGTATACTGGTGTATGACGTGCTCAATCTTTCTCCTCCTAAGATCAACAATCATCGCATTGGTCCTACCTGTCACCAAGCCACCAATCCTGCCACCTCTCTTTGGTATCTATTCTTTTCCCCTTCAGTAATCATCTCAGTGACTATAGTGTCAACCACAAACTTTGATACTGGCGTTGCTCTGGAATGTGGGAGATGCAAGAATCCAGCTGCAAGGAATTGTTTAATAAACATCTGTAACATCTTTGTACTAAACTGCTGTGTACGTAACTTGAGATATTATCTATCTTGGTACCACAGTGGACCTGATTTGAAAAATATCATCAACCTGCATTACTGCGACAACAGCACAAGCTTTGGATGTGTTCCAGAGCATACTGAAGAAAGTCAGCATGGTCAACGAACAACGAACACTAAAGTTATGGAATAATATCATCTCCTCTGTACATGTAGAGCAACAAATTCCTCAAGGTTTTTTTTTTTCATGCAAACTTCTCATACAATTGAAATTTATTGTCAACGTTTGCTGATACTGTATCTAGTTAATGGATTGTCCGTTGGTGACCTCTAGTGGTTCACATATGAATTATTCCTGCTCTGACCGAGAAAAGAAGCTACTACAGTACTAACCATAGCTTTTATCACATGACTTTGTTCAATTAGAATGATTGACTGATGCTGATCAATTTACCTGTGATGGTCTGGTGAGCTGTCCAGGATGTACCCCGCTCTCGTCCAAGAGTCAGCTGAGATGGATGACATTTTGTCTAATACATCCCACTCTTTTATAGGTAACACTGCTACAGTTAACAATCATTCACTCAAGGTGAAGTTCTCCATCAAGGACACTATTCAGTTCAACAACCAATCCACTGAGCCTGAGGAGAATCATTGTCTTTATATACTACACAGGAACATAAAAAGCAAAGTATAACAAAAATATTTTATAGTTGACTTTTAAATATGCTGCCCAGATGTTTAAAAAAAAAAAAAAAAAAAAAAAAAAAAGGTTATACACTCTAATACAGTATTTTGTTGGAGTGCCATCAGCATTGATTACAGAATGTGAACACCACAGCATTGTCTCGACAAACTTAAGCAACATTACAAAATTTGTGTAAATCATCTTGACTTGTTCCTTTAGGTTTTCTCCAGCACATCCCAACGAATTTCAATAAAGTTAAGGTCAGGACTGTGTGGTGCCAAGTACATGTGTAAAAATGTTTCCTCATGCTCCCTGAACCACTCTTTCACTATCTGAGCCCCGATTTTTATATCCGTGCCATAAGGAAAGAAAAATAAATCGATTAATGTGATACCATGGTCATTCACAGTATCTACACAGTATCTACAGGCTGACTTCATTTTATTGCCACATAATGTTGCTGAGCCTCAACCCGACCAACTAAAGCAATAACGCTATGGAAATTATGTGCAGTAATCAGTGACAAAGGCACTTGACCAAAATATTAGAGTGATGGACATTTTTTTTTTTGCTAGCAGGGTATGTTCAATATCACAGAGGCAGGTCGGGTGAGCTCCAAAAAATAAGTGCTGTGCACCTAAGGCAGTGCTTCTCAAATAGTGGGGCGCCCCCTCTTGGGTAGTATGATGCGGGGGTGCGGAGGGGTGACCTTGTGGATGAAAAGGCCTTTTCCTTGGTGGTGTTCAGTACCGAGTATCTTTTGTTTGTATGCAATCCTTCAGTGGGTAAAAAATAGAGAAACATTGCTTACATTCTATTACTAGACCCATCCATCAACTGTCTATACAACGTTTCTGTCGGGTTCATACTGGGAGATGGAAAAAAAATCTCACAAGTCTACAGTGCTAACACGGAGACAAACAACCACTGACTCTTACATTTAAACCTATCAGTAATATATAGAACAGTTCATTTTCTGTAACCACTTAATCCTAACTAGGGTCGCGGGGAGGCTGGGGCCCATCCCAGCCGACTCCAGGCGAGGGTAGAGTAGACCCTGGAGAGCTCGCCAGGCCATTGCAAGACGGAAACACGCAGGCGGCTTTGCAGCAACTCTTGTCGTTCTTTTATATGAACCTCACACCATAGACAGTAAGAGACATGGCCAGCCTTTGACACCCCAGTTAGCTGCACCGGGAAGGGGCAGTGACAGCCAGTGGTGAGTGGGGCTTGAACCACCAACCTTAGGACCAGTGATCCAGCACCTATACCACTTGACCACTACGGCCATATATTGAACAGGTAATTTAGAAAAGCCAGTTGGCACAAGGTGCACATTCCAGAGCTGTGGGAAGAAACTGGAGTATTTGGAGGAGAGTCATGCAACTACATGGAGAACATGCAAAGTTTATACAGAAGGGTCTTTAATCAGACATGACATTCACAGATGAAATATTCTGGCTGTGAGTTAACAATGTTAATTGTGCCATCCTAATGAATAGATGAAGTTGTTTTGAGCAGGATGGCACCATGGAGTCTTGGTCTGTCTGTCATGGTCATGGTCATGATCACCCTCACAAGTCTGTGATGCTGCCACCCAGCCACCCAGGTACATCTCATCCACAGATGTTCTTGCTATGTGTAAACTTTGTTGTTTTAAAAATGGGATCCAAATTGCTGTAGGGAAAAAAAAAAAAAAAAAAAAAAAGGTCTGTTGAAGTGTTGCTGACAGGTCAGTGAAGGAATGTACCACGTGCTGTGCTTTAAAGTCTGGGGAGGTGGCAGCAGAATATAAATCTCCAGGGATTAAGCCACTGATACGTCAGAGTTCTGTGCACACTTTGCTCCCAGATGCATGCATGGACACTCAGGCAGAACTCGGACTCGAAAACAAGCGCACAATGGACTCAGAGCTGAAGATGTCACCACAAGAAACTATTGTCTCCAAAATCGAGCGCGCAGGAGCGCACACCGGACGCACGGGCGCGTGTGGTGAGAGCGACCAGGAGTGTGTGACCCGCCTGTACAGGAGAAGGTGGCTGATCGTTCTGGTTTTCAGCTCGTATTCTCTGTGCAATGCATATCAGTGGATCCAGTACGGGATCATCTGCAACATCTTCATGCGGTTTTACAGCGTGAGCGCCTTCGCTATAGACTGCATGTCCATGGTCTTCATGCTGACTTACATCCCACTTATTTTCCCAGTGACGTGGCTTTTGGACAGGAAAGGGTTGCGAGTCGTCGCGCTCTTGGCCGCCGGGGTGAACTGCACGGGCGCGTGGATTAAAGTCGCGAGCGCCAAGCCGCACCTGTTCTGGGTCAGCGCGCTCGGACAGTTCGCGTGCGCCATCGCGCAGGTGTTCATCCTTGGTATGCCGTCCCGCATCGCCGCCGTGTGGTTCGGCCCGGAGGAAGTGTCTACCGCCTGCTCCATCGGCGTCTTCGGTAACCAGGTGAGGCTCCTGCAGGTGTGTAGACTTAGAATTAGCCTGGTGTTAGGAAGGTGCGCTGCGTAAACAGGATTCTCCAACCAGGGGACTCCAAAAGGTGTCGGTACATGGGGGTGGAAAATCATGGGAATCTTTTGGGATGCCCTTGTTGGCTAACTTTGCCATTTGGGTATTTATGGCAAAAAACGTGAGTTGAATGGGCAAAGCAGGGCACAAATATACAAATCCATATTTTGGAGATGTTTTGGAGATGTTTTGGAGACAAAGTCAGAGAGGCCAGATGTAGATGGTTTGGACATGTACAGAGGAGGGATAGTGAGTATATTGGTGGTAGGATGCCAAAGATGGAACTACCAGGCGGAAGGCCTAGAGGAAGACCAAAGAGGCGATTTATGGATGTGGTGAAGGAAGACATAAAGGTAGTTGGGGTAAGAGAAGAAGATGCAGAGGACAGGGTGAGATGGAGGCAGATGATTCGCTGTGGCGACCCCTGAAGGGAACAGTCGAATGGAAGATATAAGAAAAACTATCCGAAGACGGGATATACCTGTAGAGTACCGGTTAAAAAGTTTGGACACAATTGCTCATGTTTATTAGAACAGGGGTCATCATTATACCCGAACTTGTTCATTGTTCATTTTCTTCTCCTTTTACTTTCGGCTGCTCCCTTCAGGGGTCGCCACAGCAAATCATCCGCCTCCATCTCACCCTGTCCTCAGCATCTTCTTTTCTGACTCCAACGACCTTCATGTCTTCCTCCACCACATCCATAAATCTCTTCTTTGGTTCATTGTTCAGTTTCTGTAACCGCTTAATCCTAATTAGGGTCGCGGGGAGGCTGGCGCCCATCCCAGGTGACTCCGGGCGAGGACAGAGTACACCCTGGACAGCTCGCCAGGCCATCGCAGGGCGGAAACACGCTGACGGCTTTGCAGCTACTCTTGTCGAAAGTCAGCAATGGTTCTTTTACACCTCACACCATAGAGGGTGACAGACATGGTCGGCCTTTGATAACCCAGTTAGCTGCACTGGGGTGGGGGGGGGTGGGGGGTGGGGGGGGGCAGTGACAACCCGTTGAGAGTGGGGCTTGAACCCCCAACCTTAGGATCAGTGATCCAGCACCTTTAACCCCAGGCCACTACTACACTACTACCTATACCTGAATTCACACACTGAAATTACCGAACATCTAAATAAACAAGTTGGATGTTACCAAAGTTCCGACATCCAGAATTATGAGCTGAATGAGTGTCTCGCTGCCCTTTTATCGTGAATTTTGACTACAGGGTGTTTTACAGAGTTATGGGTGCAGTGGATTCCAGCATATCTTGTTAAGAAAACAAAAATAAGCCTGGTAAAGAAACAATTGTTTATAAAAGCTGCTGTAACACAGTACCAGTGAACAATCTGGACACACCGAGTCATTCTGAGTCTCAAATGATTTACAATGAACGTCCACACTTTTGACTGGATTCTGTTGGACTTTCTGTTGGAATCTGTCTCCCATTGTGTTCCTGGTGTCCATGTTTCACACGCAGAAGTCCCAGGATAGCTGTTACTAAAGATGAATGCAAATTGTGTATTACTGGCTGCAGGGTTCAAATTTGCCTGCCTGGTTGGTAAATGCTCAAGTAATTTTTTTTATATATATAGAGGATTTTCTGAGTAGATCCTTCCATAGGAGAGTGCTCAATACTTTTTGGTAGAGCAAATAAACAAAAATAAAAGGACAGGACAAAGACTTTCTATTGAAACTCCATTTATCACTACAGATCTGTTTCGAGGGGTGGTGAAACCATCCTCTCTCTTCAGGTGATTATAGAAGAATGATTACAAAGTATATATATAATTAAAAAGGGGACGGGTCACAATTAAAATAAAAACAATTTTGCTTAAGGGTTGCATGGTGATGTAGTGTCTGCCTCACAGCAAGAACGTTCTGGTTTCAGTCTGGGTGTTTTTGTGTGAAGTTTGCATGTTCTGGTTGTGCTTGTGTGGGTTTTCGTTGGGTACAACATTTTTCCCACACATTACAAAGATAAGCACATTAGGCTAATTGGCTGTTCCAAATCACGCCTAGGTATGCGTGTGCGTTTACATGGTTGTGTGTGTGTGTGTTCTACAACAGACTTGAGAGCCATTCAGGATGTACTCCACCCTATTGCACACAGTTGCCTCAGCCAGGCTCTGTTGTCCCTGCGACCCCGATACAAAGACGCAGTTTAGAAAATGAATGAATTTGGATCTCCAATGCAAGCAAAGGTCACCAACTTATATTCAAATAGATCTGTTGATTATTTACACAATAACATGTTATCATGTGACATCATCAACACAATAACGCTCCTTTTTTGTTTGGAGGCCATATTTTATAATACCACAAATGTTACTGACCCGAAGTATTTTCCTCTTAATCATCACAATTATATGTTATTTTTCAGAACCCACTTTCGATTTTTTTTCCCCCTTCTATTATTATTTATCAACAAGCAAATTAATAATCAATAATCAATACTATTGTTAGGAGAAAATGACTGGAATATGGTTGGCATTCCTATTCATCCCGAAATGTGTTCGGTGGAGTTGGGTTCACGCACGCCTCCATTGACAGACATTCCCTCAGTAAAGGTAGGTAGGTTTTGGGTTTTTACACCCAAGCCATAGTGGCTCATCAGGCCGGTGCTTATCCCCGGTTTCCATAGCGTGAAGCAACCAGGAGTTCAACTCCTCCTGGGTGGAACGCTAGTCCATCGCAGGTTACCTTCCCAGTATATTTTACTGGTACCCATTTATACTGCTGGTTTAGACCTTGCCCAGGGGTCTTAACACAGTGAGGGTCTCAGTGGGATTTGAACTCACAACCTCCCGATCATGAATGCATCGCCCTAACCACTATGCCACCAGCCCCACTGCATTCCCTCAGTAGACCTTTAGTAATCGTTTTTGTGAGACAAGCGAAAACATAGCCGCAAGAATCACCAGTTATTAGAATAAAAAATGATGAAAAGATTGATGGTGCAGCGTCGGAAAAGATCCAAGTCCATAACGGAAACTGTCGATGGAAACATAATTAGAACTTCGAGACTGACTTGAAGGAAGATTCACGGTGTTGTAGTGGTTAGCACACCCGCGTCACTGCAAGAAGAGCCTGGGTTCGGGTCCTAGGCTGAGAGGTGTTTCTGTGTGGAATTTGCTTGAGCTTGCATAGGTTTCCTCTGTGTACTCTGGTTTCTTCCTACAAGCCAAAGACATGCACATTACGCTAATTGACTATTCCAAATTGCCTCTAGTTGTGGATGTGAGTGCATGTGTTGGTCCTAAGGTGGTATAGCAAGCAGATCTTGGAGTCCCCTCCTGTGCCCAGTGCTGGTTGAGATGGGCTTCAGCCTCCCTGCAAACCTAATAGGATTAAGCAGTTCGGCAAATGAGTGTGTCGACCTGATTGACTGACTGATTTACGGAAATACTTGGCGCTGGTACAGCAGGACATTCCTAGACACACTTTCCCCTCAGGATTTAGTACAGAACTTTCACTACCAGACTGTCCCTCATAGCAGGCATTTTAAGAACAACAGATTCTGAGTATCTATTCATTATCTGAACTGCTGAATCCTAATTAGGGTTGCAGGAAGGCTGGCGCCCATCTCAGCCGATTCTGGATGAGGGAAGAGCACACGCTGGACAGCTCGCCAGGCCATCGCAGATGTAGCCTTCTCTTGACGAAAGTCAGCAATGGTTCTTTTACATGGTTCACATCATAGACAGTGAGAGACATGGCCGACCTTTGATAACCCAGTTAGCTACACTGGGGGGGGGGGGGGACACAGCAGTGACAACCACTGACAGTGCGGCTTGAACCCCAACCTTGAAGGTAATCCAGCACCTCAACACCAGACCAATACTGCCCTGGAACATCATCTAGATGGCATTTATGTTGCAGTATACTGAGCCCATATTTGGACCAGTTTAGAGGTAGGCTATACCAATGCATTAAAAGAGACACAGCCAAACCTAAAGCCCGAAAGTCGACCGTAGGCCCTTTCTCTTTGAGCCCTGAAATGAAAAAGGGAATTAACAAAAATATGCTGAAAGTCTAATAAACAGTGCTAAATCTTACGCTACCAGCCAGCTAACACAAAGTGGGCCAACATTATTGTGACATCAAGCATAATACAGTAGTATAGTCTAGTATAGTACGGCAAGCATCAGTCTTATCCGATTATACTATTTGACGGTTAAACAACAGCAGGTCGGCATCCACGCCGTCTTTTCAACCTTTCAAGATTTGCATCCACATCAACTTGGATACCCTTCTTTAGACTAGTATGCCATCTGCCTCGATCGCTGCATAAAGCAGTCCAGGTAGCAGAATCAATCTTGAAGTCCTTCATATCTCTTTTTAACACATCTTTATACCTCAAGCGGGGTCGGCCAATTGGTCTCTTGCCATCTTTCAGGACACTGTGCAGAAGGCAACAACGAAGGCGACTTTTGGGCATCCTGTGGACATGACCCACCCATCTTACTCGAGTGAGTTTCAGCAGGGTTGACAAAGGTTTAGAGTCGGTAACATGGAAGCGTTCTTCATTGGTCATGTTGTCCTTCCAAGAAATCCCAAGTATGATCCTGAGTGATCTTGTATGAAAAGCACTGAGACGGTTTTCCTTTCCTGATAACGGTTAGTTGTCCAGCAAGAAGAGCCATACAAAAGAGTACTCAGAACACAAGCTTCATATTCTCACACTTTTGTTCAGTTCAGTTCATTTTCTGTCACCGCTTCATCCTAATTAGGGTCGCGGGGAGGCTGGTGCCCATCCCAGCCAACTCAGGGCGAGGGCAGCTCGCCAGGCCATCGCAGGGCGGAAACACGCTGACGGCTTTGCAGCCTCCTCTTGTCCAAAGTCAGCAATGGTTCTTTTACATGCCTCACACCATAGACAGTGAGAGACATGGCTGGCCTTTGATAACCCAGTTAGCTGCACTGGGGGGGGGGGGGGGGGGGCAGTGACAACCTTGTGGAGAGTGGGACTCGAACCCCCAACCTTTGGATCAGCGATCCGGCGCCTTATACCACTAGACCACCACTGCCCTCGCACTTTTGCCTTGATAGTAAGGTGTCTGTTCCTCCACACGCGAGTCTTTAGTTTCCCAAAGACGGTGGAGGCCTTGCCTAGTCTGATG
>CM045732.1:59510995-59673495 GCA_024760905.1 Plotosus lineatus
ACACATTTTACTATTTAAACTGGATTGTTCAAATAATCAAACCATTTGTTGGATAATGTCCCGAGGCAGTAAATTAATGCAGAAATCAAACATGTCGTTTAATCTTGAACATTTATTGCAGGATTAAATGTGGGGGGGTTTTATGCTGTTTCCACGCTGCTGAACCGGATGATCATTGACTGCTACCCTGTAAGTCCCAGTCACAAGTATCTTCTGTTACAGGTTTTCTTCTCTGGATGAGGCACATGAACTGTCAGATGTAGAAACATCACGTCATCCCTTTAGTAGTTCAAAGTCTCTGTGTAGATCCCCAGAAGTCCTCAAGAATTTATCACATTCTCATTACATTATTCCTATTTGCATTTTTTTATTATTACTTCATTATGAAATAATATTCAGTGATAATTTATATATAATTTATATGGTCTCGTACTTAGCACAAGCTGCTCCAAACCCTGCTAGATCTAAGAGTTCAAATAAACTTTCTGTTGTAGGATATGACTCAAGAAATACTGGCATACTGCTAAAAGAAACCCAAAGTTTTTTTTGATTTTGCTCCATTCATAGGGAGAAGAAGTGAATGCTGGACGAATTGGTCTGACTCTTGTCATTTCTGGAATTGTGGGCTCTCTTATATGTGGCATTTGGTTGGACAAAACGAAGATGTACAAGTAGGCATCATGTTACTATAACCTTGACTGCTGTACCGCTACAATATGCATACGTATACAAAAGTAGACAAACAAACCACACAATGATAATTAAATTTTTATATTTATTCATTCATTCATTCATTCATTCATTTTCAGAACTGCTTAATCCTCATTCAGGTTAGCCCATCTCAGCCGACTCCAGGTGAGGGCAGAGTACACCCTGGACAGCTTGCCAGGCCATCACAGCACAGAAACACTGACAGCTATAGTCCAAGCTACTCTTGACAAAAATCAGCAATGGCTCTTTCATATCCTTTCACCATAAACAGTGAGAGAGAATATGGCCGGCCTTTGGTAACCCAGTTAACTGCACTGGTAAACAGTTTGGTCCTCTCACACAGTTTTAAGTGATGAAAGGTAAGAGATAAATAAAAAAAATAGGAACATTTCTTAGCTAATGTTTTATTTTTTTATATTGATAAATTCCTTTAGTAACCGACCATTTTAAAAGGTTTTAGACTTTTAAAGATACATAGAGCCCTAAAATTCTAAAAAGGTATTTCGGTTTACGCATTAAAATCCACCTGGCTCACCTTTTCGAAACTGGTTTTTAAGTGCTAATTGCTACGTGCCAGCTCTCTGTGCATCAAAACCTCTGTATATGAAATATTCCTTCAACGCTTCAGTCAAATAGCAGTGTTCCCCAACCCCCAGGCTGCGGACCAGTACCGGTCTGGGAATCAATTGATACCGTGCCGCACAAGAAATAATTATTTATTTATGTTTTATTTATTATCTGAGTCTGAACGATCTTTTGTTTTTGAAAAAACTTTTATTTTGAAAATTGACCGGATTCTCTCGGTTACATGTCGGTCATTTGAGCGCTAAAATGTAACCCACAAGGGGACGGCCCATGAACAGAGGCAAGTTGGACATGTTTCAAACAATAGCGGGGATTTCGTGTGAGACTGAGCCTGAGCCTTCATTCTCCCCGCTGATGCACCATCACCTGTTTTTTAATTTTTTAAATTTTTTTTAAGAAGAGTTCGAGCTCGATTTAAAAATGTAACGCTTAATCCTGATTAGGGAGGCTGGCGCACATCTCAGCCGACTCTGGGCAAGGGTGGGGTGTCATACATTAACTTTTTGAACAACGAATGCCTAATATTTTCTTTTCTTTGCAGCCACCTACAAGACGGTCATGATTGGTTCAGGCCCATTGCAATAGAATAACTACTGTATATTCAAAACAATTTAAAATACAGGGATCCCTCGCTACTTCGCGCTTCAATTCATGCGGCTTCAGTGCATCGCGGTTTTCTTTTTTTAAATATTCCTCTAATTAAAAAAAAGGAAATTAAGGAAGAATAGGTGAAAATGTCACAAAACAAGGCCAACTATGCAAAAAAATCCTGAACGAACGCAAAACAAAAAACAACCCAAAAAATCTCCCATCAAAACTACATTGTTGTGAGGTGCGCATCTGAGTATGTGCACGCGCATGTATGTGTATTTATATTTTATTTACATCTCATGCACTACGTATTTTTTACTGTTTTATTGTTATTATAAGGATTTATAGCATTGAATATGTATTTATTGATATTATATACACATATACTTGTACGTATACATCAGTCAGGGGGCGGGTTGGGGTGGGGGGGGATCCTACTTAGCTGATTTTGATGGTCGTGTGGGGATCTCGGTCCCAATTACCAGCAGAAAGTGAGGGATCCTTGTATATGTAGACATTTTGATAAAATATCTTTGATTTTATTTTATGATCTAAGATTTACTTCTTAGGATATTTCTGGATTGTTTCCGATTATTTTTAAACGTCGCTAACATTGCAAAAGGCGAATTGCTACTGGCGAAGAAGATTAAAAGAATAGTGAGTCGGGCACTTTAAGACTTCATTTGGGTTCATGCCAACTAACATACCAAGGTATATGTAGTATTGTGTGACTGACAAGTTGCCACAGTAAATAACATTTCCTCTTGATTCCCTTGATAGTGAGCAAGTTTTATTCCCATATTTGTGAAGTTTCATATTGTAGTAATGCACCAGACTAAATTTAAAAGTCAATGTATAATTCAGTAAGCATTTTTTTTTTACTTATGTGTCTCAGAATGAACACAATGCTCCTCTTAATCCGCCAGGGTTTGAGAGGATTTGGCTGAACAACCTTCTGATCCTCAAAAAATTCCACTCATGCCTCAATTGTTATAACTTTGTCACCATTAGAAATTGGACCACAGTGGATTTCTTACTGCGTATGTACGACATCTGAAATATTTTCATTTATATTGCATGGCTAGTCTTATATATCAATTATACATACAGCTACTATGTATTACAGTTTCTTTATAATAATAATAATAATAATAATAATAATAATAATAATAATTTTATTTACTTTGGGATTAATAGGTATTTAAATTATACAATACACTACTGTATGCATGTTTATCATAATACTAAGTAGACTATCTAATGCAGTGGTTCTTAACCTTGTTGGCGGTACTGAACCCCACCGGTTTCATATGCTTATTCACCGAACCCTTCTTTATTGAAAAATAAAATATGATTTCCTTTCAAAACATAGGTTTTTACTGGGGCACCAAATTGAACTGTGCATTACAGTACCATCACTGTGTTGAAAGAACAAAACCAATACAATGCATAAACTCCGCCCATCAAAACTACTTACATTTTTATGTGGTGTGCATCTGTGTGTGCTCGCACATCTGTATTTGTGTGTATTTATATTTTATTTACATCTTATGCATTATTTTTGAATGTTTAATTGTTATAATAAGCATTTACTGTATAGCATTGAATATGTATTTATTGATATTGTATACACATAGACATGTATGTATATGTCAGTCAGTGGGGGGTTGATCCTACTTTGCAAATCATGCAGATAGGACGCTGACTAGCATCACGTTCTCTTATATACGTGAATCCATGTTGTACATATTCGTCCGACCACTTTCGTTTTTTGCTCAACATAGTAAGGATTAAAGCGTTCAGAAAGAAATCACATGATATACCATCACGACAGTCACAAGTCGACTACTGACCACACCAAATTTCCTGCAGCACAGACTGGCCAAGCAATGTAGCGTGATCACCTGCAGCCAGTGATGGTCAAGCGTGGCGTGGCATCATTAATATGAGTCGGGTGTGTGTCTTGACCTCCGTCGAACCCCTGAAACTGACTCACCGAACCCCTCGGGTTCGATCGAACCCAGGTTAAGAACCACTGATCTAATGAAACTAACTAATCTTGCAAATGCTAGCACAGATAATAAAAGAACGATTCTGCCATTTCACTGAGCAAACATAACTCAGACATTCAGAATTTAGTTTTATAAATGTAAACGAGCCTGAGGCCATTTCCAACAGTGGCAGTGAAGTGCAACATTTTCTTATGCATGGTTGTACATTACAGTGCTATTTCACAGGACATTGTTTATTAAAGAGAGCCATGGGCTTAAAATGAGTTGATCAGGAAACTTGTTTTGAGAACGAGAAGCACTTTTGAATGGCAATACATTTATTATAACATCACGATCATGATCAGAAATCACACAACATTAAATGCATTAATTGAAGAAATCATGTAGATTATGCGATTTCAACTCAGTGGTGACCTGGGGGTAGGGTGCTAGATTACTAATCCCAAAGTTGGGGGTTCAAGCCCCAATATCACTCGGTGTCACTTCAGGTAGGTACAATTGGCAAACCCGTCCCCCCCCATGCAGCTAACTGTGTTATCAAAGGCCGGTCATGTCTCTCACTGTTTATGGTGTGAGGTTCATGTAAAAGAACCATTGCTGACTTTCAACAAGAGTAGGCTGCACACCCGTCAGCATGTTTCTGCCCTGTGATGGCCTGGCGAGCTGTCCAGGGTGTACTCTGGCTGAGAGAGGCGCCAGCCTTCCCGCATCCCTAATTAGGATTACAGTACGTAAGTGATTCAGAAAATGAATGAATGAATGGATTTTATCTCACTGATATCCTGTACTTCCCTTTCCCTCCTTCAGACAAACAACACTTTTGGTATACATCCTTTCGTTTGTAGGAATGCTGATCTACTCCTTCACTCTTAACCTGAACCATCTCTGGGTAGTCTTCATGACATCAGCAGTTCTCGGGTAAGGACTATACTCAGCCTGGAAATAGAATAGCATCATTAGACCTATTGAAACCGTGAAGCAGTGAGAGACAGGTCTGTTCAAGGGCTAACACAAATACAAACCATTCACACTCACATCTATGAGCAATTTAAAGTCGCCATTGATTCTTATGTACATGTCTGATGGAGGATACCAGAGTATCCAGAAGGAATCCATGCAATCCCAGAGAGAGCATGCACCATCCACATAGAAGACCCACACACCTCAACTGTAGGTGACAGTACTAATCAATATGCCACCATGTGAAGGGGTTAATTGAGAAAAAAAAAAAAAAAAAAAAAAAAAAAAAAAATATATATATATATATATATATATATATATATATATATATATATATATATATATATATATATATATATATATATATATATATATATATATATATATATATATATATATATATATATATATATATATATATATATATATATATAAACAAAAATAAAGGACAGGACAAAGACTTTCTATTGAAACTCCATTTATCACTACAGATCTGTTTCGAGGGGTGGTGAAACCATCCTCTCTCTTCAGGTGATTATAGATATATATTCCTCTATAATCACCTGAAGAGAGAGGATGGTTTCACCACCCCTCGAAACAGATCTGTAGTGATAAATGGAGTTTCAATAGAAAGTCTTTGTCCTGTCCTTTTATTTTTGTTATTTGCTCTACCAAAAAGTATTGAGCACTCTCCTACGGAAGGATCTACTCAGAAAATCCTATATATATATATATATATATATATATATATATATATATATATATATATATATATATATATATATATACACACACACACTGTATATCCTTTTTTTAAAGGCAACAAAGATGAAAGATTATAGAAAAACATCTATGCAAACTCTTCCCTCGATATGATTGAGTGTGTGAATGAATGTATATATGGTGTCCTGTGATGGACGGGTATCCCATTGAATGAGAGTAGTATGGAGTTTTATGTTACTGGACTAGGCTTTAGATCCACTCTAACCATGATCAGGATCAGAAAAAACTAATCAGTGAAGAATTAATAACAATTTTTAATTTTTGCTCATAGATTCTTCATGACCGGTTACTTGCCCCTAGGCTTTGAGTTTGCAGTGGAGGCGACGTACCCGGAGTCAGAAGGCACATCTTCAGGACTTCTCAACTGCTCCTCACAGGTATATAGAGCTGGCCAAAGCTGAACAACCTCTTCGTGCGTGGATGCCAGTAATGTTTGGTAATAAGTAGTAAAAAGTTCACATTCTGTGGTATTCAATGCTACTGGTGAATTACTTGTAAAACCAAAATGGTTATAAAGCTGGAGGCTGTCATAGTTCACGGCATTTTATGACTAAATCTGAAAGCACGTTGAGTTTATAAGAAAGTAATTTCAGTGTATCCTCCATGGAGTGGTGTGTCTTCAAAACAGAGTGATTTCAGTGTAGTCCTGTTCCTAGAAGCTGAATTGTTTTTCAACTTTATACATGTGGCATGAAAATAAATAACGGTACTGTCTCTTAAAACTGTCATTGATATGAATAGCAATTTTTCTGAAATGCTTGTCATGTTTTGCATGGTTATTTCCAAATATATACAGCATTTATTGACTTCATTCCATTCAATAGTAACCATTTTCCATGTTACACTGCCTCAGTTTAATTCTGGGAATTTTCTTCTGCATCATAGAAATCTCAGTTTGAGGGGCCAGACTGTAAACAAGGTGGCCACTTCCTCTCAACCCCCTTCCAAGAAACTGGACACCCTACCCTTCACACACTAAATAGAGGTGTCCAGCCCAGTGGTATGGTGAATGGAAGCAATTGGAACTCCAAATTACACTTTAATCAAATTTTACAGAACATGGTGGATAAGCAAATGGGGAGACAAAGAAGCTGAGAATGCAGTTCAAATGAAAGCTTGAACCGTACAGTACATGCACTATTGTGATAGAAATTAAGATGGCATTGATGAGCCTGATTATAAAGATTAAAAAAAAAAAAAAAAATTAAATGGGGCCGGTGGCGTAGTGGTTAGGGTGCTGCGCTCATGATTGGGAGGTTGTGAGTTCGAATCCCACTGACACCCTCACTGTGCTAAAACCCCTGGGCAAGGTCTCAACCACAAGTGTGCCTCTGTTCACCCAGCAGTATAAATGGGTACCAGTAAAATATACTGGGAAGGTAACCTGCGATGGATTAGCGTCCCATCCAGGGGGAGTTAAATTACACTTTCGAGATGGCACCAGCCTCCCTGGGATAATAATTAGGATTAAGCGGCTTAGAAAGTGAATGAATAATTAAATTACACTTTCTGAGGCAATGTTCAAGGGAGATGGTTATTAAGTTGGAGACCTGAGTCCTGAGTTTTCAGCAGTGTGATAAAAAGTGATTTCTCAGTTTTCTGCCCACTCAGGTGTTTGGAATCATATTTACAATTTGTCAAGGCAAGCTCATTGACTCCTACAGTATACTGGCTGGAAACATCTTCCTCTCTGTTTTCCTCTTACTAGGAACCATTATTACAGGTAAAATTGACCTTTCTTCTAAAAATCAACCACCATTCAAATCATTGCTAATGAAAACACATGAATTAATTATTCATGGTGAACCTTGCTTTACAACTACTCTTCTTGATAGCATATTTATGACTGATTATGCCACTGACCATCCACAGAAATGTACAGTGTTTCATGTCTGAAAACATGCCATCACAGGTCGAACACTCCCAATGGCTGGCTGCAGTATAGTTTTTGGCCTCACTCATCCCCATGACAAAAATATTTTCTTTCCCAGTTTCTGTGACAAAATAGCCCACTTTCCTATGTCACTTTTCTTGTCCAAACCGTCTTTCCATGTGCAGTGTCTAATTTTATCAGCATTTTCCCCCCTGTGATAATTTCAAAACTTTTTTTTAAAAATTATTTTCCTCTCAAACTTCTCTTATTTTAAAATGTTATCCTACTATAATGTAAAAGGCATAGCTATTCTTCATAAGAAAATAGCTTCAGCTTAAACTTTGCATTATATCTGTTCATTACATTGAAACCTTTAAAGAAAGAATCCCACCAGCTAACCGGCTTAACAAGCTTGCAATATTTATGCAAAAATGATTATTTATTAATTTGAATGATTTATTATTATATACAGTAATAGGATTAGCACCATTGACTTCAGCTATTGTAAAGTGTGCAAAAGCTTTTTTATTTTCTAATGAACTCACATACTACCATTTAGAATGAGATGCATTTTCGATGAATTTTCCCCCTGTATTGGTAAAAGACTGCTGTATCAGTGTTGTGAGTACTCGAAATCTAATAGATCAAGGCAAAATGCTGGCAAAAATAACAGTATAAAGATAGAAATGAACAATTCATATATAAATTGATGAATTCCTGAGTAATATAAAACTAAGATTACCTCCTCATAATATGAGCCTGTTTACATACATCACACAAACATTGGCTCATTTACATGAAAGAATGGTACAACCCATCATCATTCACATGCAAATCATTTCTGCATTTATTGCAAGATACATGTAAATTTCTCGACTTTTTGCCACACAATTTTGCTTTTCTGGATTATTATGTTTTTAATTCATAAAGAAACTTGTGATAACAGTAGCATGCCTATATGTGCAAAAACATCTATGAGGTAAGCAAGCTTTTATTAAGTTTGGGTTTATTTTTTCTTTAAGTAAATATCTTGATATGGTAGTATTTAAACTCACTGAATACTGTAGATGTACAAAAAGAATTTGAATCTGAGTTTTGTACTGGAGAAATAGCAATGCTTAGCAAAAGAGTGAGAACATCTACTGCATGCACTCCAGCCAGAAAATGTTTGTAGTACTCAGGTTACAGTTGTTCAAAGTTGCATTTCAATAGAATAGGAGTGATTACAAGGATTGCTTTCCAAGTTTTACAATCGATAAATTAGTCACTGCGAGATTCTAACATAAGATATCTGTCACATATTCATAAGAACCGTGCATTATAGAAATGTTTCTTGAATGTTTTCACATTACATATTTACAAACTGCAATTGAAATATGGTACTGTACTATATATTAATTGCAACTACTGTATACCTATCATTAATCCAAACAAAAAGTCACAATGTTGAAGTGGGGTGAAATTGGTTTCAATCGCAGATTTATCAATAAATAAATGTTTAAACTTTTAATTGCATAAATTGCTGAGACCCATTCTGAAATTATTAATGATGGTGCTATATAGTTATGAAAAGCACACAGATATGGACATGCATTCCTCCTTAGTGTGTTAAGAATACTTCCTGCCCTCTAGTGGCTGATTACAAGCAGCAAAACAGAAAAGAACTAACTACATGGTAAATAAATGGCAAATATTTTTAGCTACTGTATTTTCTGTGCCTCCATATTCTTACTAAATCTTCTGTATTGTTACCAGTTATTTTGTTCTTGAAAGTGCATTTGTTTGCACCCTGTTACTAATTTTAAACTTTACTTTTGTATTAAGCTTTTATAAAGACAGAACTGCGGCGGCAAAAAGCTAACCTGCAGTCAGAGGCAGAATCAAAAGCTGTAAGTGTGTTTTATATAAACTATGACATCATGAGGTGAAGTCAAGTCCTAATTTTATATTGTAATGTACACTCACTGGCCACTTTATTAGGAACATCACTATACCTGTTGCTTTCTGCAGTTACCCAAACAATAAATATATAACAGTGGTAATAGGATTAGAATTAGGTAAAGGCCAAAGCCTTCTCTTAAAGTTCAAATCTAACCTAAATGAGGAAAACGTTGCCTCCGTGACTTTGTGGCATGGATGGTGGTTGAGTACAGACCTGATTTCAGAAACTGAAACAAGCAATTTTTAAAATTTAGGCAAATTGGTACAAAAAAACAAAACAAACAACAACAAGTGACACACAGAAATGGCTTGCTTCTCAGAGAGGTCAGAGGAGAATGACCAGACTGGTTACTGAAGGAAAGCTGGGTAACTCACATAATCACTTCAGTACACATGATGAACCATGAAGAGCATCTCAGAATGCAAATCAAACCTCGAGGCAGAAAATCACACCAGCTTCCTGATAGCCGAGAACATATCTGAGGCTACAGTGGACATAGGACCACTGAGACAAGGTTTAATGCCACCTGGTCTGATCAGGTTTTGCTGAACTATACAGATCATAGGGTCAGAGTTTAGTAACAGCCAGTCGACCCAACCTGCCATGGGTCAACAATTCAGGCTACTGCTGGTGATGTTATGGTGTGGGAGATGTTTCCTTGACACATACTGGACTCCTTAATAATACTGTACTCATCCAGCACCATCTAAATGCCACACAGAAACATGTGGCTGAAAGTCCACATTTTGTATCTCTAAAGGAAAAATTCATGCCATAAAAAGATTATTATTGTTCTGACCAAGTAATAATACAGGTACGGTGTTCCATATGCAGTAGCTGTTGAACTTGAGCAGCACCTAATGCTATCTATTATCTTTGGTCGATGTTGATTTACTCTGCTGCAGTGTTTGCAGTTCTGGAGAACACTGCTATGGGCTTTCCTTTACTGCCAAATCATGAATGACATCATCATAATGCCAATTATATTATCAGTGTAGTATCATAAGCAGTTCTAATCAAACTGCTTTGTTCTAGATTGGTAGCATGAGAACAAATACTATCCCGTGGATATGAAACAAAATAAACAGCTTTTTAACAAAAATTCTGTAAATATTTTGCTTAATTTTTCAACTTGAATTTTTTTTTTTCCAAAAACAGTCAATGCAACAAGAAGATGGAATATCATCATTGAAACAAAGCAAGATGTAGGTTCTCCTGCATACATAGCAACACAACTGTAAACTAGATTGAGATTACTGACAACAAAGCATGTAGAAGAGGAGTTCGATCAGATAAATCTGTGATGGTAATTTACATATTTTAAGAAATTTGACCGAGAGAATTGGATTAGATATATTTAAAGGGGAAATGAAGCACATCGCAATGTAACATTGTCTCGCTTCATTTGGTCCTCAATATCACGTTTTTGCAGCTGGTCAGTTGAAAATCGGCCCGATAATAATGTAAATCCAATTTGAAATTCGTGGTGTGAGACCATGTAAGCCGCCATTGGTCCCCGGCCGTTTCCTGTGACGTCACTGGGTTGGTGGTCGTGAACTTGTGTAAATATCACAATGGCTATAATAAAAAGCTCTTAAGTACAGGTCATTTGAAAGCCTGGCTCAGTGCATTGAACCGTGGCGACCCACCAGTCAATGAAAGTGCACGCATTTGCAGTGCCCATTTCAGGACAGAAGATTATGTACACACATACAAATCCGACGAAACTGGTTCCATGGTGTGGTCCAAAACCGCATCGTTGAAACCAGGATCACTTCCGACCGTATTTGACTTTTCTGCATATTACAAGCACTGACAGACCAAGCACACTACAAAGTAATACAGTATTGGCACGTAAGCGGAGGGCGGAAAAATGAGCTCTCCAGGCTGAACACACAGAAGTATAGAATATTCAACAACCATAGATAATAACATGACAATTCTGACTTGATCTGTAAACCTACCGACTATTTATGGGGTTTCAACACGGACGTCTCTCATGGAGACCATGGGCACCTCTAAAATATCCCTTTCCCTACTGCATAGGAAACAGTCTGTGGTTTGTTCTGCAGGTCAGCTCCCCCTCAGCTCGCAAGAGATGGTCAAGCGCAGCGTCCTGGCAGCAAGGCATTTGTAGTAACGGTGTACAATTGTCAGAAGTGCACATAAAATTGCCGATCTGGTCATGTTCACCGGCATGTCTATGATCACTGACGATATCATGATCACTGTCAATATTGTGATCATTGTCAATATACCTATTATCGCTCTCGGCGTCAGATTCAGCCAGGGTTCTTGGACTAACGTTGATGATATTCCGTTGGATAGGCTCTAAACCATATGTGACACGCTCCACGGGAGCTTTAGAGACAAAACACGGCTTATCCAGACTTCTGATCTTTCAAGTAAGAAGGTGCATGTTGAGTACTAAACAAGTATTCAAAGTGCACTTACTTGAAAGATCGGAAGTCCGGATAAGCCACACTTTGTCTCAAAAGCTCCGGTGTGAGTTGGGACACTACATTCGGTGGAGCACGTCACATATGCCTGTGGATTAGCATGCATTTCCTCTACCCCCATATCGCCTTCATCTTCCAAAAAAATATCATCTGCTGAAAAACTTTGCGTTGTTGGCGTGAGATACAGAAAGTATGGGTAACGTTCAGCTGCGTCATTCCTCCTAGCCAATGGGAGGCCAGCGGGGCGGGATGTTGGGAGACAGCCAATGAGAAAGCAACTCTCGCATCGTGTGAAATTTTGATTGGTGCGTTTGAATTTTGAATGACGCATTTGGCGTACCCAGGAGGTTTTGTAAGTAGGGGGCCGACTGTACTTTGTACCAACCCAGTGATGGCATGGTAATTTTGTGTAGGCGGGCGGCTTTCGGTTTGATAAACTTATACGACAAGCACATAAAACAAAACCATCGTGTGTGCAATGGTTTATTTATGATATAAAATTTAAGCCACAATCGTTTCAATAAACTATACTTAAGCTACCGCCAACTTATTTAGTTGGCGTTTCATTTCCCCTTTAAACTGAAACACACTTACCAGTGAAAAGTTATTTCTTTGCGACTGCCTGCACGGTTTTGACAGCCATCAACGCAACAAGAATCGGCGGGGAGGACGTCATTGGTGGGAATGATGTCATCGGGCCCAAATGACGACATTGACTAAACTTACATCATCGGGCCTAATGACGTCATCGGGGCCCAAATGTCGTCATTTCCACAAATGATGTCATTTGGGTACAATTACATCATTTGGCCCTGATAGTGGTATATAAAAATGATTTCAGATGTATAGTGTTCTTTCATGTTAAATCAGAAATTGATTCCAGTTGTGAAATGAAAACTTGCTTGTTGGCTAGGCAACAGAGTATGTTCTTTAAAACTAGAAACCATTTAACTTTTAAAAATAGTTTTCTAGTCTTGATGTTTTGTACATTTGTAAAATCCGATTTGATCGGAATGTTACTTGATGAAATACTGAAGTGCTTTAATGACTGAAGGGTGATGTCAGACTTCAAGAAAACATTTAGCTCGCTTTAGTATCTAACACTAATAGGAGATTGCTTTTACAACATGGATTACACAGTACTGTACCATGATCTTAACTGCATGCCATTGTTAATCACTGTATGGTGTAACTATCAGCTGCTTTTTGAAATACAGAGACCTTTGTGTTTAAACAAGTCATTGTACTCCATTTTGTTCAGGTGGAGAGAATTTGCTTCCTGATAGCTGTATAATTTTTGAGTGGATACGTAAAAAAAATTTTTCTTGCAACAATACAAGTGTTTAAAATATTTATAAAACTGTTATTAAGCCAGTGAAAAGGTTAAAGTTCATGAAACAGTTTATTAAACTTAAGATTCCAATAAATTAAAAAAAGGGGAGTATTTTGCTGGCTCATCGTCTTAACCATTGAAGCAAGACCATATGCAAAGTTTTATTTCAAACTTTATTTCACTGTTACACACAACATTTCACCCCCACCCCATGTGCAAGATTGAGGGAGACATGTACATACATATAAAAACATTTTGTAATAGCCCCAGGAAAAACAGTCTTGTTACTAATTAATTCAAATATGGGCATTACATACATTTAAATGCTTAGGAATGGAGGCAAGAATATATACTGGAAATGTCTTCCTGAGTAATATGGAATTATTGTACATTATTTAGTATTTATAGTTAAAAGGCCACATGTGGGAGTCTGCATCCATCCAAGTCACAAGTAAAATTTAAACACTGCTTATTTGTCTTGGGATTAATGCAGAGAGAATATTTACCACCGAGATAGGTTTGGTCGGCAGTATTAGAAAACAAGCCCGTCTAGTCCACCACACTGACAATTGAAAATGTGAATAGATGTGGTTCTGTTCAATCATGCCATCTTTGCACTTAATCAGCAGTGATGATCTCATACAGTCTTCTCCCGAGTCCGGGTGACACAGAAATATAACAATCACTGGTTCCTTTTCTGCCTCGCTCCAGTCGCTTTCTCAGGCTTCCTCATACACCACAATCCAATTAACATTCCCATAATAGAACAACCTGGAAATATTAAAAAAAAAAAGCTATAGTCTTTCATAACATCAAAATGAAGACTTAAGATGACACAGATTTTCTGTAACAATCATGAATGGCAAGGAACGGACATTAAAACTTTACCAATGCTCATATTTCATAAATCAGCTGCATGTCATTCAGTTTCTCTTTTGATATACATCTCATACTACTGTACTCACCTGCTACAAGAAGAGGAGCTACAACTCCAACGGATAGCTGAGCTGTTCTGTATAAATAGGTTTCGGAAAGGAAGTGACCAAGAGCCAGAACAAATGACCCCAGAGTGACATGATAAAGCCTAAAATATGGATGGAAAGACAAGACGTGTACAAAGACCAGGTAGTTAGCATGTTGCGTTTAATTTAAAACTTAGAAGATTAAGAGCAGCCCTACGGTCTGTTGTGAATGTCCAAGGCACAGGCACAGCGAACACCACAGGCCAGTAAAGTCCATACTCCAAAGGTCCTTGCCTGAAGGCCATTTACTGGAGGAAAAAAAGAAAGGCACTGGTCAGTGTTTAAATAAATTGTTTTTGTAGCCTACATATGAATAGCTCTTACCAAAATCTGGTGTGCGCGTGTAAAGTTTCTCAGAGAGAAAGCGGTGGTCATGGAAGCTCTGAATGGTGTTTCCCAAGGCGACCACGGACACCATGACAAGCCAACTTCTTAACAAATTCAAAAAGTGACTCATGGTTTTAATGGCCACCACAGACACGAATGCATACACCTGTAGAAGCACAGCGGAACACGTGGGTATGGAGCAAGCATCAGGATGTGCAGCTATATTTAAAAAAAAAAAAAAAAGGTCAGGAAACGAAAAATTCCTGCAAAGTTAAATAAAACCACACAAAAAAAGAGGGCTTGTGATTTTATTAGCCCTAAAAGATAGACATCTTTAAGACAGTACTTAAATATTAAAATTAGTTATTTTATAATAACTATAAGTTGTCTATATTTAAAGATAAGACACTGCTCAAGGGGAAAAAAAAAAAAAAAAAAAAAAAAAAAGGTTGGACTGGGGTGGCAGAGTGCTGTAGTGGTTTGCATTTCCTTTGCATGGGTTCCTTTGTGAAGTTTGCCAGTTGTCCCTGTGCTTGCATGGGTGTCCTCCCACAGTGGGCCAGTTGGCTGGTCTAGACTGTCGAGCCTTTTAAGGCATTTCCTGCTTTATCGCAGAGATGTGCTCCAGCCTCACATAGAATGAAGTGGTTTGGCAAACGAATTAATTTCATGGGAATAAATTCAGCCTTGATTATAGACATTCTTTTAACAAACTTAACCTGGCAAACTTGGAATCGATGACAAAAAAAAAAAAAAAAAAAAAAAAACACACCTAAGCACACCATAAAGTCTCCTCCAGCACATCCCAAAGAATTTCAGAGGAGTAAAGAGCAGGACTTTTATTATTTAATTGGTGAAAATCTTTCCTCATCTTCCCTGAACCACTCTTTCAATATTTGAGCCCTAATATTACATCGGTGCCATCAGGACAGAAAAAAAGTGAATTACAATTGGATGGCCTGATCATTCAGTACAGTCAGGCTGTGAACAGACTTAATTTTATTAGCCACATAGTGTTGCTGAGCCTCGACCTGACGAAGCAACAATTTTTTGGAGGGCCAGGCAGTACATTTTATAATTCAACTTGCATGTGAAATTGATGTGAGAGGAAAAAAGGTAACTTGGGTACTACTATGTAGTTGATAAATTAACATTGAAATAGAAAATAAAATGATCACGTTCTGTTCTATCTGTTGACTTACTGTTTCTCAATAATCTAGTGACCCACAAGAGGATTAAAAAGTATTCTCACCTTGCTTGAGTCGTTTCAGTATCAGCGCGACTGCACTTGCTTTTTATAAAGTGTCTATTGGCGCCGCAGGCAAAGGCTGGGTTCCAAATACATTCTTATTTCTTGTATAAAGTGCACTAGATGACAAAGTAAGTGTTGTATACTCATAGAAACAGCACTATATGCACAATGGAGACACTTCCATCCATAATAATTAGTGGAGTGAGGTAAGGTGAAACCAATTATAATTTCAGGACGATGATCGGATCAACACCGGAGTGGACTGTTGAAAAACATGTGGTTTAAGGCCCGCCTAAATTAAACTTTATTTAACCAATCGCTAAGGGGCTCCTCGATCACCTGACAGTTGAGTTTCCCGCCCCCTTCGTCCCTGTCAAGTCGACATACCAACGCAGACACACATAGAGCAGCAGTATAAATGAAAAAAAAAATGAATGTTGAGGAATTTGGAAATAATTTCCAAAATTATTAATCAGGAAATTACTTGCCCAACAACAATAAACTAAAAAAACATAAATTTGAAATATGATGAAATTTTTTAGATTGTTTCTAAATAATACACAACTAGATTATGTTTATCAGATACTGCGAAATATAACCACACACTTGCTGGTTATTTTAGCTTTTCTTTGTGTGTTGGTTTAAAGTACAGTAATAAGACCAAATCTTTGCTTCTCTTTCTGCTTCAACGTCACTCCTGTAGGTCCTACCTGTGTTCGCGCATGCGCTTTGGCTACTCGTCGGTTGCTGTAGTTACAGCTTAGCTACCTACTCCTGTACGCCTCCTGAGAACTTTCGCTCCGTTTATTTTTTATTTTTCTCAACTGCATATGTTTGGAATTATGATATATACGACCAAAGCATGATTATAAGTATGATATATACGACCAAAGTGGAAGTTGGTTCGTGACTAGGTAAGTTGCTGAGGTAAACGGTTTCTATGTTGTTAGCAAGCTTGCTAACCAGAATAGCACGAGAGCTAAATACAGTACAGCTTTAAGCAGCCGACATTTGCTAAGCGAACTATCATTATTAAAAATAACTAGCATTATTAAAAATAACTAGCATTCGGTAAAACAATTTGCTAAACCATTGGAAACACAGGCTAATGCTAATGTATCTGTAATTCAGTTAGCTGGCTGGTTACATTCTTGTTCTGAAAACCGTTAGCTTGGTTTTATTTGACTTATGAGATGAAGCAACAATTGTTGAAGACAACTGGTCATTTTTTTTTTACTTAATTCGAGTACCATTAGCTGAGATATTACTATCTCAGAATGATTTGATACTGCTCTCAATGCTTCACTTGTATGCACGCTTTGTGAGTTATCGATAGGAATCTCGTTGTTGGATATTCTAGATGACAGAAAGATATCAGTGATTGCAACCATATCTTGTCCTGAAAAGAGTTTAAGAATACTGCATACACACCAACACACGAGAGTCGGTCTGTACAGAATTAAAAGAATAACTTGTCCATGATTCTAGTTTGTTGAATAAGTTGCATTTGTTTTTGTAGGTGTCTGCAGGCTGGAGATGTCTGCTGGGATAATCGTATTTAGCTGACACACTGCAGATCCTCTCCATCTCTGTGATGGACATGCCAGCTGTGAGCCAGGATAAAGATGATTCAGAGTCTCAATCAGAAGAAGACGTGGAGTAAGTGACTCTGCAGCTCATCCTTGTCTTCAAAATGGGTGCTTAAGCTTCCCCCTAAGGTTTTCTTGACTTGTATTCTGGTGTACAGTATATGTAACAATTATTATTCTTTTTATTTTTATTTAATTATTATTATTATTATTTTTTTGTAATGGAATAACCTCTTGGGATGATCCTGAAGATAAAATATTAACACTGAGCCATTCTCTTGGGGTAATGTGGTTAAATGGTCAGTAAAGCCATTAAGCTTGTTTATTTATTTTATTTTTAAACTACTTGTGAATTATGTTAGATTTATTTAAAATATTTGATGCTATTACTGATGTTAAACCTATCCTTTGTTACAGCTTAGAAATTTGGGCTGGTACATATTGTAAAATTATCGAAAAATCCAAATAAAAACATGCAAACATTTCCTCAAAGTTAGCAAAAGTACATATAACCATATGGTTCTTGGAGAATGTGGCTGGTTCTCTCTTCAGTTTACTTACATGACCTGGGCAGTGAAATATTGGTGTAGACTCTTAACTCTTCCCAGCTTTAGAATACCTCATCAGTGCTATTTATGTCAAAATGTTTGGATGAATCTGGGCGCTTAAACACGGGCCTCTTATATTAAAAATATTCTATTTAGATGAGGATTCGAATTTGTTTGGATCGCTCAAGATATTGGGGATACAGATGGTTTTATTGCTGTATTTAAGCAAAGACAATCTGACAATTTGTCACAAGATTGGTATTCATCGCTTCATGATACTACCAAGTGCTCGAATTATACACTTTTTAGGTCCCTACTAAATGTCGAGACTTAGCTTAGATTTAGTCCCATTTTTAAGAAATTGCTTGACAAAATTCAGATGTGGTAATTTCAGATTGAACTTAGAAACAGGCAGATACAACAATGTGCCTTCGGTCTTAAGATTTTGTCTTTTCTGCCAAAAACATAATCTTAATCTAATTGAAGATGAAATACATGTACTGCTTGATTGCAAAGCCTACAGTGTTATAAGAAATGATCTTTTAGCGAAAAACATATGAACTATTCACTATCATAATATAGCTTTGTTAATCTAATGTATTCAACAAATGAACGTGTCATTTAAAAACTTGTGCCTATTTATATATAATGTTAAGAAAATAAGGAATTCTAATGGCACTCTTTAATCATGGAATTACTCTTGCAAACTCATGCAATCTACATATTTATTTATGTATGTATTATGGGCCAGTGGCCTTATACTGAATAAAATGTCAGTCTGTTATAAACAAGGCCCTTAACCCAATTGTATATATAAAAAAGATAATTGTAAGTCACTTTGGATAAGAGTGTCTCCTAAATGCTGTAAATGTATGAATTTGAGCTACCATGAACTTTCCTCAGCACACTGCAGAGTAAAGCTGTCTGAGGTGTAAACAGAACAGACTGTTAAAATAAAGCTTGAAGTAAGTCACTCATCAACATTACCATTGTTTTGTTCCTTTCCCTCCTGTTTTCTTAGATGCCCCCCTTGTATAACCTGGTGTGGAATTAGCAAAAAGATCCCAGTTTTGCTCTTCCATGCTGAGGCTATTGTGTCCAAAGATGAAACTGTTTGTTCTGTTGGAGGTATGAAAGCAATTGTGATGTAATATTTACAGAACCGTACATTTAATCAAAAGCTAATAAAAGTCACTTGCATGTTAATTTGTGATTGCTTACAAGGCCTTAGCCTTAGTGTATTCTGATGTTTGACTGCTGTTGAAATTATAGTTCATGACAGTTGAAGAGGTGAAGACCTTACAGAGGTTTTGGATTTGTGAACTTGTATGATGTGTCTTGCTTTTTCTCTGCAGAAAGATACAACTTGGCCTTCAAGATAGTGCGTACTGAGAGTCGACTGGTCCGAGGGATTCTTGTGAATCATGGATTCCATGAGGTATAGTTCTGTATACCCATGACATTACACTTACATCTGTTACAACCTTATTCGGGCAGTGTGGTGGTGTGATCCAATCCAATCCACCTTTATTTTTAAAGTACTTTGAAAACACCACCAGTTGAATAAAGTACTATACAGAGAACTAAAAACACAAGAGATAAATAAATAAGACATGAAACACATCTAGCATACAAAAGGATATAGATTAAAAGTCAAAAGAACCCAAAGGCCAAGGAGAAGAGCGGGAATGGGTGAGGGGAAGTGGTGGCACAGTGGTTAAGGTGCTACTGATCTGAAATTTGAAAGTTCAAGCTACCAGTGAAACCAAACTCCCACTGTTGGGTCCTCAAGACTCAAGATTCAAGAGTCTTTATTGTCATTATGTTCACACATAACGAAATTGTGTACGAGGCTGTCAGCATTAAAAGGTGCAAACAAGTTAAACTGCAAATGAGACAATAAACTCCAATTAATGCTGTCAAGAGAAGAATATAAATACTAATAATTCTATACACTAAACTTTAAGTAAAACCAAAAATTTGAAATCTATAAACTCTGTACGAATGAATAACAAATGAGCACTGAGATATACAATATGTAGGGCAGTGGAGTGGCTTGGTGGCGAAGGCAATGTGTTGCTAATCCGAAGGTCAACGTTTCGATCCACACTGTCACCACTGTTGGGTCCTTGACCTTAACCCTAAATTGCTCAAATTGTGTAAAAATGATAATTGTAAGTCGCTCTGAATAAGAGTGTCTGCCAAATGCTGTAAATGTAAATTTACATTGAGGCATTGTGGAATAGAATGGAATGAAATAAATAAATAGTAGAAGCAAGGGGAATAGACTAGAATGCATATGTCCAAAGTACATAAACTAGAATGTAAATGAGGTACAGTGCAGCAGTGCAATACAGTCGTGAAGTTTGTGGATTTAATATCCTTTTACAATGAACCTGATATCTGTAATAGTGTGAGTGAGTGAGTGAGTGAGTATGTGTCAGTGGAGCTGTGTGTGTGTGTGTGTGTGTGTGTGTGTGTGTGTGTGTGTGTGCGCGCATACGCATGGGTACGGTTATGGGTGGAGGTGGAGGGGCTTTCAATGTTGTTGGGTAAAAGCTGTTTTTGAATTGAAAGAATGAGGTTATTAGTTAAACACCAGGCTATCAGGTGCTGAATCTCCTCTCGGTAGTGGGTCTCATCATTGTCTGATATGAGGCCTACCACCGTAGTGTAGGCAGAAAACTTCACAAGCGTGTTTATGGAGTGGATAGCGGACCAGTTGTGTGTGAAGAGGTTGAAGAGGCCCGGGCTGAGCACACAGCCCTGTGGTGTTTCAGTGTTTAGGATCAGGGTGTGATGTAGAGTTTCCTAGCATCACCTCCTGAGGTCGTTTTTGTGAGAAAGTCTTTGAACCAGTGACACAAAGTGGCTGACAGTCCCAAGTTGCAGGACTTCACTACCAGGTTCTCCGGGAGAACAGTGTTGAAAGCTGAACTGAAGTCTAGAGATAGCATTCTGACATAAGTGTTTGGGTGCTCCAGGTGAATCATTGCTGTGTGCAGTGCTAGCGATACAGCATCCCCCGTAGAGTGGTTCTCCCTGTAGGCGAAATGAAGGCTATGCAGCCTTGCAAGGATGGCGTCCTTGATGTGGCGAAGGAGGATCCTCTTAAAGCACTTCATTATTACTTGGGTGAGAGAACTGGTCTGTAGTCCTTGACGTCCGTGGCGGCTAATGCTTTGGGCATAGGCACAATGATGGAGGAATCAAGGCAGACAGGGACCATAGAAAGGTTGAAAATGTCCAGGAAAACTCATGCCAGCTGGTCAGCACATGATTTCAGGGTCCAGCCTGACAGTTTTGAACTTCAAAACGTCCAGAACCTTCTCCTAGCTCCAACAGTTTAGCCCTGCTATACTGTATTGTGACTAAAAGTCCTTGAAACAAAACCACAAAAAGATACAAAAAAAGCTGAGAGCTCTGAACCGCCAAGTGCAGAAGCGCTGCCGCCATCTTGTTTCGTGCCCTTAAGCGGGGTGCAAAGCACTCAACTGCACAGTTATATAAAGAGAAAAAAATAAGTTGCTTTGAATTATAGTCTAGTATTGGACTTCCTTACAATATAATTTGTGTGTAATGTAATATGCTTAAGGTATGCAGAGCTTATTTTAACATTAAATGACCATAAAAAGAATTACAGTATACTGGTCAATTTTGAATCTGGTATTACTCGTGGGGGACGGGGGGGTTTGTTTATGTATTCCGACCCCCCCACCCCACGAGTAATACCAGATACAAAATTGACCAGTATACTGTAATTCTTTTTATGGTCATTTAATGTTAAAATAAGCTCTGCATACCTTAAGCATATTACATTACACACAAATTATCCCGTCTTCCCAGGAAGTGACATCAATTAGTTGGGCCACATTGTGCATTGCTAATAAACAAGCAGTTTAAGATAAAACGTTATGGCCAGTACCTGTAAACTGCTTGTTTATTAGCAATGCACAATGTGGCCCAACTAATTGATGTCACTTCCTGGGAAGACGGGATAATTTGTGTGTAATGTAATGTAATGTAACATGTCGATATGTTAACGCATAAGCATAAAATTTTGGTTGTGTTCAACATTTAAATGCTTTGTAAACCATATTTTTAAAGTTTGTATTAGTGGAAAACATCTTGAAAATCTGTTGTTATTTTGAAGCAGCCCAACCAGTCCTGGTTCTAGATGGGTATTTCAGCCACAATGACGCAAGGTTCTCATGATGTATTGAAACCGAATACAGTAAAGGAGTCTCTGTTTGCCTTTAACTCTCAAACTGACACAGTTGATGTCAAAGCTTAGGAATGCAATGTTGGAAATGACCTAAGTGATTGGCCTCCAAAATTACTAATCCTGATTCATGAGGGAGTGCTTGCACCATTATCACGCTATCTGAGCACTTACTATTAATGCCCTTTTTATTTCACTTCAATACTGCTGGACTTTCCCTAAAATCATCATCAAAGGCACGGCTTGTGTCTACCACAACAGCACTTTAGCCAAGGTTTAATAAACTTCTATTACAAACATCTGGGTTTCTCGTAGCCAGTGCACAGGGCTGTGCCAATTCTGACTCAAAGAGAAAGGAAGGGGTACATGCAGAGGCAAAAGAGTGGAGCAGTTGTGTTATAGAATGGTCACCATTTCTGTTGATTAAAGTAAAAGTACTGACTTGTACTGTAGAAGCTAACAATTGATTAGTGACTGTCTTTTGACCCAAATGTTCATTGTTGAGATTAACTGTCATTTTCCCCATCATGGAACACCTGTATCTGTGTCCAGGTCCATGCAAACAGCAATGATTTCAACCTTATGTGGACAGGATCCCACCTGAAGACCTATCTGCTCCGCAGTTTGCAAGATTTCCAGAAAGTCAACCATTTTCCCAGGTGGGCTGGTCTACAGTAAAAAATGCTATTTATATTAATGTCAGATATTTTTTGTGCCATGCATTTTTGTGAAGGAAGAAATTCAGTACTTTGATTCTGAAGCACGTTTATGTACAAGTTCTTTATGTCTGATTTCTGGCAGCTGTCGCAATACCGAGGGTATTCAGAATCAACATTTCCATTCTTTTTTTGTCACAGGCGCCTTGTGCGGATGAAATAGTTTCTCTGGGACATGGAGCTACATTCAGCATGGAGTAGACAATAGTGCAGACAGTCAGACAATAGAATGTACACAACACAAACAAAAGTAAAATTGCTGTGCACAGTAGGTAGTGCGATGGTTGTTGTGGGAATGTAAGTGTCCACCAGGAAATTCTGTTTAGAAGTCTGGAAGACTTTTCCTCGATTGCTCTGAAGTGTTCGGATTGCAGAGGTATGAGCGAGACGGATCCTTTTGTGGTGCTTTAGTTCTTGCTCGTATATAGCTAGTTGTGAACCTCAATTGACCTAGTAATGCAATATGCTATCTTAACCACCTCCTGCAGTGCTTTCCTGTCCAAGGCAAAGCTGTTTCCATGGCAGATAGTAATGCTGGTAGTCAGTGTTCTCTTGGATGCTTCTGTTAAAGCAGTTCAGGATGACTGTGTGCATGCTCGCTTTCTTCAGTGTGCTTATAAAGTACCAGAGAGAGATTGTTGGTCTGGCACCAGGATTACAACTGCCTCACCTTCTGTCTGTAGGCTGCCTCATCCCTGTTGCTGATGAGCCCTGTGATAGCAATATCGTCAATAAAAATTATTTTGTTTCTTTGAGGTTGAGTGAATTGTGGATGAGTTGGGTGAACAGGAGAGGACTCAGTACACAGCCCTGGAAGATTTTTGGTCTTCAGCAGGGGGTGGGATGATCTGTGTGGAATTCTGAAACCTGTTGCTCATGAAGTCCAGGATTCGGACACACTGCACGCTGAAATGGCTTATCTGACGAAGTGGGATTTCAGTTCAGTGGCTAATGGCTGATGGTTTTAATAATGAGCTGAAGTTGATTCAGATTTCGAACAGAAGTGTCTTATTTGTACAGAGATATGGCGAGGCAGACGACAAAATCTAGGGTATCGTTGCTTTTGTATTTGACAGTAAATATACTGGTGAGGGTACAGTATAGCTGGACTGGTGGGCTGATTGTTGGCCTCGAACAAACACTCAAAGTGCTATCTAATGTTTGGAGTGAATGCAATGCAGATAGTCACTGAGACAAGTAACTGTAGACTTTTTGGAAAGGATAATGGTGGTTGTGCCAGGTGAGTGTTGAAGATGTCCTTGAAGACATCAGTCAACTGTTGTACTGAGGAATAACTTGTTCCGCCCACCACCCTTCCTGAGTATTTTTTCTTCAGAGGATTTTGTTTTAAAACACCCATGTTTATTTAATTCCAGGTCAAGTGAGCTGACACGGAAAGATCGGCTGTACAGAAACATTCAGCGGATGCAGCAGGCTCATGGATTTCAAAACTTCCATATGGTGCCTCAGACCTTTGTTCTTCCTGCGGAATATCAGGCTTTTTGCAGTGAGTGTGGCCGATTTTTGAGCTTTGTATAATTGTTTATCCTAATTTCTGAGATAAACTAAATAAGGGATGAAAGCTCTATAGTCATCTGCTCTTCGACTGCAATTTAATTACCTCTTCTGTCTTGTTTAAACTGTAGATGCCTTCTCTAAGGACAAGGGTCCATGGATTATCAAGCCTGTTGCCTCATCCAGAGGTAGAGGTATCTACTTGGTCACCAGTGTAAGTCTATGAAAGCTGCTGTAATTATTGGTCCTTAAGTTAGTTTAAGTTAGTGATTCACCATAGAAAGCGAGAACATACTGGCATGTATCTATGGGGGGTGTTTATGTAGTATTCTGATGCATATGCATAATGTTAGATTTTATGTGAATGTGTGGACATTGTCCTGTTGGAACAACCAAATGTGTCCAGGTTTTTGGTGGTTTGAGGTCATGATGGAAAAATTCTAAAACTAGTCCTTTTTTCCCCCCCCATTCACTTTGTACAATGCACCAGTTCCACTGTTATCAGAACAGCCAGAGAGCTTGATGCTACCAGTACTATGTTTAACAGTTAGTGCAGTGTTTTTGGGGTCGAATGCCTAATCTTTACTCCAGAAAACATAATTCTGGCCATTGCGGCCAATCCCCTACCGAATGCTTTAAACGTGCCCATATCATTCGCTACAACCTTTCATCAAGCTTGAAGTGTTGGAGCATGACTTTCTTTCCTGAACAGCAAGCAGCCTTTTGGTCCATGCTAATATGATGATTTCCTTTCGGCTTTTTCCCTTCTTCAGGGGTCGCCACAGCAAATGATTTGCATGTTTGATTTGGCATAGGTTTTTATGTTGGATGCCCTTCCTGACACAAGCCTTTTAGCAAGGGACAGAAACACGCAGAGACTTTGCAGCTCTTTACGAAAGTCAGCAATGGTTCTTTTACGTGAACCTCTCACCATAGACAGCGAGAGACATGGCCCGCCTTTGATAACCCAGTTAGCTGCACGGGGGGGACAGTGACAATCCTGTGGGGACTCGAACCCCCAAGCTTAGGATCAGCGATCCAGCGCCCTATACCACTAGACCACCACTGCCCCCTTGGTCCATGCTAATGTAAACTTGTTTTATTATAGATGGGGACACTGGTGTTATAGTAGTTTCCAGATCATGGGAGGACTATGACCTGGTGGTTCCTGGGATGATCGTCCGAACCATTTTTCTCATATGCGTAATGTTCGATTCGAGGTGTATTTGGGTCATTGTCCTGTTGGAGCAACCAAATGTGTCCAAAGGATGAATGGAATCTCTTGGAATCTGCATTTGTTTATAAATTGCTCCAATAGACATTCCTGAGTTGTGTAAATGAGACAAAAATATTATGCGTTTTCAAACAGATGTCCTGACATTTTCCTTCCTGACATCTGTTTGTGAATTGAATCTCAAGAGAAAGTGGGCCATGCAGCAAGATAGTCATTCATGCGCACAAGTTTTCTTTCAAAGGAAGATTAAAAACATATTAATTTAACATTCTGGAATATCCAAGTCCTGACCTTAATCCAGTAGAAAGGTGTAAGCAATTAATTAATGACAGGAAACCCACCGACACCCCAGAGTTGAAGCTCTTCTTTACGGCGGAATAAGACTACAATTTCTTCAAGCCGATTTCTTTGAGGAGAATTGTTTTTAAAATTTTAATAATTATTTCACGCATTTGTTGATAAACTGAAACTTCTTTGCTTCTCAAAGATGAGGAATGGTGACATCACTTCTTTCAAATCAAATATTTATATAATTGTTTCACGTCATTACTTGCCTTAAATTGTCCTCATGCCAACATGACAGGTCCTTCTCAAAAAATTTGCATATTGTGAATGAAGTTCATTATTTTCTGTAATGTACTGATAAAAATTAAACTTCCATATATTTTCGATTCATAGCACACCAACTGAAATATTTCGGGGCTTTTATTGTTTTAATACTGATGATTTTGGCATACAGCTCATGAAAACCTAAAATTCCTATCTCAAAAAATGAGCATATCATGAAAAGGTACTCTAAACGAGCTATTAACCTAATCATCTGAATCAACCAATTAACTCTAAACACCTGCAAAAGATTCCTGAGGCTTTTAAAAACTCCCAGCCTGGTTCATTACTCAAAACCGCAATCATGGGTAAGACTGCCGACCCGACTGCTGTCCAGAAGGCCATCATTGACACCCTCAAGCAAGAGGGTAAGACACAGAAAGAAATCTCTGAGCGAATAGGCTGTTCCCAGAGTGATGTAAGGCACCTCAGTGGGACGTCTGTGGGAAGGAAAAAATGAAAGAAGGGCTGATTCCAGACCTTGGGGGACCTGTGGAAGCAGTGGACTGAGTCTGGCGTAGAAACATCCAGAGCCACCGTGCACAGGCGTGTGCAGAAAATGGGCTCCAGGTGCCGCATTCCCCAGGTCAAGCCACTTTTGAACCAGAAACAGCGGCAGAAGCGCCTGACCTGGGCTACAGAGAAGCAGCACTGGACTGTTGCTCAGTGGTCCAAAGTACTTTTTTGGGATGAAAGCAAATTTTGCATGTCATTCGGTAAATCAAGGTGCCAGAGTCTGGAGGAAGACTGGGGAGAAGGAAATGCCAAAATGCCTGAAGTCCAGTGTCAAGTCCCCACAGTCAGTGATGGTCTGGGGTGCCATGTCAGCCGCTGGTGTTGGTCCACTGTGTTTTATCAAGGGCAGAGTCAATGCAGCTAGCTATCAGGAGATTTTGGAGCACTTCATGCTTCCATCTGCTGAAAAGCTTTATGGAGATGAAGATTTATATTTTTCAGCACGACCTGGCACCTGCTCACAGTGCCAAAACCACTGCTAAATGGTTTACTGACCATGGTATTACTGTGCTCAATTGGCCTGCCAACTCTCCTGACCTGAACCCCATAGAGAATCTGTGGGATATTGTGAAGAGAAAGTTGAGAGACACCAGACCCAACACTGTGGATGAGCTTAAGGCCGCTATCGAAGCATCCTGGGCCTCCATAACACCTCAGCAGTGCCACAGGCTGATTGCCTCCATGCCACGCCGCATTGAAGCAGTCATTTCTGCAAAAGGATTCCCGACCAAGTATTGAGTGCAGAACTGAACATAGTTATTTGAAGGTTGACTTTTTTTTGTATTAAAAGCACTTTTTTATTGGTCAGATGAAATATGCTAATTTTTTGAGATAGGGATTTTTGTTTTTTCTTTACTTTTTTGCCAAAATTATCAATATTAAAACAATAAAAGGCTTGAACTACTTCAGTTGTGTGTAATGAATCTAAAATATATGAACGTCTAATGTTTATCAGTACATTACAGAAAATAATGAACTTTATCACAATATGCTAATTTTTTGAGAAGGACCTGTATATGGAATGAATGTATTGCAGGTCTGAAATACAAGAAAGGATTTTTAACAACAAATGAAATTAAGTTAACTCGACAAATCATGAAACCTCAGGGTTCATATTCATACTCATTCCTTTTTTTTTTCTTTTCAGTTTACATTTTCCTTACTGCCCCAACTTTTCTCATTTAGGATTGCCAACATTCACTCATTCATTTTCTGAACCGATTAATCGTAATTGGGGTTGCTGGCGCCCATTCCAGCCAGAGTACACCCTGGACAGCTCGCCAGGCCATCGCAGGGCAGAAACACGCTGACGGCTGTGCAGCCGACTTTTGTTGAAAGTCAGCAATTGTTCTTTTACATGAACCTCACAGCATAGACAGTGAGAGATATGGCCGGCCTTTGATAACCCAGTTAGCTGTACCGGAGGGGTTGCCAATTGTACCTACCTGAATTTTCTTTTCGCTTTCTGTCAAAAAAAAAGAAAGGAAGTACTGTAATGCAGTTATTCCAGAGACACCCCAAAAGGTCTCATTAAACATTTGTGTGCCTTGGAATATATCAAAAATGCATCAAGGCATTCTGTTTTGGCTGTGCCTCTCAATTTTCCGCCTTGGCCATATTATTTAGCATTGATTTTTCAGAGACAGTGGAAAGAATGTTGGTGATATTTGGAAAGAGGAATGTTTAATGTGGTGGTTTTTTGGGGGGATTGTGTATGAACTGGTGCCAGATGTGAAGTTGGTAGCAGCACCTCGTAAGCCTGAACTCCACCTGAAACAAATTTGAGCCAGAGGAATGTCCTGTTTTGATGTCGGTGCAGATATGCAGGGTTTGTTATATCACTATCTCATTCATTCAGTTTGTAGCTTAGACTGTTCAAAGACCCTAAACCTTTTATAATGTTGTACATGTAAAGAAATTTTCCTTTCTTTCTTTTTTTAAAATAAATACTTCCTCACTTTTTGATTAACTGTACCACAGAATTACCTCATTAAGTAATTATAAATAGATTTGATCTTTGAAGGATTGTCTATGAATGCAGATATTTATTAACCTCTATTTTTCTTTTGATTATTCTAGCCAAGTCAAATCCCACTGGATGAAAACATCTTGGTGTCTCGTTATATTAGTAACCCGCTGTTGATTGATGGTAAGTGTGTAGATATTACAAAAAGTGTTTTCTTGAAAAATGTATTGTTTTTATATGCCAACATTCTTTCATGTCATTGTGCAGATTTTAAGTTTGATGTACGGCTATATGTATTGGTGACTTCATATGACCCAGTCATCATCTATGTCTATGAAGAGGGGCTGACTAGGTGAGTATTGTTTTGATTAATACTTATGATTACACATGTAATTAAGATAATATATTAAATTTTCCTATTGACACAAATGTAGATGCAATAGCTGTAAGTCATATCTGTGTATGTCATTTAGTTTTTTTCACCATTGTCCAGGGTGCGGCAGAACTACCACACACACATTTTAAAGGTTGAGTCTATCAAAATAATTATTTCACTGTTGTTTGAACAAAGCGTTACAGTTTTAATTCATTTACTTTTAAAAATTGTATCCTCTTAACTGCAGCTTCAATTCTCTGTATGCTGTTGTAGATAATTTGGCAAGTATCCCTTTACCCAAAGAGTCATTCCTGGCAGGATTTCTGCAACTTTTTACTGTTAGTATCATTTAATTCTTCGCTGGTTCCTAGTCGATGTTTGTAGACTTCAGCTTTCACGTAGCCCCAGAGAAAAATAATCATGTGGCTGAGATCAGGCGAGCATGCAGGTCATCCAATGTCACGGCATAATAAGGATCAAATGTCTTGGAAACAGCTCTCTCAAAGCTTCCACTGATGTTCTCGCTATTTGTGCAGTGGCTCCATCCTTCTGAAACAACTCATCCTGACTCCAAAGGTCTCCAACTTTTGGTTCCAAAAAATATTTGCAGAATTGTCACATACTGGTAAGATATTACTGTCCTGAGTGACCTCTCTCCTCAAAAAAACAAGGGCCCTATACACCCTAGGTTGAAACTTAATGAAGCTTGAAGCCATAATGGTAAAGGAGGGTGTCTGAAATGAAATGGTCATCGGATATATCTGACATCGGTGCCAATGCATCGGTGACAATTTAAAATCTGGAAGTTTTTATGCAGCACCTTGTATTCTATGTTTTTCAAGATGGCGCCGGGTGACCTGCAGCCAGTTACAGGAGCTCTTCAGTTTATTTTTCTTTTTTTTCTCTTTTCTATTGTATATAGGCGTGTTTCTTTATCTTTTTTCAAATTTTCTTTTTCTTTCTTCAATCCTGCATCTGGAAAACATACTTTCATGATGCTTTTGTTCTTCTGTGCACTTTTATTTTCACTTTTTGGATCGGCGTCAGGAAACTCATTCACCGACGGCTCTGAGCAACGCAGGTCTTACACACGTGAGACCCTCCTCGGCCTGCGCGCCCCCGCCCTCCTTCACGCGGAAAAGCCCGTTGTTCCTTTGGAAATACGGAGGAAAAGGAGAGGCTGCAGAGGGGGACGAAAGACGCGGAGGACATGTGTTCCCTCTGTCATCATGGGAAATGTCCGCGCGATCGCCAACAAGACGGAGGAGCTGGCGGCGCTGACCCGGCAGCAGAGGCAGTACCGGGACTGCAGCCTCATGTGTTTCTCAGAGACGTGGCTGAATGAACTCACACCGGACTCTGTGGTTTCTCTTAACGGATTTACACTGCGTGCAGATCGGAGTGTAACGGAGAGCGGTAAGAAGAAAGGAGGGCGTGGCGGTCTATGTGAATGAACGATGGTGCCACCCGGCAAACGTGCACGTGAAGGAGCAGCTGTGCACGCGGGACCTAGAGCTGCTCGCGTTAAGCGCGCGCCATATTATCTACCGAGGAGTTTTCACACGTGATTGTGTTTTGCGTGTACATTCCGCCCTCGGCTGATGCGGCGGCAGCGTGTGGCGTCTACACAGCGCCGTTAATCAGACACAGACTCGTCACCCCGCGCCATGATTCTGATCAGCGGGGACTTTAACCACGCCTCTCTCCGCCTCTCTCCCGACGTTCACGCACACGTGAAGTGCGCCACAAGAGACAATAAAACACTGGACTTACTGTATGCAAATGTGAAGGACGCTTACAGCTCCTCCCCCTCCCCACTGGGACGATCAGACCACAACCTGGTCTACCTGCTCCCCAATACACACCCAGGGTGCGAAAGGAACCTGCACAGAAGAGGTCTGTGAAAGTGTGGACCGAGGAGACCAACGAGAGGCTTAGGGACTGTTTCCAGACCACAGACTGGAGCATGCTCTGTAACTCCTTTGGTGATGACATCGACGGCCTCACACACTGTATCACCGACTACATGAACTTCTGCGTGGACAGCACCGTGCCAACACGGAGAGTACGGTGCTTCTCCAACAACCACCCATGGGTCACCCCTGAGCTCAAAGTCCTCCTGAACCAGAAAAAGAGGGCTTTCATCTCGGGGACAGAGAGGAGCAGAAGAAGGTCCAGCGTGAGCTCCAGTGGAGGATCAGGAGGGCAAAGAAGGACTATGGGAAGAAGATGGAGGAGAAGCTGGCTCAGAACAACGTGCGGGACGTCTGGAGAGGACTAAAGACCATGTCTGGATTTGGGCAGAGTGTCAGAGGGACAGCTGATGGTGACCAGCGCTGGGCGGATGAACTAAACTGCTACTTCAACAGGTTTGATTCTCCCCCCCCTGCACCCCTCCCCATTCCCCTCCCCTCTTCACACGTCTCCAGACCAGCTGACACCTCCCCCCTCCCCCGGCCAACTTCACTTGACTGCTACAGCCCGGCCGACACATCCCCTCCCTCTGCAGCCCACCCCAGCCCCCTCTCCCTCACATCAGACCAGGTGAGGAGACAGCTGAGGCGACTAAATCAGAGGAAATCTGAAGGACCTGATGGCATCAGTCCCAGGCTGCTGAGGACCTGCGCAGACCAGCTCTGTGTGGTACTATGCTACCTGTACAACCTGAGCCTCAGCCTGGAGAAGGTTCCAGTCCTCTGGAAGACCTCCTGTGTGGTTCCGGTTCCCAAAACAGCACAAGCGAAGGAACCAGCCCACTACAGACCTGTCGCCGTGACCTCCCACCTCATTAAGATCATGGAAAGGCTCCTCCTTGAACACCTCCGCTCTATGGTGAGCCCCACCCTAGACCCGCTGCAGTTTGCCTACAGGCCCAACATCGGAGTAGAAGACGCCGTCATCTACCTTCTGCAGCGGGCACTCACCCACCTGGAGATCGCCGGCAGCGCTGTGAGGGTCATGTTCTTTGACTTCTCCAGCGCCTTCAACACCATCAGGCCAGCGCCTGCGGGGAAGCTGGAGGACGTGGGAGTGGACGGGCATCTTGCTGCCTGGATTATTGACTACCTTACTAACCGTCCACAGTACGTGCGGCTGCTGGCTGTAAGTCAAAGGTGGTAGTCTGTAGCACGGGGCACCGCAGGGCACCGCCCTCTCACCCTTCCTTTTAACATCTATACCTCGGACTTCATATATAACACAAACAGCTGCCACCTCCAGAAGTTCTCGGACGACTCCGCCATCGTGGGCCGTGTGTCAGAGGGGAACGAGCTGGAGTACCGGTCGGTCATCGTCGACTTCGTGGACTGGTGTGAGCGCAACCACCTGTGCTTGAACACTAGGAAGACGAAGGAGATGGTGGTCGACTTCAGGAGAAGCACTCAAACACACACACACACACATTTACTAGTGAACATCCAGGGACAGGACATTGAGACAGTGGACAGTTTCAAGTACCTGGGTGTTCACCTTAACAATAAACTGGACTGGTCCCACAACACCAACGCCCTGTACAAGAAGGGCCAGAGTCGCCTCCACCTTCTGAGGAGACTCAGGTCCTTCGGCATATGCAGACCTCTGCTCAGGACATTTTATGACTCTGTGGTAGCCTCTGCAATCCTCTACGCTGCCATCTGCTGGGCCCCGGGCAGCACAGAGCGGGACAGAAAGAGACTGAACAAGCTGGTCAGGAGGGCCAGCTCTGTCCTCGGCTGCCCACTGGACTCTGTGGAGGAGGTGAGTGAGAGGAGGATGGTAGCAAAGCTCACATCCATCCTGTCCAACAGCTCTCACCCACTGCACCAGACTGTAGAGGAGCTAAGCAGCTCCTTCAGTGTACGACTGAGGCATCCTCAGTGCAGGAAGGAGCGCTACCGCAGGTCGTTCATTCCCACCGCTGTCAGACTGTACAACGCCACTTTGTAACTGTCTGTGAAAATACCGGTTATGTGCAATAAAAACCCCGTGCACTTTAATCAACCACATCTACCCCACTGACTGTCAACCATATCAACCCATCTACTCTGCACTCAGATACATTACACTTTAATATAGGCCAGTCTATAAAGTTGCTCCATTCTTTTCTTTTCTTTTATTGTTTAGTAATTTATACTATTTATGTATCTATTTATTTATTTATTTACTTATATAATATATATGTATGTGTGTATGTTCGTACTTGTATCTATTTTTGCACCCCCTACTGATAGTACCTCAAGAGCCTGTAACAGTGAATTTCTCCATTGTGAGATTAATAAAGCTGTATCTTATCTTATTTAGACACTTTTATGCTCGTCTGAAGTGTATGACCACTAGATGGCAGCAGGGACATTTCTGTTGAAATAAAATAAATCTTCAGGACATTTTGGTTGTTTTATTATCTTTTATCATTGTGTCCATGGTGCGATATCTACACATTGTAATATTTTAAGTTCTTTCTAACCCACAACTACACCAACAATTATTTTATTTTTTAAATTTCTTTAAATTTTTTGTCCTTTTTTATTTTAATTTTCATAATTTGGTAATTCATATTGTGAACTAAAGTCTCTGAAGACATGCTTCATAAAATAAACCACATGGAACTGGTTAGATATTGGCTTGGTGTGGCATCAGGAGACTGAGGGATCAGGTTGACTGGGGTGTGTGTGTGTAAAATAGTTAGTCTATCACTATTAGCCTTGGCATAAGCAATGCCCTCATTGAATGATGCTTCAGTTTATATTAACCATTATTAACTGCCTTTCTTAAATTCTGGTGGAATTTTGAGGTCAACTTTTAGCTTAGACATTCCAGTGGCTTTGCAGGCATTCAAGGGTTCAGTATGCCAGGAAATTCCCATTATTCTACATGTGGTGACCACTCAGTGAAATACTGCAGTACTATATACTCTGACAAGACAGCTGTGAAAGAAGGGAAAATGTATGTGTGAAAATATACATACATATAATATACAATGTATATACATAAGGGAATATATATATATATATATATATACACACACACACACACACACACACATACAGTATATATATATATATATATATACACATACACAGTAATCCTTCTCAAAAATTAGCATATTGTGATAAAGTTCATTATTTTCTGTAATGTACTGATAAACATTAGACGTTCATATATTTTAGATTCATTACACACAACTGAAGTAGTTCAAGACTTTTATTGTTTTAATATTGATAATTTTGGCAAAAAAGTAAAGAAAAACAAAAAATCTCTATCTCAAAAAATTAGCATATTTCATCCGACCAATAAAAAAAAGTGTTTTTAATCCAAAAAAAGTCAACCTTCAAATAACTATGTTCAGTTATGCACTCAATACTTGGTCGGGAATCCTTTTGCAGAAATGACTGCTTCAATGCGGCGTGGCATGGAGGCAATCAGCCTGTGACACTGCTGAGGTGTTACAGAGGCCCAGGATGCTTCGATAGCGGCCTTAAGCTCATCCACAGTGTTGGGTCTGGTGTCTCTCAACTTTCTCTTCACAATATCCCACAGATTCTCTATGGGGTTCAGGTCAGGAGAGTTGGCAGGCCAATTGAGCACAGTAATACCATGGTCAATAAACCATTTAGCAGTGGTTTTGGCACTGTGAGCAGGTGCCAGGTCGTGCTGAAAAATGAAATCTTCATCTCCATAAAGCTTTTTAGCAGATGGAAGCATGAAGTGCTCCAAAATCTCCTGATAGCTAGTTGCATTGACCCTGCCCTTGATAAAACAGTGGACCAACACCAGTGGCTGACATGGCACCCCAGACCATCACTGACTGTGGGTACTTGACACTGGACTTCAGGCATTTTGTCATTTCCTTCTCCCCAGTCTTCCTCCAGACTCTGGCACCTTGATTTCCGAATGACATGCAAAAGTTGTTTTCATCCGAAAAAAGTACTTTGGACCACTGAGCAACAGTCCAGTGCTGCTTCTCTGTAGCCCAGGTCAGGCGCTTCTGCCGCTGTTTCTGTTTCAAAAGCGGCTTGACCTGGTGAATGCGGCACCTGTAGCCCAGTCCACTGCTTCCACAGGTCCCCCAAGGTCTGGAATCGGCCCTTCTCCACAATCTTCCTCAGGGTCCGGTCACCTCTTCTGGTTGTGCAGCGTTTTCTGCTACACTTTTTCCTTCCCACAGACGTCCCACTGAGGTGCCTTGATACAGCACTCTGGGAACAGCCTATTCGCTCAGAGATTTCTTTCTGTGTCTTAACCTCTTGCTTGAGGGTGTCAATGATGGCCTTCTGGACAGCAGTCGGGTCGGCAGTCTTACCCATGATTGCGGTTTTGAGCAATGAACCAGGCTGGGAGTTTTTAAAAGCCTCAGGAATCTTTTGCAGGTGTTTAGAGTTAATTGGTTGATTCAGATGATTAGGTTAATAGCTGATTTAAAGTACCTTTTCATGATATGCTAATTTTTTGAGAGAGGAATTTTGGGTTTTTATGAACTGTATGCCAAAATCATCAGTATTAAAATAATAAAAGCCCTGAAATATTTCAGTTGGTGTGCAATGAATCTAAAATGTGTGTATATATATATATATATATATATATATATATATACACACACACACACACACACACACACACACACTCATACCGTATTCGACATAATAAGTGCCCTACTTCACTAACCCCCCCCCCCATGTTTTTTTTAAAAAAAATTTTTATTTTTAATCTTACCTCTAATAACCGCCCATGTATACTGGGAGCAAAATCGTAGATCAAAGTTTCCAATTTTATTCGATCAGTCTCTGTAACAGTAAAATGAAACGTTCACTGCATGCAAAAGTGAGTTTACACGGTATTTCAAGACCCCCTGCCACTGGGGAATGTCTATAAAGTTCATGAGTAACAACACATGTGTTTGCTCCTTCGTGCTTTAAAAAACAGGAAAATATTTTGCCGTGTTCCCTTGGTAAATGTCCAGCAACCGATGAACCATTAGAAACTGCTACAGCAAAACTATCGGATGCTCCAAATGAATGGAGCGATTAGCCAGATATGGACCTATCAGAAAGTGACGAGTATTTACCACCCAATTCTTCTGCTCACTAACTTCATAAATTTAAGGACGTTCTTGGCTATGTGCTTTTGTTTATTTTCGTGTTGATTGGTTCAACATGCCATTTGCTAAAGTTGACATTTGTGTTGATTGGCCCGATTTTACTTCCGGGAAAATGTTTAAAGGAATGGCACAGGAGGGAAAAGTAAGGGGACTTTTATTAAAATTTTATTGCTATTTTCTGTTTATTTTCAGCTTTCATGAAAGTAGTTTGGTCGATACAACAAAATGAATAATACAAATACCAGTAACACTCTTTTATTGTTCTGTTATTATTCATGATTTCCACCTCAATGGTAATAAGCACTTACCGTTCCACTCCGCTGGTAACATTTTAATAAGCACCCACAATTTTTAAGGCACCCTGGGCACTGATCACGTCAAATATGATATATATATATATATATGTATATATATATATATATACATACATACACCCATTTTATATATTTATATATATAAAATGGGTATAATTCATATAATTGTTAGAGTAGTTGTTTTCATTTGAATATTTGTAGGTTATATAACAGGATAGGCCTTGATGCTGGATGACAGCCGATTTCTTTATTTTATTGGCCTAGCTTTGGTTAGGTAGTGTTCTCAATCAGAAGAGTATGTGATTGTCAGCTGCGTGTTTTTTTTCGCTTGCAAGAAGTTATTAAGTATTTGTGTCATTGAGTAATTCTAATTCAGATATATAGGGTATGGAAGCATGTTGTGATTTCATTTTTTGTGAGGCCTTCTCTCTGTTTGATTTATAGATTTGCTACTGTGAAGTACGATCATGCTCTGAAGAACACCAGAAACCAGTTCATGCACCTCACCAACTACAGTGTAAACAAGAAGAGCAGTGACTATGTCAGGTACGGTTCAATTGATTCGAACATTATAACTATGTACTCATCTTTCTTTATACTATGCATTCATTGTGCTTGAAAGCTGGATCATTTTTGTTTAGATTTATCAAAATTTGGACTAAATATTGCCGTGTATATACATCCAGTTATAACATGATGGGTATTTTTTAGAAAATCAGCATGTTAATGAGAATCGGGTGTATGATACTAAAGTTGTCTTGAATTTGAAAGAAGATGTCTGAACATTATGCACCTTTTTTCTGTATGGGGTCTTCTGCTTCTTATCTTCTTTTAGAGTTCGTATAGAAAATTAAAGTGAATGTGACACTAATTAAATAAGATTTTAGCTGTCCTGAACAGTTGAATCATCACTCATTGTTTCTTGTTCTGAACTGGAGAAACAATACATCCTCAGATGGGAGATAATCCCGTTTGTTTGTTAATGATGTCGACATTGGTACACCGCGCTCATTGCTCGGTGCTGTTTGGGCAAAGCCAGACACTGAGGACCTTGTCTTCTTTTTCAGCTGTGATGACCCTGAAGTAGAGGATTATGGGAATAAATGGAGCATGAGTGCAATGCTGAGGTATTTAAAACAGGATGGAAAGGACACAGCATGTAAGTAAAGACAAATGTTAGCAGATAACTCTCACCTGGTCTCGTACACTGGAAAATACTCTTTCCTTATTCTTTGAGAATTCACTTTAGGAACATCGAATTACACGTCTTCATGATGAATTTGCATTTTCATATGCACTTAAAGGTGCTGTGTGTAAGAATGGTAGTTTAGAAGCAAACTTCAATGCAGTTTATTAAGTGGATGAAGGTGTAAAAGAATTTAGACGGAAGTCACTGTGGTTACAAACCCCCCAGTGCAGCTAACTGGGTTATCAAGGCGGGCCATGTCTCTCACTGTCTATGGTGTGAGGCATGTAAAAGAACCATTGCTGACTTTTGTAAAGAGTAGCTGCAAAGCCGTCAGCGTGTTTCTGTCCCTTGCTAAAAGGGTTGTGTCAGAAAGGGCATCCAATGTAAAATCCTATGCCAAATCAAACATACGAATCATTCGCTGTGGCGATCCCTGATAAAGGGAAAAAGCCGAAAGGAAATCTCTCTTTCTCTCACCGTGGTTACAAACACTGACAATAAACAAACTGACAAGTGGCAATAAACAGTGAATTGTGATTTTTTTTTTTTTTTTAATTTGTAAATTGTAAAAAGTGGCAGTGTTTGCGTGAGGCTTGAAAGCCATTAATGCACACAGAAAGTCTCCTTATATAAGGAATCATCTATGTTTCGTAAAATCCCCAACAATACAGCATCAAGGTGTGTTATGCTTTGATAAAGTCTGATAAGCGCTACCACGATTACCATGTTCTATCATATTTGCTGTCAGATTTGATCACCTGATCCCCATGCTCATCATGATTTTCTTAAATCGTAAAGATGATGGGCATTCTGGCTCCAGTGTAAACCCAGGTTAAGTAGGCGGGCTTCATGCAATTTCCAGGCAGGTATATCCATAAAACAATCAGAGGGTGTTCCTTGCTGGAAACGATGGGCAGAACAAAGAAGTTAATCTGAGCCACCTTTTAATATAAAAAGTTTAATTTGAAAGATTTATTAGGAAATGCTTAAATCATAATGGAACTAGGGTGGAGGAGGAGGAGAAGAAAAAAAAGCCAACCTGTTCTGTCCTAAAACTGACCTTCTTCAGGGCGAAACCATTGGGCTAAACAATGAAGTACACCCACAACCCTTTTTAGTTTGGGTTGTAATTACTATCAGGACACTCAGCTGGAAGAGCAGGAGCAGCCTAGGCACAGGGTAAGCACCAAAATAAAATAAAATTAAGTAAAATAAACTATATACACATCAAATAATATTTATATTTATAAACAAGAACGCAGTTTTATTACACATACAGATGCTCCTCAACTTACGAACGAAATACGTTTGTTAGATGAATTTGGAAGTCGTTACAGGGCGTTTTTAGAGGGGAACTTGTGTTTAAAGCTTGTATAAGTAACCTATATGAGTTTGTACTGTATATAATATCTCTCTCTCGCTCTCTCTCTCTCTCTCTGCATAATCATCTTATTTCATTCTATTGAATTTATCATTTATTGATACATGTTGCGAACCTAAATGCACCATAAATTATCAAGCTAACTGAGACGTCAGAAACTTTCAGCCAGACCCAAAATGCAGGAGACAGAGTAGGATGAACACGGAGACTTTGTTACAGGGGAGGCACTTGAGCAAGGGGGAAACGTAGTCACTGCTAGTGACAAGGAGAAACACGAAAACTTTAGATATGGGGAACTGGTCGAGCGCGGAGCTGAAACCAGGAGCCAGAGAGATCACTATTTCTATTTGTTCTTCAATTTCATTTCACTTTCACTTTCGACCGCGGACAGCCCTGTTCGTATCTCCGGATGTTCGTAAAACGAATGTTTGTAAGTAGGGTAGTGTCTGTATACAAAAGCTAAATAAAATAAACGAGATGGATCACTTTAATGTTCATAAATTTTATCAAACTAGAATTAAAGGACCAAAACATGAAGTTGGAATTACAATTGTGTTTTTTTTTTTTTTTTTTTTTTTTTTTTTTGTGACGAAGAGTTAAGGGAGAGACCCTGCCTGAAAAAAAAAATTACAGTGCCAAAGTATTTGGGAAAAAACTAATCATGATAAACAATAGCCAAAGTGTGAGTTTGTGTGGACGCGACCCTCCACTCACATACACATTTACTATACATTTTTAATTTGGACTAACAATGTTGAATGAGTTTAAAAGTTACAAATCAATAGAAGCTTATCAATAATTTTTCAGGCACGGATCGCAAAATCTGCTTATTCACAATCTGGCAACCTGAGAGATTTTAGTCATATCAAAGCGAAAGGTTTAACATCTTTTTGGTCTAATTTTTAAGCCAAACAAAGTAGAGTACAAAACTGTGCAGTTCCTTGTATCTTCTGATTGTGATGACCACTCCAACTTTGAAGAGATATTCTGGCCCCTGTTTTTGTGTTATTGAGTGTGAAGTATGAGTTCCAGATGTAGCCAGTTCTTTTGTACCTTTTGAGGCATAGATTTTGAAAATTCACCTGAAATCAACATAAAATTCTCAAGCTGTTCCCAGTGTCTGTGACTAACACGCAGTGTGCTCTGTTGTGTTTCAGTGCTGATGAGTCAAATAGAAGACCTGATTATTAAAGCTGTGCTGAGTGCAGAGTTCCAGATCGCTAAAGCGTGCAAGATGTTTGTTCCTCATCGCAATAACTGCTTCGGTAAGCCCAGGCAGAAAATAATCAATTGCCAGTTATTGTATGAGGCAAAGTATAATGTTGAGAATTATTCAGATCAAGGAAGTATTATGTACTGAGGATAAATAATTCTCCATGTCATTCAAAATGTGTATTCTAGAAGTATTTTATGTATATTATAACAATTATGCCACTGAAATGACCTTCGTTCACCGGGTGTCGGGGTTCTTTTAAAGATAAAATGAGAAGCTCCCATCCGGGGAGAGCTCGGAGTAGATCCACTGCTCCTCCGCATTGAGAGGGGCCAGTTGAGGTGGCTCAGGCATCTGGTCAGACTGCCTCCCGAACGCCTCCCTGGTATGGTGTTTTGGGCATGTCCAACCAGGAAGAGACCCCAGGGTCGACCTAGAACATGCGGGAGGGACTATGTCTCTCAGCTTGTCTGGGAGTGCCTCAGTGCCCCCCACCCCCATCCCCCGGGAAGAGCTGGGGGAAGTGGCTGCGGAGAGGAATGTCTGGACGTCTTTGCTTAGGTTGCTGCCCCTGCGACCTGACCCCGGATGAAGTGGAAGAAGATGATGATGATGATGATGATGATGATAACAACAATTATGCGCCTCAGGCTTGGTGCATGTTGCTAAAATGAGTATTCAGAAACACCAGCATAGTTACCATGTGTCCGATGCTCATTGTTTCAGCTGCAAGCACAGTTTTTACTTATCGGGGTAAAATCATCTCTGCAGTGAAAATGTTGTAATTTCACTAATTGTAAATTTATAAAAGTTTAGTTTTCTTTTTCTTAAAATATAGACTATGTTCAATGTAGATTTAACACCTTTGTATGTAGAGCGGTTATTACTGAGTTGCAGCTGGGCTGTGTGAATTTTATTCTTTTGTTGCTATTCTTTGGTGTCATTACCTCTGTTAGTATTGGAATTAATTGCTCCTTCCTCCTCTCCTTTTTTGGCTCAAAGTCGCTTCTAATCTCCTTCCTCTCTCCTTTTGGCATTGACTTCACACTCCTTTTTCTCTGTCAATCCCTCTAAGAGCTCAGAGAAATGGTGTTAGCATGAGCATAAACATGGACATCCCCTCTCCGTTTCTCTCAACCTGTCTATCAATCTGTTCATCAATCATTCGTTTAGCACTGTGATATGTTTGCAGACATAATAATTGCTTCAGAAGTGTTGGTTGTTTTCGTGCCAAACGATATGTACCAGTGCTATGCTAGACTATCTAAAAAATCACCCTCATAAAGATGGTATCTTGCTCTTGTTCCCTTGTGCACATTCCCCAGTGAGGTGTCAGTGAGCTCACAGTAAGGTTGTGGTAATGCATGTAGCAGGCTGTGGGGTCAGTGCAAGTTTACGTCAGAACACTGCGTAACAGAAGAGAAGCAGTACATGCCGGTGCAGAAGTCACTTGAATGTAATAGATATGGAATGATACTGATAGGGTGCATGGAAATAGCATGAAGCATAATAATTACATATAATAATAAGAGTTGGGTGAGGTTTGGGTTGTTATAAAAGAATCCATGAATACTGCCCTGTCAAAAGAAAAAAAAAAAGTCACCCACTCTAATATTGTAATGTGGTGCATTTAGCTTAGATCACCATTTCCCCATGGCATTGTTGCTCTGATTGGTCTGGACGAGGCTCAGCAACATTGTTTGGGAAATAAAATGAATGTAGCTGATGACCTGAATGTACTGAATGAGCAGGTTATCACATCAGTGGATTTTTTTCTTCCCTGATGGCTCGGATATAAAATGGGTCCCCATCAACTAATGAAAAAGTGGTCCAGTGAGCATAGGGATGCAATTTCACACAAGTATTGGCACCCAAGAGCCCAGAACTTAACCCAATTGAAAGTGTTTGGGATGTGCTGGAGATGACTTTATGAAGTGGTTAATTTTTCCCCTCATCAATTCAAGATGACGGTGAGAAAAGAACCCAACACTGGATGGAAGTAAACGTTATTACGCTTTAGTTTATTGAAATAATGGCCATTATCATGTGCTTGTAAGCAAGGCTTAATGCATTCCATGAAAATCTTAGTGTGCAACTATTTTTCGGTTTTGTTATTTAATGTCCTGACTCCATATATCCACTTCTAAAATATAGCCGCATTCCCTTCTGCCTTTGTTCTTGAAAAAATGCACACAAAAATGTGTATTTATAAGCATAAGTCTTTCATACCTCGTATTTCTGCTACCACTAGTACAATCAAATATATAATTTGAAGATGAGATGAGAAAAAGGTGGGACATAAATCCAGATTCACAGATGCTGAGCTGTGTTTTCAATCCAAAGCAAACACTCTGGTCAAGGAGGATAGGGGTAATTTTTTTTAGAACTTGACTTGCCATTCATATTCTCAACTGCACAACTGTAACAATGTCTGTTTTTACACTCACAGGCCCTTTCTTGTGATGCTCAGAAAAAATTTTCAATTTCAGATGTGGAGCAAATTCTTCATCTTATTTTTTTTTGTCCAAGTTTACTCTCTTCTATATTTTCTATAGGTCCAATAAACACCATTCTTTTAATTTTTTTTCTTCTTTGAGATTGTGGCTTGGTTAGTCCAAAGCCTCTATGTCTTCATGGTGTTCAGATCTGCAATGGCATATAACGTACAACGTTTTCATGCACATCAAACCATTCGTATTCTGTGTAAAGGAGCACTATCAGGCTGAAAGAGACCACTTCTAGTGAGAAGAACGTTTGACGAAAGAATAAAGGTGGTCAGTCAGAATATACAGTACATCTTTATTTTACCATCCACTGTATTTCGCTACTTTTTTCTCCTCTTGATCCCAGAGGTTTATGTACCGCCATATAAAATCCAACAATATTTGAACGTATTATCATTACAACTTTGTGAATCAAACATTACATGATAAGTTTATAGAAAATGTCTTGCAGTTTGTTCATAGCTAAACGATAAACCTCTGTGTTTATTTCTTTACTCAAGTATTCCAAGGCCAGGATGGAAAGGACAATAAATAAGATTCAGTTCAGCATTTGAAAGCATGAAGTAGAGTAGTCTACAAAAGAGCCAGCTTCATTGTTTTTCCCAGTTTATGTACCATCTCACTCGACTTTGGATGAAGTCCATGTGGGGGTGCTAAACATACAGTTCTGATACTGAATCACTAAGCAATTCCATTTGCTGTTTATGGAATATAATATACTTTATTATTTGATTAAGCAATGTTTCTTGGGGGGGGGTCTTATCTGACCGAGCCACTGTAAATTAATTTTTTATTGCTCCCTTTTCTTCAGTGACACATAAAAAAGTGTATTACTTATATGGCATAAGGACAAACGGGACTCTTGTGTTTATGTTGGCATAAAACTGTATACAATGGATAATCCATTTCTTTAACACATCGTTCTGTAGGTCACATACTCTGTATATCTTTCCAAAGAAACCATCTATATGGGAGTCTGCCAATTAACAGATACCTTTTCTTAATAAATTAGTTTATCTTTTAACTTCAGTTCATGAATAATTGACCGGGAGTTAGACTGTACCGTGCTGATGAACAGATGGCATTCCATAGACTTGATTAGCCAAGTTAAATTGTATTTCATTTCACAGTTCTTGCACTGTACAGCATAATGTCTGCTTCCGTCTTTTGTTTTAAGGTAGTACTACAAGTTCAAATTGAGTTTGAAACAAATTTTTTCTTGATTTTACTTAATTTTTGTGTTGGTAAGCTTCAAAACCTAGTGGAGCCTCAAAATTAACTGCCTTCTGTTTCAGTGTAGAAATTCCCAGCTTGATTAAATTTGTTTGATTTCATTATTGATGAAAAGTACTGGTAATGGTTAGGCTGCTATGTTAACGTATGGAATTTGGGAATATGAAGATTTCCCCGTGGACAAACCATGACATACAATATACAGACGCTCCCCGATTTACGTTCATCCGTTTTATGTTTTTTCCATTTTACTTCCTTAAAAAGGTCAAATTTTGAGTTTAGACATACCTACGTAGTACGCTGACGTAATGACGTAATGATGTCCATTGTTTATAAACGACAGACTGAACGTGCCCCTCCTTCTTCCCAGTTCAGTTGTACAGTGTGTGTGTGTGTGTGTATGTATGTGTATATATATATGTATGTGTATGTATATATATATATATATATATATATATATATATATATATATATATAATATATATATATATATATATCAGTTATATAGCGGGTTACCCTTGTGTTAAGAAGTCGATTGTGTTAAGATGTCTGTGATCTTTGTGTTTACACTGTTTTGCGGACTTTTGTAACCCGAAGCAAATATCGTTGGTCAGAAGTGTAAGCCTACTAGCATGGGTGCAAGTCTCATACACAGAAATGAATTAACTATCTGCGCGGATCGGCACCATCTACCATGCATACTCAGTTAAGCAAAGAGAGTTGTAAAATGAATGAAAACCCGAATCCAGAAAAGAAAGAGAACTCTCCGCTCTGCTGGTGATTCACATCAGTGCAGGCTGAGTTCTAAATGAGTTCAACAGTGCCCTTGCTTGAAAGACCGGAAGTCCGTATAACCCACAGCAAGTACACTACTTTTGCAAGTACACTACTTTCGGTTTTGAGCACCTCACATATTGTAAGCATTGATTGGCTGTTTTAAGCTTCATGTAAAGTGACTCGGTATAAATATGTGACTTATTTGAAATTAATGTTAATATTATTTGATATATTTGATCTTATTTTACAATGTCATGTTTATAATAATTGATTTAGGGGTGTTTTATGAGATACGGTAATGGTATTTATGGATGTCTAGTACAGTATGAGCGTCGCACGTCATATATCACTGTAACAACTTACGTTCACTTTCAACTTGCGTTCGGCCGTTTGGAACCAATTAAAAACATAAGACGTAACGTCTGTATGCAATTTAATGATATGAACAAAATAAGGCAGAATAATAACATAGATTAAACCTAAACAAAACACAAATTGTACAAGGGTCACACAATAAAGATAGTCACCAAGCAGCTGCAGTATAATTTATAGACATTGTGCGCACCGGATGTAAAACTCTTGGAATTCTGCGTGTCAAAAGAAATGAATGATGAAAATCCTCGTGTTGGCTGTGGATGAGCGTGGAGGATGGACTTGGGTGATGGAGTCTTGAATGGAACTTGGATGAAGCACGTTGGCTGATCCGCCTTAGATGGGTTTCCTTAGATGTCCTGTGTCAGCCAGTCAGCAACGGGTCCTAATATAACCTCCCCAAAGTTCAGGAAAATTCCATTCTAGAATTTTCTAAATCACCTGACCCACCACAGGGCACATGCACAACTAGGTCCATCTCGAAGGGTCCCTAATGGAAAATTCCAGACCCAAAACAGCTGAGTCATACTATGTGTCACTATTTACAGCATACGAACTGAATCTAATTATATTCAACCAGTCACATTTATATTTACATTTACACATTTATTTACATGCCCATAAATGCATGGGGGGGGGGGGGCACTAACCAGTGTCTCTCCCCCTTATGCCGGTCCCAAGCCCGGATAAATGCAGAGGGTTGCGACAGGAAGGGCATCCGGCGTAAAACTTCTGCCACATTTAAAAAATGCAAATGATCAAAACAAAATTCATACCGGATCGGTCGAGGCCCGGGTTAACAACGACCGCCATCAGTGCTGTCAACCAACAGGGTGCTGATGGAAATTGGACTACTGTTGGTCGAAGACGTCGAAGAAGGAGAGGCGGGAGGCGTGTCCGTAGGCAGAGAGAGAAGAGGAAATGCGTGAGCCTCGGACTGAGAGTAGGGACTTTGAATGTTGGAACTATGCAAGGAAAAGATAGGGAGCTGGCTGACATGATGCAGAGGAGGAAGGTGGACATACTGTGTGTTCAGGAGACAAGGTGGAAAGGTAGAAAGGCTAAAAGCTTAGGAGCAGGGTTTAAACTGTTTTATAATGGTGTGGATGGGAAGAGAAATGGAGTAGGAGTCATCTTGAAGGAGGGGTTTGTCAGGAATGTTCTAGAAGTGAAAAGAGTGTCAGACAGAGTGATGAGTCTCAAGTTAGAAATTGAAGGCGTGATAGTCAATGTTGTTAGTGCTTATGCCCCACAGGCAGGATGTAAGCTAGAAGAGAAGGAGAGATTCTGGAGTGAGTTAGATGAAGTGATGCAGAGTACCCCCAGAGGTGAAAGAGTGGTCATTGGAGCAGACTTCAATGGACATGTTGGTGCAGGCAACAGAGGGGACGAGGAAGTGATGGGCAGGTTTGGTATCCAGGACAGGAACACAGAAGGACAGATGTTGATCGATTTTGCAAAAAGGATGGAAATGGCTGTGGTGAATACTTTCTTCCAGAAGAAACAGAAGCATAGGGTGACTTATGAAAGCGGAGGTAAGAGCACACAGGTAGACTACATCTTGTGTAGGCGATGTAATTTGAAGGAAGTCAGTGACTGCAAAGTAGTAGTGGGTGAGAGTGTTGCCAAACAGCATAGGATGGTGGTGTGCAGGATGACACTGATGGTGAGAAAGGTGAAAAAGGCAAAGGTAGAGCAGAAGACAAAGTGGTGGAAGCTGAAAAAGGAAGAGTGTCGTGTTGTCTTCAAGGAGGAGTTGAAACAGGCTTTGGGTAGTCAGGAAGTGCTTCCAGAGGACTGGACAACCACAGCCAATGTGATCAGGGAGACCGGTAGGAGAGTATTTGGTGTGTCCTCTGGAAGGAAAGTAGATAAGGAAACTTGGTGGTGGAATGAGGAAGTGCAGGAGTGTGTACAAAAGAAGAGGTTAGCCAAGAAGAAGTGGGACATTGAGAGGACCGAAGAGAGTAAACAGGAGTACAGGGAGACACAGCGTAAGGCGAAGGTAGCAGTGTCAAAGGCCAAACAGAGGGCGTATGATAGGTTGAACAGTAAGGAGGAGAAAATGATCTATACAGGTTAGCACAGCAGAGAAATAGAGATGGGAAAGACGTGCAGCAAGTTAGAGTGATAAAGGACAGAGAGGGAAATGTATTGACTGATGACAGAAGTGTGCTGGGAAGATGGAAAGAGTACTTTGAAGAGCTGATGAATGAGGAAAATGAGAGAGAAAAAAGAGTAGAAGGGGTGACCGTTGAGGAGCAGGAAGTAGCAAAGATTAGTAAGGGAGAAGTGAGGAGGGCATTGAAGAGGATGAAGAGTGGAAAGGCAGTTGGCCCTGATGACATACCAGTTGAGGTATGGAAGTGTCTAGGGAGGTAGCAGTAGATTTTCTGACAAGAATATTCAACAAGGTCTTAGAAAGTGAGCAGATGCCAGAGGAATGGAGGAGAAGTGTGCTTGTGCCCATTTTTAAGAACAAGGGCGATGTACAGAGTTGTGGCAACTACAGAGGGATAAAGTTGATGAGCCATACAATGAAGCTATGGGAAAGAATAGTGGAAGCAAGACTAAGGGCAGAGGTCAGCATTTGTGAACAACAGTTTGGTTTCATGCCAAGAAAGAGCACCACAGATGCAGTGTTTGCTTTGAGGATGTTAATAGAGAAGTACAGAGAAGGTCAGAAGGAGCTGCATTGTGCCTTTGTGGATCTGGAGAAAGCATATGACAGGGTGCCGAGAGAAGAACTGTGGTATTGTATGAGGAAGTCTGGAGTGACAGAGAAGTATGTTAGAGTGGTGCAGGACATGTATGATAGATGTAAGACAGTGGTGAGGTGTGCTGTCGGTGTGACAGAAGAGTTCAAGGTGGAGGTGGGACTACATCAAGGGTCAGCTCTCAGCCCCTTCTTGTTTGCTATGGTGATGGACAGGCTAACAGATGAGGTTAGACAAGAATCTCCATGGACTATGATGTTTGCAGATGACATTGTGATCTGTAGTGAGAGCAGAGACCAAGTGGAGGAAAATCTAGAGAGGTGGAGGTATGCCCTGGAAAGGAGGGGATTGAAGGTTAGTCTTAGTAAGACAGAATACATGTGTGTGAACGACAAGGACCCAAGAGGAACTTTGAGGTTACAGGGGCAGAGATAAAGAAGGTGGAGGATTTTAAGTACTTAGGCTCAACAATCCAGAGCAATGGAGAGTGTGGAAAAGAGGTGAAGAAGCGTGTGCAGGCAGGTTGGAATGGATGGAGAAAAGTGTCCGTGTGGTGTGTGATAGGAGAGTATCGGCAAGAATGAAGGGAAAAGTGTACAAGACGGTGATGAGGCCAGCAATGTTGTATGGTTTAGAGACAGTGGCCCTGGGGAAAAGACAGGAGTCAGAGTTGGAGGTAGCAGAGATGAAAATGTTGAGGTTCTCTTTGGGAGTAACGAGGATGGATAGGATCAGAAATGAGTACATCAGAGGGACAGCACATGTTAGATGTTTTGGAGACAAAGTCAGAGAGGCTAGATTGAGATGGTTTGGACATGTACAGAGGAGGGATAGTGAGTATATTGGTCGTAGGATGCTGAGGTTGGAACTACCAGGCAAAAGGCCCAGAGGAAGACCAAAGAGAAGATTTATGGATGCAGTGAAGGCGGACATGAAGGTCGTTGGAGTAAGAGTAGAAGATGCAGAGGATAGGGAGAGATGGAGGCAGATCATTTGCTGTGGCGACCCCTGAAGGGAACAGCCGAAAGGAAAAGAAGAACAGCTATGTATTTTCGATTATAATTTAATATTGTAGTGCTGTATTGTATCTCCCTTAGAGATAAGGTGAGAAGCTCCACCATCCGGGGAGAGCTCAGAGTAGATCTGCTGCTCCTCCGCATTGAGAGGGGCCAGTTGAGGTGGCTCGGGGATATGGTCAGAATGCCCCCCGGACGCCTCCCTGGTGTGGTGTTTCGGGCATATCCAACCGGGAAGAGACCCCGCGGTCGACCTAGAACACGCTGGAAGGACTATGTCTCTCGGCTTGTCTGGGACCGCCTCGGTGTCCCCCCCGGGAGAGTTGGAGGAAGTGGCTCGGAAGAGGGACGTCTGGACCTCTTTTGCTTAGGTTGCTGCCCCCGCGACCCAACCCTGGACTTAGCGGATGATGATGATGATGATGATGATGTATTGTGTGATTTTGTTATAATTTTTATGTGTAGTGACTTGCTAAGTAATTGTATAGGCAGACATGAGCTGCAATAATGTCTTTTAGCATTGTTACTAATGCTGATAACAATTTCTTTCATTCATTCATTTTCTGAACTGCCTAATGTTAATTAGGGTTCTGGGGAAGCTGGCATCCATCTCATCTCTGGGTGGGGGCCAGAGTACACACCGAACAGCTCGCCAAGCCATGGCAGGGTAGAAACATGCTCACAGCTATGCAGCTACTCTTGACAAAAGTCAGCAATGGTTCTTTTACATGCATCTCACCACAGACAAGGTGAGACATGGCCAGCATTTGATAATCCAGTTAGCACTGGGGGACAGCAGTGACAACCCATTGATAGTGGGGCTTGAACTCCCAGATTTTGGGCTCAGTAATCCAGTACCTTACCATCAGGCCACCACTGCCCCCCAATAATAGTAGTTGCAATAGTAATGATGGTGGTTTTAATTTAAACATATCACTGCTGTTTTCAATCTACACATACCCCCACGGCTGTGTCTCACAGTACTGACCCATCCAATGATTATTTATTCTGCCTATGCATCTGGATGAGGGGAAACGTGAAGCTCAAGCCCTTCTTATTTTAGGTGAGAACTGGGTTACAACCTGAATAGGTTGCCAGTGTCTTGCGATGACAATCATTTCATTGTTGTCAAGATGTGACAATTTAAAAATAATTATATGCCCAAAATCTTATGCAATACAGGGATCCCTCACTTTCCGAGATCCCCACCCAACCATCGAAATCCGCGAAGTAGGATCACCGCCACACCCCCGACTGACGTATACGTACTTGTATATGTGTATATAATATTAATAAATACATATCCAATAGTTTAAATGCTTATAATAACAATAAACATTGAAAAAATATCCTAAGATGTAAATAAAATATAAATACAGACGCTCTCCAACTCACCAACATTCGTTTTGCAAACATCCCGAGATACCAACATGTCCAAGGTTGAAAGTGAAATGAAATTGAAGAACAAGTAGAAATAGAAATGGAATAAAATCTACAGAAAGATATATCATAAATATAAGTATGAAATATGATTAAACATTATCCTGAGGTACACTTAATACTTGGCTCCAGTGGGGGGGGCGTGGCTGCGCAGAACACACACAGATGCAACAATGTATCCAGTTTTGATGGGAGATTTTGGGTTGTTTTTTTTTTGTTTTGTGTTGGCTTGAGTGTTTTTTGTTGCATAATTGGCCTTGTTTTTATGACATTTTCTTTAACTTTTCCACCTATTGTTTCTTAATTTCCTTATTTTTTAATTCGATGAATATTTATTTGTAATCTTTAAAAACCCACGATGCACTGAAGCCGCATTAATTGAAGCGTGAAGTAGCGAGGGATCTCTGTACTTGCATTTTAGTGGATTTCTAATGTTGTAGTCGCATAGGTAAAGGAATGCTATATGCATATAATTTATTACTCATGCAATATGTATGAAGACAGTGCCAAATGAATACAACTGATTATATCAAGTATATATGAGATGGGAAACATGACATGGCAACATTACAAGTTTTGGTTTATGTCTAGATGACACAGTATTAATGTAAAGGCTCTTACGGTTAGCTTAATTGACCATCTTAGTCCCTCTCCTCTTGTTATCGCTCATGATGCCTAATAAATTGTAGGTCTTAAAGAGTAGCAAGTAAACTCTCTGGACACTAGTCACAGCCACAGTCATGCTGGCTGGAATTTTAGAAGGCTAAGCCGCTTCCCAAGTTAAACTTTCAGCTTATAGTTTTGTGCTTCTCTGCTAGTTGTCCCATTCACTTTCTCTTAGACTAGGACAGTTGTCTTTTTCTCATGGGCCTTATAATTATATTGTGTGACGTTTAGGTTCTTGTTCATCCAAAGACAGTGTCTCAACAAGTACACCCTGATACCCACACGGGGATCACCTCCTTGCAGCATTTCCCTTGTACAGAGGTACTCACTTTTCACCAGGCTGCTGATTCAGCTTGTTGTTTCAGCCCTACTGGCCTATGCTACAAAGGATTTGAGGTCATTAAAGCCACATGTATTAGAATCTGCTGACCACATTCTTCACGTCTTCACAGTGGAGAGTAGTGAGAGACTAAGAGGGATTAGGGGATTCTCATAATGCTATGCTGGTGTCCTCAACTAAAGACTTGTGTGCAGCTGACAACCAGGCTTTCAGCTCGTAGACAGTTGCTCAGATGGATATTTTTTGACTTATAATTTAGCTGCAGTTACAATCAGGTTTTCCATGAAGCATATGATTGGAGATTGCAGAGTAGCGTCCTTGGATGCAGACTTTTTACAGTCCTTCTCGGTTGACAAATTCCCTTCCAATCCTGTGCCAAAAGGATACAAAAACTCTCATACCAAAGCTGTTAGAATTCCACTATATGGTACCAGTCTGACAAGCTTATGTGGGATCTCAGTACAACCAGGCCTTCCTGAAACCTGGAGATGTCACTTTGGTGGCTTTCAAAATGACCAGTACTATGGTTGTGAACTTATTTGATGTTTCTTCCATCCATTGCAGCCCTTTCTTAGTAAGACCACTTTCCACTCATTGATTTACTATTCTTCAGTAAGCATTAAAAGTGCTTATTTTTTCTCTTGGAAGATTTTGCTGGGTCTGCATCTGGACACTCCTTCACAAACTGTTTTCGCAACATAATTTAATTAAAATCTTGGGTTTTTATTCTCAAGCTGTGGGGGAAGCTGTAGCCGAATGGTTAGAAACGTGGGTTTGGGATCTAAATGTTGCTGGTTTGATTCCTGAACCAGCAGGAAAAATGTGTGCTGGCAGGGGTAGTGAGCTACACCTTCTGTTGCTCAAACGTGCCCTTGAGCAACACACCTCTAACACTTAACTGCTCTCCAGGCACCCCAGTGGGGGGCGGCTCACTGTTCCAATTGTGTGTGTGTGTGTGTGTGTGTGTGTGTGTGTGTGTGTGCTCAGTTTGAATGGGTTAATTGCAGAGGTAGTAATTTCCTTTGTGGAATTGATACTGTGTGTATATGTGTGTGTATGTATAACAGAATCTCCTATGATGCCAGGAACATTCAGCCGGACCCAAAAATGCAGGAGACATAGTGGAGATGGAAACGGGTGCACATTATTGTTCACAGGAAAGGCACTAGAGCACGGGGAAATCGTAGTCACTGTTAGAGGTGCGGAGAAACACAGAAATGAAACTAAAGCTGGTGGAGCACGGCTGAAACTGGTGGAGCACGGAGCTGAGAGCCATGGAGATCATGGGGAAGACAATCTTCTAGCACTGAGAGGAGTGCTCTGCTTGTCTTTCTTTATAGCCCGTGATTAAGTGGAATCACGTGTGTGTTTTGTGCTCCACCCGTGTGTGACAGCCACGCCCCTCTCCAATGCTGCATACATAGAGTTAGAGCTGCCAAAACCAGATTCTCACAAAAGAGACCATAACACACTAAAATAAAAACCACTAAAGTTAAAGAAGAAGAACAATAAAGATAAGAACAATAAAGAAGATTCACAGAAAATCACAATCACAGAAAACAATAATGATAAGAATTTTAACCTTTGTGGTGGTGAGCAGTTGGCATATGTAAATGTTGGAGAGTGAGAGAAGAGGAGGATTCCCTTCCATAACAGCTTCAGGTAAAACAGCCAAAGGTGGTTTTTCTCTTGCTACTCGCTTTGCATGGATGACTCTTCTTCAGGATGTTCCTTTCTTTTCTTGAAGAACATTTCTAATGTGACTTGCTTCTGCCGTTTTTTTTAGCGTTCGACTTCCGGATTTTGGTTGGCTTTCAGGACAAATAAATCCCGGATTTTCTGGTCGAATTGCGATTTTTCGACCTCTAAAGTGTTTGAATACCGAGGTAACACTGTGCGTACATACATACATACATACATACATACATACATACATACATATATATATATATATATATATATATATATATATATATATATATATATATATATATTACAAAGGAAAAAACTACCAAGGCTGTATCTTTTGTTTTAGTGTACTGGAAATTGTCCTTAAATGGCAGAGACTATAGCAATGAACTTATTTTCCTTGTTGTAATGTTAATACTTCATTTCTGACCTCAGGCAACTGCCTCCACCCATTGTTAAAATGTTTATAAAAAGCCACCCAAACTGATTAGAAAACAATTTGTTATGAATAATTGCGCAATGTGAGATGTCACAACAATTGAGATGACCACTTAAGTCATATCTAACACAATTATTATTGCTCTTGTGGCCTGCTTTCTTATGTAGCTATGACTGGGGAGGTTTAGTTTTCAGCTAGAATTTAGGGTTTAAGTTTCCTTCCCTCTTTTCCATTGCCGAGAAGCTTCTTAAAAAACTCTGCTCTTGATCTTCCCTTGTTGATATTTATTTATTTTCTTAACTCTGCATATTCTGTGGTTACATTAATACGGCCCCCTGGTATACGGTGAACAGCCAGAGAGCAAGTCTGCTTGTGCGGGCTGAGGCAGTGGGGAAGACCGGCGTCTGCTCCTAATTGAGGGAAAATGTGTAGCACATGGAGTTTGGTTGGCAGTTTGGTGAGGAGTGTGCATGCAAGTGTGTGTGGAGGGTGCTTGAGGTCTGTTTGTGTGCAAGTGGCAGGGCCTCCAGGGAGGATAAAAGGTTATGTGCACATTTATCATCGTGTGTCTTCTGTGTATCTTTTCAGACTCATGGGTTTTTTGTTGCACTTCTCTTTGCAGAGATCCTATGTAAATAAAAATGTTAATTTTGTTTGTAGAATTTTAGCCCTTGGAAAGTATACTTTTTATAACGTGAGAGGAAACAAGGATTGAAAGTAAGGAAAAAAAGAACTACTGTCCATGGCAAGGCTTTATATATAATCTGCAGTCTCATCTGGATCTCGCTGTCCATATCTAAATACCTGTATTGTCTTCAGAATTAATAGCAATAGAACTTGATATCCAAAAAGAATCAGTACCTTATAAAATCCTGACCAAATAAGATGCATCGTTTTTGTTAACTTTGTTTAGTCAAACGTAGTGCTATCTGTGAAGCTGTACGTAATTAAGGTAGTCCACATACCACAAGCTTTATTATAAGAGGCCGAGAACTTTGAGTCACTTTTTTAATTATTGGAGGATTGTGATGGATTACTACTGACATACTCCCTGTAGAATTATTATTTAATATGTTCAAATCACTGTCCAAATTAAATAGGAACTGCATACAAAGTGCGGAAGGATGCTTTGCAGCTGTTGTTGCGTAACCAGTGATCATTCTCTTCATGGCTACATCTCGCAGTGTGAAAGAAGTGCACTGAAATCTAATCGCTGATGCAGGGACACAAAGGCACACTCTTGCAGTAGCAGCAATTCCACAATGTGAGATCCAGTAACCAAAAGGGTTCATTTGAACTCCTTCTTTGCTAAAAGGGTTTTATTGTGCAGTCTTTTTTGCCTGAGAGGCTTAAGATAGGGATAAATATTGCTCAGGCTGTGGAATTGCCAGGTGCCTTTTTCACACTTGGAAAATACTTTTCCAGCTTTTAGTTGACGTGGCATTAAAGGGGACATGGCCAATATATACTCAATTTTGTGTAAATATTTAATATGGTTATTTAAATACAACCACTTCTTTTGCACTTTAATAATATTTCATAAGAAGTGTAATTTTATTACTTGAAAATTTTCTGTATGTAACATAAACGGTCGCATCTACATGAGACCTTATTTCACTTCAAGTTTTAGAATGGAAGAAAAAGTATTTCTGAGGAATTTTGAAACGGCATTACAAGCAAAGAAACTCTTAAGCGACTTGTAACTGAAGGAAGAGTGTTAAAATATATTCGGCAAGTCGGTGTCGGAGACTTGTGGACAGTTATGAAAATGATGCAGCTTCTGAGGCTAACGGTGTACTTACTGCCTCACATTGATGTTTGCTGAGAAAATGATTGAAAAAGGCTGAATTTCCTTGTGGTTTGTTCAAGTGGGTTATATTTGGCTATAATCATTCTAAGAGATGTTTGGCTGTTCAAATATGTTTAAAAAAAATTGTGTAGGAAGGACTTATATGACATAATAACCTTGTTATGTGACATTGTGTTGTTTGGTTTGTCGTTGATCTGGCGTACCTGAACAGTGTATGTGCTTAACCCATTTTGAATCTTTAACTGAAAAAAGTACAAATTAATTAATTTATTTTTATTTATTTATTTTTTATTCACTTTTATTGGCAAGTCTAATTATAACTTTGTAAATATAAACAAAGCTAGAATTTGATTTCGAAACACATTTAACAAAAGTTGGGACATTTAACAAAGTTGTTTATCTATGTAACACAATGGTAAACATGCTTCTGTCTCAACTTTTTTTAACTGTGTTTTGGAATCAAATTCTAGCTTTGTTTATATTTACAAATTTGCATTTTTTTAAAATCACGTTTGATGAAATCAATCTGGATGGTCATTATAATTTTTAAAGAGATCCTGACACCAGGGAACTCAATATCAAGCTGAAATATGGTCTTCTGTGAAACAAGCGCATGGTTCCACTGAGTTTCAGTCCATCTGAAGATGTGTTCAGGCCCTGAGAACTTCAACACCTTTATGCATAAAATTTAAGTAAAGCTTTCTTGTTGCGTAATACTGAATCAGGTTGCATTTCCAAGTAACAGACTGTGTTGGGTGACAAAGAATTTATGACATACAATAGAGCCGGTCAGACTTTATTGGTCACAGTAGTATGATAGTTTCTCGAGCTGTGCCACCTGAGAGCTTGAAGGTTGTGCATATCCAATGGTGGTCTTTGCTCTTGTATATCTTATGTATATCATAATATTTCATAATATTATGTGTCACTGGCATTGTGTACAATATTTTTACTGTACATGCTTGCTTGCCAAGACTGAGACTTTGGTGGATGCTATTTTACTACTCAATCGACAAATTGAATAAACTGTAAATGTTTTTATCTTATTTTAACTCTGTCCCATATTCTGTGAGTGGTGCGGGCATCTTTTTTATATTCACAAATGCAAATTTTTTTTCCAGTAGAAATATTGATTTTTTTTTGTACTTTTTAAAGTTACATAAAGATTAGTGAGAAAGGACTTTTTTTGTATTTTGCATAATATCTCATGAAAAGAATAAGCTTTGTGGTTAGAGGTTACCAGCAAGAATAAATAGCCATATAGCATCTGCTGCACAATGTGACGGCCAACAGATGGTAACTTGGCTGAGTGCGAGCTTTGCAGATGTTGACTTTTATACGTAACATATTTTTTAAAATTCATATTTAGCACAAATTCTGATGCGCAATACCATTTTCATAATTTATATTTTTTTACTTTATGATTAAGAAGCCCTTATGTGATTCTCAGCACAGATGTTTATTTTTTTATTTTTTTGTCATTCAATAAATTCATGAAAGGCGCACACTAGCATATTTTATATTGTTGTTTTTGACTTGACTTTATCTTTGTTCATATTGGCTTTGATGACTTGCCCAGTTTTGCTTTTAAAAATATATCACATTCTATTGAATTTATGAGAGTGCCTGTTTAATGTTCCTTATCTTGGTCTGTCTTTAATCTCCTTCATTACATTGGGGGGTATTGAATTTAATCCGTGCTTTTCTTAGTAACTGTCTTTGGAATAAAATATTCTACAGATGATTGGATATTTAATATGTGCTTAATCAGTAGCAGAAATATCCATGCTGTCACAAGGCAGACTGTGGAGCCCATGATGAGGCCTCTTCAGTGACTGCCTCAATGTTGGGGTTCTTCAGAAGTTGGCTGCCGTTTTCCATCCACCAAACTAACTTCATTTGTGTGTGCGTGTGTGTGTGTGTGTATGTGTATGTGTGTGTGTGTGTGTGTGTGTGTGTGCATGCATCTGTTTGCAGAACTGTATGGTTTTGATGTTCTCATTGATTCCGACCTCAAGCCATGGCTTCTGGAAGTAAACCTCTCTCCATCATTGGCATGGTGAGTGACATCGGTTTTGACACTATAAGCTCATACTTCTGTATCATTAGTTTTTCCAGCTTTTCATGGGCTTGGATTTTACGTAGCATTTTATTTCTTTAAGCCTACTAATTTAGGTTATAATTTCATAGCCTCTAATTCTATCCAACTGTCTGCTTTTTATTATTGACGTTTATGTGTTTTGTATTGATTTCTTTAATCTTTTAACAGGAAATTCTGGGGTTATTATCCAGTCCTGTGTTTTTGGATTTTTTTTATTGTTTACTGCAGGTAAAAATAATGTAAATAAATCTGTTGTTTAAACAACACAATGCTGCCTTTGTAAAGGAGCTCAGATATTTATGGTTGTTCTTTTTTTTCCTGTTTCCAACATATTAAATCAGTCAAGTGACTGCTCACTTTCTCTCTAATGCACTCCCCTTTGCCACTATAATGAGATTACCAATATCTTTTTGTCACTTTATCTGTCTGTGATCACATTGTTTATTATATTACGAATGATCAGTGTATATACTTAATTTCTATGTATATTATTTACTGTTACACATTTTCACACGAGCTCTTCTGTTTTTATGGATTTTGCTCAATATATTTGGATAAAAAAGCTACTTAATTTATGTAATTAACCACATAATTCCTTTGGTTTCTGAACTTTTGCAGATAGCATATGGAGGCTAGCAATCCTGTACCTGATTTGTTTGTTTTTCTATTACCCATGCATCCTCTGTGGTGTAAGAAATGTGCTGTACTTAAAACCAATGATTCAACATTGAGAAGTGGGTTATTTCCATCCATGTACTTCTCGCAGTTTGTTAAAAACCCTGACTCAATGACTGCCTTTATGTTGGTTTGGCAAATGGAAAAATAAATTCTTAATGAACTCTCAAACGAGTGGAGGGTTTTCCCCAAACACTGCTTTGAGTGTGAGCATATTGTAAACATGCCCATAAACATTTTGTACAGTGATTCTTAAAATAGCCCAAGTTTCTGTTAGTTTCCGGCATTTTCTTTTTTCAAGCCTATACATTGTTACCCAGTTTAAAGCCTAACTTGACTCATGGACATAGACTTATTTTTAAGTAAATTAACATTTAAATGTATAATTTCTACTCTGCCAATTAACCTTTTGCAAGAAAAGGGGTTCAGGTGGATGTTGAATAATATTCATGTAATTGACTTTACTACAAGGAAGTGACTAGGACCACAAAGACGAACCGAAGACTCTATAGAATCACAGTACATGTTATATGAAGTTTGTTTTATTTGAAAATATGAGTGGACCCACTAAACTTGTAGAATACTGCATGTAAAAAACAAAATATTGCATGAGAATATACTGTATTCGATGTGATAAGCACCCAGGGTGCTTAAAAAATTGGAGTGGGTGGGCGCTTATTAAAATGTTACCAGCGGAGTGGAACGGTAAATGCTTATTACCATCGAGGTGGAAAACATGAATAATGACAGAAAAATAAAAGGGTTTTACTGGTATTTTGTGTTATTCATATTGTGGTATCAACCAAATTACTTCCATGAAAGCTGAAAAATAAACAGAAAACAGCATTAAAAAACCAAACAAACATAAAAAATACTCATTATCACTTTCTGATAAGTCCATATCTGGCTCATCACTCCACTCATTCAGAGCATCCCATAGTTTTGCTGTAGCAGTTTTTAATGGTTCATCTTGGACGTTTACCAAGAGAACACAGCAAAATATTTTCCTGGCAGGCCGATCAAATGTGTTGTTACTGATGAACATTATAGACATCCCCCAGTGGCAGGGGGTCTTGAAATTCCGTGTAAACTCACTTTTACAGGCAGTGAATGCCTCATTTTACTGTTACAGAGACTGATCGAATAAAATTGGCAAGTTTGATCTACAATTTTGCTCCCAGTACACATGGGCAGTTATTAGACGTAAAAAAACAAACAAAAAAAAAACCCAACATTTTTTAAAAATTTGGCAGGGGCCGCAGGGCGCTTATTACGTCGAATATGGTACCTGTATTAACTATACAAGTTATTTCAAAATGTTATTGAAAAAGACAACTGCAGTGCTAAGAAAGTCTAATTGCACTTGCATTTGGCAATAATTATGCATTATGTAGTGCTTATACATTGGTGCATGCCATTTATTTTGGTATGCAGTGTAAAACTTCAAAGTTTGGACATTGGATTACAGAAGGCACACCATAGTCCTGCATTTTGTTACTATGTGGTTTCATATAGGTTATGTACATGTGGATAACACAGTTGAGAACATTTGAGAATCAGTGCTCATGCTCATATTTCTGTTCACTCATTTACTGATATGAATAATTAATGATTTACTCTTTATTTATTTGTGTAATTATTTGTTCGTGTTCATGATGCACTAATCTTGCATCAGTTTAAGGTTGTTGTGTTTAAAAGGTGGTCCAGTGTATCCTATGCTAAAGGAAGCATTGAAGTACCTTTCCTTAAAATGTAGAGAATCTGAACAGCTTTTATTGTGGTTTTCAAATAGACATTTTGAATGCAGGCCCTGACTGGGAATATGTGTATTAACTATGTACATGAATAAGTGGTCGGTGGTTAATCTTAACCACTGTTTGGATATAAATAATGTTATAAATCACATTTTTTGGATAATTGCTATCTGTTAAAAAAGTATATTTTGACGATATGTATTCATTTACATTGTTGTGTGTTTTGATGCTTCTAGTGATACTCCTCTTGACCTGAAAATAAAGGCCAGCATGGTCTCGGATCTGTTTTCTCTTGTGGGTAAGTTTAATTTTTTTTTTTTTTTTGGTCACCTCACACTCCCCTCTTTATATCACTTTACTGTCCATTCATATTTATGCGTCATGGTGGTTAAAGGTTGAAAAGAATACAAACTTATGACTGCCATTGATGACATAACCCAGTTTCCGCCAATTTATTTCTTGTTTCTGTGTAAAACATTCTTATTAACCAAACAAGTAGAACGAATTTAGCTGCAGTTGGCTAAGGTCAGAGAAAACTAAATTGGGGGAAAAATAAAAATCCGTATCATTGAGTTGGTGGTGCTCATGTTAAATGAAAGAGTTCTTTTTGCTCCTCCAAAATGGGGTAAAGGTTATTCACAAAATGAACATTTGAAATTCTAACAGCTGAATTGGTATTTTTTGAATTGGTATTTTTTTACCCTCTATGATGTTCTTCACTCCATATGGGGCTTATGTAATCTTAGGTTTGTATGTGTATGGGTTGTTATTTAGTTTGTTTTATTTTTATTATATTTATTTATTTTATTCTTTGGCATTAGCGTGCCCATGCTTTGAAAGTAGTGTAAAAGTATCATTAAATTCTTGTAGACTGTCTACAAATAAACTGTCTTTTCATGACATACCATTTATTTATATTTAGTAATTCAGAGTGTTTCAGACATGTGATACATAGTAGTATGTATAATACTATCTAATGCTTACAGTACTTACAGTGCTATACAGTATATCTAATGCTTAACCTGTATTTCCAAAACTAACTTTCACCAGTTTTTAAATAGGATATTTTCTCAGAAAGCAATGAACAGTACTTTACATTTCTTGGCTTGTAGTTTTGCCCCAAGACTAAAAACGTTTTATAAAATTGTCTTATTTTCATATTCAGGTTATTTTAGTTTGCCTCTGTGGTAAATACAATGGATTCATTTTTAACTCCTAATATGTTTTGGTGATGTAATATAATAAAAGGTCTAGACTTTTCTTTGTGGCTAGGCGCCTTGATGCCATAGAAGTGATGCATAATAATGGATGATTCATTTTATTGCCCCCAGGGACACATTAGAGGAGATGGGATGCTTATTTTTTTTTTTTTGTCTTTCTTGGACAGAGACATTAGCTTTTGATAATCTGATAAGCTTTTGTGGGTGGATATATCCTATGCTTTTTGTTAGCAGTTGAGTTCCAGGAGAGATGATTAGGTCTCCTTTATCAAATAAAATTCATCAGGAGATTGAAGACTATCCCATGTTTCCTCGGACACTGAAAGCTACATTAAGACATCTTTTTCAACTGTTGCGCATGTTGTGTCATGAGGCAGCTTGACACAATCATCTGACACTGTTCTCCATAACTGAGCTTAGAGACACAACGATTGGCCAGTCTTCCTGTAACAATAAGAGATGAGATCGCACAGGGAAGCCCAGCTTCCACAAGCAAGAAAAAATCTAAATATTATGTAAGCTATTTATACAGCAATATTATAGAAATGCATATTTATACTTAATTTTCTGAAAGCACGGACAATTTTGCTTTCCTGGCTATTTTTGGCTGTTGGTTTGTCCATCTGGTGTCCGCATGTGCACAACTCAAGAAACCCAGTAAGGCTGTCATATCACTGAGTTAATGCTGATTGGCTGTTATGCATCACTGACTTACATGATGAGGGATTTTACTCAGGTAGGCAGACAGACTTATGTAGGTAAATAAATGTTCATGAATTAAAATGCTGAAATCAGAAGCTTGACAAGAAATCAAATTTTTCACCAAGCAATACAGACATTTTTGTAGCTCCAATTTTAGGCACTATCTAAATACCGTATTTGACGTAATAAGCACCCTGCTCCAATAACCCCCCCCCAATGTTTTTGATCTGACGTCTAATAACCGCCCATGTGTTCTGGGAGCAAAATCGGAGATTAAATTTATCAATTTTATTCTATCAGTCTCTGTAATGGTAAAATGAGGCGTTTACTGCCTGTAAAAGTGAATTTACACAGTATTTCAAGACCCCCTGCCACTGGGGAATGTCTATAATGTTCATCAGTAACAACACATCTGATTGTTCTGCTGTGCTTTAAAAAACAGGAAAATATTTTGCTGTGTTCTCTTGGTAAATGTCCACAACCAATAAACAGTCAGAAACTGCTACAGCAAAACTATGCGATGCTCTGAATGAATGGAGCCATGAGCCAAATATGGACCTATCAAAGTGATGACAAGTATTTTTCACCCGATTCTCCTGCTCACTAACTTACTACATTTAAAGACATTTCTGGCCATGTGCTAAAGTTGACATTCATGTTGATTGGCTTGATTTTACTTCTGGGAAAATGTTTAAAGTAACAGCACCGGGAGGGAAAAGTAAGGGGTCTTTTTTTTTTTTTAAATTTATGCTGTTTTCTGTTTATTTTCAGCTTTCATGTAAGTAGTTTGGTTGATACCACAAAATGAATAACTCAAATACAGTTGGCCCCCTACTTATGAAACCCCCTGGGTACGAAAATTCCGGGTTACGAAAAACATTTTCCTAAGTTTTCGTCCCCGGGATACGAAAACAACCTCCTCTTACGAAAAGCGCCAAATGCGCCATTCAAAATTCAATCACACCAATCAAAATTTCACACGATGCGCGAGTTGCTCTCTTATTGGCTGTCTCCCAACATCCTGCCCCGCTGGACTCCCATTGGCTAGGAGGGATGGCACAGCTGAACTTTACCATACTTCCTGTACCCATACTTCCTGTTTGTCACACGCGTGAAGGAGAGTTGACTGTTGGCTTGTTTTGAGATTGATCATGCAGTGTTATATTTCGTTATCACCGAAACCCCTCTACAACCGGGACGATATTGAACCAGAAGGAGACCTTAAAGCGGAAATACAGTGATGGAGGCGATTATTTCAGCACGATATTAACAGAGTGCTCCGTGGGAGAAGACCTCTGATCTCACAAGGAAGCAAGTTGATATCGAATGAGGACCTCTGATCTTTCAAACGTGTAGTGTAATTCCGCTTTAAAGAACACATCCTGTCCATTTAAACATTTAAATAGAATTGTTCCGTCAGCTGCCCGAGTTTTGTGTGTGTGTGTGTGTGTGTGTGTGTGTGTGTGTGTGTGTATGTGTGTGTGTGTGTGTGTGTGTGTGTGTGTAAGAGAGAGAGAGAGAGAGAGTGTGTGTGTGTGTGTGTGTGTGTGTGTGTGTGTGTGTGTGTGTGTGAGTGAGAGAGAGAGAGAGAGAGAGATGGAGACAGAAGGAGGCTTAACTCTTTAGTTTTTAGTTTAGTTTTTTTAAGTTGTTTAATTCAGTAAATGTTTAATAAATGTGGTGCATGTGAGCAAAACACAGCTCATCTGGACCTCCGATCCCTCAAGGAATCAAGTTAAAGTTGAATTTGGACCTCCGATCTGTCAAGCAGGGAATGCGCTTTGAATTCCCCGTCTTAAAATGCTCTGGCATCCTGCTTGTGGGCGTGGCCCGCAGTGCCACAATAAACATTTAATGTGTCTACAATATACATTTAATGCGTACTGTATTGTGTGTGTGTGTGTGTGTGTGTGTGTGAGAGAGAGAGAGAGAGAGCGAGAGAGATAGAGAGAGACAGGTGTGTGTGTGTATGTATGTATGTGTGTGTTTGTGTGTTCATAAAGAATGTTTAATAATGGTTTAATTAATAAGTATTTTAATAAAATGGTTTAATATGTTAATAAAATGTTTAAATGGTTTAATATATAATTTTCTTTTACTTTTAACACATATTTCATACAAAAGTGGTGTACTTTTATCATTTTTAAAGGGATTATGGGGTAGTCTTGGGAGCCTTGGAACGAATCAGGCGTTTTACATGTAAAATGCACCCTCTACTTACGAAATTCCCGGGTAAGTAAGGGGCCGACTGTACCAGTAAAACGCTTTTATTGTTCTGTCATTATTCATGTTTTCCACCTCGATGGTAATAAGCACTTACCATTCCACTCCACTGGTTGCATTTTAAGGAGCCCACCAACTCCAATTTTTTAAGCTCCCTGGCGCTTATCACGTCGAATACGGTATATGTTATAAAGATCTATATCATTGTACTGTATTGTCTTTCACAATGTTTTTACACTATCCTTGCCTTCCTCAGTATCTTTAAATTGTAGTACGTCACTGCAAAATATTGCAAACTGTGTTGTGACTGAATACTAGTGAAATAATTTTATTGCATTAACTGATTATTTTATAGAACAAGACATCTTGAAAAAAGTTAGTTTCAGTCTAGAAATGGGTTTAATAGTTTTATATTATTTAAACTTGCCAAGGTGCCATTTTTACAGTGCAAGACTAAAGATTTTATTGGTAAAGGATTAATCGGATAACATTTTTTGCCTCCAGGGTTTGTGTGCCAGGACCCTCTGCTAAAGCAGATGCCTTCAGATAAGACTGGATTTGATCCAGCTGTGAAGAACCACAGAACACAGGTAGGCATAGAAGCTTGTAAATTACAAAGACATTCCTTCCAATGAAGTCAATCAACTCAAAACCAAACATGAATGTTGCATCTTGTTTATGTTTTCTCGTAAATTTACATTGATGACGACTGCTTGCAATTATTGATACAAGAAATGTGTAAAACTTTATGCTGCTGTTGAATTTGGAAAACTGCTTTAATCTGTTTGAGATGAGCTTTTGTCACAAATTTGTTTCATACTAGTTTGCACATGTCACAGAATATTTATCAGAACTGGGTTTTTTTTTAATGTTTTCTTTAATCAGAGCATGTTAAATAAGGTCAAAATTGTGCAGTTATTGACATTATGTTTTGAATTCACTGTGAAGGAATGTAATGTCTTATACTGCACTATAGTGAATTATGTCTACTGTTATTGACAACTATCTTTTGACATGATAGGGCTATGATATGTACAGTTAATGTTTTAGCAACACTCAATTCAGACATTTGTGTTCCACTTCCATAACCATGCAAATAGTTAAGTTAATTGTGTTCCAGTACGACGAAGAATATTTGTAGATGTGTGTGGTTGTGGCCCAAACCATTCAGTGTTGCATGACTGATAATGGTGTATAATTTGGTTTCCTACTATTCTTTTTAACTTTCTGATTCATATCTTGGAATATGTAGTCCATAACTATTATGGTTGGCGGGGGGGGGTTACCGCTGACATTTATGCTCTTGATGACCACAGTTGTATTGCTGTATTGTTGATGTATAATGCTGCTTTTTCTCAATTCTTATTGCCCCCTAGCACCATTTCTTCACACAGACCGCCTCTGCCAAATCCAGAGTGGTAGGTCTACCGCCTCTTATTTTAAAACAATGAACTTGTATTATTATTATTATTATTTTTTTTTTTTTTTTTACACACTTAAGGTTTCATCACAGGCTATCCTGCATAATAGAATATTATAGCAGAATCGGCTGTAGGGACCAATTCTCAGACTACCATGAATGGAAATTTATTTTCCACCTTGTTTCCATTGATGTCGTCACTTATTTTGCTTGTCAGTGGTTACAATAGCATTTTGCAATGGGATATTTATTCATTACAACAAATATCCTTCATTTTTGTTTAATAAAGAACTAATGAGGGGAAAAGCTAGGAGGCAACTTTTAACCAGATACTTAAATAAATATGGCTCATACATTATAGTATATTCATTTAAGCATTCATTTTTGTCTGCTGAATGCTCTAAGGCTATGTACCTTGCTTTTACTTACTCAGTGTGAAAGTAGATTTTAAAAAACTATATTCATATGACGCAAAGCAGTTTCTTACCAAATGCTTTAACTATGCAGTAATCAACTAACCATTATTAGTTGGTACATTATCAGTGTATACTACTTTGAGTTTTCATTTCTTTTTTTGTTTTATTTAATTTTATTGTTGTTATATACACAGATCCCTCGATACTTCGCGCTTCAATTCATAACGGCTTCAGTGCATCACGTTTTTTTTTTTTTTTTTTTTAAATATCCATCGAATTAAAGAATAAGGAAATTTAGGAAGAATATGGGAAAAAGTTAAAGAAAATGCCACAAAACAAGACCAATTATGCAGAAAGAAACCAAACAAACCCTAAACAAAAAACAACCCATCAAAACTACTTACATTTATATGTGAGGTGCGCATCTACGAGCGTGCACGCGCATCTGTGTGCGCGCGTGTCTGTATGTGTGTGTGTTTATATTTTATTTACATCTTATGCATTATTTTTGAATGTTTAATTGTTATTATAATCATTTATAGCATTGAATATGTATTTATTGGTATTATATACACATATACATGTACGTATACGTCAATCGGGGGGGGGGGGGGGGTGATCCTACTTGGCGGAAGTTGGTGGTCGTGGGGGGATCTCGGTCCCAATGAACGAAAATTGAGTGATCCCTGTAATTTAATTCATAATTTTTGCCTGTTTTTATCTTTTTATAAAGAGATGCTAAACGGTGTCTCATTTTTTTCTGACCGTAACAACAAAGGCCTTAAGTAAAATAAAGTTGTCTTAAGTAAAATAAAAAGTGGCATTTATTTACAAGTGACTGGTTACTGTACATATGTGATGTGCATGTGATTATTGCCATAAAATGCCAAATAACCAACCAATCAATAACCCAGGAAGTATTCTTCTGACAGTCTCTGTTTTGGGGCCATTTAATAATTTGGTGTTTTAACCGTGCAGCAGTCTTACGAGGCACTACATGGTTGTCTCTGGGTCTGTGTTCTGCTTTACTTGATTAACTCTTGATGCTCTAAAAGTCCAAAACTGCTCGGGCACATATAACATTATCCCCTTGTTATTTAAGAGGAAAAATGCAGACACACAATTCATGTCAGATCCTGACTCCTGCTGATTTTGATTACTCCATCCAAAGCCCAGGCAAAGCGGTCACACTACCCTGACAGCACTTACCATTAACAGGGGAGGTTAAAGAGAAATGCCAGTCAAGAATGCCAGAGGACATGAAACATGTTAAAATATGTTATTTAAAATGTATTAAATAGCTAACATATTTAACTAAACTCGAAAGAGGAGCATTTATATATATAATATGTATGCATGTATGTACATATGTATATTATATAAACCCTCCTACAGTACTGTGACTTTCCTAAAACATTACTTCTGTGGGTGTGACATTAAAACAACAACAGTCTTGTTTAGGTGAACTATCTTAAATGTCAAGCTCTATCAGTTAAAAGAAAAATGCAGTATAGGTATGGTAATTATTTATGGTGCTGAAAACATATCACAGCAGTGCCATACAATTTCTTGTCTACGTTATTTTTTTTTTTTTTGAAAAGACATTTTATGTCTACATGTAAAATGAATAAAGTCTCGGCTCTTCCTTTATCCAGTGTCAGAGACCCCAGTCTGCTAATAAGATTGAGGAGCTGCAGGAGAAACAGGGAGGCAGGCATGTGGACACACTGGACTTGACTGCAGACGAGGTAATTCTGCAGTGGTTATAAAAGATTCATAATTTGATTTGACTCAGTAAGTGATTGAATGCCTCTGCCTTTTTATTATTAGATCAATATTTACATTTTAAAACTTTTAAATAGATTACAGACCAGGGTGTCTACCCTTGTGTTCGTCATTGTCTAAGTTGTGTTCATGAATTGTTTTGGGCAGTTGAAGGTCTTGAGGAGGACACAGGAAGAGCATGAGAGGAGAGGTGGCTTCATCCGGATTTTCCCCACACCAAAAACTTGGGAGCTGTACAGGTTGGAGAAGCCAAAGGCTCTTGGCAAGATGATGTGTTGAAAATTTTATAATTTTTTAAAACTCAAGTAAATAAAATACTATTGAAATATCTATTAATTCCGGAATTTTGCTGCCCAAAACATACAAACAAAAGGAGGTTCATCCTTCAGGTTTTATTCCGTTGACCTTCTCTGTACACCCTTTTAAATATATATATATATATATATATTTTTTTTTTTTTTTAATTTTGACAATGCTTTTCAAAGTACATTCAAATATTTTCTGAAAAATACTTAATCAATTTTATTATTCTTCCTGTCTGTGTGTATTCCTGTCTTAGTAATTATCTGGAATACAAGACATCCATGAACTCCATGTTGGCGAATAAACTTTTCCATGAAAGGTGAGCTTTTCACTGTGGTTGGGAACAGTTTTAAGGGGAAATGTAGAATTTTTGTTGATATTTTGTCTGTGGATGAATTGGTGTGGAGTGACATAGAACAGTGCATTACAATACACTAGTATGGCTAGCTTGTCTGCCTCACACCAAGAACGTCTTATTAAAAAGCTCCACAGCTCGGCTAGACCATTTTTGCATGAGTTGCCCAATCACATGCATATCAGGCTAAATAGCTGTTCCAATATGGCCCAAGGTATAAGGTTGTGTGGGTCTGTTGGCCATGGGATTGACTGACAAGCTGTTCAGGGTGTACTCTTCCTTCGCCCAGTAACAACTGATATGGGCTGCAGCCTCTAGCTACTCTTGTTTTTTTTTTTTTTTATCATCTTGGGTGACAGTCTGACTTGGGTTGTGTCTTATAAAATAAGTGTGTGTGTGTGTGTGTGTGTGTGTGTGTGTGTGTGTGTGTGTGTGTGTTGGGGGTGTTAAAGAAAACATTCATTATATGCCAGAAATGTTGTGAACAAATGACTATCACATCCATATGTGTTTTTTTTTCTATTCCAGATTTCATAGTTGCTTTTATTTATTAAATTTTTATTTATTTTTTTATCCTGTTTACCTCCACATTTCAAGGAAGGCTTCCCATGAAATTTTGGCATGTAACTGTTACAGTTCAGTCACAAGAGCATTAGGGAGGTCAGGTGAGGAAGTCTGGGGTGTGGTCAGTGTTTCATTTCATCCCAAGATTTTTAGTGTGGTTGAGGTTTAGATTGCTTGAAAATTTTCCACAGTGACCTTAGCAAGCCATGAGTCTTGTTTTATGCGTTGGGACCTAGTAGTGCTGGAACAGGTTTTTGCATTATAGTTCCAGTAAATGAAATGTTAGAGTATAAAAAGTAAATGTTATGCTTTATGTTCTTTCAACTTTGCTGAAGTTTGAGGAAGAACGATATAGTGATGGGATTGTCAGGTGCTCAGTAACTTTGCTCCATCTTGATGACAGTAACAAATAATCATTGATACAAGGTTAAGTATGTTTTTTCTTTTTCATAATAAAATTAATTATTGTTTATTCTTTAGGTCACGAAAAACTTCTTGGGTCACACAATTCAGGTAGACATCTTTATATCAAAATCTTTGACAGACTTTGTACCCCACACGGTTAGTCTATTTGTGATAATGTTTGTATTCCTGCATTTGTTAAACAGTGCAGTGTTTATGGCGAACACAATAAAATAGTACAGGGATCCCTCGCTACTTCACGCTTCAAATAATGTGGCTTCACTGCATCGCTTTTTTTTTTTTTTTTTATATAAATATTCATCGAATTAAAAAATAACGAAATTAAGGAAGAATAGGGGGAAAAAGTTAAGGAAAATGCTGAAAAACAAGGCCAATTATGCAAAAATAAAAACCCAGACCAACAAAAATAAACAACCCAAAACTCCCTTCAAAAATACTTACATTTTTATATAAGGCACGCATCTGAGTGTGTGCACACGCATCTGTGTGCATGCGCGCACACAGATGCGCGTGCACAATCTCATATGCGCACCTTACATAAAAAATGTGTGTGTATTTATATTTTATTTACATCTTATGCATTATTTTTGAATGTTTAATTGTTGTTCTAAGCATTTATAGCGTTGAATATGTATTTATTGATGTTATCTACACATATACATGTTCGTATCTGTCAGTTGGGGAGCTTGATCCTACTTCGTGGAATCTGATAGTCGCAGGGGGGCTCAGTCCCAATTAACCACGGAGAGTGAGGGATCCCTGTATACGTTACTTCTTCTTCTTCTTCCTCTTTTCCTTTCGGCTGTTCCCTTCAGGGGTCGCCACAGCACGTCATCTACCTCCATCTCACCCTGTCCTCTACATCATCTTCGCTTCTATATGTGCTATATGTATCTCCCTGTATATGTTACATATATACATATATTGTAGTTTTATCCAGTTTAGTATGCTTTTCTTCCATAGGACTAGATTAAAGGGTAATGTGGCAATAGAAGAGGAGGCCTATAAAACCTGTCATGCATTACAGTATGAGAGCAAATTGCTCTCTCTCGAAGCCCGAAGATACAAGAAAAGACAAATGATGAGTCGTGTCACTTCTCGGAAAAGGAAAACTGGTAAAACTCAATAAAACACACACAACATGAAAACGGTTACACTATTTAATGTACGTTTACCTTCACTGAAGCATTTATGTATTTTCCTTGCTTTCTGCAGGTCGAAGGCCTTTACCATCATTAGCATTCAGCAGTGAAAATGAGGAAGCTGATGAGAGAGAAAAGCGAGGACCACAGGGAAAGCAGGAACACACAATGTCTCTGCCACACAACCCCCCTCAACCCCTGTTGAAGACGCATCAAACTGAAGAACATGTTCCAGTTCGAGTCAGCAAACCCAAAGTGGATATGCTTCATATTCTCCAGCAGGGATGGTGTCTCAGGTCGGTGTGAACATTAATGGTGATTGTGTTCTCAGCTTAACTTCAGAGGTTTTTTAAATTGTTTGTTTTGAATTTGAGGACGAAAAAGTTGTTGCTTCCAGTAAGTAAAGTTCTCTTAGTACTGTGGCTTATCAGGTAAAATATTAAAAAAGAAAAAAAAGAAGAAAAAAAAGAAACTTTTACTGAACTGGAGACCTGGCATGAGCAAAAATGCTGTTAATTCCAATATCAGAATGAGAGTAACAAGTAATCACAGCTGTTCTGATACTCAGTATAACAGTAAAACTGAACTTTCGAACAAAAGTTTGAGAAACAATAAATTATTATTGGCAGTTTAGCAAAAATATGGATAAAGATTTAATTTTTTTTTCACCACTTATACATTATAAACTTGTAAAAATATTTTCCAAAAAGCTCCAACTGGATAGTGTTGTCAACAAGCAGACCAAGGTGTTGTAAGGGTTTCAATGTGACAAACTATTGCAAGAATTGGAAGTGTGTGGAGTGAAAACAGACAAGCAGAGTAATACAAACAGTGAACTTTCAGCACTCTTGGAACTCTTCTTGTCCAATCAAATTAGTTAACCACAAGTAATGTTGTATATGTTTGCTATGAGGCATAGCGGTATTGCTATTACCTAAGGCAAAGCTCCCTTATTACTGGGAGGAATTCATGCCAATATCCTCATTACAAAGTTCTTGCTGTGAAAACCTCTACTCCCAAAGATGAGACAATGTTTGTTTACTCTAGTATAACCCTTCCCTTTTGCACTGGATCAGATTCAGTTCAATTATATGTTTATAAAATGGTAATAATACAGTGATGAAATAGAATCATTTTCAGTTTATGTGATGAAGACACCAAGTTAAATTAAAGATATGGTGAAGGTCTTGTTCCGTGGCACAGTGGCGTAGTTTGCATATTGTCTCTGTGTTCGTATGGGTTTCGTCCAGGTACTCCCACAGTCCAAAGACATACACATTCGGCTAATTGACCTGAGGTTTGAGTGTGAACGGGTGTTTGTGTTGCCCTGTGATGATGTTGCGAGATGTTTCCCGCCTTCACTCAGTCACGGCTGAGATGGGTTCCAGCCTCACCATGACCTGAGTAGGACTAATCGGTTTGGTGAGTGAGGAGAAGATCTTATTGATCTGTTTCACTGAAGAATATGGACCAGCAGAGTATTTTGCTTGCATTTGTTCTCACTTTACTCAAAGTGTGTGATTTTTTTTTTTCAGGGGCTTTATTATTTATAGGTTTCACCCTGACACACACACCAACTTGTACCCACATATGAATTTGTTCAGTACATGTAGCTTTGTAGTAAATCACCAACTTGACTCTCTCTCTTTTTACTGGCCTCTCTGCAAGCACACAATAGCTAAAAATAAACTGCTGGTAATCAGACACAGGTGAGACTTCTCACATTACCTGCTTTTAAAAAAAAAATCCTGACTCTTCTCCATCTCTAGCTGAGGTTAAGTCATGCCCTTGCCTGCACAAATACAGTTTGTGGTTTTCTCATTTTCCTATTGCAGGGTGAGTGATTGACAGAACATCACAAATCTCTTTCAATTAATCAGTAAAGGTATTGTAACATAAATAAAGAGGAATTACACTACAGATAAATGCGTGGAACATTCACACCCACACACACGTTTTATTGCTTTTGTGATGAACTTCCATTGGCATCATTATTGCTGTAAGTAATTAATGCGTCTACTCCTAAACGCGACCCTACCATTAACCCCAGTATCCAAAAAGAAATAGTTTGGCTTGCTTACAAAAGCTAAAACTTCCCTACAATTTTTTTTGTTTTCTGACTGCGCTGAGTGTCTTGTTCATGCAGCGCATCTTCTTTTGCATGACTCCTCATTGTCTCCCTCATGCATACAGGAAGTGGATCCTTCATCAGCCAGCAAATCATGCCGGTCAACCTTGACCTTTGTGGCTGCAATTGGCTGTCTGATTGGTGGAGTCAGACTTCTTTCCTTTGTTTAACATTTATCAGGAACTTGGAAAGGCTTAACACACCTTCACTACTTCATGTTATGCAAGTGCTCTACAAAAAATATTTAAACTTGTTCTTTTTAATACAGTGACATTAATGAATATTGCATACTCTTGTCAAAAGTGTAACAAAGACACCACTCTCTGCTTGGCTTATAAAGCCCATCACAATTTGTAATTTGAGCAGGGAATTATAATGGCAAGTCTGAGTTTGTTAAAATTCCTCTGTGCTTGCCAGGCCCGAGAAAGGAGACCTGGGCAATTACAATACAGTATATCATTGTTTGTGTTTGACAGCTTTTTCCAAAACATTTTCCAAACATTGTAGTCCCACTGCTCACTCCAGGTTCTTCTAGTACATCTAAACAGTTTATCAGCCATACAAAATAATTTAAGACATTCTTTTTCTTGAAATATTGCCCATACAAATATTTTGTTGCATTGACACATATTGCTTTGCATGACTTCAGCTGTACCAATCCAACAAATAAGAGAATTATAAAGATGGTCATGGGCCAAAATATGCTTGATGTACATTGAGAATTTGTTTTGATAACCTCTATAGGGTTCAGGTTTCAGATGTGCATAAAAAGCCTTTTAAGTTTTGTTTGTTTGTTTATTTGTATTCAGTTCTTGAAAAAAAACTTTTTATTTTCTTAATCTATGTCTATCTGCTGTACATATGTACCTATTCCCCTGTTTGTGTAATCACACAAAGTGTTTTATGATCTTAACCTTTCTACCCATCTGTTATTTTTGTCTTCTGTGCTATCCTGTTATTTTGTGCAGTAAAGTTCAGGCACGCACAACCTTCTCCTCTTATCTCCATCGGGTCCATACGAGACTGCTTGTAGAAAGCAGAACAAACGGTACCCCTGCCTGGCTGCAAAAGGATACTGACCAGATGGTATGTGTGTGTGTGTGTGTGTGTGTGTGTGTGTGTGTGTGTGTGTGTGTGTATATATATATATATATATATATATATATACATATACACAGTGGTATCACACCTTACAAAATTAATCTGTTCCAGAGCCTTTTTCGTAACCTGGATTTTTCGTAAGTAGAACTTGTACTTGTAAAACGCATGATTTGTTCCAAGGCCCCCAATACTACCTTTTAAAAAATATAAAAGCATACCTTTTAAGGTACGTACTTCGTGTTGATCATGTCTTCTTATCAGAGTTATAATCTTACAAATGTTTATGCGAGGTTAAAAGCTTGAGCCAAAAAATAAAGTTACAATGAGCACACTCGAAAAAAATCCATGAAACTGCTCAAGGGAACTGCGTCATCCCTCCTAGCCAATGGGAGGCCAGCGGGGTGGGATGTTGGGAGATAGCCAATTAAAGGGAGCTGCGTCATCCCTTTAGCCAATATGAGGCCAGCGGGGTGGGATGTTGGGAGATAGTCAATGGAGAGCAACTAGTGCATTGTTTGAATGTCGTGTTTTAATGTTTGAATGGCATGTTTGGCGTATTTCGTAAGGAGAACTTGTTTCATATGCAGAGTTTTTTGGAAAATTTTGGAAAATGTTTTTCGTAACCTGGATTTCTCGTTTGCTGGGCCTATCATAAGGTGAGGTACCACTGTATATAGGGATCCCTCACTTTCCGCGGTTAATTGGGACCGAGATCCCCACGCGACCACTGAATTCCCCAAAGTAGGATCAACCTCCCCCGACTGATGTATACGTACATGTATCTGTGTGTATATCAATAAATACATATTCAATGCTGTAAATGCTTATAATAACAATTAAACATTAAAAAATAAAGCATAAGATGTAAGTACAATATAAATACACACTCATAGAGACACGCACGCACGCAGATGCGCACTTAACAAAAATGTAACTAGTTTTGATGGGAGGGTTAGGGTTGTTTTGTGTTTGCTTAGGGTTTTTTTTTTTTTACATAATTGGCCTTGTTTTTGCTGCATTTTCCTTAACTTGTTCCCCTATTATTACTCAATTTCCTTATTTTTTAATTCTATGAATATTTAACCTGTCCTTTAACCCGTAATACTTAGCCTGTCCATCACCGTAGCAAACAAGAAGGGGCTGAGAGCTGACCCTTGATGCAGTCCCACCTCCACCTTGAACTTTTCTATCACACCGACAGCACACCTCACCACTATCTTACATCTCTCATACATGTCCTGCACCACTCTAACATACTTCTCTGCCACTCCAGACTTCCTCATACAATACCACAGTTCTTCTCTCGGCACCCTGTCATATGCTTTCACCAGATCCACAAAGGCACAATGCAGCTCCCTCTGACCTTCTCTGTACTTCTCTATTAACATCCTCAAAGCAAACATTGCATCTGTGGTGCTCTGTCTTGGCATGAAATCAAACTGTTGTTCACAAATGCTGACCTCTGCCCTTAGTCTAGCTTCCACTATTCTCTCCCATAACTTCATCAGGTGGCTCATCAACTTTATCCCTCTGTAGTTGCCACAACTCTGCACGTCTCCCTTGTTCTTAAAATTGGGCACCAGCACACTTCGCCTCCATTCCTCCGGCATCTGCTCACTTTCTAAGACCTTGTTGAATATTCTTGTCAGAAAATCTACTGCTACCTCGCCTAGATACCTCTACCAGTGTGTCATCAGGACCAACTGCCTTTCCACTCTTCATCCTCTTCAATACCCTTCTCACTTCACACTTACTAATCTTTGCTACTTCCTGGTTCTCAATGGTCACCTCTTCTACTCTTCTTTCTCTCTCTCATTTTCCTCATTCATCAGCTCTTCAAAGTACTCTTTCCATCTTCCCAGCACACTTCTGTCATCAGTCAATATGTTTCCCTCTCTGTCCTTTATCAATCTAACTTGCTGCACGTCCTTCTCATCTCTATCTCTGTGCTGTGCCAACCTGTATAGATCAGGTTCTCCCTCCTTACTGTCCAATCTATCATACAAGTCATCATGCACCCTCTGTTTGGCCTTTGACACCACTACCTTCTCCTTATGCTGTCTCCCTGTACTCCTGTTTACTCTCTTCGGTCCTCTCCATGTCCTACTTCTTAGCTAACCTCTTCCTTTGTACACACTCCTGCACTTCCTCATTCCACCACCAAGTCTCCTTATCTACTTTCCTTCCAGAGGACACACAAAGTACTCTCCTACCTGTCTCCCTGATCACATTGGCTGTGGTTGTCCAGTCATCTGGAAGCACTTCCTGACCACCCAAAGCCTGTTTCAACTCCTCCTTGAAGACAACACAACACTTCCTTTTTCAGATTCCACCACTTTGTCTTCTGCTCTGCCTTCGCCTTTTTCACCTTCCTCACCATCAGCGTCATTCTGCACACCACCACCGTATGTTGTTTGGCAACACTCTCACCCACTCCTACTTTGCAGTCCCCGACTTCCTTCAAATTACATCGCCTACACAAGATGTAGTAGTCTACCTGTGTGCTCCTACCTCCGCTTTCATAAGTCACCCAATGTTCCTGTCTCTTCTGGAAGAAAGTATTCATCACAGCCATTTCCATCGTTTTTGCAAAATTGATCAACATCTGTCCTTCTGTGTTCCTGTCCTGGATACCAAACATGTCCATTGAAGTCTGCCCCAATGACCACTCTTTCACCTCTGGGGGTACTCTGCATCACTTCATCTAACTCACTCGAGACTCTCTCCTTCTCTTCTAGTTTACATCCTGCCTGTGGGGCATAAGCACTAACAACATTGAACATCACGCCTTCAATTTCTAACTTGAGACTCATCACTCTGTCCGACACGCTTTTCACTTCTAGAACATTCCTGACAAACCCCTCCTTCAAGATGACTCCTATTCAATTTCTCTTCCCATCCACAGCATGATAAAACAGCTTAAAACCTGCTCCTAAGTTTGTAGCCTTGCTACCTTTCCACCTGGTCTTCTGAACACACAGTCTGTCCACCTTCCTCCTCTGCATCATGTCAGCCAGCTGTCTAGATTTTTCTGTCATAGTTCCAACATTCAAAGTCCCTACTCTCAGTCCTAGACTCAAGCCTTTCCTCTTCTCTCTCCGCCTACGGACACTCCTCCTGCCTCTCCTTCTTCGACCAACAGTAGTCCAATTTCCACCCTGTTGGTTAACAGCACTGACGGCGGTCGTTGTTAACCTTGGCCTCGACCGATCCGGTATGAATTTCGTTTTGATCATTTTCATGAGAATTTTGGCAGAAGTTTTACACCGGATGCCCTTCCTGTCGCAACCCTCTGCATTTATCCGGGCTTGGGACCGGCGTGAGGGTGAATGCTGGCTTGTGCCCCCCTCACGGCTGCATAAGATATTATTTAGCATTTTGTTCGGAGTCTCTAAAATTCAATGTCCCCAATGTATTGCATTTATTTTATATTTATGTTGTGTGGTCCCAATTTCACGCCCCACCAGCCAATTGAAACAAGGTAATTTTGACATATTTTCCATGACACAGGGGTCAGTTCATCAAAAATATTCATTAATATTATAGAGGGTGCAGTTTTTGTCAGATCAGTTTCCAATTTATACTTGTTATACTTTGTGTCAAGGTCTTCAAACCTATAGAAACTGGGTCGTTTTGACCCCATTTCAAGGTCACAGGATCGTATGAAATATGCACATGATCAAGAAAAGTCACATATGTAAAATTTAGTTCAACATTGTTTATCAGTACCAGATATGGCTCTGGACATGTAGATTCATCTTGTAAAAACTAGGTCCCCCTTTCCCTATTACCTGATTTCCATGTCACTTCAAACAAATTTAGTAAAACCATGATGATATTAAATGTGGCATTGACTCTGCAGGGTTAAAACCTTTTATTCTGTGCGAAGAACACATTTTTTGTTATTTCTCTATAATGACCACCTTAATGTTGATTGTTCCACTTATTGCATGCCTACTTAAAATTATCACATTTTAATAAACTTATTTTAGCTGTTCCACTAATGATGCACTCCATATTGAGGAAAAAATAACAGGCTACTGAAAGTGTAATTGTCAATCAGAATTGGAAACGAATATAAGCCCTGTAATGAAATATTGCAATAACTTGGACCATGTTGTGTTTTGGGTGTTTTATAGCTTCAACAGTTTAGTGGAAACTCTTTGTGATGTCCTCCTTCAGAAAATAATCAACTTCAGCATTGTAACATCACACCACCTTTTGTTAATTATTTTTTAGAACACCATGTTTCATCACATTTTATTCTTGCATAATAAGTTGGATCATAGATGCTGCTTAATCTTGCATTTTTCTAAGCTTGCAATTGATTTCTAAGTAGATATACTAAAGCAGTTCTGTATTATCACTGTAGGCTTGTTATGCCTTTGCTGCCTGAAGTGTGCTTTATAGCTTTGCCTCTTCATTTATAATCTACCTTTGTGTTATCCTGCAGGACCTCATAATGCGTTTTCTGATGCGAGCTGCCAGGAACTTGCAGCAGGATATGCAGGTGGTTTTACCAAACCACCAACTTTCCAAGCCTGACCGCTGCCGAATTCTGGCCAATCAGCTCGGGGAGTTCATCCACTATTATAACCAGGTGTGGTGTTAAACATGTGATATATATATATATATATATATATAGAGAGAGAGAGAGAGAGAGGGATCCCTCACTTTCCGCAGTTAATAGGGACCGAGGCCCCCCCTCGACCGCCGATTTCCGCGAAGTAGGATCGACCCCCCTGACTCACCTATAGGTCCATGTATATGTGTATATAATATCAATAAATAGATATTCAACGCTATAAATGCTTATAATAACAATTAAACATTCAAACATAATGCAAAAGATGTAAATAAAATATAAATACACACACACTCAGATGCGTACCTCACATACGTAAGTAGTTTTGTTGGGGGTTTTTACATTCATTATTAAACATTTGTGGCATGCTCCATAGCGACGCCAGAGCTTTTGAGACGGGGCGCGGCTCATCTGGACCATCGATCTGTCAAGCAGGTAAGTGTGCTTTGAGTACTTGTTTAGTACTCAACATTCAAGTTTGCTTGAGGTATCAGAGGTCTGGATGAGCCGCGTTTTGCCCACATTTGGCGGAGCGCGCCACATTTATTAAACATTTACTGATTTAAACAACTTAGAAAATGAAAAAAAAGTTGCAATGAACACTCGTATACAGAGGACAAAAATTTCGAAAAATGTTTTTCGTATACTGGATTTTTTTGTATTCAGGGGTTTTCTTAAGGGGGCCGACTGTATATACCAAACACACAACACGTATTTGTCCTTCTCAATTATTGGCACCTCGATTAAGATGTGCTAAAGTCTTTAAAATAAATTACATTTTTATTGCAGAAGCATATATTTATACTGAAAATTGTAGAAAAATGTGACCAGCAACTCAAGTGAATTTTAATGGAGACAAAACCCCAACTCAGAAATAACTATTTCACATAGAACCATGTGTTCCCAATTATTGGTACCCTAACATTTCCTGGAAATAAATGTAATTGAAGTATTTCTGTCATTTCTACAGTAGTTTCCAAAGTTGATCAGAGTATCTTCTTCTTTTTCTTTCGGCGGTTCCCTTCAGGGGTCGCCACAGCAAATGATCTGCCTCCATCTCTCCCTATCCTCTGCATCTTCTACTCTTACTCCAACGACCTTCATGTCCGCCTTCACCACATCCATAAATCTTCTCTTTGGTCTTCCTCTGGGCCTTCTGCCTGGTAGTTCCAACCTGAGCATCCTACTACCAATATACTCACTATCCCTCCTCTGTACATGTCCAAACCATCTCAATCTAGCCTCTCTGACTTTGTCTCCAAAATATCTAACATGTGCTGTCCCTCTGATGTACTCGTTTCTGATCCTATCCATCCTCGTTACTCCCAAAGAGAACCTCAACATTTTCATCTCTGCTACTGCCAACTCTGACTCCTGTCTTTTCCCCAGGGCCACTGTCTCTAAACCATACAACATCGCTGGCCTCATCACCGTCTTGTACACTTTTCCCTTCATTCTTGCTGATACTCTCCTATCACACATCACACCGGACACTTTTCTCCATCCATTCCAACCTGCCTGCACGTGCTTCTTCACCTCTTTTCCACACTCTCCATTGCTCTGGATTGTTGAGCCTAAGTACTTAAAATCCTCCACCTTCTTTATATCTGCCCCCTGTAACCTTACCGTTCCTCTTGGGTCCTTGTCGTTCACACACATGTATTGTCTTACTGAGACTAACCTTCATTCCCCTCCTTTCCAGGGCATACCTGCACCTCTCTAGATTTTCCTCCACTTGTTCTCTGCTCTCACTACAGATCACGATGTCATCTGCAAACATCATAGTCCATGGAGATTCTTGTCTAACCTCATCTGTCAGCCTGTCCATCACCATAGCAAACAAGAAGGGGCTGAGAGCTGACCCTTGATGCAGTCCCACCTCCACCTTGAACTCTTCTGTCACACCGACAGCACTAGGAATATTTAATTAGTGATTTACCACTTCCTGTTTCCCTGGGCAACGCCATTTTGGAGACGTCGCATTCAATGTAAAAGGACATGAAGCGTAATAAAGTTTATCCTTTTGGTATCGTTTGTTAAACATGCTAAAGAACATAAAATCTCATGCACAAACATTCTAAACATTAAAGGGTACCTGTACCCAAATTTACAGCATTCAAAAAATATCCACTATACTTTTTTATTAACTTTTAAACATCGCGTGATGTCGGTAGTTTATTTATAAGTCCACATTTCCTTTTCTTCTATATGACATTCCTTGCTCACGAAGGTTGAGCACGTGGACATGTTGGCTTCTTTCCACCGGGGTTAAAGGTCATTGTGACATAACATCGTTGACAGTTGTATAGCCAATTGCAGAAGAATGTCAGTATATTTTCCTCAAGCAATTCATGTTCTTTACAACAATAGCACTCCTGATCGGTTTTTTGACGCACGCATTTTCCACAAGAGCACCAAATATTTGCTGGTTGTTTGCTACGATTTTCCCGTGTAAGAGCTTCTGCCGACTCTCCAATATTGTCCTCCGAGTCGTTACTTTTCTGGTCCGATTTCACTAAATGTGGATAGTCTTTCTTCAGTGGTTCATATAAATAACCTTCGAATCCTTCTACGAAATTGTCTTCGTCCATGATTTAAAAAAAAAAAAAACTATTATAATGTCTGTTTTTCCAATTTTCTGTGAGCTTGTGTTGTGTATGTCAGGTATATAAACTTACGTTTACATTGCAATCTCGCAGTTCCGGTCGAGGCTTTGTCAACGATATGACGTCACTTCAAATGCGCCGTTTTAAAACTCCTGTGCTCTGAGGCTTGACGTTAGTGAAACCCTTAAATTGCTTAAAGCTGGTTTGTGAGAGAATATAATAAATGCCTTATAGGTGTATTATCACTAGCGAAACACAATACATCAAATTAGGTATGTGCGCGCTTGCACTACAGGTACCCTTTAACTTAGATACTGTACTGGAATAATAATTGATAGACTTTAATACTAGTGCCTTATAACAGTTTCTGCTGTATAATGTTTATATATTTTAACACGCTGACGACTTTGCAGCCTACTCTTTACGAAAGTCAGCAATGGTTCTTTTACATGCCTCAGACCATAGACAGTGAGAGACATGGCCCGCCTTTGATAACCCAGTTAGCTGCACTGGGGGGACAGTGACAACCTTGTGGAGAGTGGGACTTGAACCCCCCGTCAGCGTGTTTCTCTCCCTTGCTAAAAAAGGGTTGTGACAGGAAGGGCATCCGACGTAAAAACCTCTGCCATAAATCAAAATGTGCGAATCAGATGATTCGCTGTGGCGACTCCCGAGTAAAAAGGGAAAAAGCCGAAAGGAAGACATCAAAGTACAAAATTAAAAACTTTTTCTTAATCATTACTACATTTTACTGCATTAATACTGTATTAATGAGTAAGACTGCCTATAGAATGTGTTTAAGAAGCATATTTTAGAGCATGTAATAGATATACAGTAGTTTACTTCCGGTTGCTCATTCGCGCATGTAATATGTGAGCCACTCCACTGAAAGTAGGCTCTTGGGTCCAAACATGAAAAAGGAGCCTTTTACACAGTCAGATGGAGGAGGCCCAAAGCTGAAAAATGCAGCAAAAAGTTTGTCAATACCTTGAAAACTGACCGAGCTATGCCATTTCTTGTGTCAGCATTCAATAATATATGTATGTATGTGACTTGAAGTCATCTTTCATTTAGGAGACAGAGCAAATAGTACAAAGTTTGGACAGGACTGAAGATGAAAATCAGTGCATCAAGTCAAATGTATTTCGGGAGTTTATTTTGGAAGCAAGGTTGGTGTGCCATGTATCTTGCCTTGAAAATGATTTTCTGGTCATGTGAACACTTTAACTTACTTAAATAAAATATCAGAGTGTATTTGATTTGTGCCTTTTTTTTTATTTCACCTATCTTTTGGTTTAAAGTGAAAGTGATCTGGAAGATGTCCTCACTTTCTACACTCACAAGAGCAGATCTGCCAGTGTGATTTTGGGAAGCTCCAAAAGAGACCGGAATAAAGAATGCGGTAAGAACTCAGAAGAGGCAGCAAGGAATCACTGCAGAAGTGAGCATTTGTGTTTGCAATGAATTAAAATGCATGTCTGTGAATAAAATTTGATTTTTAAAATATATATTTAGTATTAAGTCATAACAATGGGAGTAGTTTTAATCTAGCATATTTTTGCCATTGATTCAAAGGCTATGACTAGCAGAAAATATCTTGGCATCTAGATCACTGTGTTATTAATATCAGTGATGAAAGTGAAAAAAAAACATTGTGGAATAAACTGACTACTTGGGAGAGAAACGCTGAGGAATCACAGGCAAATACTTTTTCCTTTCCAAGGTAGACTAAAGTCATATCAGGTGACACCAAGAAATATCTGCAGATGGGTAGAAAAAAAATCACATAGAAAATGCATTAGAACAATAGTTAACGTGAGCAAAAGAAAACTATGGTGTGGGGTGGGGGGTGGATTAAAAACAAGCACAAGAGAGTTACTATGAAATGGGACTATGAAAGCTAGATAACAAAATTGCTTATCTGTAACCAACAACCGAGAAAACATTACTCATTATTGCAGCTCACCATTAGGTTGCTACCTTGCTGCATGCCGTTGACCTTCTTGGTGCACTGTTGTCTTCTATTGTGTAGCAGGTGTATTACAACAATAATAAAAAAGGCACCTTGTGTTTTCGTCTTTATTACTCCCTGAAAGTATGAGCCCCAGGCATCCAGGTTCAGCACATTTCATTCAGTTAATTAGCCTTACGCTAATTCAGTATAAATTATTGAAATACATCTGATGCCTTTACGACACTATTCTATTATGCCATTGTGGTCAAAGAACTGTAACCAACCTGGCATGCAACTTTGCCTTCCTAGAGTTCCATGAAAGTTTCCTGTCACTCAATGGACTGGAGGTGTATAACAGTAAACACTGTGAAGTATGCTATGAAACAAATGCCTCTGGCACCTACGCACAATTTGCATAATGCAGATGTTATAAGGACTGCTTCAAATTGCAAATTCACCTTTTTAAAAAATGAATACACAAATCCATACTCAAAAGCCTTGGTACGCACTAACAAGCAATACAAATACAGACTCTACCCTACTTATGAACATTCGGACATACGAACAGGGCTGTCCAAGGTCGAAAGTGAAAGTGAACAAGTAGAAATAGAAATTGATTAAAATCTGTAGAAAGATATATCATAAATATGAAATATAATTAAACATTATCCTGAGGTACACTTAATATTCGATTAGGCTCCGGCAGAGGGGTGTGGCTGACACACACGGGCGGATCACAATGCGCACACCTGATCCTACTCACCAATCTGCTATAAAGACAAGCAGCGCGCTCATCCTGGTGCTAGAAGATTGTCCCTCTTCACGTCCCTGTTTTCCAGTGATCTCTCTGGCTCCTGGTTTCAGCTCCGCGCTCGACCAGTCAGTTCCCGCTCCGTAGTTTTCCCCGTATCTAAAGTTTTTGTATATTGTACAAACTCGTATAGGTTACTTATACAAGCTTACGTACACAAGCAAACATACGTTCCCCTCTAAAGAATGCCCTGTAACGACTTGTGAACAAATTCATCTCACAAATGGCCTTTTGGAACGTATCTCGTTCGTAAGTTGGGGAGTGTCTGTACAGCACTTCACACTTATTGAACTTAAGAGTTCCTATACAGATTGGAGTTCTCATTAGGGAGATGCTGATAGCCATGCTCAGGTCATATGATATGTAGATTAGGAGTTTGGAGACTGTGAGCACTGCTGAGCTTGCTGGGTAGTGTAGTGTGAAGACTGGCTTGAGTTGAGTCTGCTGATATTATCACAATTTACCAGTGATAATTTACCTTACTTGTTTTCTATATTTAGGTTTAATTTCATGGCAGTACAGTGGCATAGTGGTTAGCACATCCACTTTATAGCAGAAGGCCTGGGTACGAGTCCTAGCTCAGGCATTTCTGTGTTGTTTGCACGTTGTCCCATTGCTTGTGTGGGTTTCCTTTGGGTACTTTGGTGTTAAGCCTGGCGTGTATGTGTTGGACCCAGAGATGCAGGAGACCAAAAGAAGGTTCAAACAATTTATTAAACACTAGGGAAAGTAAATTACGGGAATACTAAGTCAGGGGAATTGGTCGAGCACGAAGCAAGAACCAGGGGTCAAAGAGAAAGCCAAGGAGCAGAATCACGGGGAAAACAATCTTCTGACATCGGAGGGAAGCGCGCCGCTCCCATTTATAGCTGGCTGCTTGCTGAATGCAGATTGGGACCAGGTGTGCTCTGCTTGGAATTCGCCTACCAGCAACCGCCACGCCCCTCGCCAACGCCTGTAATGATTAAAGAAGAGTTAATTCTGCCAGCCAGCACAGACCATAACACTTTGGTTTCCTCACACAGATCAAAAACATGCACAAAGACCAATTGGCTGTTCTAAATCACCCCTAAGTGTGAATGTGAATGATTGTGTGAGTGCTGCCAATTTGATGACCTGGAGATGGGCACCAGCCTCCCCTGCCCCTAATTAAGATTAAGCGACTTGGAAAGCGAGTGGTTCCTTGATTAATCAGTCAAATTTACATAGTTAACATTTAAAATAGCACACTGATGATTTTGATGCTACAAAATTCAGGCATGCAGGTCTCCAATGTTACTGATAATCTATGATGGGTTTTATTTATTGTTATTATTTATTATTATATATAATTTTTCCCTTCACTGCAGCTCTGTCAAATGCAAAAGAGCCCTCTGCTGCTTCAGGATTGTTGCTGACTGCCAAGGCCGAATCACCAAAAATACAAGAAAGGGAAGACGAGAGTGTAACCGGACCAGTATACAACAAAAGCAATGTAACTGTGAACATGAAGAGCCAGAGTTGCATCATTCAAAACTGTGACAAATATAGTACAGTTAATAAGGAAGGACATAAAAGCAAAAAAATTCTAAATGGAAATACAGTCTCAGAAGGTCAGTCTGATGGAATAACTGCCTTCAAAATTCAAACGAATGAAAACAAATCAAGAACTGTACAATATGGAGATTTTAGGAGTAAAAGATCTCACACTGCCGTTGTTGAAAATAATGACGAACTGTCAAAAATAGTTAAAGATATCAATGTAAAAAGTTGTAAAGCACAAGCCAAGGCCCAAGGTTTTCAGCACATTTCATCTTATCATGCAGCCTTAGACCATGAGCATATCCACTTGCAGCAGTGCTTCCCACCATCTGAACCTAAAGCTCAGCTCCAGACCCAACCTCCTCCTTATATCCATCCTCCCCCACACCTGCATGCTGAATCTCAAAGCAAACCACAATCTACTTTATCTTCAAATTCTCTCCTGCCTCCACAAGTAATGTGGGCTTCATCAAGTTCATGCTCCCCTAGATCATTACCAACTGCTGAAGTTCTGCAGCGCACCTCGAGTTTGCAAGTGGCACAGCAGATCACTAACAAGGTTTCATCTTCCAGTGCCTGTAATAAAAACATGCACAATGAGAAAGTGTTGTGGAACAATGTGAATTCTGAAGTCCAAGGTAACTATTTTAACTTCAGTCAGCTACGCGGAATCTGTTATATATGTTCCCCCCCCCCAGAAGGTCACATTCAGAAGTAATTTCACCAAGATTCGATTTTTAAACCTCCTGTATGTTTTACTTGTTTTTCAGTGAGTAATAAAACCACTAAGTCCAGACCTGCCTCTGCAGGGGTGTTTAAGGAGGCAGACCCACTCTCTGCCCAGGCCCAGTTGAATCAACAGGCTATTGTGGCTGCCCTGAAGAAACTGGTGGAGAAACAAGCAGCTCGCCAGTATAACACTTCCAGCCACATTAGTCTCCTTACACAACATGTGAGTGCTTAGGGACTTATCATTTCTCTAGTAGCACCTCAGTCACAGGAACTTATAGCTAACAATTATTCGCCTCAGGCTTAGTGAACATCCATCTCGGGGATTATTAACTGAGCCTGCGGAGAGTAATTGTGGCTATAAAACATGGGAACATAAGAAAAGTAAACTAAAGAATTTTATGGTTTATTTTTACTTTCAAACATAACCAAGTTCACACACTCTCCATTGTGACATCTTTTGAAACTCAAAGTTTTATTTTGAAAAGCATTAAGGCCATATATGAGGGTCCTTTGTATTTTTTGCTATAGTGTTTTCTTGAATTTTTACTTTCTAATATTGACATTTTCTTTTAATCTTTTGTCTTCACAAAATTAATAGCAGAGCTCTAGAGCAGAGCATGATATACATGGAATGTGATTTGGATGGTTTTCTTAAATCCGTGTCATGAGAAACCCGATAAGGCTGCCATGTTGCTAAGTTGATGCTAATTAGCTGTTATGCAGAGCTCACTTGCTTGACAACAGACAGCAGTTTGCTCCCCCAAGACTTCTTGATGCTAACGAACCACAGTATTTATTAATATTCCACCTGTAATTTTACTGTACATTCAGTAATGCTAAAACTCTCTCTCTCTCTCTCTCTCTCTCACTCTCTCTGCTGTAAAAAGCATGTTAGCATTACACCCTCTCATGTGTCACCACAAACCATGCACGCATACAATATCAGCTCTCCCTAAAAAAAGCCTCGGATACCTATTAGAGAGACATCTATCGGGAGTGCTGCTTTTAGGCAGTGCCTAAATCTTTTTATTAGATTCTTCTTTGAAAACTTTTGCAAGACTATGTGTTCAAAGTAGAAGGATTCAGCCCATTTGACATGATTTTGTCATGAGGATCAAATGTCCAGCGTCAGGACTAAATTTGAATTGTCGAGAATTATGAACAAGCCTTGTGAAGCGGACGTGATGTAACTGATGAACAGCATGTTGTCTCACACTGCCCTAATGAAAAAAGTCTAGCAAATCTGAGTTTTCTCTCATGTAGTTTGAAAGCCCCTATAACATATTCCTTGACATTCCTGCCTCATTTCATGAACCTACCGCAAGAGTTTAGAGCAGGTTGTTTGGCTAATATGACACGCTGACTATATCGAAGGATGAAAATATGACGTGGTCTAATTCTGGCATTAGTTTGTGTTCATGTATATTATTAAATCTAATAACAAATCGTTTATTCAAGAACCGAGCTTTCACTTTCTTTTCCTTGATCTGACTGAAAGGCTTCTATCCTGAAAAAATGTCAATAATACATGGAATAAACAAAATTGTATTTAACAAAGAACGATGAGGATTTTTTTCTGTAAATTACCATTTTTGGAAAGAGTCTCAGGTGTTATAACAGTTTAGCAAGTTTTTTTTTTACCTTTTGCATGAACTACACGGAAGGTACTGCAACACGCTGATTTTCGTTCTGCAGGAAATGGTGTGTTTGTTGGAGTTCACAATTAGTCGCTTGGTTCTAGTAGGTTATTCCTTTTCATGCAAGCAATATATTATTCGTGTTTAATTTGAAGACATTTGAGAGCTTATGGAAATTGTACTAAAGTTAAGTAATATTGCGATAGTTATTACATTTACACAGACAGGAACTTTCCAATAGATCCGTTAGAAATTCAACATTATCTTCAAGTTAAACAGACCTTGCATGTGTCTGAATGCCCATAATAAGTGAAAATTGAGTGAACAGCATGTGTTTGCTCCAGCAGTCAGTTAAGTACTATTTAGTTTCTGAGTAACGAGTCTTTTGAACTGAGAGATAGGCATATTACTGCAACCTTCTGGAACGAGTTTTTATTATAAAATTACTGTAATTCATTCATTTATTTTCTGAACCGCTTAATCCTAATTAGGGTCGCGGTGAGGCTGGCGCTTATCTCAGCCAACTCTGGACAAGGGAAGCATACACCCTGGACAGGTTGTCAAACCCTCGCAGGGCAGAAACACGCTGATGGATATGCAGCTACTCTTGACGAAAGTCAGCAATGGTTATTTCACATGAACCTCCCACCATAGACAGTGAGAGACATGGCCGGCCTTTGATAACCCAGTTAGCTCTTCTGGGGAGACAGTGACAACCCATTGAGAGTGAGGCTTGAATCCCCAACCTTGGGATCAGTAATCCAGCACACACACATACACACTAAAATGTGTGGCCTTTTAATCAGACATCCCCTCGCACACATTGTTTTATCACACACATCAACCCCACTGTGGAAAATATTTTGCTATAACAACATGTCCTTTCATGTTTCATTCCTCACTTATCAGCTGTTGGATTTTAGGAAAGTAACATATTGTGGTGCTGTGTGACCAATCTGTGCAATGTTCCAGAAATGTTAAGAAAATGTTTCAAAAAGTAGTCTGCTGGGTTTGGTTCCAGATCACCTGCAACACTGGCGGATGTGCAACCCAGCTGAGTGTGTGTGTGTGTGTGTGTGTGTGTGTGTGTGTGTGTTTGTGTGTTTACTTATTGTATATGTGTGTGTATATATATATATATATATATATATATATATATATATAAAATATATAAATACAGGGATCCCTCACTTTCCACGGTTAACTGGGACTGATATCCCCCCACGACCGCCGAATTCCGCCAAGTTGGATTGACCCCACTGACTGACTTATGTGTATATAATATCAATAAATACATATTCAATGATAAATTCTTATAATAACAATTAAACATTAAAAAATAATGCATAAGATGTAAATAAAATATAAATATATACACACACATATAGACGCACACACAGATGCGCGTGCATACACTCAGATATGCACCTCACATAAAAATGTAAGTAATGTAGGTACCTCAACTTTCGAAATTAATCCGTTCCAGAGCCTTTTTCGTAACCTGGATTTTTTGTAAATAAAACCGCATTTTACTTGTAAAACGCATGATTTGTTCCAAGGCCCCCCAATACTACCCTTTAAAAAATATAAAAGCATACCTTTTTAAGGTAAGTACTTCGTGTTGATCATGTCCTCTAATCAGAGTTATAATCTTACAAATGTTTATGCAAGGTTAAAATCGGAGCCAAAAAATAAAGGTGCAATGAGCACACTCGAAAAACTCATGAAACAAGCTGCTACTCAAGGGAGCAGCCAATGGGAGGCCAGCAGGGCGGGATGTTGGGAGATAGCCAATGGAAGGGAGCTGCGTCATCCTTCCTAGCCAATGGGAGGGTAGTGGGGCGGGATGTTGGGAGACAGTTTGAATGTTTGTATGGCGCATTTGGCGCGTTTCGTAAGAAGAATTTGTTTCGTATACAGAGACAAAAAAAATTCGGAAATTGTTTTTCATAAACTGGATTTTTCGTTTACTAGGATTATCATAAGGAGAGGTACCACTGTAGTTTTGATGGGGGGTTGTTTTTGTTTCTTTGGGGTTTTTTTTTTTTGCATAATTGACCTTGTTTCATGTCATTTTCCTTAACTTTTTCCCCTATTCTTCCTTAAATTCCTTATTTTTTTAATTCAATGAATATTAAAAAAAATGCACTGAAGCCACATGAATTGAAGCACGCTCTATATATATATATATATATATATATATATATATATATATATATATATATATATATATATATATATATATACATACACACACACACACACACGAGAGATTTGAGATGAGATCTCATATACCGTATACATATATATTTGTGTGTGTGTGTGTGTGTCTACAATTAATAGCACTCTTAAATGCCGATAATAACAGTGTCAGAAGTTCTGTATTCTACTGTATGTTGTTAGCATTTCATCATTCTGTTTTTGCCTAAGCAGAGCCAAATACCGGAGCTGTACAGTATGATGGCTGGTGGAAGATACAAAGCTTTGTGTGAGGTCTCATTATCAGATGCTCTACAGCAGAGGCACTTTTTGTTGATATTTAACAGGCAGGCAGATTTTTTGGAGTAATTGATGCTTATAAATGGAAGTATGTGGCAAATTGGCATCAAGTGAGGGGGGGGGGGTATCAGAGCTCCCCCCGCTATCATTTGTGCCCTGAAGCTTTTTTTTTTTCTGGGGAAGCACACTGGCTGAGTTCGCTATAATTCCCTCCCTTCCTTTCTCCTCATTGTAGTGTCACCAGACCACACAGACTGCACATTTTCTACCGCCCTTTACTCCTCCACTTTTAATGTATACTGTTACATTAGAAGGTGTTTGCTTTGTTTATCATGGAAAGTTCATCCTGGCATGTTACTTTCGAGTCTAGTTTTATGGGTTAGACAAACACATGAACAAATTTATGCTCTGGTTTATTTTGGGTTTAGAAAAGAATCAAATATAAATCAAACTTGTACCTTATAGTGCTTCATATATCAAGACAGTGAGGTTGAATTATGTATCACACCACAAGAGAAAAGTAGTGCACAAATCTCACAAATGCATCGGAAACGATGCAAAAATCCAATGCATCTGCAAAGCATGATCAGTGAGTTGCACTGTTAGGAGCAGTTTTTCTATTAGTATCTGCTGATGGGTCACATAATCTTTGTCGTTATGTATTTATATCTGCCTGGTTTGTTTTGGCCAGGGAGATTAAATCTGTCCAATGTTGATCTAGTTGCAAATACTGAGATCCAAGAGCCTCTTCCTTTTGGGATAATGGTTGTATTGATGAAAGACGTCGTATCTGAATGGTGTTCTTATTTTTTCCAGTTGAGAAAAGGGTGTATTTATGTTTCAGAATGTATTGATTATTGATTTTATTGTTAGCACTGAGCAACATTAAAAACCAAAGCTGTAACTTTGAAATGTTAAGGCATGACAAAGATTTTAGGGTGGCAAGCTTTGCAGTTTCTTACTAGCATAGTAAATAAATATGATATATTTTTTGTCTTAACACTGGGAGGAAGCGGTCTAATGCTGTGATAACATTACTGATAACAGAGACTAATCTGGTTCATAGGCGTTCCACAACATTAATCTTGTGCAGTGCTGATTTTTCCTTGCTTATGACTTTCTGTCTTAAAAAAGTCGTAATTTATTTAATCATCCAGATCTGATACATTATGATACGAGTCTTTGCTTCATATTGGGTTTATTGAGAGTAGAAGAGTAGGTCAGGCCATCAAGGTGTATGGTGCTTCTGCAGTGAAGGTACAGTAAGTATTGTTATAATTATGTGTGTGTGTGTGTTTATTTTTTTTATTTAATCCCTGTATATTTTTCTGATTTAAAAAAACAAACAAAAAACTCCACTTTTTGAAAGAAAATCTTTGGTTGCAAAACTCTAGTTAATTCATGATGTCAGGCTTGTCTAATGTATATAAAGGTACGCTCACATGATACTGATCATGATTCCAACTTGCCCCAATAATAGTTTGATTATTCTGATGTTTTGGTACGATGTACTTTGGTACTTCCGATGTTTTCCCTCAAGTACAGTGATACCTTGACTTATGAAATTAATCGGTTCCGAGGGCGAGCTTGTAAGTTGAAACGTTCGTTAGATGAAACAAAAATTCCCAAAGGAAATAATAGAAAACCAATTAATACATTCCAATAATTTAAGATATATAATTATATTTAAGATAAACTTGTAACAGTAAACATTTCACAATAATAACACATGTACATTAACATTAATAATACTGTAATTAACAATAAATAATAATAAAACAAGAATAACCAAGTCAATAAACAATACAGTCAGAGTCTGAATTTAAGAATAGCACTTAACATTAAGTAAAATTACAAAAATGTCATTAAAATAACATTTCCTCACTAATTTTGATCACTTGTCTTCTGCTGCTTGGCCGCACTCCTATCGCTCTCCACACTACTGCCAGGCAAAGACCTCTTACTGTTTGAGAATTGTACAGATGGTCAATGCATTCTTCCCAAACTCCTTACACAGATCGTCCACACGGACTCCTCTTTCATGTTTAGCTATGATTTCAAGCTTTGTTTCAAGAGAAATCGATTTTCTCCTCTTGAATACATCAACCACCTTCTTAGGACCCATCTTAGAAACACTGGGATATGCACAATAAAAATAAGACATAAAAAGTCATAAAATTTGAACTACAGAAAAGAAAAACTTTTGTGCGAGTGCATGCGAGAATACGAGGATAATTGGTGCGTATGACCCTGGGGAACATGCTTTTTTAACATACTGGTGGACCAGCTTTAAGTGTGATTGCGCATCCCCATGCTAGGTGGCAGTGGTGCTCTCAGTGTGTTCCCTATGGTGTAGGGGAAAAAGCACCGAGCAAATGACAAGAAGTGCAGTAAACACTATTTATAGTCGCACGTGGGGTGTAAAATGTTTTATTTTTTCCTATAGGCGGCATCACTGAGAATAATTGAGAAACACTGCATGAGGCATTCTTGGAGCGCGAAGGAATACAAGGCTAATCAGCCCGGAAAAGCATTTCCTCAGCAGAGTTCTTCGCGTAAAAATTTGGATGGGGCAGATTTTTGGTGGGATCGAAGCTCATATCATGGAAAATTCATTATAACGGACACACGTAAGTCGAGGTACCACTGTACTTCCCAAAAAAAAAACCCCAAAAAACAAACAAACAAAAATTCTGCCCCATCTTTATTGTTTGAGTATAATTGTGCATTTGTGCGTACACTTGATTTGCTTGTGCACACAGAGATAATCCAGATATGTGCACCAAGTGGGTTTTGTTGGTTTACAGCTTCTATGTCGGGTAAAAGAAACCACATCTCACAGAAGAAATTTTAGTTTACCAAGTCAACTCAACAAAAAGTGAGACAAGTCTGTATTTCATCCCAGATCAATTTAAATATAAGCTTTACCTAATAGAAACAGCAATGGGTATTGCAGTTTCTGTTTTCCATATGAAATTTGAATTCAGTTATCCACCAGCAAAGCATTTTGGCTGCAAATATATCACAGTTTGACTGACATATCTTTCACCTTAAAGTCTGTACATACAAAACTATGGGGTACTTGGAGATGAGTTAGATCTATTTTTAGATCTTTGGTCAGCAGGCCAAGACAACCATTTAAGTTCCTGAAAAAAAGGCGCATGCTTTGCATTTCTGACCTAAGTCAAGCAGAATATATTTGTCTTTTCAGTGAAGTCATTACTCAACGTTGGTGTTCATTAGTGGCATGTGGCATGTTTGTAATCTGGCTGATATATGACTGCAATTTCCTTTAGCTGGTGCTAGAGACAGCCAGGGCATTGCATTGGTGCATTAGACCCACAGGCAGGTTTAATCATAATACAATAAGGTTTTATTCAGCAACTTTATTCTTGTAGCTCTTTCGGGAATAAACAATATGTTTAAGTGTTCAGAGTTACATTTGGAATTCGAAAAGCATCAATACTGTGCATCATGGTGCGCATGGTTTGAATTGTGTCATGACCGAACAGTGGCACAAACGGAATTGTTTGATCATCTTTGTTGTTTTGAATTCACGACTCTAATGTGTATTGACAAGGGACAGTAGATCTCAACCAAATGTGTAGAACGTTAGGCAATAAACTCTTTCCCCCAAAGCCCATGAAGGTTTCAAAATCTTGGCTGTACTTTCTCAGATCTTGCCTTAATTTAAACACCTGTCGGTGAGGAATGGCTGACATTTCCCCTCTCTCTGGTATGATAACCAGACAAACAGCTAAAGTATCCACCTGTTTAGAAACACAGTTCAAACTCTGGGAAAATAAACAGCTTCCGAAACTCCAGAGGAAGAGGAAGAGCATAAGTATATTACCACGGTCCCAAAATTCGACCATATGAATCTGGAAGCTTTATATTAGTGATGTAAACCATCTGGCTGCCTTATCGCTTCAGTCTATATTACATCCTTTTCCCATGTCTTGGTTCAGTGCTTTTGAGGACCCTAGGGTTTATTTACAGTATATGTGTTCATGATTAGAGTGGGAAAGAGACAAAGACGTCTGTAATTACATCCTGCTCTTAGAGGTTAGCTGTCTGTATAATTGCTTATTTCCTTGAAATGCCTGGCTTTTGGATAACCTCAAATGTCTGAGCTGTAAAAATTTGTGTTTTACACATTGTTATATGAATTTTTAGTAGTTACTGCTAATGAAGATGTAAGAAGCAATGGTGTAAGATTAAACTACATATAAGAGATCTAAGACAAGCTATTGACTTATCAAGAAAGATTTATCAGTGCTTTGGTATGGAACTGGCTTTGAATCACTAAATTGTAATTTTCAACGTTTATTCATCATCATCATCATCATCATCTTTTGCTCATCATTAATCCGGGGTCGGGTAACGGGGGCAGCAGTCTAACAGGGAGGTCCAGATATCCTTCTCCCCAGTCACTTCTTCCACTGCTTCCGTTGGGACACCGAGGCATTCCCAAACCAGCTAAGAGACATAGTCCCTCCAGTGCGTTCTAGGTTGACCCCGGGCTCACTTTCTGGTTGAACATGCCTGAAACACCACAACAGGGAGGCATTCTAACCAGATCCCCGTACCACCTCAACTGGCTCTTCTCATCGCAGAGTGGCAGCGGTGTTACTCTGAACTCCTCCCAGATGGCTGAGATTCTCACCCTATCCTACCCTGCATTTTATTCATGCACTAGATAATTACCAAACCTACCCATTGAATGTGCTTCTGTGCGTATATGAATGATATTCATCAGTGCTCTTGATTTATAATTCATTATTTTTATTTAATTCTTTTTATTTTGCATAGTTGGCCAACCTGAACCTTACTAAAGGAGTTTTCAGCAAAACAGCACAGAACATCACATCAGGAATTTGGCCTGATACAGTCATGACTCAACACTCAGGCACAAACTACCGCTCTGAAGCTGTAAGGTAAGTACACACTTATGTTTATACCTGCTGTGTGTGGACTAGAAGAAAGCAATATTTTATAAACCCTTGCCTACATGGCTGACTTACATTTACGTCGTCAGAAGTTACCACACAAATCTTTTATCGGTTTGAAATTGCAAGTGTGAACTATCACACCATACAGCACTGTAATGTAGTGTTAAACCAGTGTATTTTTTCAGGCTATTACAGTGCATATGAATATTGTGACTATTAAAAGTACACCCATTTTTTTGTACTAATGCTTCTGGTGAGTAACAAAGTGTAAGTGTCCCTGATTAGATCTTGTATATGTTTTCTGTGCCATGGTAAATGTTGGAATTGGAGTGAAATTTGGTTCTGTGGTTGCATCATGTATTTATTTCCTTTCTTCCCCAATTTAATACAACAAACTGTGTTTTTAAAAAATGCCCATTATAATACGCGATTATTTTTAATAATGCAATGAGAAGTAAATTATTTATTTGGTGGGATAAAAATATTTTACTATATTGCCAGAGAATCATGACTTGTCCGTAAAAAGTGTTTCCTATAGAGGGGAGAGAGAGAGATTCTTTATACTTCTGTTTTTACTACCTGATCCTGTGTCTCCCTTGAAACAGTGCATGTTACAGAAAGATGTACTGAAAGTGTTTCATTAAAGAGATCAATTAGAATTTTTTTTTTTTTTTTTTAACGTTCTCTGTGTAATCATTTCTGGACAATTTTATAGGTACTTAGTTTGTGTTGGCTAAATCAGCCATGGGCAATAAAACTTACAGTCCGCTTTAATGGTCTCTGAAGAATATTTAAAAAAAACTGGAAGACCCTACGATAGAAAAGAAGTTATTTAAGAGGTGAGACTATTAGGCAGGTAGTACGCCTTTGAAAGAAATTAAAAATACTTTTTAGCTTGATGCTCATCGTTTGTTTGTCTATGTGGACATTAGCCTGCCTGTGGTATGTTTTTGTGCTGGGTGCACCCATGACCTCGCTTTTAAAGTGCATGCAGGGTGCTTCTCTTTAGTGATTTTTTTTTTCAAGGGTTAAGGCTAGTGTGCTGTTGGAGTCATATCAAATTATTTGCATCGGGGACTGTTAATTATTTTATTCTTCCTTCTGCCACCCCACAGCTGCATGTAACACTATTCAGGCAATCATAACCTAGTTACAAACTCTGCACCTGAGTGATCTTTGGTGATTTTAACCGTGTTATCATGGACACTACACTACCAAACTTTGTTCAGTTCGTGGACTGTCCCACCAGAAAGGAGAGAACTTTAGACATGCTGTATGCAAACACTAAGAATGCCTACAGTTCCTTCCCCTTCCCCCCACTGGGGAGATCGGCCCACAACTTAATTTATCTTTCTTCATTCTATGTGCCTGTTGTGAAGAGGCAGCCAGTGACGACAAGAACTGTTAGGAGATGGTCTTAGGAGTCCTTGGAGGAGCTACAGGACTGCTTTGAAGTGACAGACCGGGAAGTACTCTATAAGCCCCAGGGTGAGGTCTCCCAGCGGTGAAATTGTCCCAGCTCAGATGGTCTTACATGGGTAACGAAAGATATCAAAGTCCTCCTTTACAACAAGAGGAGGGTATTCAGGGCTGGCAACAGAGAGTAGGTGAGAATGATCGCTGGCGTGGAAACTCCAACATAACAGCAGGAGCAAGGTTTGGGGTAGTATGAAGACCATCACTAGTTTCAGGCCATCCATCAACAGAGGTACTGAGAGCTTTAAAGATGGGGCCAACAAGGTCAGCCCCCTTCTAATTCATCAGGAGCAAGCCAGAAACCACTTGCCACACCAACTCTCTCCCTTCCTTCTTTCTCTTAATGCACCTCTGTCACTAGTAATAGACCTGACAATCCTTCCCCACCTGTTAACTTCACCTATAATCAGGAAGCTGGACTGGGTTAAGAACACTACCGCACTTTACAAAAAGGGCCAAAGCCGTCTCTTTTTGAAACGGCTAAGGTCATTTAACATCTGTTGCACACTGCTCACTGCAGCTTGGTATTTTCAGCTTTTGGGGTTGATTTCACCAGAATTAATTAATATATGTGGTGAATCCTCAATTTTTTTAATATTAATTGTGAAAATAAAATGAAAAAAAATTGACTATTTAAATATGGTTCATGGTTTGGACGAGTGCTGATGGGCTGAAAAATTGACTTGCCGGTAGGAGGAAATTTTAGAGAGCTTAACAGCCAGATTCAGATCGTACCTACTATGTTGTTGCCAAATAATAAGAGTACATATTCGATGGAATGTAAAGACTTATATTTGCTTTTTGTCATCTTAGCGAGTTAGAACATAAAAACACATGAGATGTGACTGTCAAAATAAGTGCAAGATCAATTCCTGTGCCTTTGCAGTTCCTCGCGAATTCTTAGAAATTCAATTTGTGCATGAACTTTAAGGGTCAGTGTCAGGGTTACATGATGCTTAAAAACATACAATAGGCGGATTTAATATGTGTGTAGTAAGGCACCTGGGACATCATACTGCACTATTACCGCTTGTAAACTGAGGCGTCATATACTGCTTCCCACTGCGCCATGTAATGAGAGGAAGGGTTAAGCTTATATGGTTTCCTCAGTTTTATAGTGTTAGGTTGGTGACAGTGTCTCAGACACTCTGGCCCTCATCTCCCGTGTCTGTTTTTCTAGTCCAACCCTTCCTTAAGTATGGAACTGACAAGGAATTCTTGGAATGTCTGGCTTTTCCCTTTTTTATTTAAAAGTTTTTATTTCTCCAAAAGAAACTAAAAGATGTAGTAAATTTATGATCTTGTCACAGCGTGCTTGCGTAGGTATTCAAAACAGGCTTTCCCATCTTATAATGTTAAATGCTTTGAAGGCCTATTCTGTTTTTGCTTATCTTGTTAATATTATTTAATCCAGAGCCCCATTTTACTACGCTTGTAGTGTGTATTTAGTAAGCACTACGCTGACTCTCACGGAGTCGTCGATAATGTTGAGATTAGTAAATAATGAATCGTTCAGTCCCCAGTGATTGCTGACTGACCTCTTCTTCCCTTGAAAGTCTTGGCAGTAGATTTTTGTTTGTGTTTAAAGGTTCATTTCTGGTCAAAATGTGGCATCTCTTTAGAACAGCATCTGCCTGGAACTTTCCACTGGCTGCTGTCTGCTGTGCACCAAACCGAGCAAAATTAAACCAAACCAAGCTGTTGCCACTCCTCACCTTGGATGAGGTCTGAGAATGCTGAAAGAATTCCAAAGCACAATTTTTTAAGATGTTGTTATTAGGATATGTATGTCTGATTATGCTGACTTTATTTCTGCCTTTAATGTTTGATTTCCTGAGCTTTCCCTCCATGTCCAGCATTTTGGGACCAGTGGTCTGTGCCAAACATGCTGAAGCCGTTAAGCATACTGATTCCTTAAGCCAAGGGGGTGAGGCATGATGCCTTTCAAAAAGTAAGGGCCTTTGAAGTTACTTTCGTCCAGGGGCTGCCAGGTATGCTGTGTCAGCACTTCCAAACCATATTCTCACTGCTATTACTCCCACTACCCCAAATCCCCAAAATCATTGCACAAATACAGAGGTGGTCCAGAATTTCATGTTCATTTATACCTGTAACCCGAAACACTCTTCTGGAGCTCAAGATTGTGTCCTGTCGTATCTAAGAACAAATAAGCAGCCTTTTGGCTTGGTTTAATGTTGTATTTGGTATTTTTATTTTAGTTCAACTGACAACTAAGTGAAGTAATCAGTAGAATATGTGACTGCTTGTTGAATGCTGTGTTATTAGATTGTACCAGTGGTATATGTCAAACATTGTAAATGATAATGTTGTTAAGTCTGTGAAATACTTTGGTAATTTAAGCTCTGCTCTTGGCTTAAACAGAGATTCGTTTCCAGTAAGTTATTGGGTACCGCATGCAAACAGTAATAATAGGCAGGGTTTAGGATTGTAACGGAATGTCATAATTATCGCATATTTAGGTTTTGGAATACATTTAGAAGAGAGTGGAGCCCAACATAAGACGATAATGTTGACTTTCTCATTTAACTTGGCCCAAGTTCCAGTTCTACATCAGTTTTCTGCGCCTTTCTACATAAAAAAAATCTCTAAGGCTGTATTTAGTGTTAGTGACTTCAGTCAGTAAATGAAGTTTAAAAATGACGTCAATACGCAGAGAAAATTCTCCATATTCAGATGCTTAACTTGAATTGCCGGGTAGTTCTTTCAGCGGCGATCAGATGCTTTTTATTGTGTGCAGTTCCCCTTTGATGATTCAAAGTACTTGGTGCGAGTTGTACTTTTAATAGCATTTAGTGATGTTCAGTTGAAGTGCTGCGTTGTAATGCAGCCGTGAGGGGGGCACAAGTCAGTGCTCTCGATCATGCCGGTCCCAAGCCCGGATAAATGCAGAGGGTTGTGTGAGGAAGGGCATCCAATTTAAAACCTGAGCCAGATCAAATATGCAAATCACAAATATTACCTCCATACCGGATCGGTCAAGGCCCGGGTTAACAACGACCGCCATCAGTGCTTTTAACCAACAGGGTGCTGGTGGTAATAAGACTACTGTTGGTCGAAGAAGGAGAGGCAGGAGGTGTGTCCGTAGGCAGAGAGAGAAGAGGAAAAGCATGAGTCTAGGACTAAGAGTAGGGACTTTGAATGTTGGAACTATGACAGAAAAAGCTAGAGAGCTGGCTGACATGATGCAGAGGAGGAAGGTGGACATACCAGGTGGAAAGGTAGCAAGGCTAGAAGCTTAGGAGCAGGGTTTAAGATGTTTTATCATGGTGTGGATGGGAAGAGAAATGAGTAGAAATCATCCTGAAGGAGGGGTTGGTCAGGAATGTTGTAGAAGTGAAAAGAGTGTCAGACAGAGTGATGAGCCTCAAGTTAGAAATTGAAGGCATGATGTTGAATGTTGTTAGTGCTTATGCCCCACAGGCAGGATGTGAGTTAGAAGAGGAGAGATTCTGGAGTGAGTTAGCTGAAATGATGCAGAGTACCCCCAGAGGTGAAAGAGTGATCATTGGTGCCGACTTCAATGGACATGTTGGTGCAGGCAACAGAGGAGACGAGGAAGTGATGGGCAGGTTTGGTATCCATGACAGGAACACAGAAGGACAGATGTTGATATATTTTGCAAAAACGATGGAAATGGCTGTGATGAATACTTTCTTCCAGAAGAGACAGGAGCATAGGGTGACTTATAAAAGCGGAGGTAGGAGCACACAAGTAGACTACATCTTGTGCAGGCAATGTAATTTGAAGGAAGTCAGTGACTGCAAAGTAGGAGTGGGTGAGAGTGTTGCCAAACAGCATAGGATGGTGGTGTGCAGGATGACGCTGATGGTGAGGAAGGTGAAGAAGGCAAAGGCAGAGTAGAAGACAAAGTGGTGGAAGCTGAAAAAGGAAGAGTGTCGGGTTGTCTTCAAGGAGGAGTTGAAACAGGCTTTGGGTGGTCAGGAAGTGCTTCCAGATGACTGGACAACTACAGCTAATGTGATCAGGGAGACAGGTAGGAGAGTACTTGGTGTGTCCTCTGGAAGGAAAGTAGATAAGGAGACTTGGTGGTGGAATGAGGAAATACAGGAGTGTGTACAAAGGAAGAGGTTAGCAAAGAAGAAGTGGGACATTGAGAGGACCAAAGAGAGTAAACAGGAGTACAGGGAGACAGCATCAGGCAAAGATAGCGGGGTCGAAGGCCAAACAGAGGGCATATGATGACTTGTATGCTAGGTTGGACAGTAAGGAGAGAGAAAATGATTTATACAGGTTGGCACAGCAGAGAAATAGAGATGGGAAGGACGTGCAGCAAGTTAGAGTGATTAAGGACAGAGTGGGAAACGTATTGACTGATGACAGAAGTGTGCTGGGAAGATGGAAAGAGTACTTTGAAGAGCTGATGAATGAGGAAAATGAGAGAGAAAAAACAGTAGAAGAGGTGACCATTGAGGACTAGGAAATAGCAAAGATTAGTACGGGTGAAGTGAATAGGGCATTGAAGAGGATGAAGAGTGGAAAGGCAGTTGGTCCTGATGACATAGTAGTGGAGGTATGGAAGTGTCTAGGCGAGGTAGCAGTAGATTTTCTGACAAGAATATTCAACAAGGTCTTAGAGAGTGAGCAGATGCCGGCGGAATGGAGGCGAAGTGTGCTTGTGCCAATTTTTAAGAAAAAGGGAGATGTGCAGAGTTGTGGATACAGAGATCTACAGAGGGATAAAGTTGATGAACCATACAATGAATTTATGGGAAAGAATAGTGGAAGCTAGACTAAGGGCAGAGGTCAGCATTTGTGAACAACAGTTTGGTTTCATGCCAAGAAAGAGCACCACAGATGCAGTGTTTGCTTTCAGGATATTAATAGAGAAGGTCAGAGGGAGCTGCATTGTGCCTTTTTGGATCTGGAGAAAGCATGTGACAGAGTGCCAAGAGAAGAACTATAGTATTCCATGAAGAAGTCTGGAGTGGCAGAGAAATATGTTAGAGTGGTGCAGGACATGTATGAGAGATGTAAGACAGTGGTGAGGTGTGTTGTCGGCATGACCGAAGAATTCAAGGTGCTGGTGGGACTGCATCAAGGATCAGCTCTGAGCCCCTTCTTATTTGCTATGGCGATGGACAGGCTGACAGACAAGGTTCGACAAGACTCTCCATGGACTATGATGTTTGCAGATGACATTGTGATCTGTAGTGAGAGCAGAGAACAAGTTGAGGAAAATCTAGAGGTGGAGGTATGCCCTGGAAAGGAGAGGAATGAAGGTTAGCCTCAGTAAAACAGAATACATGTGTGTGAATGAGAAGGACCCAGGAGGAACGGTGAGGTTACAGGGAACAGAGATAAAGAAAGTGGAGGATTTTAAATACCTAGGCTCAACAATCCAGAGCAATAGAGAATGTGGAAAAGAGGTGAAGAAGTGTTTGCAGGCAGGTTGGTATGGTTGAAGAAAAGTGTCCGGAGTGATGTGTGATAGGAGGGCATCGGCAAGAATGAAAGGAAAAGTGTATAAGACGGCCAGAGAAGTTGTATGGTTTAGAAACAGTGGCACTGAGGAAAAGACAGGAGGCAGAGCTGGAGGTAGCAGAGATGAAAATGTTGCGGTTCTCTTTGGGTGTAACGAGGATGGACAGTCTTCGGAATGAGTACATCAGAGGGACAGCACATGTTAGAGGTATTGGAGACAAAGTCACAGAGGCTAGATTGAGATGGTATAGACATGTACAAAGAAGGGATAGTGAATATATTGGTAGTAGGATGCTGAGGTTGGAACTACCAGGCAGAAGGCCTAGAGGAAGAAAACAAAAGAGATTTATGGATGTGGTGAAGGAGGACATGAAGGTCGTTGGCGTAAGAGAAGAAGAATCAGAGGACAGGGTGAGACAGAGTCAGATGGTTTGCTTTGGCGACCCCTGAAGGGAACAACCTAAAGGAATAGAAGAAGTTGAAATGCTGCGTTTTATGAGATGCTCACAGGAAGGTGTTCTCCTTGCAGTGCTTTGTGGTGCAAAATACATATTTTTATTGTTTTTGAAATTTGACAGTAGACTGTGTTTGCTCAGAGGTCCAGTTCAGTGTTGTTCTTTTGATGCTGATTGTATTTTTATTTATTTTAATGGCTTATATATTTTATACATACAATGTACTATATATATTGCCTGATATGTGTAGGCTGACTTGAACCATGTGTTGAATGGAGAAATATGATGAATCATTTCTTGCTTTATAAAAGTCTTGGTCTGATAGGTATGTTGAATTATTATTATTATTATTATTTATATTATTTATTATTTAACAATTACTCACTGAAGGCAGAATGGATCTCACCAGCTGATCCCCGAGTTGGAACATCGGTGAATTCAGTGATATCCAAATATCCGATGTCTTGAGGCAAATACAGTGGTACCTCACCGTACGAAATTAATCCGTTCCAGAAGTGGCTTTGTTACCTGGATTTTTCATAAATTGAACCACATTTTACATGTAAAACACGTGATTCATTCCAAGGCCCCCAATACTACCCCTAAACCCTTTAAAAATTATAAAAGTATACTTTTTAAGGCCTGCTTCTGCTTCAATATCGTACCGATGGTAGACGGGTTTGGCCATATTCCTTGCGATGTCACTCAACCGCATGCCACGAGCCCGCTTCTTATTTTCACTCGCACCGAGAATCACATGCACGCGCGTGCGTGTGTGTGTGTGTGTGTTTGTGTGTGTGTGTGTGTGTGTGTGTGTGTGTGTGTGCGTGCGTGTGCGTGTGTGTGTTGACCATGTCTTCTTAGCAGAGTTATAATCTTAATAATGTTTATGCAAGGTTAAATAGCCTGAGCCAAAAAATAAAGTTGCAATGAGCACACTCAAAAAACTCACGAAACAACAGTAACTCTGTCCTTTACAGGAAAAGTATTATGGAGATGCAGCTTCATAATAGCCAATGGGAGGGAGCTGTGTCATTCCTACTAGCCAATGGGAGGCCAGCGTGGCGGGATGTTGAGAGAGAGCCAATGGGACAGTAACTTACTTGAATTTTTGAGATGGCGCTTTTGTAACGTGAATTTGTTTCATATCCAGAGACAGAAATTTTATGAAAATGCGTTTTGTAACCTGGATTTTTCGTTTGTTGAGGACTTTCGTAAGGTGAGGTACCACTGTACTTGTTTTAGTTTATACTCCAAGGGAAGATTAAAAGCAAACTAAATCAAGATTGTTCTAATATTTCTGGCAGTTGTTACTTCAAAGTATTATTCACTTCAGCTCAATTAACATAAACATATTAGTTGTTTAAAGCTATAACATAAACACAGTAGGCCCTTGACTATTCGCTATTTTGCACTCACGGTTTGAGTAGTCACGGACTGCCGAGCAACTCTCACGTGATTCAAATTCAGCCAATGGCTGTCTTCCTTCCTGCTGATTCGTTGAGATGAAGTAACGCCCCTTTTTCCTCATTCACGCACAAGTTGTCCATGAGCCTTTTTTCGTGTGTTTTAATCACCACTTAAGTTCTATGATGTCACTCAAACGCCTGCTAAGCACCAGAAAAAGGTCATGACGTTGGATGTCTCTTCTGAAGAAATAAGACTTTCTCCGTAAGAAACGACAGTTTCCTCTGTAGTGCCTGAAGAGGAATAATCGTCTGAACTGTTGTAAAACGCTCCACTATTAAAGTATTTTTTAATTAGTGTTCCAGGACATTACCTAAGGTAATGTTTAGAATGTTTGTGTGTTAGATTTTATTTACTGTGGTGTAGCATGTTTCTCATTTTGTTTTGTTTATCTAATTTATTACCAGTATAATAGTGAAACATTACATTGTGCTAAATCTAATTAATGTGTGTACATTCCATTGGTGCTGATACCACAGATTCTGTTTATGGCTAATTCAGCATGCCTGTACAGGCACACAGACTGCCTGCTGCATTCAGGCTGAAAAAGGAATGGCCATGTTTATTAGGCATGAGTAAGAACTTTGTTGTCTTGAGTAGCTTTATTAAAAATTTGATATACTGTATTAATTCCATAAGGGAAATTATTCTGTCTGCATTTAACTCATCCTAACTGAGCACACACTTGGAGCAGTGAGCTGCCACACACTTTAGGGGAGTCCAGAGAGCAGTTCGGGCTTAGGTGCCTTGTTCAAGGACATTTCAGCCATTTATGTGGAGGAAAGGAAGGTGCTGCTCACTCCTTCACTGCCACACATTTTTTTCCCTCCTGGTTCGGGAATCGAACCAGCAGCCTTTGAGTCCCAAAGGCTGCTTCTCTAAGCATTAGGCTATAGCTGTCCCATATTGTGATTGCAATGGATTTTGCTTTACTCTGCTGTATGTTCATTAGGATCTTTATCTCTTTTCACATTTGATGTAGTAGCCAACAAAGAAAAAAGTTTCCAGTGGGAACTTGATCGTCTTAAACATCCTTATGTAATAGTCTAAAGAGTTAGGCTGATCAGAAGGGAGCGTTGTGGCACGTGTCTTAACCAAGGCCTCAGGACAAAACCCAGATCACAACCCCATTTCATTTGGTCCACTTGAACTTGGAACAAATATGAAACATTGTCCTGCAGTACATGGACAGCATTTTCATAATGTACTCATTAAGGCAACTGTTAGATTTGCGATATTGAGAATATGCATACTACAACATATCATTATGAAAATTACTTTTTTGTGAGGACAAAGACATTTTCTCTTTTTTGATTGGAAAGTTGTGTATTGTTTGTGACAAGGATTTTTGCTTGTTTTTATGAAGAGTGCCAAGAATTTTGGAGGGCTCTGTATAGTGTCCCTTATTGTGCCGAATCTTTTTATCAGAAACATGCTGAATAAAAAGAATTTTATTGTTTTGAATGAACAGTTGACAAAGTTGAAACAGAATTCTTTTCTTTCATGTGAGATTAATGGGTTTATGTACAAAATATCACACTGATGACATTTTGGCCGAAAGTAATCTTGGAATACAATACTCTAATAGATTCTGACATATTTAAAATAAAAAAAAATCCATTCTGTTGCTGATATAATAAGGGAATATTGCTAGTGTGTAGAAGCCTTGAAGAAAAATAAACCCTTTTAAAAAATCATTATTGTGTCATTTATCAACGAATGATGTAAAGGAGTTAAACTGATGGTGCACTATTTTAATACAGTACCATAAAAAATGTACCTTTTGATTTCTTTTTTTTTTTAATTCATAAATTTTAGAGGCATATTTTGTATAACAAGGCAGCCTAACCCTGGATATACACTGGGACCACGAATTTAGAGTTTCATGATTGAGTGTGGAACGCCATGATAAGCATGATTGGGGTATAAAAAGAAGGCAGGGTGCATCCAAGAGATGAAACTTGCAGGAATCTTTTTTTTTTTTTCAGGTTCATCAAGATTCCCTATGATACCACATCAAATTCTGTTACGCTCCATTAACCCATTCGCTACACCGAACCACTGTAGTGGTACTGTTTTATTGCTCCCTCATCCCCGTGAACCACTGTAGTGGCAATGAAAACTGAGCTTGCAAACCCCGGGAACCACTGAAGTGGTTCCACATGATCTGTAGTTTGTTCATCTTTTAATAATAAATGTACTTCAAAAATCCAATCAAAACAACCACTATAAAGGTTTTGTTATAACTGTGTTATAACTGTGCTTATCCCCTCGTTTCTGTAGCGTGAAGCGACCAGGAGTTCAACTCCTCCTGGATGGGACGCTAGTCCATCGCAGGTTACCTTTCCAGTATATTTTTACTGGTACCCATTTATACTGCTGGGTGAACAGAGGCACACTTGTGGTTAGACCATGCCCAGGGGTCTGAGCACAGTGGGGGTCGAACTGGAATTTGAACACACAACGTCCCAATAATGAGCACAACACCCTAACCACTATGGCACTGGCCCCATATTTGGAAATATGAAAATTCCAAAATCAACATTTTGAAGCCAAAAACATATTTTCTGCTGGGGTTGAAGGCTACAACTGGCCTCAGTGCTTGCAGCTATATGTGACTGCAGTAGCGAATGAGTTTATGTTCGTTAAGCTCTACTCTGCTATACTACGATTCACACGTTCTATAACGATTAGGATCAAATTGTAATACATTGTCATAATCAAGTGGTCAAATTTTTTTGCCACAATTATCACAAATCCATCAAGTTTCCTGAACATGATCAAACCAACAAACCGATTCCATTACACCCACACTCCTCATTTGACTTTCAAATAACAGAGATTGTAGACGTCATGCTTTTTTGAAATGATAAAGAAATCAGACCTATATCACCTCCCCACCCACTCACCCATAATTTGCTCCCCAATTTGGTCATATACAATTCCCACCCATTAGGTGTACTGCCTTCCCTATCACACAACCACCGCCAACCAGTGAGGCGCGAAAGCATGCAATGCTAGCCAGCCGCCTCTTTTTGAACTGCAGTACATGTGTATTTGAGGTGGTCTAACACGTTCGGAGGGAACTTACTATCCACAAACCCATATGAATGAGCTCACAGAGGCTTGTGTTTGGCTGGCCATCACTGTGACAGGGAAGTGAGCGTATGCCATCCCTCTCTCTGGTGAGAGATCGGCAAATTAGCCATCTTGAACTCCTGGCCATAGACGACTGTAGAATTAAATTGGATTAAACTTGGAATCTCCAGGTTAGTAGTCACGCAACTTGATGATGCACCACTCAGGTTGATTGCATCAATGATGCACCTTATGATGCACTCATGATGCACCTTAATTCAAGATTTTCAACTATGAACAACCCTTATCAATGTACAAATCTTTAGCATTATATATATATATATATATATATATATATATATATATATATATATATATATAATGTGTGTGTGTAGAGTAAGTGGTTCTCACAGTTGTTAGTGGGGCTACTTTTGCTTTATATACTGTTACAGGTCAGAAATATGGAGCAGTGGTTGCCTAGTAGATATGGTTGCTAATCTTAAGGTCAGCGGTTCAATCCCCTCTGTCACCGCTGTTGGGCCCTTGAGCAAGGCCCTCAACCCTCAATTGCTCTGTTGTATAAAATAAATGATAATTGTAAGTATCTCGGGATACGAGCACCTGCTAAATGCTGTAAATATAAATACAAAAATGTAAAATAAGAGTCAGAGTTGCAGCCTAATGCAGTATGTGCACTATTGATTTTGACTCTGACCTTTTTACCTTCCAGAAATCCCTCAGCGGGCTTCCGCTTCTGGCTAGCAGTTATTAAAATACATCCAGTGTTGCATGTCCTTCTGTTAGCCATCTTTTCCAAAGCTAGAAAGAGAGAAAGTATCAAACGTTTATGGAAATACACGACCACTCCATGTCCTGATGTTCGCCACACTGTCCAGCTTGGTGTTTTGCTGTATTATTCCATAAACATTGGATGATGCCATTCCCTAATCATTCCTTTTCCTTCAGCTGTACTTAAGAATAATACTTGAACTGTATATGAATAATGTGGTAGGTGTCAGTGAACATTTGTTTATTATAAGTAAACTGTGAATATGAATGATATCTAGAATCACTGTTGCACCAGTGTTAAGGCTCTGGGTGCAGCTGAGACTCCAGGCTGTTTGGAGTTTAGTTTATTTGGATTTGCTTCTTTTTGTGATTGTATTTAGATCTGTTTTGAAGTAGAAAAGAATTGTTTATTTTATTGCCTTTTTGCAGAGCACATGGTTATTCAGGATCAATTGGATTTAAATAGCTTTTCTTGTCTTCAAGCAAATAAATCCTGTCAGACATTAAACATTTTCGTAACTATGTAAGAAGTAAAACACGATTGCATGTGGCGGAGTAGGAAATACTGAATGCTGTGGTGGTGGTATGTGGCCTGGTGCAAAGTGGAAAAGGTAGATTTTTCTTTTAGCAGCATGTCACAAGGTGTTGTGCTTTATAACTTGACAGTTATTGTTTTTTTTAAAAAATTATTTATTACCAGATCCCACACACTAGATGATATTTCCCTATGGTCTGACAGGTACCAACCAGCTATAGGACAGTGTAGCGCAATCAGAGGAAACTGCCATCTGTTGTATTCTGTAAACATGACCTCAAAGATGCCTCTGGTGGGCTGGATGTCTGTGATTGATTAAGAGGGTGTGTAGGAAATCATGACTTGCAACCATGGCTGTCACATCCACACTTTCCATCTCTTTACAATATCTAAAGCACTTTTCTGTTGCACGCCTGTCCGACGTGTATTTATATTTTTTATGGTTACATTAATATTACTAGGGCTGCCAACTTGTACGAATTTATCCATATAAATATGAAAAATAAGATAAAACATGTCAATACGATTCATTCAGACATTAATACGAATTTCAAACTTTCAGGAAAACATGCTCCTTTCAATTTTATTTGACAATATCTTATCAAAAATTCTGATGAATTGCACCAAATTCAATCCGTGTTTACAATGGCGACAAAAAGAAAGCAATAATTTTTATTGGAATATTCAATAACATATCCGTTTATTAAGAAGCATGACAGATACACCACCTTTTGCACAATGTGCAATGCGAAATTTAGCATCGCGCATTCGGGCGTTTTTGATATTAAAACGCATATAAAGGGAGGCAGACATAGCCAGCTAGCGACCGGTTTGCTTACTTTAGAACTTTTTTCTTGTCCTGAACTCTCTTACTTGTTTTTTGTAAATGCTGACATCAAATATCATTCAGGGTCATGCATAATTTAATAATAAATATTCAATATGTAATAATAATTATGACATATTATATTCTATATTATAACACCAGTAGAATTATGTCAAGTAAACATAGTTTTCTCAAATTTGCTGTTGTTTCATTATTAATCCAAAATGCAGTAAAATTTGACAAAGATAACCTGTATATCCATTTGTGTAATTTTGTGGAATACTAATTTGAATACAAATTTTGTCTATTATGAATACTAATTTTCAGCTCAAAATACTAATTTTTGGTTTATCGACTATAAAATTGTGTTTTTCTGGGTTGGCAGCCCTGTATTACGCTGTATCTGTGAGGCGGGCTGCTTCCTATTTTCACTACACATGAGACACAATACATATAATGGTTCATGTTATACCAACACTAAACAGTTTTTCCCTCATCGTAAATCTTTTAGTTTACTTTTCTTGTTTACATGTATAAAACCAAAATATCCCTCGCTATTTTGTGCTTCAGTTCCTGCGGCTTCAGTGCATCGCGGGTTTTTAAAAAATATTCATCTAAAAATAAGGAAAGATAGGGAAAAAGTTAAGGAAAATGCCACAGAACAAGGTCAATTATGCAAAAAAAATCCTCAAACAACAAAAAAAAACTAACCCAACCCCCCAACAAAACTAGTTACATTTTTATGTGAGGTGCACATCTGTGTGTGTGTGTGTGTGTGTGTGTGTGTGTGTGTGTGTGTGTGTGTGTGTGCGTGTTTGTATTTATATTTTATTTACATCTTATGCATTATTTGTGAATGCTTAATTGTTATTAGGAGCATTTATAGCATTGAATATGTGTTTATTGATATTATATACACATATACATGTATGTATATGTCAGTCGGGGGGGGTGGGGGGTCAATCCTACTTTGCAGAAATACAGCGTTCACGGAGGGTCTTGGTCCCCATTAACTGCAAAAAGTGAGGGTTCACTGTATATACTAAAACACTTGCCTCAGGCTCAGCGGCTGCCACTGAATTGAATAGTCTATTCAATCATACCTTGCAGGTGGGCGAATAATTGTTTATTATCTAGCTACAATATTACCCACTGAGAAGTGGGATGGATTATATAGAAAATGAGCAGGCAGTAGTTAAAGCTAATGTATTGGAAGCATTAAGGATATGTAGGTGTCAGGACATGTGTAACTTTGACGAGGGCCACACTGATGGATAAACGTAGTTCCTCTGTGGAATCGCTACCATTGCACAAACTGCTGTAACTGTTAATTCTGTCTGATAGAACGGTGTCAGAACATACAATGCATTACGGGTTGCTGTTAGGTTGCACAGCCACAGGCCAGTCAGGTGGTGTTTTTGTTATAGCCGACTGGTGCATGCCTTCAATATTGTTATCTCTTGAGTTAACGCATGATTTATCTGTGCTTGCTGGTGGAAAAAAAAAATCTGAAATTCATTCTGGTTGAAAAGCTGCCTTTTCCACTGCTGCTATATTTGCCTCATTCATAGGCTTCCATGCTGACATTCTGCAGTTGTAGAGATGAGAAAAGTTAAAGGGCTGCCATAATCTGGGCTCAAATGAGAGCTTATCGCTTAACAAAAGCATAGAGCCGTTTAAAGGTTTACTTTGCTCGGCACTCAGCCGGTTATGTTGATGGGACATGACGTGTCATGTACAGGGCAGTGGAGAGGATGTGTGTTCTGGGAGACTGCTGCTCACCACAGGTCCTCATGCGTCACCTCATGGTGCTACTGATTTATCCAGATTAGCGAGTCTGCAGGTGAAGGGGCGGGGGGGTACTCTCTTTGATGATTATAAAGGAATTTGATGTGTCACTTGCTTTAAAAGTTGACTCTGTAATATTGGATTCATTGAGGAAGGAAGATGAATTTTTTTCCCCTAAAACGTCAAGGTTATAGTCAGTCAGTTGTAAGTTTTGCTGAATAGGAATTTAAGATAATCTGAGCATGCACAAATTACACTTTGAGTTCAGATGCCGCAGTTGTTCCATTAGATTAAATGTAAATTAAATTAACTGATTTGGTGGGTAAGGTTGGTGTATGCTTTTTTTCCCCAAGCTTACTCGAGTTGGAACTTGTCCCCATTTTCTGCAGCATGAAGTGACTTGGAGTTTAACTCCAACTGGTGCAGGTTAAGGTACAGTCTGTTGGGCTTTTTACACCCGAGCCTAGTGGCTCATCAGGCCGGTGCTTATCCCCGGTTTCTGTAGCGTGAAGCGACCAGGAGTTCAACTCCTCCAGGATGGGATGCTAGTCCATCGCAGGTTACCTTCCCAGTATATTTTTACTGGTACCCATTTATACTGCTGGGTGAACAGAGGCACATTTGTGGTTGAGATCTTGCTCAGGGGTCTTAGCACAGTGGGGGTCTAACTGGGATTTGAACTCACAACCTCCCGATCATGAACCCTGCACTCTAATGGTACAGGTTACCTTCCCAGTAATGTTTCTGGTACCCATTTATACTGCAAGGGATGGGAGGACAGAGGGTAAATGGACAATGCACAGAAACACATTCACGGAGGTCTAAACATGGTGGTGATCTAACGGGGATTTGAGCTCATGTGACATGTTTCTCATGCATGTTTTGCAAATTAATAGACATGATTTCAAAGCAGCTTATGATTCATTGCTTAACAAATGTAGAATATAAGTAAATTATTTGGCTGCTAATGCAGTAGCGTTTCGATTAAACCTGCATTTGCTGACAAGCACATTAACAAAGACGTACTGTTTTATATTCTTCCATGTTGGCGGGCATCATTGAAATCCTTTTTGTGTCACCTGTGGATGTGAATTATACAGCAAAATGTTTCCTCTTTTAACAGTTGCAGTAAGATGTCTGGTGAAGGAAAGTGCCAGAGTGCCAATAATTTGGCTACGAGGGTGACTTTGCAGCCTGCGTCAGGCAGCAATCAGCTCCAGTTTGCCATCCAGCAGCAGAAACTGCAGTCCAGGAAGCTACTAGACCAGAGCCGGTTTCGACATCAAGTCAGTGGTGAAGCCTAATTTTGAAGTTAATGAACAAGTAATATGTGTGAGCCATGTGTTAATACAGAGTTATTGAGCTAACTCAGTGCTTCACAATTACTTTCTGTGGCGCCCCCTCTAGGAAGAAGAAAACAGTTCAGGCCCCCAACCGCCCTGCGAGCAACTATAAATAGTATTATTTGTCTATAAAATTATGAGTACACCTCTGCATAATATTGATCTTTATTAACATTAAAAACAAAAAAGAGAGAAACTTTTAACACACATTTCATACAAAATTGGTGTACTTTTATAATTTTTAAAGGGTTTATGGGGTAGTATTGGGAGCCTTGGAACGAATCACACGTTTTCCATATAAAATGCTGTTCAACTTACGAAAAAGGCTCTGGAACGGATTAATTTCGTAAAGAGGTACCACTGTATCTAAAATATTATTTTGCAATGGGACAATTCAGGAGGGCTGACTTTATTTAGATTGGGTTTCTTTCTTTTTTTTATATATGTCTGTCTTTGTTTCCTTCTTGCTCTCTTGGAATAGCTTTGATGCCGTGTTCAAAATATTCTAAAATTACTCAAGTGGAGAAATCAGGATCTCGTATTTAGTCAACTTTTGCTGAAAAATGGTTGAATATGTGCAGGTTCAAACAGTTTAGTGTGTTTGGATTCCATTCTCAATTCCACTTATAAACATTACTCAGCTGCATGAAAGAAGTCTTGCAGTGGATAAATGGTGCTTTGTGTGTGTGTGTGTGTGTGTGTGTGTGTGTGTGTGTGTGTGTGTGTGTGTGTGTGTGTGTGTGTGAGAGAGAGAGAGAGAGTGTGTTTGTCTAAGAGAGAGAGAGAGAGAGAGAGAGAGAGAGAGAGAGAGAGAAAAGTGCATCTTAGTGAGTCATTGCAGTATCACTGAACCTGTTTAATTCATTTTTTGGGTCCCTCTTAGTCTGTTTGGCCAGACACTTACTCACTAAAACCGCAATCATTAACTGTGTAGAGTATTCTGCAAAAAATATTGATTGTCTCCAAGTTGCTTGGCTGAGTTCATTCACTGACCGCTAACTGATTGTGCCTTACAGGTAACTTTAATCTAACATCTAAATCTTTCAGCAGTTTTATTTTGAGTACCTTTCCCCCGTCTCCACCCTTCTTATGACGCAGTTTACGAATCTCTGTAGACGGCTTTATGTGTTCCAGCTTTCTATGAAGACAATGTAACACGTCTAGCTCCACGTCCAGTCAACAACCCCTTAATATACTTCCACACTGAGATCTAGTTGGGCAGCAGCATCGGGAAAACCTGAAGTGTGACGTACTCCAAATAAAGAATCGAACCAATCTTCTCAATAAATAATCACCCAAGTAAACAGACTGAATACAAGGAGTTTCATGGAAAGTAAAATAGTTCTGCTTCAACTGTGTTTTTAATGGACACATTCTTTTGATTTCCTTTTCTTTTCGTTATTGTCTGACACAGAGCACCTGTGTATCAGCTCTGCAAGCCAGATGGGTTTGGCTTCAGACAGGTAAATATAAACATTTGGTGTGGAGGAAGCTGCTGGGAGAGTCTGAGTGATGAGACCATATGATAAAGCAATTTGTAAGGGAGTAGACAAGAAACTAGTCTGAACAAATCTGAGCAACTACAGTCATAATCATCATCAGAATTATGTGGCACCTTGTATTATCAGTTAAGTTCCGTTATAAGTAAATAAGAAAATTATGTTTATGAAAATGTATGTTAGAGAACCAGTGTCGTTCTCAGATGGTGTAGTTTGAAATCGGTGAAAATGGGTACAAATCATAAAACATGCATGTCTTTAATGTTCATTCCAAAACTTAGAATTTAGAGGCAGTGTAAGAAAAGCATCGTCATTAGCTGAGTGGTGAGCAGTACTCATGAATAACAGTAGGCCTACCACAATTAAATCAAGTCCTCAAGTAGGGTGATACCGTGTCAAGAGATCAGCAAGATACACTGTATGGACACCTGATCATCTCACTCATGCATCGGCCTTCCTAAAATTGTTGCCACAAAAGTTGAAGTATTCAGTTGTACGGGATATCCTTCCATGCTGTAGCATTAAAATCTCCCCTTCACTAAAACTAATACCCCCATTTCACTGGAGCACGGTAGACCTACCGAAGCAAAAATTTTGTCATCCGCAAACGTTTCGCAATTATTCCCTCATCTTCCGTGTGATTCCGTAGTTATTCTCAAGTCTTCCTCCACTTCCGTATGCTTCCGGCAGGCCAAAAGATTCCGTGAACGTGCTTTTCAATATGTTGAAAAGCACGTTCACGGAAAAAAAATTCCGTGAGTGTGCCATGGGGTCACTTTGGCGTACTTTGCCGGACCTGTTCCCGCACATGCTGTGAACGTTCTGAGAGTGTAAGAATTTCCACTTTTCCGTAGGATTTTCACCCATTTTTTCTGTAAGAATGCCGATGCTCTTCCGTAGACTGCTTTCCACTACAATCCTTGCATGCCGTAGTCCAGTGAAATGGGGGTATAAGAGGCCAAGCACGTTCTAGCATGATAGTGCCCCTGTTCAATAAGCAAGGTCCGTTAAATCATAAATTTGGTTTGTCGTGGTTGGGGTTGGACTGGAATCATTTACTTTTTCTGCATAGAGCAATGACCTCATCTCACTGAACACCTTTGGGATGAACTGGAACACTGACGCCACCCATCGTCCCATTGCTTCCCATTCCTTTTCACCCAACAGCAGAGCTCTTAATGATAAATGAGAAAATCTCCACATTCACACTCCGAAATCTAGCGGAAAGACTTCGCAGATGAATGAAGTTCGTTATAACAGCAAAGCAGCACTAAGTCTGAACATGTTGCTGGGATGGTCAGGTGTCAACATATCATGTACTGTAGCTAATGCTAAATCATTTTGAGTGTTAAAATCCACGAACATGACTTTGTTTTCAGTGCAGAAGTTGAAAGGTAATCACACCTTAAATAAGACTGGGGTATTGTAACTTTTTTTCTGGTCAATTGGTGGGGAACAATGTTCTTCTGGACCAGCTGAAAGTTCCTTCTTGAGGCTGCTTCGTAATGCCAGTATGATAAAATATTCAGTTATGGAAAGAAATCTTCTTGTTATTGTTGTTGTTCTTCTTTGCATGTGAGTGTTCAGATTTGAAGCGCTGCCCCACCAATGATGCTCAAAACTCCACATCAACGGTGTACAGTGGCATTTTCCGTCACATAGTTTTGTCTAAGGATTCAACTTTCTAACAATTATATTTCAACTTTTTTGTTTGGTAAATTGTATATTTCTGATATAAAAATATAGCAATAATTATACAAGCCTGTTTCACTCCCAATAAAAGCACACATAAACTACCTGGAGCCAAATGTTACTGACCATTATGTAATGCTGATTTTATGTACAAGCTTTTCATGACTTGAAAGCGGACAGAAAAAGGTTAAGAGTTGTTGAACTACTACTTTGAAATCAAAAGTCACAGGGTCTTTTATTAAGGTTTGTCCAGATTGTTATCTGGATAAATGTTTCAGGAGTTTATATCCTGAGTTCATTCAAGAGTCAGTTGAGTTTCAGTCAAAGCATGAGTCAGTCAGTGTCTCACAGTCTTTTATTCGAGTCCCAATTCTGGGGCAATTGCATGGTGTTTTGTGTTATGTGAACTGCTTTGTCTGGGATCATGTACAGTATTTGTTAGAGGAACTGAGCCATGTTCAATAGTATTCTTCTAAATTAATTTTTATTTGCTATTTCTTTTTCTGATTACACAAGTTTAGTTCTTTGCTGTTGAAAGCAGTTGTTAAAGGACCTTGAATGGTTCTCTGATTATCTGCAATTTAAACATGTTTCATTGTGGACTGAAGTGTGTTATTGGGCTGCTCTGTTCCATGTTCCAGTCACTGGGTGCAGACTGCATGGCTCCTGGGATGGCTTGGCCAGCAGCCACCTGGCAACATTAGAAAGGTGCCCTTTCCTGGCCTTTCTCAACAGAAGCATATACCGAGACCCTCCAAACTCCAAGTTCAGCCCACTCATTCATCAAACCCTAGCAGCCTTAGAACTCACTTACTCTCACACTGCTGGATGCTTTGAGGACACACAGACAGACATATGTATATGTCGACTTGTGGAATCACAGAGTCCCACACAGACACTAAATAAACTCTCCCAGGGGCATACAGTCACTTTGTTTAAGTAGCCTACAGCACTCTCGCACGATAATTTCACATCAGTTATAAAATGTTACTTTACGGAAAGAATTCAATGCGCTCCCGATTTAAATCGACGAACAGTAGCCTTTTTCGGGATGTGATGTGTCTGCCAAGTCTACAACCCATTCAAAAGAAATTTTTTTCTACGTAATCATACAATGTGAAGTATTTCTGCACTTTGGTGTGTCCGATTTTAAAGTATTTAGAGCCTGTTTTGATTAGCCTCAACATTTCTTCTGTGTGAATGAATTAACCGACTTTTGGAATCTGTTGGTATTCGACCCCATATGACTTGGAGGAAATTTCCGCTTCTAGTAAAAATAAAAATAACGGCATTTTATTACAGAGATTCACAAAGCACACTGAAACATTACCAAATGTTCTATCTTGAAAGTGTTGTGCAGATGTCCCAGAACTAAATCTTAGACAGTAACAATTTCAGGCGATTGGAGTGAATATTGTATATACAGGGATTCCTCACTTTCCGCGGTTAATTGGGACCGAGATTCCCTTGCGACCATTGAAATCCGCTAAGTCGGATCACCCCGACTGACGTATATGTACATGTATATGTGAATATAATATCAATAAATACATAATGCTATAAATGCTTATAATAACAATTAAATATTCAAAAATAATGCATAAGATGTAAACAAAATATAAATACACACACAAATAGATGGTATTGCATGAGAAGGAGATGACACACATACATACGCACGCAGATGCGCGTGCACACGTAGATGCGCACTTTCAAACAATGTAACTAGTTTTGATGGGAGATTTTTGGGTTGTCTTTTGTTTTGTGCTGGTTCAGGATTTTTTGCATAATTGGCCTTATTTTTGTGGCATTTTCCTTAACTTTTTCCTCTATTCTTCCTTAATTTCCTTATTTTTTAATTCAATGAATATTTATTATTATTTTTTTTTTTAAACCGCGATGCACTAAAGCCGCATGAATTGAAGCACAAAGTAGCGAGGGATTCCTGTATTTAATATTATTATTTTTCCTCCTTTTTTGTCCTTCAGCTATATATCTGTCTTTTTTTTGCAGGCCATGCTGGACGGATACACTCTTGTGCCTGGTACTATACCCCAAAACCCAGTTCCAGTGAGCTGTAGTGTTCAGGCTAACTCCCAGTACCAGACCAGAATGATGAGAGAATTATACCATCCTGAATCTCGGGTATCTACACAGAGCGCCATTGCTCTGACTCCCAAGCCTCCCTGCAGCACCCCTGATGGCATAAACTCGTGCAAAAACACCACTCAAAGGACAAACCAGTAAGTCATTAAAGTTAAACACATAATTTTTATAACAATGTTATATTCTATGAACTACAAGTGCTGTGTATACAATACTGTATAACATTTCAGTTTAGGAGTTAAATAGTAATGTTGTCCAGACACCAGTCTGCTTTTAATTCTTCACTGTAGCATGTAAGACATGTAAGATGTCTGTGCTCATCAAAAGTTTAAGCTATGTAAGCTTTACCTATTATTTTAAGAAAACAATTTAATGTGAAAATCTGATTTTATTTATAAGAATTTATGTGTCATTTGTGCACATACAAGATATCTATAATTCACCTGTAAAAGATTAAAACCCTTCCATCTTCCTGAACCCTAACTGGTTCTCGAATGGAACATAAAAGTTTGACTTTTTATCAGAGATCACACTTTTGAAGCCAATGAGGGAAATGTTACAGCAGAAATTTTATTTTCAGTGCCAGAAATGATACAATTGTCAATGTCTAATTTGATACCACAACAAAAAAAAAAGTAAACAAATAAATCACATGCACACCAACATACACTTATTTATTTTTCTGTCATATAATATTTGTACATTTTTAATTTCAGTTTGTTTTTTTATTTATTTATTTGTTTGTTTATTTATTTGTTTGGAGTTTCCCCATTTTCTAATTAATTTAGTTGTATCCAATTCCTACCCATTGAGTATTGCGTTCCCTATCACACCACCATCAACGGCCAGGGAGGGACGAAAGCATGCACACACCCCCTCTGTGTCATGCAATGCGAGTCACCTGCCTATTTTCGAAATGTGGCGCCATGTGTATTTTGAGGGTGGTCCAACACACTTGGAGGGAAGTGCTTTCTGCCCCCTCGTATGAATGAGCTCGCAGACGTCCATGATCATGATTTTGTTCTTTTCTTCTAACATACTTCTGATATACCACCTCCCTTTGTTCTTAGTCTGGCCAATCACTGGACTTGAACTGCTTAATTTGTAATAAAACTAGAGGGATGATGGGGGTGTTCTTAAACTTGTGACCAGTAGTGTATATTCCACCTCTATTAAGTTATCTCATCTTATAGTGCTCAGTAGAAAAACAAGCACTGTCATGTTATCAGAATTTTGACATTGACTTCACACCGAACTATCAGTTCTTGTGACATCGTTACACCACCACCATCTGTGACCAGAAATTCTAGAGCATTAATCTGCCTGTGCTTTCAGCTTCTCCCTATAAATCACAGTGACACTAGCCATTCATGGTTGTTAAAAAGCTCAAGTATGTAGAAGAGGGTAGATAGCCTTTTCTACTAGTATGTTACGTTGCCTTCTTCTTTCAGACTGTGGTGCTCAAATTAGTTTAACTTGTAATTGGGTTTAAAGAAAAGTTAGATTTTTATTTAAATTAAAAAGTAAAAAGTGGAAGGGAAACATGCTTCAAATCAAGACTATGGGTCTTTGTCGTCTTTTCCCCCCAAATGTAGACTATTATTAGCATACATGGTTGAGTGTATTTTTGTTCAAGAATTATAGTGTGCAAACTTAACAAAAAGAAGACGAAGAAGACGGTCCTTATTTGTTGTCAGTATAATACAGAGAAATGCCTAGAATGTAAAATGTTAGTTTAGTCATTAGTGCTAAGTGTTGACTGAGATGCTGGAAAAGCGACAAGCTGGCAACGTTATTTTCATCATTTTGTCTTGAAGATGCGTAATGGCTGAGATATCTTGTTATTTACACAGATTTTTTTTTTTTTGCCTTTCCCCTCATGTTCACGTTGTTTTGAAAGCATAATCTTTATAATATTGATTTTACAGTTTGAAGAAAGCCAAGCAGATGCTGGGAAGACGTTTTCTTTGGACACACCTTAGAGCATGGTGTTCAGTCATGCTGTTCTAATTCAGTATAAACATTTTCTTGCTCATAGAAGCTGCTTGGAAACTTTGGGTCTAAAATCAGAGTACCATTGTAACAGATTATTGCTTTGATGTTTTTGTGTAAATTTTGCACAGCCAACTGATTTTATTTTTTATTTCTTACCCAGCAGTAACTGAATCACTAAGTTTATGATAAGTGCATTACTTTTACGAGTTATAAGTGCATGCAATTTCCATTTATATTCAGTTTTTTTTTATTTAAGTTATATGTTGTAAATATGTGTAGCAAGTAATCTTGAATTAGTTGTGATTCTTGTTCAGTGCTAAGACAGATAAACAGTGGGCCTTCAACCATCTGAATATGGTTATAACTGCTTTTTGTGGCAAGTGAGGGTTAGAAATGAGGGCTGGAGAAAGCTGAAACTGTCATCTGTTTCCCACGCTGCAGCATGACTTTACTGCACATCTGGCCAAACTACACAACAATGGCAAACCTTTGTCGTAGCAGGCCTGTTCACTGGAAGCAAATGAACTGCCATGGTGAGCTACTCACAGTGAGGTAGCACACCCCCTCAGCAGCTAGTCTCTCTCTCTCTCTCTCTTTCTCTCTCTTACTCACTCACTCACTCACTCACTCGCTCACACACATACACACACACACACACACACACACACACACACACACACACACGCACACATATACATACACACACACACATGCATACATACACACACACAAAACAAAATTAGAAGTCATGGGAAAATTTGTGCATTTTAGATTTATGTGTATCAGGGATGTTAATTGTTTACATTAAAAACAATTAGGCACGGTTGTGTATGTGATCAGATAAGCATCTGCAAAGCGTGATAGAGTAATTTCTGGTAAGTGGATCAGTAAATGTGGTTAGAGAGGGAAAATATATGCACTCAAAACCGCAGTGAGATAAGTATGACATTCTCAAGAGAAAATGGCCACATGACCTTTGTTGTTTTGTGACACATCTGATGTTTTACCTTTTAAAAGAATTGAATTCAGAAATTATTTCTACAGTCCTTCATTCAAGAAGGTTGTGGGATTCAACAGAGACAGCTGCTATTAAGTGGTTTGTATGGTATGAGACGTTTGTTTGTATAAATAAAGATTATCTCGGATTTCAGTGACAGGAAATGTAGTTAAGAATTAAAGCAATGAAGAGTTGGGGAGTTGTAGATGGTCCAAAGATGGGAAAGGTTAAGGAGAAAGCAAATGTGTGAGAGAGAGAGAGAGAGAGAGAGAGAGAGAGAGAGAGAGAGAGATGATGGTTGAGAGAATGGTATGATGAGGGTAGGTGCACTGTTTGCTCCTCTGTGTGCCGTCCTGGCCAGTAAAGTGTTTACCTTCGAGATGCGGAATTCCACAGCCCCCCGCACTCTCCACAGTCCTGCATTTTTGTGGTCGGCCTGTGTGACATGAGAGAGTGTGGGAAAAACGGAAGCTCCAAGACCAAAAATGCTAAAATGGAAACACCGAACCATTGAAAAGGAAAAAGTAAGGAGTACAGAGGAAAGTGAAAGAGACAGGTGAGGGGAGAGAGTTGTTTGGAATAGGGAAAGAATGATGGAGTGAAATATTGAAAAAAAAACCCCATATATAAATATTATAAAATTAAAAGAGCAAAGCGAGCAGTAAAAGCTGATTCAAATGAACTTTACTAAGCCATACATTGCCAACACTGATTGGCGAGCACATCAGTTAAAACACCTCGAACAGTATTTAGGGAAATTAAACTACACAGTGCAGTTGAAAATGAGTATGAATTATCACCATTATGTCCTGTACGCATATCATATACAGTATACACAGATGCTTTGAACTACCTGCTATAAGATAGATGGCAACATTTTAATTCCTATCTAAATATGTGTATGTTTTTAGCTCCTGCTGTCCTACAGGATTTATGGAAATGGTGTGATAACCTTTGTAGGAAATGACATAGGATTACAAAACTTGGTGACGAAAGATCGCAGCTGGGATTGTATACAGGTCACCTTGATCTTGTTTCAAGGTCACAAGGTCACTTTTTTAGAATTGGTTTGTGAAATATTGTTAATGTGATCACTCCTTGACCCCACAGCAGTAAGGATTTTTTTATTTAGGTAAAGCTCATGAAAACCACGCCGCCCAGTTTTAAAAGAATTTAATTTGAAAAAAGATGTGTGAAATGGAATTTCATACTTTTTAGGTGGGAAGTTGGGAAAATGTAACACAAAATGTGGGTTGTTGAGGATTCATGACCAATAGTTTTTTGTTTGTTTGTTTGTTTTTTTCATTTGTTTTTTTCTGGTGGGTCCTTAAAAATACAATAATATGGCTTCTTGATATTTATTTATTTGGAAAAAAAATCTAATTATCCATAGAAGTCAAAAGTGATATATTTGCCCTGTCATTTGTTATTGACTGACTTAACTTTGTTTAACGCAAATGAATATTTTAGCATGTTTAAATCTGATTTCCACTACGACAACATTCCTAATGTTAAACTGGTATAAATAGAAGTTGCCTGAACCTCATTTTGATCATTTGAACTGAGAAGTAGCATAAATGACATGCTTAAACCGTACACTGTTAACCTCAAGAGACGTTTGTTACCAACATGAACTGCATTCCCAGACACTTTATTTTTTGGATTGTATTCTTTATTATGGCACAGTTTTGATTTATACTTAATTTTTAAAATATATTTTATATACTATAAGATAAGGTAAGATACAGCTTTATTAAGCTCACAATGGAGAAATTCACTGTTACAGGCTCTTAGAATGTCAGTCGTGTAAATGACACACTGTCATGGACATTTTAACAGCTTTATCATAACTTTATGATGATAGTACATTTAGTATGTATGTACAAGTAAACATGAAGTATACATGGAAACTTTTAAAAATTAAGTAATGCTTGGTCTAAATTCTCAAACACGTGTAAAATTCCTGTGGACATTAAAAAACTGAAAATGTGAGGTTTTGGATCATTTCAATGGGCTGTTAGGAGAGAAATATTGGTAACAGACCCATAAAAGTGTACTCGTGTACTCTGATCATGCTCTTTCATAAGAGATTATAATAAACAATATATTTCCTTTATGAACACATTTATAGCCATTGGACTCATATTTATATCCTGAAATAGTTTTGATGAGCCTTAACCGTGTGTGTGTGTGTGTGTGTGTGCGTGCGTGTGCGTGTACGTGTACGTGTGCGTGTACGTGTACGTACGTACAGTGGTGGTCTAGTGGTGTGGGGCGCTGGATTGCTTATCCTAAGTTTGGGCGTTTGAGTCCCCACAAGGTTGTCACTGTCCCCTCAGTGCAGCTAACTGGGTTATCAAAGGCCGGCCATGTCTCTCACTGTCTATGGTGGCTGTCCTTATGCTGCAAATAAATGATATGGATGTGTGTATGTTCTGTTTGAAAAAGCGTATTGAGTTTTGGAGCTGTAGCCAGGGAAACGGACTGAGAGTGGCATAAGTAATCGGGTGACAATTACAAGAGCGCTATTACCGCATGGTGTGACTCCACCTCAACCAGCTCAACTGTTCGTTTTTGTTTTTGGCTCAGCCAATACATTTTTCATGAACTTTTTTTTTTCTTCTTTTTTCAATATGACTTTGAGGGAGTGAAGGAGATGGTGGTGTAGGGTTAGGACTGTCACCTTATGGCTAGAAGGTTCCAGAACTGAATCTTGCAGTCGACTGACATTTTTCTTTGTGGCCTTCACATGGACAGTACTCCCTTTACTTGCATGGGAACTGACTGCTCAAAAGTTCCTATAGGTATGAATGTGAGTGTGAATGGTTGTTTGTATCAGTGTTAGTATTGCAATAATTGCCAATCTGCTCAGAATGACAATTATATATGTACTATAACCAAAATTAATTTTAGCATTAAACCATTGAGGTTTCAGATTAGGATGTCTCAAGAAACTAACCTATTTAATGGTAGTGTTGATAATTGATTACTTGGTAAATAAGGGTTTTTGTTTGGTTTTAAATCCCTGTACATGTATTTATTTTCATAACCGGGCAATGGTGATCTAGTGGTATAGGGTGCTGGATCGCTGATCCTAATGTTGGGGGTTCAAGTCCCACTCTCCACAGGGTTGTCACTGCCACCAACCCCCCACCCCACCCCACAGTGCAGCTAACTGGGTTATCAAAGGCAGGCCATGTCTCTCACTGTCTATGGTGTGAAGCATGTAAAAGAACCATTGCTGAGTTTTGTAAGGAGTAGCTGCAAAGCCGTCAGTGTGTTTCTGTCCCTTGCTAAAGGGTTGTGTCAGGAAGGGCATCCGACGTAAAAACCTATGCCAAATCAAACGTGCGAATCATTCACTGTGGTGACCCCTGATAAAGGGAAAAAAAGCCAAAAGGAAATCTCATTTATTTTCATAACCCATAAGGCCTGCTTAACTCAATGGTTGCATAGTTAAAACTATGGATTTATCCCAAGCACTGGGGCGTATAATTTGGGCAACAAGTGGTTTGTTGGAACACCCTGTCCAACAATCTAAATACTGATTAACTGATGAATATACCCTCGAACTCAAATTGCCATTAAACTACTAAAGTGTTGCTTCCTGCCTGGTGAGGTTGGATTTTTAATTGGAGCGTTTCTATCTGCTGCCGTGCCCTGGGGTTGTGTAGCCATGTGAAAGGCCAACTGTGTGGACCAAACAACGCAGCACTGTGCTCCTTCATTACAGGATTAATACTCCTTTGGCAAGCCACTCATTTGCTCCTGGAGGGTAATACTGGCTAAGCATTATTTATTATTCCCAAAAATGCTTAACAGATTTAATGTATAGGGTTACAGGCATGTTGGCCCCTGTTATTCTCTCCTCCTGGACAGAACTGATGATTTAACATGCTCTCCAGTGCCAGATGTTCTTCCAGAGAGGTATAATTATTTGAGCCATTCACAGCCAAAGGGGAACATTTCTCACAGGTTCCATGATGTCTGCCATTAAGTGCGTGTAATTAGTCAACATCAAAAAAGTGCAACAAAAAAAATACTTTGATATTGACATTCCAGTAAACACACCCTTCCACTTTTGGAATTGTAATTGTGACATTCAAATTATTTCCAGCAAAACAAGATGAAGCAATTTTGTTGGGTGTCACTGACCTTTCCATTTTAAACTGCTAATGCATTTTATCATTTAAATAGTGGTTTGAAGTTAAATTCACGTTTGAGGTAAGCCAAGAATAAGGACATGAGAAGAGCTACTTAGGACTGGGAATGCTTGGCTACCTGAAACTCATTTGGTAAACACTTTGCCATCGTGAGTTCACGCTGCTCTATGGCATTTTAGACCATCTCACACAGGCAGCTTCACATATCTGAAGAATAAACTGTATTTTCATGTAAAGGGCATAGGCACCTTTCATAAAGTTTAGATATGCTTTCATCACGGTGAACAACATGCTATTCTTGTCTTGTGCTCTTCTGAATTACAGTAGTATCTCACTTTACGAAATTAAATTCGTTCCAACGCCTTTTTCGTAACCTGTATTTTTCGTAAGTTGAACCGCATTTTACATGTAAAACGTGTGATTCGTTCCAAGGCTCCCAATACTACCCCATAAACCCTTTAGAAATGATAAAAGTACACCAATTTTGGATGAAATATGTGTTAAAAGTAAAAGAAAATTATTTACCTTTTTTTAAATCTCTCGAACTACCCATGCAACATTTTAAAGTCCGGGGGTTGCTGATCTGAAGATTATTCATCCCCACTCCCACCCTCCTTCATGAGGTCCTTAAATATGGCAGTTCCCATCTACTCTGCCCTCAGATACATTTAAATTTTAATATAGGCCAGTCTATAAAGTTGCTCCATTCTTTTCTTTTATTGTTTATTAATTTATACTATTTATGTATCTATTTATTTATTTACTTATATATGTATGTGTGTATGTTTGTACTTGTATCTATTTTTGCACCCCCTACTGATAGTACCTCAAGAGCCTGTAACAGTGAATTTCTCCATTGTGAGATTAATAAAGCTGTATCTTATCTATCTTATCTTATCTTTTTCCGAAATAATCGCCCCCGTCACTGTATCTCCGCTTTTAATGCCTCCTTCTGCTTCAATATCGTCCCGATTGTAGAGGGTTTTCGGCCATACTCCTTTGCGATTTCACTCAACCGCATCCCACTTTCATATTTTTTATTATCTCCTGTTTTACTTTTATTGATAACGGAGCTCGCTTCTTCTTTTCAGTCTCATAGGGAATCGCTTTCTTGGGGCTCATGATTAAGAACGAAAAATAACACTGTAATGAAAACACTCAAAAAAACTCATGAAACTCATGAACCAACAGTACAACTCTCTTTCACACGTGTGTCGAGCAATGGGTCGAAGGCACACGAAAAGCATTATGGGTACAGTACTGTATTATGGAGATTCGGCTCCCTCCAAGCCAATGGGAGGCCAACGGGGCAGGGTGTTGGGAGACAACCAATGGGAAAGCAACTCGCGCATTGTTTGAATGTTTGAATTGTGCGTTTGAATTTTTGAGATAGCGCTTTCGTAACGTGAACTTGTTTTGTATCCAGAGACAAAAATTTTAGGCAAATGCGCTTCGTAACCTGAATTTTTCCTTTGGTGAGATTTTCGTAAAGTGAGGTACCACTGTATTTGTTGATTCACTGGGCTGTTTATTTTGTGAGTCATCAATGTTTTATTATCATAATGAAGTGTGAAATGTGTCATATTTGAAATCTTAAATTCATATATATATATATATATATATATATATATATATATATATATATATATATATATATATATATATTTAAGTTTCTGCCAAGTAACCAAGCAGTGGTGGGTAACCCCCCTTCCACGGTATGGACTTTTTTGTAATTTCCGGGAATAAAGTGGCCCTTTTCGTTTAATTTCAGCCTACTTTAGCATTCTCTAAAGCACGGTAAACCCTCGATTCTTCATGTATATGATGCATGAGTAGAGCAAACTCCTCAGACAAACTTCTCAAAATACAAAAGAATTTATATACTCGATGATAACAGATGTCTCAAAAATGATATTCAAATTTTGACAGAACAAAGAAGAGGAGTGTCCAGTTTTGAAACCATAACGTCTTTAGATATTTGTTATATTGTCAGGATTTGGCCAAAATGTGCATTCATTTTTAATAAAAGTATGCATAGTTACTGTATTAAATAATTCAAGACAATTACAGCACCAACATCTCGTACAAGAATGAATCTAGAATTTCAATGAAGTTTCATATTAATTGAGTAATGAGAAAAGAATGTGATAAGACACAATGTTACCTTCAAGATGGTGAGAAGTTTAACCTTTGAATCATGAACAGATACAAATACAAACTGCCAGTAACACAAGCCTCCTAATACAAGCCTTTCGATGTAAACATTTTCTGTCTGACTTACAGATGAGGAGAGGGTGGACTTAGTGATCTGAAGTCCTCAATCCTGCTGCAGTAGCTCTTCGTGCCTTCAACAGAAGCTCTTGTGAGTGGTTTATGGAGTGGAAAGGAGTTCCTCCCAGTCATCAGATTGCCCAGCAGACCGGTTGACAGAGATGATCTGAACTCGATTTTTAGACTTGAACGCAGCACTGAACGAATGGAAGTTCAGCACATGGACATCTAGCTCACATGATAGCATGATTCAACGTACTACAAGTGTTTACGTTTACGACTGCATGCACGTGACCCACTGATCTCTCTAGAGGTGGTATCTGGATATCTCATTGGCCCATTTATGCTGTACAAGCAAGTAAAGCCGCCATGCCGCCATCATATCTGGCACAATATCCAGTGATGTCAGTTTCACATCAGTGGTTTCACCGCTACATATCACGCTGATTTTCTTCTTCACATTGATCACACAGAAGGTCACACAAGCAATACCAGGTCAGTTGTATTGTGAGAGCGCATTAGAATTTTTCTTAGTCATCTTTTAAAAATATTTATTAACCTCAATATCCAGTTGTTTTTGATAAATACATGAAAAAAGTAGAAAATCGTACTTTCATCACACAAATTCAGAATTTCCTTTAAAAAAAATCGGTGATAATTGCCCCAAAATCATAATGGTTTCCAGATATGACATACAAAACCCACTTATGAATTATATTTCGGTTAATTAATTGAGCAGAAGGACGTGTCTGTGTTGTTTTAATGGTTGACATTGGCAGAGAGTTCTAGAGACTGCATGTCTAGGCAGGTGGCTTTCTCTGCCAGCACCAGAGCCAGGCAGCTGGGCATAGTGACCATTCCAGCTTTGATGAACTGTATTTAGCACAGCCTCTTATTTTTATCCAGCTCTATGGCAACAAGTTATCTTTAGATTTGAACGAACAGTCTCGGCCTCACTGATAGCATCAGTAAAGTTAATAATACTTATTTTACAGGCTGCACAGTTTTGAGGAGCTCTTTTCTGTTTTCCCCTTATTTTACACGCAAGGCTTTACTCTTACAGTTGAAGAATTGTGTTGGTTTTGTGGTTCATCCTTACATCAAGCATTTATGTAGCATGTCTGGTCGCTGGGATATGGCCAATTTTGTGTAGGAGATTTAAAATATATATATATAATTTTGGAAGGAAAAAAATAGAAAGTTAAAAACGAATGAAGTCTAAAACCCACTCTATATTAAAAACAATACCATTCAATTATTTCAATAGACCAATAGAATAATAAGTTTTTTCTTTTTTTTTTTTTTCTTTTTTTTTTTCTATTTATGCAGATTTCCAGTATCAAAACTATGGTACTAAATATACAGACGCTCCCTGACTTACGTTCATTTGTTTTATGTATTTTTTGATTTTACGGGTTTAAAAAAAAATTTTTAAATTGTCAAATTTTGAGTTTAGCGTGCGCTCTGTAGTACGAGACGTACCTACGTAGTACGCTGACGTAATACGCTACTTACACATGACGCTGCATCCATTGTTTACAAACGACAGACTGAACGTGCCCCCCTTCTTCCCAGTTCACAGCGCATTACCCTTGTGTTAAGACGTCGTCTCTGTGATCTTTGTGTTTACACTGTTTTGCGGACTTTTGTAACCCTAAGCAAATATGGTTGGTCAGAAGCGTAAGCCTACTAGTGATACAGTAGTGGTAATTATAAAAAGTGGCAAGCCATCTCGTTAGAAATGATGATGGCGATTATCAAGAAAATTGATGCTGGTGAAAAACATGTGAATGTTGCCTGTTTCTTCCAAATGGCTTCATCGACCGTCAGAACCATTTACAAGCAGAAAAATCGCATCATAGAGAATGTTAAAGGTTATATTTGATACTGTATTTGATGAGTGAATTTGATTAAAATTGATCTATTTGAAATTATTTTGCTTGAATTTAATTTATTTAAAATTATGTTGATATTATTTCACATATTTGATATTATTTTACAATGTTATGTTTATAATAATTGATTTAGGGGTGTTTTATGAGATCCGGTAATGGTATTTATGGATGTATAGTACAGTATAAACGCCATACGTCACTGGAACATACAGTAACAACTTGCGTTTTTTTTCACCTTATGTTCGGCCGTCCGGAACCGAACTAAAACGTAAGTCGGGGAGCGTCTGTACTACATGGGAACAGAAGCCCTCCCCCCAAACAAAACAAAACAACAAACAAACAAAAAAAACGCACTATAAAAAGACTCTTTTTTTTAATATATCTTGACTTTTTTTTTAAATCATGACAGACACAGATACATTTGTAAATGTAGTGACTGAGTGCACAAGTGAGCAGGTGCCTCCAGCCAGTATTTTGTATATATTAAAGCTCTCTGTCAAACATTAGTTTGTACAACTTGGAAATAATAAAAAGCAAACTGCAATGAGATATCTATAGTTTATAATAGTTTAAATTTACACATTTTAACTGAGTCAGGTCAGCGTTTTGTACTTTGAGCAGGCTAATAGCTCAGTATAGCTAACAGTGTCTATTCTTGTCTGTTGATCGTACAGTACTTATTGAGACCAATTAAATTGTGTACTAAATGTTAAATGAATAGTCTATAAACAGAAACCTTTAGCAACGTAATGTTTACCTCGACACAATGCTCATTTGACCTTTTTCCTCTCTCATGTTAAAATGTATAAAAAAACTATAAAAAATCTAATTTTTAAATATAGTATATTAAGGAGAATTTCACAGGTATTGTTACACAATTCTCATGTGCCTGCTCATGTGAACACATAGAGCTAAAAAAATAAGAAAAAAAATGTTTTTTTGGTTATGCTTGGATGTAGTATGTACTTAAGCTGTTATCTGTCTCAGACTCGGTGGATGTCGTTGAATTGAATAGACTCCTTTGCATAATTGTTGATTAGCAAGTACTACATGGAAATGATGTGATCTGACTGGTTTGTTGTCTTGGGATTAATACCAATTATTTACCTCAAACTCTATGGATATTTCTGAATAGTTCAGTTATAGAATATTCAGTGATAACTGTCGAGCCTGAGGTGAATAATTGTTTTAGCGTAAACCACACAGGAACAAAAAATAATCAAAATAAAATGAGATATTTGTGGCTTTTAAAAAATAACATAATTAAAACATTATTCTGACATTACAGAGTGGATTATTAACAGTTCATCTCTAAGGACTAAGTGGACGCCACAAAAAAAAAAAAAAAACTAGACAGATCATGTTTTAGTTTGCTTTGCTTTTGTTGCTGTGTAGTGTACACCACCCTGTATAGTTACTAGCACCCTTGGTTAAGATGTGTTCTTTATCCTCTTCACTGTACGTGGTAGCAAAATAACCTTCCGTCTTCGTCTAGACTTGTTGTACCACTGTTCGAGTTATTTTAAACTGCTTAACGATTCTTCTGACTGGAGATATTGTGAGGAGTGCCAATAATTGTGGAACAGGTGATTTTATGAAAAATAATTATTTCTTAGTCTGGGGGGTTTTTTTTGTTTTTGTTTTTTTTTTGTTTTTGTTTTTTTATTTAATTTTTTTCACCCTCTTAAGATTCACTTGAGTTGAAGGCTAGAGTTTTCAACAATTTTCAGTGTGAGAGTAGGTTCTGATATAAAAATGGATTTTTATGACTTTTAACACATAATTAATCAGGGTGCCAATAATTATTTGGGGTGGTGTGTATGTACGAACAGTTCTGCCTCTGGATTGGTGGATATCACTGAGGATCATCAGAAGAACGTTGTATATACTGTATTTGCAAAGACTCCTGTTTGTAAGGACACCTTCACTTTATCCTGATTTCTCTTCGTCGTTTTTCAGCTCTTCGACTACATTGTATAATTCTGTTTTTCTCTGTTTAGCGAGTTGTTACTTTTTCTAGGAAATGTTAGCTGGGATTGACTTTAATGGATTATTGATTTATCTTCATTGAGTCACTGAAAATTAAAATTAAATGTTTATGTTCACACTGGCAGTCGCAGCTTTTTTTACGTAACAAGCATTTTTGCTGCCATAATGTCCATCTCCCTGTATAAATGTACTTAAATTTTTTTTAATTGCTTCCACTTTCACTCTTGCTTTCAAAATTGCTAATTGCATGTTTAAGTAAGCTGTACGTTTTATTTGTGGATATAATTTTCATTACAAAGCTTCATGCTCAATGTGTAGGCTGTTGCGCACCAACATCAGATTACTCTGATCAAGTTACTCTGACCTTGACCATTGACTCCACTTTAAAAAAAAAATGAAGAAGAAGAAAAAACTTTGTCTGGGCCATGTTTTCTATATGCTTTCCCTCACATACATCAAATTTGGTGGACTTGTACAGCTTGCGAACAGGAGTGTCACGTACCAACATTGCCACTGTAATGCCATTTAAAAGAAAAACTTGTACAAGGCATATTTTCTACATGCTTATCTTTATTTATAGAAAACTAGGTATACATTCAGCGCTCTTCATACGAAATCCCCAGAATACGAAAAATCCAGCATACGAAAAACATTTTCCTACATTTTTTCCCTCTGTATACGAAACAAATTCTTCTTACAAAAAGTGCCATTCAAACGTTCAAACAATAGGTGGGGGGTAAAAACGTGAGTTGTAATGCTGGATGCACTTTGATCCATACTGTGTGAGAGAGTAAGGTAAAGCAATGTCTGCACCTCCGCCTAAATTTAGACTTGCTGTTCCATTGACTAAATGTGTCAACATCCCACCTCGCTGGCCTCCCATTGGCTAGGAGGGATGACACAGCTCCCTCCCATTGTCTATCTCTCAACATCCCGGCCCGCTGGCCTTCCGTTGGCTAGGAGGGATGACGCGGGCATTACGACTTTGCTCATGTTTGTGTGAACTTTTTTCATGTTTGTTTGTGTGTCATTCCAACTGTATTTTATGGCTCAGGCTTTTAACCTTGCATAAACATCTGTAAGATTATAACTCTGCTCAGAAGACATGGTCAAGACACGAGCACAAACACACACACACACGCACACGCGATTCCCGGTGAAAGTCATTCCTGGTGCCATGGTCAGCACGAAGTAAGTACCTGAAAAGGTATGCTTTTATAATTTCTAAAGGGTAGTCTTGGGAGCCTTGGAATGAATCACACGTTTTACATGTAAAATGCACCTCTATTTACGAAAAAAGCACTGGAATGGATTAATTTCATAAGAAGACTGCCGACTGTACTTGTACATCTTGGTACCTTGAGCTTTGACCTTACTTGAAACATTTGTTGTGTTCTATATTGTAGACTTTACACAACATTAGAGATGGCTGGGTCACTCACTTCAAGGTGTGGAACCACAGCTCACAGTCAAATGTCAAGTTTACCTTTTGGTGAGTTAAAAGATATGGTACAAGAGTAAATTTAAACGTTCACCTTTATTCTCCATCTTGACTTTAAATCAAATTACCAGTTACATAGAAAGACAGAGTGGCTTTGAATTTCTGGTGTCTATTATATATTTTGAGTGTCTGTCTACTTTAGCCAGCGTAGGGCCCGAGGTCATGGTATGTAGTTTTCTCAAGAGTTTCTTGTCGCATTATAATTAAATGTAGTTTTGCGTCCAAAAGTTTGTCCTCTCATGTGAAACTGAATGTAAGCACGCGCACACACACACACACACACACAGACACACACACGCTCACACTCATGCTGGTCTTCTTGGAGTTGCACAACTCTTTCCACCTAGAAGCCTGAAAAATGGTCTGGAAGAACTGTTGATTTTATTGCAGTAACAGTAATACTAAGTAGGTTGAGTTGGGGCACATCTGTTTGTCTGATCAAGACAGTCCGGGAAAAAATGCATCTAAGTTGTACAGTATATGTCCATGTGTCTCACACTCTGGTTCTGAGAACTGAGAGAGAGAGAGGAAGGAAAAAAAGATCCTCTGAAAATGACTAATTTTGCCTGAGCAAAAATGTACAATGGACAGTCATTTCCTTCTTTTTGTCCTTTTTTTCTTCCAAGTAGTTCACCAGATGTTGTATAAACTCATTGGGAGCTGCTTCTGAATTTTATGAATGCAGTTTTTCCATTGTATGTGGAAAGGGATTTGGGAGGTGCATGGGCACCTAAATCATAATGTGAGAAAAGCGGGAAGAGATAAAAGTGTAGAGGGGCAGCAGAAACTCCAGTGCAGCCATGCGTTGTGCTGCTGTGATGGTTTGTGTGCGATAAGAGCCCTCTGTGTGTTTGTGCTAAGATGAGTGAGCTGCTCTGATTGAGTGTGACAGGGAGTTAGAGCTCATCTATACAGGCAACATTCTCAGTGATCAGCCGTCAGTGTGCATCTGTCACTTTCTCTCTGATGCTTGATCTGGTTGACACTTTATCTTTGCCCTGTTCGCAGCACTTTTAATTTCTCCCTTACACTCTTTTCTCTTTAGTTCTCCCATTAGCACTCATGGAAGGAACATTTCTCGATGCTCGTTTGAAGGCTTGTTCCTGTTTTATTGCTGTTTGTTGATAAAACAGATGCCCAGAGTACTCCCTGCCCTGCTGAAGTGCATGGGTGTAGTTGGCAACTAATAATGATTAGGTAATTGTTACTTTACTTGCTTTGTTTTTTTTTTTTTTTTTTTTTTTTTTTTTTAATGCAGCAATCAAAATAGATTTCACTGACATTGTCTTGGTAATTTTATGCTTTAGCAGCATAAACTCAGAGATATTTCTTTAATCAATGAGGAGGACTGATTCTGGGCTGAATACCACTTTTTGAGGGGTGTGGAATTTTTAACAGTACTACGCCTACAATTACCAGAAAAATTACCAGACATGGTGCGCCACGACCTGTAACCTAGGCCTGATTCCAGCAAGAACCTAAAATATTTAAATCAAACACAAAGCCGAACAATTAGACTTTTTCCTTTCAATTTTTTGCTCGGTTTTGGCAGTGGTGTGTTACACATTTCCAAACCAGAAACCACATTGGGCCTCATTTTCTGCGCTTTGTTTTTTTTTTTTTTTCATTATTATCATTATTATTGTTAATTTGGTATTTGTTTCATTTATTTTTTGTCTATTCAATCACAGACCTCTGTGTGAATGTACATATTTTAGAAAGGTATGTCAAGGACAAATATATGTTTTTAATTTTGCTTTTTAAGAGGAACTCTTCCCGTTGTTTCTTTTATCCCCCACCTCTTCTCTTGCTGAGCTTGGAAAAGCTGTTTCCAGGAGTCATGTCACTGGATTGGAAGTTGGGTCTGATGTTTTCGTTCTCCTGTGCTGTAAGGCCTAACGGTGTAAAGAGCACCAAAATAAACAAAGTCTGCGGAGAGGGAATGAAAGAGAATACTGTTTGGGAGCACAAACACGGCAGCTCCGACTGCACTCTTTTCTCAGTAAGACTGGCTCTAGGCCAGCAGATAGAGCAAAGAGTGAGAAGGACATGGGCAGGACAGCTCCAGCCTCTGCTGCTGCTTGAAGCTTACATAACCCCAAGTACTGAGTAATACACATTCTGTCGTAACAAATGTACTTTCTATGAAGGAAGCAGAATCAGCACTACGGTCCTCTCCTTTTTTTCTGGCTTTTATTTTATTATTTTACTTAATTATTTATTTGGGGGTTTTTTTGTTTGTTTTGTTTTCATTTCTATTTACAATTCTGTTAACTATGAAGTGGTTATGAATATTCATGAAAGTTTTTTCGAAAGTATAACGACTTACAGTTTAATCAGACATCTATCTGTTATCTTTCCTCAGGTCTGTCTGTATATCGCAAATCAGTCCCTGCTCACCTGCTCACAGGTCCAGACTCAGATGATTGAGCAAGGACTGATTTGGTGATTACGTGCTGGTGTTGGATCTAGTTACGGGAACAATTTCTATCCTTCAGGGTGAAGCATCACTATGGTTTATCATGAAATACTTAAAAATATTATGTTAAATGAATAGTTTGGTTGAAATGCACACAATTCTCCCCTTCCAAGTTGAATGCAGTGAATCATTTGAAATATATAGTGTAAGAAATTTGCTTTTCACTTTTTCCACTGGAGCTACAAGTGTACAGTGATCCCTCATTACTTCGTGCTTCAGGTTCTGCGGCTTCAGTGCATCGTGGGTTTTTCAGAAAAATTAATCTAAAAATAAAAAAAAATAAGGGGAAAGTGCAGGAATGTTCTGCGAAACAAGGCCAATTGTGCAAAACAAACAAACAAACAACAAAAAAAAACCAACCCAAAACCCCCCAACAAAGCTATTTACATATTTATGTGAGGTGCGCATCTGAGTGTGTGCACGCGCGCGTCTGTTCATGTATTTATGTTTTATTTACATCTTATGCAATATTTTTGAACGTTTAATTGTTATAATAAGCATTTATAGTGCTGAATATGTATTTATTGATATTATATACACATATACATGCACATATACGTCAGTCAGGGGGGGTTGATCCTACTTCTTGGAAATCGGTGGTCACGAGGGGGGGTGGGTTAGGGATCCCTGTAGTGTGGATAAAAAGTAAGGGAAGCTTATAGCTGCAAGCTTGGATCACATAATTACCCTCCAGACCAGTTGTAATTTAATCCCAGATAGACAATCTGCTGTGTTTATTGATGGAGTGATACACTGTTTGCTTCCTGTTGAAAACCACCATATTAAATCAGTTCAACAATTATGCAACATGCAACAGATCTAGGCAGAGCGTATAGTTGAATGTTTATTATAGTGGTATATAATAAGTGATTTGAATGATATATCTGCCAAGGATGTTATGCTTGCAACTCGATTTATGTGTTTACTAGTAAGATTACTTTTAAAAGTGATATGTAGCTTTGCATGAAATTTTACCAGAGGTGGGGTTTTGGAAAATGGGGCCTCCAGTAGAGGGTGAAGATGATCCAGATCAAGTTTGGGATCTGGACACTTTTTAAAGTATTCTTCAACATTGTGAGATGTAGAATTTTGTCGTTTTGATTCATGTGAGGGATCGCTTGACGTGGCAGAGGCCTGTGTTTTTGGGTCCTCTTTACTTTGTTTTTTTTGTTTTTTTTTTAACAGCTTGTTGTAACATTCCATGAAACTTACTTTACACACAGTATTGTGATTTGGACATGACATACTCCTTTATCTTTTATAACGCCAGCCATGTAGCTCTAATACAAAAGTGAAGCAAACTAAACTTGAAAGAAATTTCTATGCATTTCATTTCTAGGTGAAATACTCCTTTAAACAATGTGACGTCTCCATCTACTCCTTTTTGCCTCTCCACTAAACAGATAACTTACCATAAACATATATATATATATATATATATATATATATATATATATATATATAAATTTTTTTTTTTTTTTTTTTTTAATATTCTCTGTGAGATAATCTTGTTTTACTGTTATCTCAGTTCATGTCCCAGCCCACGCACCAGACAAGAATCATATCTTTCCTTGTGGTGGAAGAACAGCTGACAAATGCTGCTACCCCAGAGATTGTGTCTGACATAAAACTGACCTTATTTATTTTTTTTGGAGAGCATGTCTCTGTGAGGATAGCATGCTGTGTAAGAAATCCCTGGCTTTGACACGAGCGCAGATCTGTTCCATGGCCCAAGATTTTCCGGTGGCCTTCAATTCCTCCCCGTTATATTGCTGCAGTTGTCCAGCCCCCATTCTCACCCTGCAACTGCTGCCATCAAAAGACTGTGTAAATAGACAGGCAACAGCAGCTGCTAACTCCACTCAGCCTCTGAGCCTGAGCACTAGAACACACTTTCAGACCTGAACCTTCAATGTTTTGACATTTCCTATCAGACTTGGATGACCTGTCATTAAAAGATGAGATGGAGAGAATATTAAAGGGAATAATATATGCAATAAGTAAGGGATAGACCAGAGAGGGGTGATATGGTACCTTGTGATTTTAAGCTTTTGTCATAGTTTTATTTGATGTTATAGAATTTCTGCAAGGCAAGTTACTTCACTCTGTTTTAGTAGCTACACTGACCTGCCAAAAAAAAAAGTCATGCTCTTTAATATTTTATTGGTCCACCCTTAGCCTTGATTACAGCATGAACCATGCTTAACTTGAGCTTCCAACTTAAACTATATAACAACATTTATTCCAATCCAGAGCTGGGTTTTCATCTACATCTTGAATTGATGATGTGAAAATCAAACCAAAAAAAAAAAAAAAAAAATCTAACCAATTAAAGTGCTCCAGCACATCCCAAAGACTTTCAATAGGATTGAGGTCAAGTCTCCTGTTCCTGTGTGAAAATGATTCATTATGCACCCTGAACAATTTTTTATTCATTCATTTTTCTAAGCCGCTTAATCCTAATTAGGGTCGTGGGAAGGCTGGCGCCCATCTCAGCCTATGTTGGGCGTGGTACAATCTGGACAGCTCACCAGGCCATTGTAGGACCAACACACTGAACCATTTACACTCATACTTATACTGAAGGGAGATTTGAAACTGCCAATTGGCGTACTGTGCATGTTTTTGGACTGTGGGAGGAAACCCATGCAAGCACACGGGGAATATGCAAACACGCCAAGCCCGAGAACACAGGCCTTCTTGCTGTGAGCCGGACACGTTAACCACTACGCCACAGCACTGTCCACCGGTTTTTTCCCTATTTCCCAAAAATGGCTAGTCATTTAGTACATTCAAATTGTCAGCTGAATTAATTTTATTACCACATAATGTTGCTGAGCCTTGACTTGACCAACTGAAGCGAAAATGCCACGGTAATCACAAAACTGGCAAAACTGTAATTCGGGCTCATGGCAGTCCAACAAAAAAAATGTTTTAGGGTGTCCAAGGGTTGTTTTTTTGTTTGTTTGTTTGTTTGTTTGTTTGTTTTTGACCAGGCAGTGTATAAGGAATTATTCCCACACCAGCCTGTGTTATTTTCTCTTTCCTAAAGTTCACACATTCATTGTTATTAGAAATCTCAAAGAACCACGCCCCTACCGTTTAAAATAAATAAATAAATATATATATATATATATATATATATATATATATACACACACACACACACAAAGCTGTGACACTGGAGGACACGCCCCAACATAAATGTGAACTAAACATCTCCTTCTTCTTCTTTTCCTTTCGGCTGTTCCCTTCATGGGTCGCCACAGCAAATGATCTGCCTCCATCTCACCCTATCCTCTGCATCTTCTTCTCTTACTCCAACGACCTTCATGTCCTCCTTCACCACATCCATAAATCTCCTCTTTGGTGTTCCTCTAGGCCTTCTGCCTGGTAGTTCCAACCTCAGCATCCTACTACCAATATACTCACTATCCCTCCTCTGTACATGTCCAAACCATCTCAATCTAACCTCTCTGACTTTGTCTCCAAAACATCTAACATGTGCTGTCCCTCTGATGTACTCATTTCTGATCCTATCCATCCTCGTTACTCCCAAAGAGAACCTCAACATTTTCATCTCTGGAACTAAACATCTCCTATGAAAAGATAATATATTTTTCTTCTTGCTAAATGCATTTATGTAAACTGCCCGCTATACAAGTCATTGTGAGTGAGCTGAAATGATGATAATATAATAGAGTGAGCACATTAATATAAACACTTTCTGATTCAAGAATTGAAAGCTGTGGTATAATGCTGATTATAAAAGAGCATTAAGGCTGATTATAGAGAACATTTAAGTCTGATTATAAACAGCAATAATACTGATTATAAATTATTGCCAAAAGACAATTGCCCGGTATTAGAGATTGTGATCAGTACACATACCTTCACGTATCAATAAGCACCGTGTCCGTTGGGACCATAATACTCTCCACAAGTGCCTCATTAGTGTGCCACATACTGCTTGGGTATTGAGTTTTATTACCTTGTGCGCTGAATTTTATGATCAGTTCCAAATGTATTGCATTCATGCTCGCAGAATGAAACAACTTAATCTGTCGGACATAGCGGCTCCATTGTATCGGTGATTTCAGTAATTTATGAACAGTCCCTGAAAAAAAGTCTGATTGATAAATCAAGGAATTCCACAGAATATGGTTCCCCCCCCCCCCCCACCCCACTTCTACCGCATACACCCATGATCTCCATATACTACTCCATAGAACAGCCAGGCGTGTTTCATAAAGGGTTAATAGTTAAATTGCTTAAAAGGCGTGACAGCATGCATGATTGATTTGTGGGTTCTGTTGATGTTTTACAAAACTTCAACATATTTTTGACACAAGTTAATTAGAACAAATGGTGTTTTTCTTTTTAGCTACAGGTCATTAGTTTCGCTTCGTCATAAAGTCTGGCCAGGAGGGTACTGTATATTATTGTTGTGTGCAAAATAAAGCCTCATGTCCCCCATGGAGGATTCTGTACTGTAACATTATCAACTTGGGGTTAAGTACTTTAGAATAAAACCTTTTATAAATTTTATCAGCGCTATTATGATGAATAAAATACAGGGATCCCTCGCTACTTCGCGCTTCAATTCATGCGACTTCAGTGCATTGTGGTTTTTTTTAAAAAACAAATGAATATTCATTGAATTAAAAAATAAGGAAATTAAGGAAGAATAGGGGAAAGGTTAAGGAAAATGACACAAAAACAAGGCCAATTATGCAAAAAAAAAAAAAAAACAATAACCCCTAAACAAATAAAAACCAACCCGAAATCTCCCATCAAAACTACTTGCATTGTTGCATCTGTGTGTGCCCGTGCATTTGCGCACGTATGTATGTGTGTCGTCTTCTTCTCATGCAATACAATCTGTAAGTGTGTGTATTTATATTATATATATATATATATATATATATATATATATGTTGTTATTTATTTAATGTTCAATTGTTATTATAAGCATTTATAGGATTGAATATGTATTTACTGATATTATATACACACAGATATAAAATATTTCGGGGCGCTGGATCGCTGATCCTAAGGTTGGGGGTTCAGGTCCCACTCTCCACAGGGTTGTCACCGTCACTCCCAGTGCCGCTAACTGGGTTATCAAAGGCGGGCCATGTCTCTCTCTGTCTATGGTGAGAGGTTCATGTAAAAGAACTATTGCTGACTTTCGTAAAGAATAGCTGCAAAGCTGTCAGCATGTTTCTGTCCCTTGTTAAAAGGGTTGTGTCAGGAAGGGCATCCGATGTAAAAACCTACGCCAAATCAAACGTGCGAATCATTTGCTGTGGCGACCCCTGAAAAACAGAAAAAGCCAAAAGTCTAAACCCCTTGCTAGGGGAAGAAAGGACTCTAAAACGCATGATGATGATGATGATGATGCTGATATATACACATATACATGTACGTATACGTCAGTCGGGGGTGGGGGGTTGATCCTACTTCGCGGATTTCGATGGTCGCGTGGGGATTTCGGTCCCAAATGATCGCGGAAAGTGAGGGATCCCTATATTGCAAAATTAAAATTTGTTTTGTTTTTTTTAACGAGCCAATAATATTGTATGCTGTGATATTAGTTTGATTCTTTTTTTTTGTTGTTGTTGATTTTCTACAACGTAGAAGAAAGCTGATTTTTGCGGCCCAGCTAAAAGCACGTCTAATGTGTGTATTGTTTACAGGACCGTGCTGTCATCCTTTCCATTAGCAACTGCAACATGGTTGTATTGTTCTCATTCTGCATTATTTAATTAAAAAGTACTGATTTTTCCACATTCTTTTTCAGCATTTTAAGCTTCCATTTAGGTAACTACGTCTGCGTGTAAGGGAAAAAACAAGTCAGCCTTTTACAACCAGTGAAGGATTTAAATCCGAAAATGTCTTCTGATGAATGACTGTAGTCGTGATTTTCTGATCAGACTGCTGATGCGAAACAGTTTTTCTCTGTTGCTGGGATTCATGTCCTGCACCACAGCCTAGTAATGTTATCCAAGATGGAATACCAGGTTAATACAGAGTTTTATAGCAGTTTGAAAGAAACCAGAAAATATAATTCGTAGTATAATCATCTATTCTGCTGGTTTATTAGCTGTTGGGGTGTATTCCATCTTACCAGTGTCAGCTGAGATGGACATTTTCCTTCTGTGACAGGATTACGTGGTTGTGCAAATGAGTGAGTGTCGATATATTAATACTCCATGATCGAAACACTGAAATAAGACTTGTGCTCATCTGTCTGCCGTCACAGAATTGATACACCATCACTTTATTGCTGAAAAAACATTAGATGTTTAAATAAAACAATTATATTTAATCTATTTATTTTATAATAATAAAATTAATAATTACAGTGGTACCTTCCCTTACGATATTCCCAGTAAACAAAAAATCCAGGTTACGAAAAACATTTTCCAAAATTTTTTGTCTCTGTATCCGAAACAAGTTCTCCTTATGAAACGCACCAAACGCGCCATTCAAACATTCAAACAATGCATGAGCTGCACTCCCATTGACTATCTTCCAACAACTTGCCTCGCTGGCCTCCCATTGGCTAGGAGGGATGATACAGCTCCCTCCCATTGGCTATCTCCCATCATCCCACCTCGCTGGCCTCCCGTTGGCTAGGAGGGATGACGCAGGTCCCTCCCATTGGCTATTATGGAGCTGCATCTCCCATAATGCTTTTCGTGTAAAGGACAGCGTTACTGTTGTTTCGTGAGTTTTTTGAGTGTGCTCATTGCTTTATTTTTTGACTCAGGCTTTTAACCTTCCATAAACATTTGTAAGATTATAACTCTGCTAAGAAGACATGGTCAACACACGCGCGCCCGCCCACACACACACATACATACGTGATTTCCGGTGCGAGTGAAAAGAAGGAGCGGGCTCGTGGCATGCGGTTGAGTGATATCGTAAAGGAATATGGCCAAACCCATCTATCATCGGTACGATATTGAAGCAGAAGGAGGTCTTAAAAGGTATACTTTTTATAATTTTTAAAGAGTTTAGGGGGTAGTATTGGGGCCTTGGAACGAATCACATGTTTTACAAGTAAAATGTGGTTCAATTTACAAAAAAAATCCAGGTTAGAAAAAGGCTCTGGAACGGATTAATTTCGTAAGGTGAGGTACCACTGTATTTTCATTCAGATACCAAATGGCTTAATCCTTCTAGTGTCACGTGGAGGCAGGAGCCTGTCTCAAAAGACTTTGGGTGAAAACAGATACACCCTGTACAGCTTGCCAGTTCAACCCAGGGCAACACACAACCAACCACAATGAGTCGGGGATTTGGAACAGCCAATTAACCTATCTTAGCCTATCTAGCCATTTTTAAATGTCTTTTGACTGTGGGAGAAAACCCATGTAAACGTGGAGAGATGACGCTGAAACACAACTGCTGGGGACTTGAACTCATGACCTGCAGTGAGGTGGATGTACTAACCAGTAAATCACTGTATTGCACTGAATAATGAGGATGATTATGATGACGATACATTCAGTGATCTCAATTTATTTAAAAGTATTAAACTGTTTTTGTGCATCACTCTTGCAGAAATGATTCAAATTCAAACTATTTGTCCAAGACTAATTTTAATAATAATAAAAAGATTGGGTTTTTTTTCAAGGGTAATAACAATTTAAAAAAAAAAAAAAAAAAAAAAAAAAGCATGTACAGTTTGTGATCTGGTTTCATGTATTGTTAATGTTTTACACTGCTTTATGTCGACTTTCTGAAGAAATCTAAAGCGTCTGGTATGTGATAGAGGTAAGTAATCAAAACATAACATTTTCTCACAACCGTTTCGTTCCAGCATATTTCATTACTAATAATATTAATGGCATGTCTTGTATTTGTTCTTGTGGCTTATAGACAAACAGTGTGAGGAACCTGTGAAGACCACAGTTCAAGGTTCAGCAAGGACAAATCCTGTGCATCAAGGCTTTACACTACAATCAAAACCCAGATGGTCGTCTGAGTCTCAGCCAGGCGATGCTCTTAAGTCTGTTTTATTTTATCCAGTAGGGATAGTCAGCTTTTCTTTGTATCCTGAACACAGCTGCGAGGACAATCTGAATAAAGCAGCTTCTGTATTCATCTCTGAATGCTGTCAGTTTAATATAATTCAGCCAGTTCAGAAATGCCCATGGCATGTGTAGGGTGGCACAGATAGTTCGAAATGTAAATACAACAAATATAGGTGGGAAAAAATATGGGAAAGGTGGATCAGCCCAAAATGTCTATGTGGAGGTCCGAGGGTTGGCAGAGCAAGGCTACCGTGGAACGAAACTCTTCTCAGAAATCGTAGCGCTTCAGTGTCACGCTCCAGGAGTTGAAAGAGGAGTAGTAGGGAAGCATGGAGGTATTTTCAGTTCAGTTCTGGTCCCTCTAAACCTCTCTTCTTGCCTGGTTGCTGAGACCTCTGAAGAGCTGCTGCCACTGGCGCCGAAGCTCTCAGCTGCACTTGCAGGATTTGACAATCATGTTGGAAAGTTGCTCCACTTTTGGTGTTCGTCCAACATAGTACAGGATGGTTAGAGGTTCGAGGTCCTGTGGCACGCAGCACGGTGAAGCTGAGGCTTCTGGGTTCAGAGTGTTGTACAGGCCCAGTAACTGCAAAAGAAGCCCAGATTTGATTATTTTTTTTTCAGGTGAAAATGATGAAAACAGTCAATGTTTTGTGAACAGTTTAATAACATTGTATTGGGCTTAACTGCTTTCATTTAAATGAAAGAATATTTTTTCGGCATTTTAGACACTTTTTTCCTTAGATTTGAAAATCTTTAACAGATTTTTGTAACTGAAGGTTTACTAATGGTGTGGTGATCACTGTAACATCGACAGATTTTAAAATACAGTAGGCCCTTGACCATTCACGGTTCAGCCCTCGCGCGCCCACATACTCGCGGATTGGCAACAAACCCAGAAGTAACTGCCACGTGATTCAAATTTAGCCAATGGCTGAGAACTTTTATTTCTCCCCCCTGCTGATTGGTTGCAGATGATGCATACACCTCTTTTTCTCTTTTTTTCCTCCTTCGCGCACAAGTTATCAATGTGATTGCAAGAATTGCGAAGTAAAATTTTTAGTGTGTTTTTAATGATTATTTAAGCTCTATGATGTCATCAAACGCCCTGAATCTTCTCTAGTTTCTGGCAAGGAGTCTAAGCACGTTATTTATTAATAAATATTATCACAGTACAAAATTAAAAAGTTTTTAACTTAATCATTACTACATTTTACGACATTATTTTTATACACGTGGATTAGCGGCAGCCCCAGAAGTTACTGGCACGTGATTCAAATTTAGCAATGGCTGAGAGCTTTTGTTTCTCCCTCCTGCTGATTGGTTGCAGATGATGTGTACACCTGTTTTTATTTTTTTCCTTCGTACACATGTCATCAACGTGATTGCTTGAATTGTGAATTCACGTTTTTTTAGTGTGTATTTAAGTTATTATTTAATCCCTATGATGTCACTCAAACGCCCTGCATCTTCTCTAGCTTCTGGTAAGGAGTCTAAGCGCTTTATTCATTCATAAATATTATCACAGTACAAAATTAAAAAGTATTTACTTCATCATTACTACATTTTATTACATTATTACTGTATTAATGAGTAAGACTGTCTATAGAATGTGTTTAAGAAGCATATTTTGATCGCATGTAATATCATACATAGGGTTTTAAATCCGCGTGAATAACTCGAGGATTTGCTTGATCCGCGGAAAGGGCTGGAACTGAACCATCGCGAAAAATGGGGGCCTAATGTAATAGTTTTTTTTTTTAACCTGGAGCTTTTTAATACACTCCCACTATGAAATGGATACAGCTTTTATAGACTTGTGGATATCATACGATTTAATTTGTAACTGGCACTTGACAGGTACATATACAGGGATCCGTCACTTTCCGCAGTTAATTGGGAACAAGATCCCCGCGCGACCATCGAAATCCGCGAAGTAGGATCACAGCCCCCCCCCCCCCAACCCCCGACGGACGTATACGTACATGTATATGTGTATATAATATCAATAAATACATATTCAATGCTATAAATGCTTATAATAACAATTAAACATTCAAAAATAATGCATAAGATGTAAATAAAATATAAACACGCACACATACAGACGCGCACGCAGATGTGCAACTCACAACAATGTAACTAGTCTTGATGGCAGATTTTGGGTTGTTTTTTTGTTTTGTGTTGATTTGGGGTTTTTTGGGGTATTTTTTTGTAAAGTTGGTCTTGTTTTTGTGGCTTCTTCGTTAACTTTTTCCCCTATTCTTCCTTAAGTTCCTTATTTTTAATTTGATGAATATATATATAAAAAAAAAAAAAAAAAACCTGATGCACTGAATTGAAGCACGAAGTAGTAGACACTATACTTAGTGTTTTGGTATTCGGTGTCTAAATGTGATTGGATCGCGAAAGTTAATGATATCAAGTCTGAATTACGACTTCCACCTTGAATATACACCCCGGTCCTGAAAGGGATTTATTTGTGTGTTACCTGCTAAAATTCTGGTTGATTGATCTTACACCACAACACACTTTAAAAATTCTTGATTCTGATTGCTGTTCATTAATGTTCTATAAAATCAGATAGTGATTTTGTACCAGCTGTAAGGCAAATCGGATTTACACAAATACATGAAATTGTAATGTGTCTCCATAGTAACAGGTAATTCAGGCAGGGAGTGTGGCGGACACGTCTTGAAACAGATTAAATATTTGCTGTTAACAAACAAACCATAACTGCTGATATGGTGAAGAGAAGTTCCTGGGTTTCAGTCCTGGGCCCAGTAAGGGCATCTCAGTGTGTTTGCATATTCTCCTTGTGGTATTTGAGTAGGTTCTCTTAAAGTAGTCTGGTTTTCTCCCACAGTCAAAAGACATGGCTGTTGAAAATTGTCCCTAGGTGTGTGGGTGAGTGTGTGTGTGTGTGTGTGTGTGTGTGTGTGTGTGTGTGTGTGTGTGTGTGTGTGTCACTCTGCAATGCACTGTCAAGCCGTTCAGGATGTACCCTGTCTTTGTCCAGAGTTGGTGACAGTAGGCTACAGCCTCCCTGTGAGCCAAGTAGGATTTAGTGGTTGGAAAATAGATGGATGATGTAAGTAGCCATGTAATGCCCTTTTGAAGATTTTCATAAATATTCATCAAATGTTTAAAGAATTTGATACAATTCTAGTGAGCAATTTACATTTTGTTTTGATGATGAGGATTATTACTGGTGTTGTTGCTCTATGTATTCTTAATAAGTAGCCTTTCTCACCGAGCTGTGTGTGGTGTCAGAGCTGCGCAGATAAGGGCATGGCCCTGAGCAGAAGTTCGCGTGGTATCCTTTTGGCTCATGGATCCATCTCCAGCCCAAGTCCTGTCGGAAATCGATGTAAAGACGGCGAACACAACAGTTCTCTTCATAATTACTGTAGTGGAGGAAGAAAGACAGACATGAAGACAGACAGCAGATGATCAGCTGCTCCATTGCTCGTGAATGTTGATGGAATTTCCGTCCTCTCATTGAAGTAATACAGCCAATTCTTACTTGACATTTTTAAGCCTTCTATTTTCATTCTGTATTGCCTTATAAACAGCTCAAGCTGTGCCTTTCGGAGCCTCAGAAATTCCACTGTGAGGTGTGTCGGGTTTTTTTTTTTCCTTCTCCTGGACTGGGCCCAGGCATCTATTGCTGTCGGTAAGGTAAACCCAGGCATCATGGCTCGGATGAGCTGCAGTGCTACACACACAAGCCTATTCTAAATTGGAATACAGACACATCCCAACTTGAGTCTTCTATTTTGCTCAAAGTTATCAGATGCCAATTAAATATTTGAGTCATACAGCCTCTCAAGGGAGACGTGGCGTGCTGATACTAATTGGAATGTGAACTAAATAAGATTGGTAAACTCATGGATGTGTACTGTATATGTTTACTTTTTTCTTCATCGTAGCTGTATGTTGTGCAACAGTGATTTATAATGACAGTTTCATGCAAGAATCTTCTACTCCCTTACATCATTTCCATATGTTCAATGAATACGCTTGATACACATTTAACAATACGTCTGGAACTCACTGCTTAGGCTGATGCACCCGCGACCCACGTAAGCATCATCATCATCATCTTCATCATCCGCTTAATCCGGGGTCGGGTTGCAGGGGCACCAACCTAAGCAATGAGGTGAAGACGTCGCTTCATAAGAGATGGAGGAAGTGGCTGGGGAGAGGGATGTCTGGACCTCATTGCTTCGGCTGATGCCTCCACGACCCACGTAAGCATCATCATCCGCTTAATCCGGGGTCAGGTTGCAGGGGCACCAACCTAAGCAATGAGGTCCAGATGTCTCTTCTGAAGAGATAGAGGAAGTGGCTGGGGAGAGGGATGTCTGGATCTCATTGCTTAGGCTGATGCCCCCACGACCCACGTAAGCATCATCATCCGCTTAATCCGGGTTCGTGTTACAGGGGCACCAACCTAAGCAATGAGGTCCAGACATCCCTTCTGAAGAGATGGAGGAAGTGGCTGGGGCGAGGGATGTCTGAACCTCATTGCTTAGGTTGGTGCCCCGCGATACAACCCCGGATTAAATGGAAGATGATGATGATGATGATGATGATGATGATGCTTATGTGGGCTTTCTTTGCATGGTTTTCTCCCACGGTCCAAAAAAAACATGCACAGGAGGGTAACTGGCCGTTCCGAATTGCCCCTAGATTTGAGTGTGAGCCTGAATAGTGTGTGTATACAACAATTCCAAAAGCTTACGAAAAGCAGTAGTTGGTATCCAGTGCTCGTTTGCGGCGTCTGGATGTAGGTGGCACTTCAAGGCGATGGGGAGGCAGCATCATCAGGATAAGATGTGGCAGGGGGTGATCAAAGTTCTCGTAATCTACGTCCATACCTACAGATGAAACAGATCTCACTGCATGTTGAAAGACAAATGAAAGCTGAGCTTGTGCCCAGCATCAGCTAAATCCTACTGTCTTTCATTCCCCAGCATCTTATCGTTCTACTGTATTCTTATATTCCTCCCTGCACTTGCTTGTCTGCTCCTCCAATCTGTCGGTGATAGAAAAAGCAGCTCAGGGCCCAGGAGAGACGTTGCCCATGGATACGGACACCCCTCTTTAATTCGGGGCCAATAGTCTAAGCGCCCATGGCAGCAGTGCATTCCTCACAGTGGAGACTGCTGATGGAGTTAGGGAGCAGTTCCAATCCCCTCAGACCCCAGGGCCCCCATTATTAAGTGAGATTCCAGCCCTCAGCGCGTTCCCATGATCAAGCTTACAATCTCTGTTTTGCTCTAAGCATTATCTCCAACTACAACTCAGAGCCATATGTTTTGAATAAAAGTTCTGAAGAAAATGAAGTTGGGTTTTTTTTTTTAATTCCAGATAAATGTGTAGAGAAATACAGAGATGAGGTGATAATAAAACAAACGAAGCCCTACAAAGGAATTCCAAGCTATCCTTTTCCTACAGTTGTAGCATAAAACTCTTGAGAAGTTCTACTAGCAATGCAAAAAGTCTTTACTTGAAGTTGATGCTGATTTGCATATCGATGATGAAATACTTTCGAGTTTGGGGTGTTCTCCCTAAATCAATTATACCGGATTGGGAGGACACGATAAACCCTGAGTGCTAGTAAATCTTACCTTGGAATTTGACCTCCAGTACTTCGTTTTTGTTCTCATTGATGTCGCCATTGGGATTAAAGGTGTGACAGGGACAGTGCACACTGACCTCCAAGCCAAGATTAGTCTCTGCACAGTAAAGAGAGAAGCCCGAAATTAAAGCAACTGCATTTATTGCACTCTTTGTTCCTTTGATTTATTATCTTTATATCATCTCTGCTGAGAACTACTGTATAGTCAAACAGTGATAAATCACAAAGCATAAGAACTTGCTGCGTGCAATTTATGCTTGTCGCTGACCAAAGGGTTTGTAATCCTGCGTCGTGTCAGATGTATTTTCTTATTAATACAGATTGTTTTGTTTTTTTTTTACTTCCTGAAACTAAAAGTCATTTTTATTCTGGAAATTCATTCCAACCCTTCTTTTCTGCGAAGACTTGGTCAACTGCTACCCGTTAGCCAACACATTCATTTTCTGAATGATTCTCGAAGTTTCCAGATTTGTTTTCTTTTTTTTCTTTCTATCTTTCTGGTTTTTTATATGCAAACTTAACACCTTAATCTCCTGGCTCAGCAATCCATTTTTTCCCTCTTTACAGTAGCTAATGATTAATCAGTAAATACAAGGACAGTGTACAGACCCTCCTCGACTTACGTTTTAGTTACGTTCCGAACGGCCGAACGTAAGGTGGAAAAAAAAAAACCAAAAACGTAAGTTGTTACTGTACGTTCCAGTGACGTATGACCATTCATACTGTACTATACATCCATAAATACCATTACCGTATCTCATAAAACACCCCTAAATCAATTATTATAAACGTAACATTGTAAAATATCAACATTAATTTCAAATAAATTAAATTCAAGCAAAATAATTTCAAATAAATACATTTTAATCAAATTCACTTATTACCACTGATTCTGATTACCACTATCACTAGGCTTATGCTTCTGACCAACCATATTTGCTTAGGGTTACAAATACACAAAACAGTGTAAACACAAAGATCACAGAGACAAGGTCTTAACACAAGGGTAACACGCTGTGAACTGGGAAGAAGCAGGGCACGTTCAGTCTGTCGTTTGTAAACAATGAATGATGCAGCGCCATGTAAACAATGGACGCAGCTCCATGCGTAAGTAGCGTACTACGTCTACGTACTATGTAAGAATGTCTCGTACTACGGAGAGCACGCTAAACTCAAAATGACTTACAAAATTATTTATTTATTTATTTTTTTACAAAAAACATAAAATTGGAAAAAACGTAAAGTGAGGAGCATCTGTAATAAATAGGAAAATATATGTCGTTAAAATTTAAGCACTTCGGTCTTGGCAGTGTATTCTTGGTGTTTACGGGGTTAATTTTTTTTTTTTTTTTTTTGTCTTTGTATCAATCCTCACAAACTTTACATATCATATGGACTCAGATATATGGGATGTGTAGCATCAATCTCATCCTTAGATTCTTTGATCTTCTGACCTGAATATTTCTTTTCTTCAAGAAATCTATTAATTTAATAAATGTCCAGAAAGTTTTCAATTTTTAACAACCAAATGTGAACGTAAACTTTCCTTTTTACTCACCTCTACGTGTGAGCCACTCCCTGACCGTCTCTGTAACATCGAAAGAGACCCACTCAGGCGTTCCTTTGGTCAAGACATTCTTTCCCCCAATATACCGTTGCTTTGCAATGTGCTCACTGTGTTTAATGATCTGAAGAAACACAAAACAGCAACATTATGAGTTAACTCGGGGAACACTTTAGGTATTCCCTGGTGATTTAAAGGTCAAGGAGGGCATTGGCTAATTCTTTATTTTAAGTCAAACTGTTCCTGAGACAGTGTTTATAGTGTTTTATTAGCAGAATAAAAGTGATTGACAGCATAAGTAGTTGGGTCATATGGTAAAATACACTAAGCAAGCACACTCATATTCACACAAGCTCCAGACATCAGCCCTGGCCAGCACTGCCTGAACCAGACACTCAGGGATGCCTGAGGCCAAAGCATTCCCCCCTCTTACTTATGGAAAATGTGACTCCCAGTGAGAGAGATATAACCATATTACATGGTAATGCTTGCATATAGTTTTTACCAGTCAAAAATATAGGCTTTTCTAACATTTACCCGATGCTGGACTATACTCGTAATAATATTACACAGTAGTAAACAGTAAGAAAATCAGATCATCATGCTCAGGAAGTCCTGAAGTACCTGCTAGCCTTTTGTTCCAAAATCTACATCACAGTGTCTGGCTCATCAATCTCATTGATAAAATCACTCCGTCATATACCACCACGCACAGAAAGAATACAACAGGTAGGAAAAGGTTCTGTACCCCCTTTAGAACCCAATCTCACCTCCTGTGGTACCCATGCTAAGCGTACGGGTGTTCTGAGACCGGAGATTCAACCTTAGAAACACTCTAGGTCCTTATTTCCACCCCTCCACCCGATTTTCTTCCAGTGGCTGACACGACCTCCATCTCCTGTACAGGTCCTGGAAACCATCTGTAGGCCTGTCAGGCTGGGCCTAAAGTGTAGCCCTGCAGGGCCGGAGACGCACGTCTCCCTGGCAGGAAACGCTGGAACCTGATCATGGCTCCAAGTCTCTCATGGGAGATTAAGAAGGAAACTGACTGAAAATCCCACCACCACCACCCCCCACACCCCCACCCCACACCCCCACCCCATTTATATATGGTGGTAGTATATGCATGTGCACGCATAGTAGATGTGTGTTTATAATATGCCGATACACACAATTTATCTCCTAAAACTCATCGTTGCTGATATATTACAGTGCTTTGGCTATGACAGTGGCAGAAAGTGAGCTTTAGTCAGACTTTCTCAGAATACGTCCTTTGTTCAGCTGAATTGTACAAATACACGCCTGTATAATCCATTTCAGTGCCTGGAATAAAGATCAGTGCTTTGAAAAAACTATAAAAAAAAATAATAAAAAAAAAAACCCTGAAGTCGGAAGAGTTGGAGGACCTGACACAAATTCAGTATTCTTTTTTTGGTCCCATGTTCAGAGCCATGATCTTATATAATAAAGACTAGCCTAAGCAGCTGCTAGGCTGGGAGTTACTTTGTAAACTTAAACCTTTACTTTTTCCACTGAGGTTAAATTTTTGGTTTGGTTCGGAAATAGGAGGTTGCTTTATCTCTTCAACTGCATATGACGGGTCCTGCAGATAACATAGGCTTTGTAACTGTAAGAAAAAAAAAAAAAAAGTATGATGGAGTAGCTGCACAAAAATGGCATAAGTACTACATCCGGCTTTGCACATGGATGTCCACTACCAGGTGGTGGGGACATTCTAGCCGCTTTTTTTCTGAAAGTAATAGAAGGAGTGATTCCAGAGTCCATTAGTGGGGGAGACTGATTAAGATCTCTCCTTCAATGGGAGATTCTTTAGGATCAGAACCTCGAATGCTACAGCCTTTCTAGGATTTAATGAAGAAAGTGATTTCTCTCTTTTTTATACCTCACCCATTTTGTGAATTTTTGAATTGTGGGGGCCGGTGGTGTAGTGGTTAGAGTGCTAGGTTCATGATCAGGAGGTTGTGAGTTCAAATCCCACTGAGACCCCCACTGTGCTAAGACCCCTGGGCAAGGTCTCAACCACAAGTGTGCCTCTGTTCACCCAGCAGTATAAATGGGTACCAGTAAAAATATACTGGGAAGGTAACCTGCGATGGACTAGCGTCCCATCCAGGAGGAGTTGAACTCCTGGTCGCTTCACGCTATGGAAACCGGGGATAAGCACCGGCCTGATGAGCCACTAGGCTCAGGTGTTAAAACCCAACAGACTTGCCTTACCTACCATACCTCACCCAACATCGTTAATTGGTTCCAGGAGAGAGGACTTGCGTCGAAAAGTGACTTAAATCGAATTAGCTTGTCTCTAGGCTAGGCTACGCCAAATTTACTTGTCTAGGCTAAACCCAAAATCGCCATTCCTAGTTCTGTACTTTATTCATGAATGCAATTTTTAATAATATATGATTAATAAGAAACTATTTTATTAAACTTTATTTTTATTTTACTTTTACCATATATTTTTTGAAAACCGACGTACTGTATACGTAATCGAGAACAACTTAACTTCGAAACGACTTAAGCCGAGGTATACCTATATTATTAATTGATTTATTTACATTTAATCCGTTGTAATTTTGGTCACATGACCTAGTGGTATGCTGCAGCTTTCTCATAACTGTGTACATTACTTAAAGTCTGTTGGGCTTTTTACACCCGAGCCTAGTGGCTCATCGGACCGGTGCTTATCCCCGGTTTCCGTAGCGTGAAGCGACTAGGACTACAACTCCTCCTGGATGGGACGCTAGTTCATCGCAGGTTACCTTCCCAGTATATTTTTACTGGTACCCATTTATACTGCTGGGTGAACAGAGGCACACTTGTGGTTGAGACCTTGCCCAGGGGTCTTAGCACAGTAGGGGTCTAACTGGGATTTGAACACACAACCTCCCGATCATGAGCGCAGCACCCTAACCACTACGCCACCCGCCCCCACTTGTTAGACCTACTTGTTTTTAACTTTTTCTTTTGTTACGCTCTTATTCAAGAACAGCTTTTGCCCATGAGCTGTCAACATGTAACCCCACCACTATCACACACTGAATAAACATCATTCAGACCATGTTCCTGGAGAATGTAATACTCATGTTTACAACAAGTTTCGAACATCATGATATTTTAGCACCATGCACCTCATAATTAAAATCTCGATCTTTTACCTGCTGTATTTCCTGCTCCTTTTGACATATTCACCATTCCGTGTATGTGTGAATATGTCAATATATGTATGTATATGTTTCTATATTTGTACTATAGTACGAGATGTGTACTATAGTACAGTTGTGTTTAAAATAATTAAAAATGTGTTTAAAAAGTGAATAAAGCTCAAAATCCCTGTAATCACTTATTTCCATACAAACAAATGTGCTTTAGGAACACAGCACATTCTATTCCTAATCAAAACATGAAGAAAAATCCATCAAATTTGTGTTATTCCATTAAAGAAATTGAAGAAAGGTGAACAAAGGACTGTTAAAAAAAATAGTGTCTGCATTTTTCTTTACAAACTCATTCACTTTGTTTTCCTTTGAATCACTGAATTAATATTTATTTGTATAATCACTGTTTCTGAGAGCCGCTGCACTTCTGTGTTGTGGAGTCGACCGACTTCTGGCACCTGTGAGCAGGTTTTCCAGTCCATGATGATTGGACCACATTCCTCAGTTCTTCAGTATTTCTTGGTTTTGCCTCAGACGCTGCATTTTTACATGTCACCCTACAAGTTTTCGATTGGATTAAAGTCCAGGATCGGGCCGCTGCTCCATAACGTTAATCTTGTTGGTCTGGAACCAAGATGTTGCCTGTTTACTGGTGTGTTTGGGGTCATTGTCTCGTTGGAACACCCATTTCAAAGGCATTTCCTCTTCAGCATAAGGCAGGACAACATCTTCAAGTATTCTGGTGTCTTCAAACTGATCCATGATTCCTGATATGTAATAAATAGGCCAGACACCGTAGTATGAGGAAAAATCCCCGCATCATGATGCTTACGCCACCAGGCTTCACGGTCTTCACGTGTACTGTCGCTTGAATTCGGTGTTTGGGGGCTGTCTGGCTGGGGCTCTAGGGGGGCCACTAGACCCAAAAAAGAACAATCTTAGTTTCATCAGGCCACAGATTGTTGCACTGTTTCTCTTTAGGCCGGTCAATGTGCTCTTTAGTAAATTGTAACCTCTTCAACGCGCCATTTTTTTCAACGGTAGGACTTTGCAGGGCTTCTTGTAGATAGATTGGCGATTTCATGGGCGTTTTGTAATTGTAACCGGACTGATTGTTGGCCGAGTCCTTGCCATTTTGGCTCTTCATCGATCTGTTTAAATGGTAATTTTTCACTTCTTCCATGTCTTTCAGGTTTTGGTGGCCATGTTAAGGCATTTGGGATTATTTGCGTTGAGCAGCTCATCGTTTTCTGCACGTCTTTATTCCCCCCCTCTCTGCTCAACTTTTAATCAAGGTACGTTCTTCTTCTGAACAATGTCTGGAATGACCCATTTTCCTCAGATTTTCAGAGATAAATGCTCTATAACCAGCATGTACAACATTTGCTGCCTTCCTTACTTCAATACAGGCAATAATTGGCTCCTGTTTTTCAAAGCATGAATGACATCACTAATTGAACTCCACACTGCTATTATTTTGAACACGCCCCTTTCAATTAGTGATTCAATTACACTGAATCAGCAGCATGTCTTGACTGTTGGATTCTATAACTCTACTACACCTGCTAGTAGTTTGCCATGTACAAATATCATTTCCACCAAAAACACTGATTGATCAGGTTCGTGATGTCTGGCGTCTGACTGATATTGTTTTGAACACAAGCTTAGTGTAGCTGCTTAGTTGTGTTTTGATCACTTTCTTTTATAACTGCTGCTAAACTAATTTTCACTGTTCATGCAACAGTGACGATAACATTTTGTACAATTTTTTCCTACAACACTGTTCCTTTGGGATTTTTGTTTGTTTGTTTGTTTGTTTTAAGAATTTGTGAGATAAATACCATCTATGTAAGAAATAAAACAAGATGAGGGCAGTGGTGGAGGTGCTGGATTACTGAACCAAAGGTCGGGGTTCAAGCCCCACTCTTAACAGGTTGTCACTGTCCCCCCCCCAGTGCAGCTAACTGGGTTCTCAAAGGCGGGCCATGTCTCTCACTGTCTATGGTGAGAGGTTCATGTAAAAGAACCATTGCTGACTTTCGTAAAGAGTAGCTGCAAAGCCGTCAGCGTGTGTCTCTCTGAGAAAAAAAACAAAAAAAACACTTGATGCGGGGTGGCGCCCCTCAAGGTTATAGCCTATAGTCTCCCTATGAACGCCAGGATTGTCAAAGGAAGACGCCTACGGTTCAAACATGGACTATGGCTGCAGATAGATACTAGATCTGCATAGCCGTCAGTGTGTTTCTGCTCTGCGATAGCCTGGCGAGCTGTCCAGGGTATACTCTGTCCTCGCCCAGTGTCAGCTGAAATGGGCGCCAGCCTCCCCTCGACCCCAATTAGAATTAATCGGTTCAGAAAATCAATGAATGAATATTAGGATGTTTATTAGGATCATGTTCCACTCCTGAGTCATACTTGGCTACTGAGGGTGTTTAAGAAGTTTAAGTTTACTTTTCCACGACAGTATCTTTGGTTGGTGTTTGAATTTAAGCTCTGTGTTGATTATTATGCGCTTCATTATTCGCCGTTAACTCATTAAATACAATATGTACATGAAAATTAGTTCTAAACATTCATTACCAAACCCCATTCAATCAATAAAAGGCAGTATTTACCTGATAGAGCTCGATGCGCTGTTCATTCCTGCTGGCGCTGGAGTTGGGAACTCTCAGGGCACGAAACTCCGCTCGGAACAGATTGGAGGAATTTTTCTCCATGGATGAGACGTCGAAGCGGAATACTTTAGATGTTTTACTTTTGAAACAGTTCAGGTCATCTGCAAGGAAAGAAAACAGAGGTAAATCTCTTTGAGTTCATTTTTATGGAGTATCACGGTCTAAAATTATGGATTCTAAGATCTTCCCCCTTGGATCCCCAGATGTTGATTTGAGGTGGTGAGGAGTTTGCAGGGAGCTCAATTGTCTCATGTATGGTAAGTTGCCTTTTTTATTTAATGTTTGAGTTTTATTATAAAAATCGAACTTTAATTTCTAATTTTTGAATTCTAATTTCATTCAGAATTGATAGATAATTCTAGTTTTTGGTCGAATCTTCTATACTTTAACATGAATCATAAGTCTACAGTCAACCAAGTGTGTAATACAGTGATACCTCACCTTACGATCATCTCAGCAAATGAAAAATCCAGGTTACGAAAAACATTTTCCAAAATTTTTTGTCACTGTATATGAAACAAGTTCTCCTTACGAAACGCGTCATTCAAACATTCAAACAATGCACAAGCTGCTCTCCCATCAATGACGTTCAAACATCCCGCCCCGCTGGCCTCCCATTGGCTAGGAGGGATGATGCAGCTACCTCCCATTGCCCCCATTGCCTATCTCCCAACATCTCGCCCCACTGGCCTCCCATTGGCTAGGAGGGATGACTCAGCTCTCTCTTATTGGCTATCTCCCAACACCCTGCCCCGCTGGTCTCCCATTGGCTAGAAGGGATGACACAGCTCCCTCCCATTGAACCGCATTTTACATGTAAAACATGTGATTCGTTCTTCTCACTTGCACCAGAAGTCCACGCACGTCAACCTTATGGTTTGATCTTCTACTTACTAGGCTTTCACTTGCGTGCACACACAGTGTGATAACAACTGATCTCACTTGTTTCCAGTCATTCAAGATCAGATGAATAAATGAATGTTTCAAGTATACACACACATATACATGTGTGTGTGTGTGTGTGGTAAACAAGGAATTATGACATCTTATAAAAATGTGAGAGGAATGTGATCAATTTTCTTATTTAATGTGTAACTAAGCAGACATCCTGTATGTGCCATTCATTCATTTGCTGCAATGCTTATGACAATCAGGGTAACAGTGAGGCAGCTGCCTATCTTCGTCGATACTGGGTGAAGACATGGAACACCCTGACCTGCTTTCCAGACCATGAGCATGTCTTTGGACTGTGGGAAGTATCTGGAGCACCCAGAAGAAACCCACACAAGCACAGGGAGAACATACAAACTCCACATGGAGACCCTCTTGCTAAGCCCAGGACTTGAACCCAGGATCTTCTTGCTGTGAATGAATAACCGCTAACTAACCATGCTGCCCTGTATGTAATCAATGTTTGGTGAAAGGTTTTATTGTGCCTTTTGCAGCGGAAAATGAGGAACAATCATACTCTAATACGGCCAGACTACTTCAGAATCCAGAAAGACAATCAGACAAATAAGCTTGAGTGTAGGATTGAGGGACAGAGCAACACAAAGTGAATACTGTCTGGAAATAAAATACATAGAGCCTACATTCAACTTACAATCAACAATCCATTTACACTGTGGCATGCTGGTGTTGTGGTTAGCACAGTCAACCCATACTGTGATTTCAGATTGGAATCTCAACCAAGAAGCTCCCTCTCTTTGGGTGCAGGTTGCACATTGTCTTGATTCGGAGAGAAGGGTTAAAGTAATGAAATGTAATTTAGTGAATAAAGAAATGATCTATATGGCATCACTACAAGCTTAAAGTGTCCTAAACAAAATGATTTTGTTAATATTTAGTGTAAAATGTTTATCTGAGGGGTTGGGTGTTACGAGTAGTGTGTCCACCCAATTTTGAAATGAAACCAACGCCGCCATTCAGATGTGAATGAAAATGATTATTTGCTTTGGGAGATTGCAGAGCCAAAGTCATGTCCCATCTGTTTGTGCTTTACCGAGGAAGAGTTAGCAACAAGTTGAAGTCATGAAATGAAAACCAAATGTCTTTTCATATGATTGGTGAACTAAACTGAGCAAGCCCAGGAAACCGCTCTACTACAGAACAGGTGCCTCTGAACTGTGCACTCCCCAGTTGTTTTAGGTTCAGAGAATGTTGATTAATGTTTTCGTGTAAAAAAAGGATCATTTATGCCTGTTCTAAAAGTAGACCCAAGCAGACCACACAACCAGTGTACATGAGCCCCAGATTAGCCTCGGTTTCATCTACTTTAAATGCCCTTTAGGAGCTGAGCATGCTGCTGACAGACCACACTCCATTAGCAACGCATCAAATCCCTAGCTGGTTGGATGCCACGGTAATTCTAGTAAGCTATATTTATGTAATAAACAGATTATGCCAAATGGACTACGACACAGTGTTGTAGAAGTAATCATAACAACAATGAAATACCAATTAAATCCTTATATACAGGGGTAGTGGTAGCTTGGTGGTAAGGTGCTGGATCACAGATCCCAAGGTTTGGGGGTTCAAGCCCCACTCTCAACAGGTTGTCGCTCTCCCCCAGTGTGGCCAACTGGGTTATCAAAGGCCGGCCATGTCTAACACTGTCTATGGTGCGAGGCATGTAAAAGAACCATTGCTGGCTTTCGACAAGAGTAGGCTGCATAGCTGTCAGCATGTTTCTGCCCTGTGATGACCTGAAAAGCTGTCCAGGGTGTACTCTGCCCTTGCTCAGAGTCGGCTGAGATGGGCACCAACTTCCCTACTACCCTAATTAGGATTCAGCAGTTAATTATGATTGGGTAATTAGGATTAATAAATAGGACTACTATTAATGGACATTCCCATTTTAAATGTATTTTTTTCAAGGTACAGTGTCAGTCTATACATATGTCATGACATTCCTTATGTCTGCTACTGGTAACATTGTGCCCCAGTACAACCTGCCGCATGGACAGATGGTCGGCATGTGAACCTGATCCCCCCCCACCAGTTTGACACTGGTGATGTGGGTATTTTGAATTGTGAGAAGCCAAGCCTATTCAGCATATTTAACACTTGTCTTCTGTCGTCTTTTCTCTTTTTTCAGGGGTCGCAACAGCGAATCATCTGAATCGCATGTTTGATTTGGCATAGGTTTTTATGTCGGATGCCCTTCCTGACACAACACTTTAGCAAGGGGCAGAAACATGCTGATGACTATGCAACCTACTCTTGTCGAAAGTCAGCAATGGTTCTTTTACATGACTCTCACCATAGACAGTGAGATACATGGCCGGCCTTTGATAACCCAGTTAGCTGCACTAAGGGATGGGGTGGGGCTGGGGTGTGTGTGTGTGTGTGTGTGACAGACAACCTTATGGAGAGTGGGACTCGAACCCCAAACCTTAGGATCAGCGAGCCAGCACATTAACCACAAAGCCACCACTGCCCTCCAGCATATTTAACACTTGTATCCTGTCAAAAGAAAGCAGGCAGTTAGGACTTGTCAACCATGCTAGACATCATATTATAAACATTCTGAGCATCCAAGAGCTTGAAATTGATGGTTATCATCTTCTCACATTATCAGCATGGAGAAACTCTTAAGTTTCCACGATCAGTGGTGTTGGCATTTTGCTTTCCGTTCATGCTGCTGAACAATTGAAACCAGTTGTAAAATTTATCCCCATGGGTTCTAGTGGCGCATTTCTATGGCAGCCCTCAAACTATCATCATAGCATGCTATAGCCTGACTAATGTCGTTGATGTTGACTGTAGACAACTAAAAGACATCACAGATAGGGTTCCAGCCCACAATCTTTTACTTTTCACAGGGGACTTCAATGTGCAAATAGGCTCTGAAGATGTACCATTCACTTACAACATTAAAGGGACAAACTGAGGAGTCTCAGCTCATGATCACGAGCACTAACTTCATGAAGTCAACTAATAAACTATGGACATTTCAACTTCCTACAGGAAGGTACTTACAAACTGACTACAATCCTTGTCCGTAAAAAGTGGAAAAAAAGCAGCATGAACTGCCAGGCCTACTCATCTTTGTCAACTGTTGGGTCTGACCAATAATTGTTTCATATATCCTACTGTTGACACTCTATAAAGTCTGTGAGGTCCACCCGGCATCCTATGAAAGAAGTTTATTCTAAATGTGAGGTGCTCCACCGAATGTAGGCGCTTGTTGCAAGTGACGTATGGTGCTTGTGAGACAAAACGCGGCTTATCCGGACTTCCGATCTTTCAAGTGAGCAAGTGAAGGTTGAGTACTAAACAAGTATTCAACGCGCACTTGCTCATTTGAAAGATCGGAAGTCCGGATAAGCCGCACTTTGTCTCACAAGCACCATACGTCACTTGGGACAAGCGCCGACATTCGGTGGAGCGCTTCACAAATATGTGTGTTAATCCAGAGGTCACATCAGCATTCACCCTGGAAGTTCAAAACCGCTTTGATGCACTTTCACAACCCAATGATGACATTGAAACATCTTATAATAATCTCATCTCAGCCACTTAGGAAGTTGCCCTGGCCAAACTGTCTTAAAAAGGAGAAACAAAAGCCCCTCAGCAGCCATGTCTTAGTCAGCGAAGCTCGAAAGGCTGTGCGTGAAGCCGCTACTAAACATGAACACAAGTGAACACAAACCATTCTCAGAAAATTAAATGAAGCTCAGGTCCAACTTGACAAAGCTTTTGCCAAGGCTGAAGCAGAATTCATAGAAAAGAAACTTGATCAAGTTGGAAGCCTCACTTCCTCAAACAAAAATGTAGCAGCTTCACCCATGATCAAAGCTCTAAACCATCAAAGGAACATCCACCGAAAAGCGGAAAGAAAACTGGTTGTCCCGCTTTCAAAATCTGCTAATGGGGCAACTGGTCAACACCCAAGGGAACAGAGCCCTGGATCTTATCTAGATTGATGCAAGAGCTGCGTGATGTAAGTAAGTCCTTGAGAGTCAGTAAATCACTTGGTCTTCATAACATCTGGAAAGACCAAGACACCCCCCCCTCTTTCATAACCTGTTGCTCAAGTTTTGTAATCACATCTTTTCTGCTCTTCTGCCACCATCCGCTGGGACAAAGTCCTGTATTGTGTCTATTCCCAAAAACCGTGGCCTGACATTGGCCCTTGACTACTGAAGCATTTCTGAAAATTTATTACAAGTCTACTACTAAATCATCTTGTGCCGGCAGTGGACCCAATGACGGACACCAATCAGAACGGCTTCAGAAGGGGCTGATCTACCATCTCGCAAATATTGGCCCTGCATCATATAATAGAATAAATGAGTAGACTTGACAGGGACTTCATGATCTGCTTTATGGACTTCCGAAAAGCATTGGCGATATCAACTGGGAAGCCACGTTTAACATTCTTCGCCTGTACGGCATTCCACAACCTATCAATACGGCCATTAAAGCATCTCTACACTGACACACAGGCTACAACTGAGTTCTTCGATAATGATGCGGGGGTCTTACAAGGGGACATATCAGCTCCATTTTTATCGTACTGGACCATGTTCCGCACCTCTCCTTGGACACAATCAACGACAAAGGCCTACAACGCCATCCAAGACTCTGCAGAAGGCAACCTGCTAAATACATTACCGACCTTGATTTTGCTGATGGCCACCTGGTACAGATCTCATCACAAATGCCGAATCTCTTCTCCTGTCATTCGAAAAGCCAACAAGCATAGTAGGTCTTCATTGCAACAAAAGCAAAACAGAAGTTATTTCAACAACTGCAAACTGCAGCTTTTATATCGTCTGCCGGCAACACTATCGCCCATATCGAAGAATTGAAATACCATGTATCCTATATAATGGACTCTTTTGTATATAAAGGTTATGAAGTCTCATAAAGCCCTGGCATGGGCATCCTGTAATAAGCTGACTAGTATATAGCGCTCGACCCTCGCAAATGAAACCAAAATATACATCTTCCGAAAACCAACACAGCCTACTCTCCATGGTGCAGAAAGGTGAAGTCTCACCACACGTCACCGAGAGTGCCTAGATGGAACATACTCATACATGCTCAAACGCATTCAAAACATTCACTGGTCCGAGCACGCCACCCTCGAGCGCATCTACAGGGATATCTCACCCCTCTCACAAACAGCCGCCAGCAAGAAGCTTTCATTTGCAGGACACTGTCATCGGGCCACAGGGGAAAATATTACAATTGTTGTTGCTGTGGACACCCAGCTACAGACACATCACCTTCGCAGACATTATCAAGAGACGCAGGGATGGAAAAGTAGGACCTTCCTGTTGTTATGGCGGAAGTGTGGCAGCACGTCGTTGAGTGTGTCCCATCCCCCAGGATCTCCAAATGATGGGGATATATATAGGTATATCTTAATTGATTGATGGATGGATATGGTGATGCAATGTTAGAGGTCTAGACTCATAGTAAGAATGTCCTGTCCTGGCCAGCAGAGACATTTTGTGTGGATGTCGCATGTTCTAGTCATGCTTGTGAGGTTTCTTTCAGGTTGTCCAGTTTCCTCCCACAGTTTAAAGACATTACATTTTTTACATTTACAGCATTTTGGCGACTTACAATTATATATATTTTTTATATTCTATATACAACTGAGCAATTAGGGGTGAAGGGCTTTGCTCAAGGGCCCAACAGTGGTTATAGTGGG
>CM045732.1:59678495-59680995 GCA_024760905.1 Plotosus lineatus
GGACGATCTGTTCAGTGTCTCCTTAGCATAAAACACCTGTTGATTTGAGTAGGGGAAAAAAAAAAAAAAAAGAGTTGCATGATGCAATGACCTCCTTCCATCACCAAAGCGGCCTGCTTCAAGTTGTTTTAGTTTCCAAAAGTGTCTCTTGTTTTCTTGTGTTTAAGATATGAGGATTAGGCCATACTAGATTGGCTATCTAGTAGTATTTAAACATGTTTTCTTAACCAGAAGAGGCTGAAGCTGACAGTAGAACGCCGAGGCTCTTCCCTGAGCTTTACTTTTATCTTTTGTGTAAAACTTGGAAAGGCTTCTATAAAGCCATAATCATTTCAACGTAAACAAAAGACAGTTAAGGTGTCGGTGGAATTCCGTGATGGGGGGGACAATTCTAACAGCTTTTCCATGGATAGACAGTTCATGCGCACGGTCAAAATGGTGCCAGTGGGATGAACGGCTGACGGGACAGTGCACGCGCGTCTTATGAGCTCAGCGGAACAGCCATGCGCGTGCCTGATCCCGCGCGGAGACATAGTCCAGCTCAGTGTGATAATAACAGTGTGACAATAACTCTTGTTTTGTGTGTTCTATAATGAAAGCAGGACACTGGGGAACCAAACAACTGTCCGTATCACACCATACAATGCCAAATGAGTGTGGCCAGGCCCATAGTCCAAAATAATGCTATATCTTTCTCCTTTTCAAAGTAGGCTATAGAGTTTTTTTTTATTATTATTATTCCCTGGACACATTTTGATATCCGATTTTAGTGCATTTTCTCCACTGAATATCAGAAGTTATAAGAACAATGAATGACGTGCTTTAGATATTGATCAGGTATGAATGTGCTTAAAGCTCCACGACTTCAAATTACATAATCAAACATCTCACTGAAGCACTTGCTTTTTCCCTTTTACTCGGGAGTCGCCACAGCGAATCATCTGATTCGCACGTTTGATTTGGCAGAGTTTTTTTTTTTTTTTTTTACGTCGGATGCCCTTCCTGTCACAACCCTTTTCAGCAAGGGACAGAAACACGCTGACGACTTTGCAGCTACTCTTTACGAAAGTCAGCAATGGTTCTTTTACATGCCTCTCACCATAGACAGTGAGAGACATGGCCCACCTTTGATAACCCAGTTAGCCGCACTGGGGGTGGGGGGGGTGGGGTGGGGGGGCAGTGACAACCTTGTGGAGAGTGGGACTCGAACACCCAACCTTTGGATCAGCGATCCAGCGCCCAAGACCACTAGACCACCACTGCCCCGTAAACTAAAATACAGTATATTCCAAAAAAAAAAAAAAAACGTTGGCAACAATATTTTCCAAAGATATTAGCATCACAATCAGAAGGAGCTCAAAAATTCTTCCAGGCACCTTTGTTTTGGTGCACAGCCTTATGATAATAATAAAAATAAAATACCTCTTTATTCTATAATACACAGCAGCTTCCTTTCAACCACTGGACAGCATCATTTTCTCTGATTCTCATAACATAAAGTATCTGAATGGCTTTGGTGATGAGAGATGTAACTACGCAGAAATATGCATCAAATCTCTTGCATCATCCTTCAACCTGGTAAGAACACATGCCATAAAACTCTTGCGTAATATACTGACTTGTAAACAATACCATGCTTTCAACCCGGTTCTAACGCTTGCAAACGTGTAACTCGGTTGGATAACCGGTACAGTTCTCCCACTAAGGCGTTTGTTTTTGGGGAGGGGAGATGACTGACTTCTTGGACCTTCTCAGACCGGTTCAGAATTCTCTCAAGTTTTGTATAAAGTCTGTTTCTATATGAGGCAGTGGTGGTCTAGTGGTTAAGGTGCAGGATCGCCGATCCTAAGGTTGGGGGTTCGAGTTCCCACAGGGTTGTCACTGCCCCCCCCCCCCCCCCCCATCCCATACAGCTAACTGGGTTATCAAAGGCGGGCCATGTCTCTCACTGTCTATGGTGAGAGGTTCATGTAAAAGAACCATTGGTGACTTTCGTAAAGAGTAGGCTGCAAAGCCATCAGCGTGTTTCTACGACCTGGAGAGGGATGGGCGCCACCAGGCCAAATCAGCCCAAGTCTCGCCATGAAGGCGCCCCAACGACATCCCCAGATGTTAAGGGATAAGTGAAGAAGTGAAGGAATTTCTATATGTAGGTGGCAGGGTGGCATTAGTGGTTAGCATGTCTGCCTCACAGCAGGAAGGTCCTGGGTTCGATTCCCAGCCAGTGCATTTCTGTTTGGACTTTGCATGGTCTCTCTTGCTTGTTTGGGTTTCCTCCGGGTACACCGGTTTCAACCCACGGTCCAAAAACATGTACAGTAGGTTAATTGGCTGTTCCAAGTCACCCCCAGGTGTGAGTGTGAGTATGAATGGTTGTGTCAGTGTTGGACCTGGGATGGCCTGGTGAGCTGTCCAGGGTGTACCCCGCCCTTGCCCGGAGTCGGCTGAGATGGTATGATTATTGAATTTGGGATCCCTAGCTCTATTATGCATGATAATA
>CM045732.1:59683495-59743495 GCA_024760905.1 Plotosus lineatus
AGAATACAGATTCTACATGTCTTTACATGACACACCCTCTGTAAAATATTCTACACTTCTATCAAACATTACTGGACCCCCCCCCCCCACACACACACACACATTGATTGCAGATTTCTGCTCTATAATAACGTTAATGTAATATTACACTTATTCAATACCATGGACTCTCTCCCGTTAATACCATGACTTTATACATTACCTTAAACGTTTTATTAACAGTGTTAATATTCATTCATTCATTTTTTGAACTGCTTAATCCTAACTGGGTCACAGGGAGGCTGGTAACCATCTCAGCCATGTCTGGGAGAAGGCCGAGTATACCTTGGACAGGTTACCAGGCCATCGCAGAGCACAAACATGCTGATGGAAGTGTAGCCCACTCTTTATGAAATTCAGCAATGATTCTTGTACAGCCTTTCACAGTAATCTCAGACAGTAAGAGAAACGGCTGGCTGGCCTCCCAAATAAGTGTATTAGTAGCTAAATATATGGGTCTGATCATGAAACGGGTACTAAAATGCGTGATATTGACCTTTTACATTTTCTGAAGATTTAGGGAAAAGGTTTTTCCTATTTCTATTGTATTAGGCCAATAGGGGCAGTGGTGGTCTAGTGGTATAGGGCGCTGGATCGCCGATCCAAAGGTTGGGGGTTCGAGTCCCACTCTCCACAAGGTTGTCACCCTCCCCCCCAGTGCGGCTAACTGGGTTATCAAAGGCGGGCCATGTCTCTCACTGTCTATGGTGAGAGGCATGTAAAAGAACCATTGCTGACATTCGTAAAAGAGTAGCTGCAAAGTCATCAGCGTGTTTCTGTCCCTTGCTAAAAGGGTTGTGACAGGAAGGGCATCCGACGTAAAAAAAAACTCTGCCAAATCAAACGTGCGAATCAGATGATTCGCTGTGGCGACTCCCGAGTAAAAGGGAAAAACATTGTATTACAGACAGACATTGTATTAGGCCAATATGCATTAAAACCTGGTAGATGTAGAATAGTATTCATTGGAGAAGCATCATTATCATCATCATCATCATCATCATCATCAAATTATCAGTAGGATGATTCAAAAAGTCAGTATGTAACGTGGACAGAATAAATGGCCTTCAATTAATTAATAACAGCTTAAGATAATAACTGTGTAATTAGTTACACTATGCTAATGGATTGTGCTTATTTAGCAATTTTTACATGCACATGCAGATTCCGTGGTTCATTGTGCGTGCACCTATTTGAATTATTTCTAAAACTGTGTTCACCACATGTGCATATTTTGATATGATATTATGTCTCAGGCATGTACTAAAGATTTTGATGCATTGATTCACAGATAAACTTAGACATGGGAATATTTATTCAAGTTTGAAATTGGGTAGTTAAAAAATATGTCAGTTTCATGATCAGACCCATATAACAATGGCCCCTGAGGACTCACTATTTGTCCTTTTCAACTTGTTGCTATCCTAGCACAGTATGTGTCAAAAAAGTCGGGTCAATCAGCATATGAACAAAATGTTTAAGCACTACATTTATATTTGTATAAAACTTTGGTTCACAGCAAGAATGTGCTAGGTTTAAGTCAGAGCCACAGGTCTTTCTGTATGTATTTGCTTATTCTCCCTAATGCACATGTGAGTTTTCTCAGAACACTCTAAAAATCCCAAAACATATCTGATATACATATTAAAATAATTTAAAGGGAAAGAAGCAAACTCATGTCATTTTATATTTCACATGTATAAATTCTTTCATTCATTTTCTGAACCACTTAATCCTAATTAAGGTTGTAGGAAGGCTGGCGCCCATCTCAGCGAACTCTGAGCAAGGGCAGACTACTTGGATACTTGGATAGCTCACCAGGCCACAGCAGGGCAGAAACATGTCTCCTCTTGATGAAAGTCAGCAATGGTTCTTTTACTCCTCTCACTATAGACAGTGAGAGACATGGCCGGCCTTTGATAATCAGTTAGCTGCAATGAGGGGACAGTTGACAATGGGGCTTGAACCTTCAACCTTGGGATTGATAATTCAGCACTTGGCCATCACTGCTCTCCTATTTCTAAATTTAGGATTTTATTAGTCATTTTCAGCAGTGGTGGTCTGGTGGTACTGAGCCCAAGGTTGGGGGTTCAAGCCCCACTCTCAAAGGTTTGTCAATGTCCTCCCAGTGCAGGTAAGTGGATTATCAAAGGTCGGCCACGTCTCTCACTGTCCATGCTGAGAGGCTGTAAAAGAACCATTGCTGACTTTCATCAAGAGGAGCTGCATAGTTGTCAGAGTGTTTTCTGCCCAGCGATGGCCTGGTGAGCTGTCCAGGGTGTACTCTACCCTCGCTCAGATTTGGCTGAGATGGGCGCCAGCCTCCTTGCGACCCTAATTAGGATTGAGCGGTTCAGAAGATCAATGAATGAATGAATGAACGAATGAATGAATGAAGAATGAGTCACGTTGTCGCCTTGGAAACGGTTGCTCAGCGACGCTTCCTCAACTCCATGAAGTAAAATTCCAGGAGGCGGAGCAAAGGGGATCTCAGGACGCTGTTGTAAACAAATGGACGACTCCTTGCAAATTGGTAATAATGGATTCAACGGATTTACGAAAAGTGTAAGTTACATTCAATTAATAGTAATAAGCGAAGGAATACATATAATTCAGGTGTTAGGATTTATTTGGAACATATTTGAACCGGTAGTCAGTTGGTTAGCAAAGAAGCTAAGCTAACCCAGAGGCTAAATGAAGCTAGGCTAACCTGAGAACTTTTGCTTAACTCACTTTCTCTTGTAAGTTTAAATCCGTAAACATTTATGATTTAAACTCTAACAGTTTTATATGCTGGGCGTTTTAAATTTGACAAACTAGCTAGTAATCTGTTTACTTCATGTTGAAATGAAGCGTCATGTTGCCTCAGCAACAGAAAAAAATGGCCGCCGCCTGAGACCGGAAATCCCGTGCACTTAATCTTACTTTGTTTAAAAATATACACGCTTTAAGATTGGCACCTGTATGTTTTCAACAGACAGCAAAAAGTGGCAGAAGGGCACGCCAAGCTGTTGATCAGGCGTCTGCAGAAGAGTCACGAGCCGGCAGGAAGTCGTCCCTGTCGGGCGTGACAGCCATTGGAGAGGTGAGTCCTGGGATTTAATCACTGAACATCCTTCTGATCTCCATCCTACATTTACTTTACATTTCTCATTCAATTGATTAATCATACCCGTGTATTTGCTCTTGCAACTCGTGCACCAAGGAAGAGGAGGATACGGTACAGTAATATGCTTTGTTCCCATTCTTTGTGTACTTTGTTTTGTAATTTTATACCATGTACTAATATGTAGGATTATGATCTTTATAGGATTAGAGTGGGCTACATGCCAGCATCAGTTAGGCTACACTACAAATGACTTGGTATAAAGTTACTGAACTTGAGTTGTAGGCCAGGGGCTCAAGCTTTTTACAGAAACCTTTTTGTTTTTTTTTTTTTTGTTTTTTTTTTTTTTATAAATACCATTATTAAACATCCTTAGATCCCCATGACAAAAAACAACCAATGAAAATAAATACTCGACCTGAGTTAAACTTGTTCAACAATATCCATATAATAACTGAAAAATTGGGAAAACTGTAGAAAATTTCAGAGCCCCTGGTCATACTTTATGTTTTGCTTTAAGAACCATGGCTTTAAGCTATATTACTTTTATTTATTAAGTTCACATTTATTTACGCAGCATGACTTTTCAAGTCTTTTGAAGAGCTCTGTAAAATCAGGGTTATTTGGCTCATAATCCTTATTTGGGTGTATCACAGTAGCAATGCTTGTTCTTTGGATTTTTCCACATGTTATCACTAATATAGTCATATCCAATTCCCACTCATCAGGTATTGCCTTCTCCATCACACAACCACCACCGACCAGGGAGGGTGACATACATTGCTAGCCACACACCTTTTTTCGAACTGTGGCGCCATGTGTATTTGGGGTTGAATGCAAGGGTTTTTAAACACCATGTGCTCACAGTTGCCGCTTCATTACCTACACCTTAACAGTGATGCAATTCTCATAAAGATTTAGGCACTGAATAAAAGTGAAGCTTTTTATGGAATACAGTATTTATTGGCGTTTCTGTTCTGTTTATAAATGACTGGTGGACCGAACACATGCTTTTACTGACCTTTCAGGTGGCACCAACCTGCTTATATGATGTCAGATCCTTGCTGTTGTATAATAGGGCCGAGCTGTAGGTTATATAACATGAACTGAATGATGTGCTTATGATGATATTACTTATTTATACTGTCATGGCATTCATCAATATGCAATTAATGTAGAAATTCAAATTTAAAAACTTAGTGTTTCTGAGTCTTCGGACATGCGCTGTCTCACTTGAAGACGAAATTGAACTTCAGTTCATTTTCATTAACCGTTTATCCTAATTAGGGTCGCGGGGAGGCTGGCGCCCATCCCAGCCAACTCCGGGCGAGGGCAGAGTACACCCTGGACAGCTCGACAGGCCATCGCACGGCGGAAACACGCCAACACCTTTGCAGTCTACTCTTGTCGAAAGTCAGCAATGGTTTTTATACATGCCTCTCACCATAGACAGTGAGAGACATGGCCGGCCTTTGATAACCCAGTTAGCTGCACTGGAGTGGACAGTGACAACCTTGTGGAGAGTGGGACTCGAACCCCCAACCTTTGGATCAGCGATCCAGCGCCCTATACCACTAGACCACCACTGCCTGAAATTGAACTTTTAATGATCTAATTAGATCCTGGAGTTTAACCTATTGGAAAGTTTATGTCTATGTAAATGGAACAACTATTGTAAGATTACTTTACTTTAGTACATTCTCTTTAAGTTCTCAAATGTTTGGTAATAAAAATATGACCAGTATATAGATTACACGAAATGTAATAATTTGCTGTAATGACCTATAAGCAGGGCCGGTGGCGTATTGGTTAGGGTGCTGGACTCATGATCGATAGGTTGTGTGTTCAAATCCCAGTTAGACCCCACTGTGGTAAGATCGATGTGAGAGGTCTTAACCACAAGTGTGCCTCAGTTCACTCAGCAGTATAAATGGGTACCAGGAAAAATATACTGGGAAGTTAACCTGCGATGGACTAGCGTCCCATCCAGGAGGAGTTGTACTCCTAGTTGTTTCATGCTATGGAAACCGTGGATAAGCACCAGCCTGATGAGCCACTAGGCTCGGGTGTAAAAAAGCAAAAAATAAGCTATAAGCATACAGTCGTGGACAACAGACAGAAAACCTAGAGCACAATTTGCTGTGGAACAAAAATCAGCGTGCCACAGTACCTTCCGCATTGCTCACAAGAAAGGTAATAATTACTCTGCCTTAAGTTTTAAAGTTGCGAGCCATATTCTCTGGAAAAATCAGTAGCGGCACTGCCAAAGATACACTATAAAATTATTTTTTTTTGCTGTTCTACAAACATTGTTTTGTAAAACAAAAACAACTTTTTGACTATGCCATATGTTCCCAGATACAGTGGTACCTCTCCTTACAATAGTCCCAGCAAACGAAAAATCCAGGTTGCGAAAAACATTTTCCAAAATTTTTTATTTCTGTATATGAAACAAGTTCTCCTTACAAAACGAGCCAAACGTACCATTCAAACATGAAAACAATGCACGGGCTGCTTTCCCATTGGCTATCTTCCACCATCCCGCCCCTCTGGCCTTCCATTGGCTAGGACGAATGACGCAGCCTCCTCCCATTTGCTATCTCCCAACATCCCGCCCCGCTGGCCTCCCATTGGCTAGGAGGGATGACGCAGCTTCCTCCCATTGGCTATTATGGAGCAGCCTCTTCCATAATGCTTTTCGTGTAAAGGACAGAGTTACTGTTTTTTGACGTAGGCTTTTAACCTTGCATAAACATTTGTAAGATTATAACTCTGCTAAGAAGACATGGTCAATACGCGCACACGAACAAACACACACACGCGTGTGTGATTTCCGGTGCGAGTGAAAAGAGGAAGCGGGTTCATGATATCGCAAAGGAATATGGCCAAACCCGTCTACCATCGGTACGATATTGAAGCAGAAGGTCTTAAAAGGTATGCTTTTATAATTTTTAAAGTGTTTAGGGGGTAGTATTGGGGGCCTTGGAACGAATCACACGTTTTACATGTAAAATGCTGTTCAATTTATGAAAAATCCAGGTTGAAAAAAGGCTCTGGAACGGATTAATCTTGTAAGGTGAGGTACCAGTGTATCTGCAAGCAGTGCCAAAGAGCAAACAGCCAATCAGTATCATGATGCATAACTGCCAATCAGCACTACATTGCATTACATAAGGACCCTGGATGCATGAAGGTATAAGCCATCCAATACTAAGTTAATGGTCCCAGTCAGGATCTCTGGTATTACTATTTGTAAAATGCATGTACACAGTACTTATAGCTCTGTCTAGCACAGCTGGAGACCAGAGGTCATTTTTCTTTGCACAGTTCATGCTTATCATTGTCTAACCCAACAAAACCACTGCATCTGATACACTTGTATCACAGCTACACACTCCCTTGCCACTACCATGTCATTGTTACAGCTAAGAATAATCCACCACCCAAATAAATTCTTTCCGTTGCTGCTCTGGGAAGATGTGGACTAACAAACTGTGTGTAGGAACAAATGAGAAGCTATAGGCCTGCATGATTAAAGGGCAAATGAATCTATATAACACAAACGTGTAAAGACAAAACTGAGTACAAATGATAACGCTGCAAAAAGATTTTAATTACTGTACTGCATTATGTCAAATTCAGTTCTGCTGCAGAGATGAATAGAAGTCTGATGCCTGCAAACATCTCTCCTCCTGCTGTATGCTTTTAGTACTATTAGTCTACACTCATTTATCTTTGTCACTCCAGTGTCGCAATCTTGCATCAACGCTATGGCATCTACAGTGTGGAGGTTTTGGTTTGTCCCCAGGAGAGATGAGAACTCTACATGGACTGTCTTCTCTCCACTAGGAATTCCAGCAATGTTTTTTTCCCCTTTCTGTAAACATCCTAAATTAGACTAACTTTCCTTATGCAAAAACATGATTCTCGTGACCCTATGACCCTCCATCTAGATTAAATACATTTTTGGGGTCTTGTATGACTGGGCCAGTTGTGGGTCAGTTTTAAACGCTGTTGATCTAAAAATATACTCGACATCAAATATGCTCTATTTATGATTTGCATGAGGCATTTTTGGACAAAATGGGAAATAGTGGACTTACAGTCAATGGATAACACATTGTATTAAGCTCATGTTCATATAAGGTTATTATCTGTGACTCAACTAGAAAAGCTCTGACAAGGTATGTTACTGTACAACAGTAATTCTAAAGTGTTGTCTTATATATGCTGGTTTGATGCACAAGCGCATTCATTCAACATTTGTTTGTTTTATTTGCCGTTTTTTTAGTGAAACATGAGCTTTACAGAAATTAAATCTTAACCCATATTTACACCTTCTTACACTGAGAAGTTAATCTGTACTCGCAATCTATGATAACGCCATGACTGTGCAGTTTGTCATTGCATTAAAAAGATATTGCGCTCATCGAAGGGTGGCATGGGGGTGTCTCTGGGAAATCCAGTTCTCTGCACCTAACAAAAACATGCTGGTAAGTGGACTGTTACTGTTAGAGCCCCGAGGTTGAAATAGACTGATATCCTATCTATCCCGCTCCCTCCCATTCTGCGCGATTGAGCGCGTACAGCCACGTGCTTGGTATTTGTGCAATGTCCGTTGTTATCCTAGTGGATTGTAAACCCACTGCAAAACTGAGAACAAACATCCCATTCACACCTACAGTAAAATGAATTTAAAGAAGTCAATTGATCAAGTATGCATGCATTTATGCTGTGGATGAAAACCGGAGCTCTCAGAGGAGGCCCACACGAGCACCGGGAGAACAATGGCCTCACCAACCATGGGGCATCGAATCCAGGAGCGTCTTGCTGGGAGGTAAGAGTGATATCCAGTATGATGGTGTGGCCCAATCTGAATAGAGTGCTTACAGAAAAAAAAACAAAAACAAACAAAAAAACAAAAAACTTGGTTTATTCACTCTTTCATGTATTTAAATTATCTACCAAGTAAGAAGAATGGGGCAGTGGTAGTCTAGTGGTATAGGGCGCTGGATCGCTGGTCCAAAAGTTTGGGGGTTCGAGTCCCACTCTCCACAAGGTTGTCACTGTCCCACCAGTGCAGCTAACTGGGTTATCAAAGGTGGGACATGTCTCTCACTGTCTGTGGTGAGAGGCATGTAAAAGAACCATTGCTGACTTTCGTAAAGAGTAGCTGCAAAGTCGTCAGCGTGTTTCTGTCCCTTGCTAAAAAAAAAGGGTTGTGACAGGAAGGGCATCCGACGTAAAAAACCTCTGCCAAATCAAATGTGCGAATCAGATGATTCGCTGTGGTGACTCCCGAGTGAAAGGGAAAAAGCCGAAAGGAAGACAGACAGACCAAGTAAGCAGAACAAGATGAAAAAAAGTGTATTTTTTCAATAAACTTGTTATATAACTTCTGGACGCTAATGTTCAGCAGCATTCATTATGGACAGCGACATTAAAAGCCACTGAACGCCAGCAGCCTTGCGTGCCTCATATTTGGTCTTTAGTGGCGGTTTCTTAAACCACTGCGCCACTGACAGAGCTGCAAAACTTTTCAATTTCGCAAAAGTATTGTGGCAAAATTTTTAAGGCATTTGCTTTTTCCAGGAAATGAAACAAGATTATGCTTATTCAGCTCATCAGCAGTACTGTCAAATGATTTTATTGTTTAATGCGTTTTAAAAGTTTGCGTCGCACCAGTTATCAACATGGTTGAATGCTACCTTAAATAAAACATGTTATGTAGCTTTGGTGTTGGGGCCGGTGGTGTCGTGGCTAGGGTATGGGCTCATGATCAGGAGGTGGTGTGTTCAAATCCCAGTTAGACCCTCACTGTGCTCAGACCCCTGGGCAAGGTCTTAACCACAAGTGTGTCTCTGGCCACCCAGCAGTATAAATGGGAACCAGTAAAAATATACTGGGAAGGTAACCTGTGATGGATTAGCGTCCCTTCCAGGAGGAGTCGAACTCCTAGTCGGTTCATGCTACGGCAGTGCTTCTCAATTATTTCTCTGTGGCGCCCCCCCGAGGAAGAAAAAAACATTTCACACCCCCGCAACTATAAATAGTATATAATTATTTATTATAGTGTCTATAGAATTGTTATTAGTACACCACTGCATAACGTTGTATCTTTATTAACATTAAAAACAAAAGAAATAAATAGATTTCAACTTACAATAAAGAAAAACTTCATTAACATTGTTTTTAATCTGTAATAGAAAAGATTTAAAGTGCACCAATGTGCCTGAAATAAAAAAAAAAATACATGGTTATTTAAACTCATTAAACTTATTTATGTCTTAATATCTCCGTCTGTTTCTACCTTTATCTTCATTTCTGTTAGAAATTTTTCCGTGTTGTTTCTTGAGGGGTTGTTTAATGCACTTCATATGGTTTGCTTGTGCGAAAAACCCGCTACACCATAGCTCGACAATGAGAGCGCCACTGCCAGCTATTTGAGTGGAGGTGCAATTACACTTAATTCTCATACAGAATTCCAGAAAAGCATGTTTCTCAGGGTCGTACGCGCTCCCCCGGCATCATATCGTGCCCCCCCCCCCATCCCGGAATGCACCCCACTATTTGAGAAGCACTGCGCTATGGAAACCGGGGATAAGCACCGTCCTGATGAGCCACTGTGGCTTGGTTGTAAAAAAAAAAAAAATGTAGCTTTGGTGTTGATTACAGTAATTTTCGGGGCTGTGAATGAATTTTCACAGTGGGAAACCTGGACAAATGGATAAACAGATCATTGTCAATGATTTAGCTATTGTCATTGTTTTCCCACAATCCTCTTTTTCCCAGATGCCTCGAAATTACTTGTTCCATTTTAATAGGACAACCAACTGCTTTTTTTTCTCTCTTCCTTTTCTGTCTCTATATGTGGTTATTTAGCTTCACATAACTGTGGTGAATGAGCTCAGTGATGGCAGATTATTTATTTCATGTTAAGCTACATTCCATCAGGACGTTTGTCGACCCAATTTGGTAATGTGAAATGCTTTGAGTTTTTCAAACCCATTTGTTGCCCACCCACCCTTACTGCACTGTTCCATCATTCAAAAGTTCCTCTGTTTTCCCTCCTTCCCCCCCTTTTGGCATCTCTGATCTTAATCCAGTTAACTATTTTCAGAATCAAAGAATGAGAGAGCAAAAGGCTGTTTTCCTGGAGTTATGTTAGCTCATTCCTAGCTTCGAGCATTCTTAGCGGTCCTGTGTGCAGTTCCCACACTCTCCCATTCTTTCTACTGCTCACTCTTCCAGCGTCGGTTCTTAACCCCAGACAGGAATGGATCCGTCATCACCGAAAACGCCACGCACGCATGTACACACACACATACATATGTGCAGTACCGCTGATTACATATCAGGGAACTAAAGTTATACAACCTGCCAATGCACTGTTTTAGGTGGGCAATGCAATCTTCTTCTTCTTCTTCTTCTTCTTCTTCTTTTCCTTTCGGTTTTTCCCTTCAGGGGTTGTCACAGCGAATCATCTGCCTCCATCTCACCCTATCTTTTGCATCTTCTTCTCTTATACCAGCTACCTTCATGTCCTCCTTCACCACATCCATGAATCGTCTCTTTGGTGTTCCTCTAGGCCTTCTGCCTGGTAGTTCCAACCTCAGCATCCTACTACCAATATACTCACTATCTCTCCTCTGTACATGTCCAAACCATCTCAATCTAGCCTCTCTGACTTTGTCTCCAAAACGTCTTACATGTGCTGTTAGGTGGGCAATGTAATAGCAGTAATAAATCTTACACAGACTACACCGTCATACGTGTATATAATTTGCTGTTTAATAGTGGCATCCCATTAAAAGTATTTTAAAAAAAAGTTGAATATTGCTGAATAGTTCCACAATTTAAACAGACACAGAACTCCACGATTTAAGCGTGCACTCAGAGCACGATTTGTGTATAAAAAGAAGGCAGTTTGCATTCAAGACATGATACTTGAAGGAATCTTGTTGCCAAGTTCATCAAGATCATCTACAATGGCACATCAAGGTGTGTTATGCTCTATTAGGCTCCATTGAACTCTACTGCACTTTCCTCGTTCTATCACCATCGGCATCAATTCATAATACATGGTAATAATCATGGGGAATTTATTACACTCGAACATTTTGCCGTGATCACTAAATCCCCTCAGGGTCATCTCGAATCCCCCAAGATCCCTGAAGATGATCACAATTCGTCCCCACGACCCCTACACTTATCACCTTTCTTTCAAATTGTGGAGATCCTGGACATCGTGCCTCACCAACCAGTGGCACCATCAGCAGGATGTAGCCTCTCTGGTTTATTTGCTATCCATGTTCCTCCTCTCCACCTTCATCCCAGAGAATGCTAGCGAGAAAATGGTTGCCCATTTTCAAAACTAGAAATTATATTACATAAAAATATTATATTAAGGGCAGTGGTGGCCTAGTGGTATAGGGTGCTGGATCGCTGATCCTAAGGTTGGGCCCTATACCACTAGACCACCACTGCTCACAAGAAGTACAATATTATATAAAATATACTGTATATTAAATAAAATCCTTGCAAATATGGGTTCTTGCCATTCTTATGTAACACCTCCCTCAAAATTGTTGCAGACCAAGTTCATGTAAATGTTCTTTTTTTTTTTCCTTCTGTTTTTTTGGTTTACAATTTCTTTATTGATAAGAGACTGACAGTAAATGTAGTTGTGCATAAGTCAGCTGCAAATATAATGCTGGCACATAAATTGTCTGACTTTGCTTATGATATTTTGTTATTTTAATGAGCATTAACACATTTGTGAAATATTTCCTAATATCATTGTCTGAAAATCACATATTGTTGGAGGTTTTTGTTTTAAAAAAAACAAAACAAACAAAAAAAAAACATACTGATCTTGCACCTGTACATCTTTAAAAATCATGCAGCTATTTATTCGGGATTTTTTTTTTTTTTTTTGTATTGAGTTTAACAGTCATAGAAACACATTTCTGATGATTGTTTCTTGCGGTTAATTGTTTGCGGCTGAAACCACCAACTGTTCAGACAAATGATTCATGACTAATGCAAGGTAAACACCTCAGAAGAATAAAGCAGCAGCGTCGGCACCAAAAGAAGCACATGAGATGCAGTATTTATAAAAATAGCACCACATATTTCCATAGGTTTTTTTACTCGAGCATTATAGCTTTGGCGCTGTGAACGCTGTGGGGACACTCGAGAAGATTCATAGGGAGTGTCTGCATAGTTTAGTTAATCTCGAGATTTAATCTAGGAACACCTTATTCAGCCAAAGAATGTGTGTCTTTAGAAATGGCTAAATCTTCCTCCAGGTGTCTTAAATTACAGATTAGTGAGCAAGATCTGTACAGCAGCAAACACACTGGCCTAGTTAGATTTCGTTTGGATCACACGTATGTTTGATCGGATGTCAACTCTGAGTATCGCATTTAAATTGTCTGCTGTTTTAAAATTCATGATAAATTTTAAGTGACTTTTCTTTTGTTAACTTTCTAATCGTTTATCATTTGTTAGGGACCTCCACCTAAACCCCCTCGCAGGCAGGGAGGATGGGCAGAAGAGACTACCGGGACCAGCTCTGCCAAGTGAGTCGACACAAATCTCTGGCCTACTTGAAAAATTAAAACCTGATGGTCCATGTACTGAGTGAATGAGTAGTTAAACTGGTTTAATGTCAGCATACTACATGGTTGCTTATCATTATCTGTGGCGTATATCTTGATAAGGACAGTACAGTCTGAAGCACTGACAGAAAACGACAGTGTGTGCGTGTATACTTATTCACACTCACGTAAAATGATCTCTAATTCTCAGCTTAATGCCGACACTGGCAGAACGATTATATTCATTTCTATCTAATGTAACCATAGCAAATACTAAGCCCATGATACTGAGTCCTAAATGATTTGTCTTAGGCATAGTAAACAAGCACATGTGTTCATGATTAGCAAACAATAAAGTAGGCTTTCCAGATAATTCAGTTCACGTTTTATTTGTATAGCACTTAATACAACTGTCATTGTTGCAAGCAGCATTATATCGAAAAAACTAATTTGGGAAAGAATGTAAACCCCACAGATCCAAATGAGCAGGCCTGCAGCAACAGTGGCAAGGAAAAACTAACTCAGATGACCTGAAAAAGAAACTTGGAGTGTAATCGGACTTAAAAGAGAAACCCATCCTCATTCGGGTGAAACCAAGTACAGCGGTAAAATACTCGCTACTTTGTGCTTCAGTTTTTCATCGAAAAATAAGGAAATTAAGGAAAAGTATGGTAAAAGTTAAGGAAAATTCCGCACAACAAGGACAATTATGCAAAAAAAAAAAACCCAAACAAACAAACAAACAAAAAAAAAAAAAAAACCCAAAACCCCCCAACAAAACGACTTACTTTTTTATTTGAGGTGTGCATCTAAGTGTATGCGCTTCTGTGAGTGTATTTATATTTTATTTACATTTTATGCATTATTTTTGAGTGTTTAATTGTTATTATAAGCATTTATAGTGTTCAATATGTATTTATTGATGTTATATACACATATACATGTATGTATATGTCAGGCAGGGGGGTCGATCCTACTTCGTGGAATTCGGTGGTCATGGGGGTCTCGGTCCCCATTAATCGCGGAAAGAGAAAGATCCATGTATTTATATTTTATTTACTTCTTATGCATTATTTTTGAATGTTTAATTGTTATTATAAGCATTTATAGCGTTGAATATGTATTTATCGCTATTATATACACAGTCAGAGGAGTTGATCCTACTTCGCGGAAATTGGTGGTCGGCGTGGGTGGGGGGCGTTTCGGTCCCCATTAACCACAGAAAGGGAGGGATCCCTGTCATAATCCACACCATGTAGCAGAAACGTCACTACAGTTTAACATGCCATCTAGTTGGCTGTCTTATAACTGTAATGGTAATTATTATGCTATATCTTCTTCTTTTCCTTTTGGCTGTTCCCTTCAGGGGTCGCCACAGCAAACCATCCGCCTCCATCTCACCCTGTCCTCTGCATCTTCTTCTCTTACTCCAATGACCTTCATGTCCTCCTTCACCACATCCATAAATCTCTTTTTTGGTCTTTCTCTAGGCCTTCTGCCTGGTAGTTCCAACCTCAGCATCCTACCACCAATATACTCACTATCCCTCCTCTGTACATGTCCAAACCATCTCAATCTAGCCTCTCTGACTTTGTCTCCAAAACATCTTACATGTGCTGTCCCTCTGATGTACTCATTCCTGATCCTATCCATCCTCGTTACTCCCAAAGAGAACCTCAACATTTTCATCTCTGCTACCTCCAGCTCTGCCTCCTGCCTTTTCCTCAGCGCCACTGTTTCTAAACCATACAACATCACTGGCCTCACCACCGTCTTATACACTTTTCTTTTCATTCTTGCTGACACTCTCCTATCGCACATCACACCACACTTTTCTCCAACCATTCCAGCCTGCCTGCACACGCTTCTTCACCTCTTTTCCACACTCTCCATTATTATGCTATATATTCTTAGTAAATCAGTTTATATCACCAACAGTGAAAAATCATCCTCACAGTTTCTCAGTGTATATTTAGGTCCATATGGAACATAATGAGAAATCGAGAGGGGCTGCTAAGATGAGAATGCCAACTAGTAGTAGCACGTCAGGATGGATCACAGGACTCAGAAGGCAGAAGGATCAGGATAACTGGTATGAGTGTGTATGTATGTATGTATGTATGTATGTGTATATACATACATACATACATACATATATATATATATATATATATATATATATATATATATATAGTGTATATATATATATATATATATATATATATATATATATATATATATAAATAAACTAGAGAGAGAGTGAGCTTGGTGGATACAGGGACTCTGGCATGACTGAATATGACAGCATCACTAAAAAGAGAGAACCAGAAGCAAAACAGATATGAAGGCATCCTGTGACATGAGCAATCGTTTACTTCACTACAAAACATTAATTCAGTGAACGTTTCATTGTTTTTGTTCCATATGACCCCACCGGTTTTATGTGTCTGAGATGCACTGATTTGGCCCTACCTGCTCTGATACTTGGACTGTCAATGTGTTTTCTCATTACTATTAATAAGCTTCTACAGTAAGCATAAGTTCATTCATTCATGTTCTGAGCTGCTTGATCCTAATTCGGTCCCACTCTCCACAAGCTTGTCACTGTCCCCCCACAGTGCAGCTAACTGGGTTATCAAAGGCCGGCCATGTCTCTCACTGTCTATGGTAAGAGGTTCATGTAAAAGAACTATTGCTGATTTACCTAGCAGTAGCTGCAAAGCCGTCAGTGTGTTTCTGTCCCTTGCTATTGGGTTGCGGCAGGAAGGGCAACCGACGTAAAAACCTACGCCAAATCAAACATGCGACTCATTCGCTGTGGCGACCCCTGAAAAAGGGAAAAAGCTAAAAGGAAATCTCAAGCTTCTCCAGTGAACTTAAGTTCATTCATCATGTTTTGAACCATTTGATCCTAATTAAGGTCACGGGGAGACTGGCGCCCATCTTAGCCGACTTTGGGCAAGGACAGAGTACACCCAGGACAGCTCACCAGGCCATCGCAGGGCAAGAGGTTCAGAACATGAATGACCAGTTGGCTGCACTGGGTGTAAACATAAAAGTAAAAGATAAAAGTTAATGTGAGCCGGCTGAGAATCCGAGTGAATGCCAGCCCTACATCAAACGTGCTATTGATGAAATATATTATGTTGATTTTTTATTTTTATTTTTTTGTTACTCCTGATTTATTCACTTTTAAAGATGGGTTCTGCTGAGAAATGTGATCAGATAAAGTTTTTTATTTTTTTATTTTTTAAAGATCATTATTTAAATATTTGTAGAATTGTTTTTTGAGTATAAAATACTGTATTATTTTTACAATTTGATGCAACAAAATCTTTCAGATTGCCTTGAAAACTCCTTCTTTTCCTTTTGGCTGTTCCTTTTCACGGGTCGCCTGTGAATCATCTGCCTCCATCTTCGCGAAAGGTCATATTAATGATTTGCATATTCGATTTGGCATAGGTTTTTATGTCGGATGCCTTCCTGACACAACCCTTTAGCAAGGGGCAGAATCACGCTCACGGCTCTGCAGCTACTCTTCACGAAAGTCAACAATAGTTTTTTTACATAAACCTCTCACCATAGACAGTGAGAGACATGGCCAGCCTTTGATAACCCAGTTAGCTGCACTGTGGGGGGACAGTGACAACCTTGTGGAGAGTGGGACTCGAACCTCCAACCATAGGATCAGTGATCCAGTGCCCTTGACCACCAGGCCACCATTGCCTTGAAAACAAACTTCACAATTTCCAGTTTTGCAGTGGCTCCTGAGTGTAATATCTGGTAGAAGTCACTGGAGGGCGATGTTCTCCTTTCAAATACAGTAAGTGAGCCGTGCAGACTTGAATGAGTTTAATTTAGGAGTTCTTATAGATCAACAACACAAGCTTTGAATGTTGATTAATATTTCACATATTACATATTCGTGTAAAGAGAATCTATTCAGATCATGAGCGGCCTCAGTGTTCAAGCCTCTTTCTGTTGTATCACTGGATCTTCTGCAGTCTGTCATCAGCCATGTGTCGGTGGTTCCAGTTGATTCAGTGCTTTGCTGCTTCACTGCTTCTCTCCGTTAAAACTAGAGATTCATACATCAGCACTCTAAAGTGAACAAGCCATCTAGATTGGATTCATTTGCATGGTTTTCTGAACCAGTGGTCTGGACAGTAGGGGGAACCTCTATACATCTGTCTCAAGACAGGTCAGGGTGTCAGCTTGGTGTGTCTGCCTAACCAGTCTTGATTTTCTCTTTACTGTTGGAGAGAGATAAAGGAAAGAAAGAAGTGGATGGAGTGCTGTATAAGGTGTTAAAGGGGTTCAGGACTCATTGATCCTGCACTCTGAAGCAAAGTAAGTAATGGTCCCCTCCAGAGCAGGCAAGGACTTTTTTTTTTTTTTCCTTCCCTGCTCAATGTCACCCCTCGTGCTCAATCACCGCCGCCCTGCTCGCACTAATCCCACAGCAGAAATCCCAGGATTTGCAGATCTATCACTCCTAATTGACACTAACTGATCTGTCAGTTTATTGATGAACCTTTGAAGCCAGGTTGTCACAATATATTTTATCCCTAACAACTTTTTCCAGACAGTTTGACCATGTCTATCGCTTTACCTTACATGAGTCTTAATCAAGGGCTCCTGTAATGTGCTTTAAGTACAACTCTGCTGGGACAGGACACACACAGAGGACAGTGGGACGTACAGCTGCTATCTCACTATACAGTATACTGTAGTACATAGTGAAACGAGAAAGTGGAAAACAGCTATTATATCAGACGCCGTCTAAATAGGAACCCTTATAGCATGATGAACACATTATGATTAGCTTGGTTAATTTCTGTGTATTTTTGTCACTTAATTGTATGTAGATGTATCTGAAAAGCTGCTCATTACAAATGTATAGACTCGTGACGAAGTAAAGGAAAAAAAGGTGGCTGATATGCTGACAAAAAGGTCCTGGGTTCGAGTTCCAGGCTTGGTAGGGGTGTTTATGTGTGGAGTTTGCATGTTCTTTTTGTACTTGTGTGTTTCCTCCAGGTACTCTGGTTTCCTCCCACATTCCGAAGATATACACATTAGGCTAATAGACACAATTCGCATTATGACTGCGCATGTGCGGGGAAACGTGACCCAACAGCTGATCCAAGGGTCACTGCTACCAAACTTTATTGCAGCCACTTGCTGTTGTATGGAAACACATCCGAACAACTGCCGCTTAAAGTCTGCATTAAGCCTTAAATTATCGACATGCCATGTGCGCATTGTGCCGTAGTGATCTGTGGGAACGGCATGTATCATCTCGAGCGTTGGAAAAAGCTAGTTTGCGGTGTACATGCCTGCCATACCTTTTATTTACCTGTTAATTTACCATAAAAATCGGAGATACTAAATTATATATGTAAATTATCATTACACATCATAGACTTAGATCTTGAAAATTACTGTTATGTTAATCTGTAAAATAGACTAACAAGAGCTGTCAGATCACTCGGTGACAGCTGTAAAACTTGTATTTACCTTCTTTGTAGTCATTACGAAGTCGCGCTAGTAGGGGTGCCTGGTCCTTCATTATCAAAAATCCGCTATGTCAGCGTACATACACGGCGACCACTTTGATACGGCGTCATTTTCTGTCTCCCAGCCGTCTTCAAGTTCCAAGGGAAATTGTCGGAAATTGTCACGATTTCCTCATCCACTTCAAATGTCAACAAGCTGGCATAGTCACGTTGGACTTGTTTAGATTCCTCAACCTTTGACAAAACTATCGATAGTTTTCGTAACGTCGCTGCAAATGCAAGCGCAACAAGTTCACCTTCGGGCGTATTGTATACGTAGGGGTCTTCCCGGTTGTTTCCGCAAGCGTAAAGATGAACTTTTTGCACTGGCATAGTCACGTTGGACTTGTTTAGATTCCTCTGCCTTTGACAAAACTATCGGCAGTTTTTGTAACGTCGCCACAAATGCAAACGCAACAATTTCATCTTTACGCTTGCGGGAACAACCGGGAAGACCCCTACGTATACAATACGCCCGAAGGTCGGGAACTTTCCATACATTAAAAGCACCGATAGTGCAGTTCTCATCCACATCAAGGTTTACTTCCGTTTGGTAGTCGAGATCCCATGATACCGTGCGCGAGATGCGAATTGTGTCTATTCAGTGCTTCTCAATTATTTTCTGTGGCGCCCCCCCCTTGGAAGAAAAAACAATTGACGCCCCCCACCACCCCGGAAGCAACTATAAATAGTGTTATTTGTCTATAAAATTGTTATTAGTACACCTCTGCATAACATTGTATCTTTATTTACTTAAAAACAAAAAAGAAAGAAATATACAGTAGTTCAACTTACAACAAAGAAAAACTTCATAAATACGTACTTATTTAAACTCGTTTGACTTAATTATGTCTTAATATCTTAGTCTATCTCCACCTTTCTCTTCGTTTCTGTTAGAAAATATTCCGTGTTGTTTCTTGAGGGGTTGTTTACTGTTTATTGTTTGCTCGTGCAAAAAAAACCGCAACGAGAGCGCCACTGCCAACTAGTGGAGTGGAGGTGCAATTTTACTTAATTCCCGTACGATTCCAGAAAAGTACTGTATGTTCCCCAGGGTCATACACTCCCCCGGTATCACTCCGCGCCCCTCCCCCCCGGGTGGGGGGCCATCATACCGATTTGAGAAGCACTGGGCTAATTAGGTACTACAGTTTGCTCCTTGGTTGGATAGGATCAGGAATTGGGTACATCAGCGGGACAGCATCTGTTCGATGTTTTGGAGACAAAGTCAGAGAGGCTAGATTGAGATGGTTTGGACATGTATAGAGGAGGTGAGTATATTGGTAGTAGGATGCTGAGGTTGGAACGACCAGGCAGAAGGCCCAGAGGAAGACCAAAGAGAAGCTTTATGGATGTGATGAAGGCGGACATGAAGGTCGTTGGAGTAAGAGTAGAAGATGCAGAGGACAGGGTGAGATGGAGGTAGATCATTTGCTGTGGTGACCCCTGAAGGGAACAGCCGAAAGGAAAAGAAGAAAAAGAAAAGAAGTTTGCCCCTTGGTGTGAGTGTGAATGGTTGGTGTGTTGGTCCCATGGGACCGTTAGTCCCCCTTGTGAGCTGTTCAGAATGTACCCCACCTTCTCCTATATTCAGCTGAACTAGGCTTCAGCCTTCCTGTGGCTCGAGTAAGATGAAGCGCTTTGATGAATGAATGAATGATATGTTTCTGTTATTATGGTTTGAGTCTACTATAGGACCTCTATAGCTAGTGCAGTATTTGTATTTATTCTGATGGATTTTTTCCTCCTAATCTTTTAAAGAAACATTTCTGTTCTGTTCGTAGTGGTCTCTATGAGGCTGGCTTCCCATCTCTAGGTCAAGAGTGGGCTTATTGAATAGTTTGAGGAATGTACAGTATTAACATGATTGCAACTCAGTTGTATGTCTGTGGGTGATAATGAAACGATGAAACACTCCACTACCTTCGAGTCACTGACTGAGGGGATGAAGGGGATCTTTTATATGGCGAGCTATCCTTCGGCAGAACGCCGTGTGTGTGAACAGTTCAAGGGTTTTGTAGAATCTACACAAAGACGCATACAAGTTCTTTTGAAGGCTCATAATGACCATCGAACTAGGGCACTTTATTTTTTTGATCTGTTCCCTCTGTATCAGAAAATATAAATAAATAATTCCAATTTTGCTTATTTTAAATTCCTACCGACTAACTAGTGCGCTGAAATAATACAACAATTACCTAGCGAGGAGAGCTTGGGTTGCTGTGTGTTTACTCCAAGACTCATGAAGGACTTTAGATTCTCAGACGTTAGTTTTCTAGCACAAAATGAAATAACAAATTGTTAATACACTATGTGAATAAAGAAAGCAGCTTATTATGTATAAGACACGACTTTTCAGACAAACATATGATGAATGCAATGAAAGGCTGTTGCAATTTACATACAAATAAAGAATCATGTGTGACAGTCAACACAGGGCAGTGATGGCCTGGTGGTAAAAGGTGCTGGATCGCTGATCCTAAGGTTGGGGGTTTGAGTCCCATTCTCCACAAGGTTGTCACTGTCTCTCCAGTGCAGCTAACTGGGTTATCAAAGGCCAGCCATGTCGCTCACTGTCTATGGCGAGAGGTTAATGTAAAAGAACCATTGCTGACTTTCGACAAGAGGAGCCGCAAAGCCGTCAGCGTGTTTCTGCCCCTTACTGAGGGTCGTGTCAGACAGTGCAACCGATGTAAAGCCCTATGCCAAATAAAACGTGCGAATCATTAATATGATTTCCATGAAGATGGAGGCAGATGATTTGCTGTGGCGACCCCTGAAGGGAACAGCCGAATGGAAAAGAAGAAGTGTGACAGTCAACATTTCTGTAAGACACCCGATAGATGCTGTTCTTGTCAAACTACACAAACTGAACCTGATAATATTTTATTTAAAAACAAAAAAAGTCATCCCACCTTGCATAGAAGTAGTTTAATTTATTACTGTTGATTGTGCTTTTGTCGAATTGTTATGAAGAGATCTTTAATTTAATCGTTGTTCTACACCTTTCCTTTGCATGGGCCTACAACCTCTGCACAGTCCTGTATATCATTTGGCAGCTAAACACACTCAGAGGAAAATGTTAACTGTATTAAAAAAAAAAAAATCATATATTTTTTTTTAATGTTTTTATTGCGTCTGATGTTTCTATTGCATTCAAGAGCTCCTGCATATCTGAATTTAACAGAGTCTGTTTTTTATATATTCACAGTTTAGTGAATAGACAGTGTTTAAATGTCTTTATTCGGTCATACAAAATAAAATAAGGTGTCACCTCTGTTATGAAAAATACAATGAGCACAGATGATCTTCTTCTTGAGACAGAACAATTTGAAAAGTTTGTGAATTTGTGGTTAGGTTGGGAATAAAATGATGACCAAATTTCCCTGTGTTTCTTACCCAGTAGGGGTCACTAAACACAAAGATAATTCTTTCTGTATCTGTGGCGCCTGATTAATCAGAATCAACACTGATTTGCTTTATGTGTTTAATCAACGTGTGGTGCTCTGAGTGGGCTTTAGCTGTGTTCGGTGTCTTGGTTTAAGAGCAGAGGGCAAATCTAAATTGTGGCATTGCGACACCTTTTTAATTCTTTTATTGGTCTATGATGTAGATTCCTTTTTTTTTTTTTTTTAATTTAGTTTATCTAGTAAGTACTTCTTAAGATTGGAAGGAATTAGTAGCATTAATCAAATTGTTAAATTACAGAGGAGTAATAATAATAAAAATTATGTTGTTTGTCTGAGGGCAGAAACACTTGTATTCCCCAAATGTAGACAATTAATCACTAGTGTTGTGATGATTAAGGACAAAAAAAAAAAATTAATAAGAAATATTATGCAGGTAAAAATGAATTGCTCATTATTTTAACCTGTTGTCTTATTTTTTAAAGAGCTGGAAGAAGACATGGTGCTGAGGAGGTCGAGGAGTAAGTTTAATAATTTCCCCTTTATTTTCACTCATACTTTATTACTTTTCAATATTGTTGATTGAAATATGCAAGTTTTTTTTTTCTAATACAACAGTAGAATTGTTTGTGCACGCCTCTATTTTATTTTATTTATTTAATTAGTTTTTTTTTTTTAAAGGAAATTGCCATTGCTTGGAAATTGTCCTTGGTTGCAACTAATCCTGGCATTCCAAGAACAATCACTTAGCCTGATTAAAAGACATCACGGTGGTGTTCTCATCACTTTAGCTGAGGTTTAGGGGTGGGGTGTGTGTGTGTGTGTGTGTGTGTGTGTGTGTGTGTGTGTGTGTGTGGGTGTGTGTATAAGACATTTGTCTTTTTTGAATTCTTGCACCACTTTACCTGTGCCTGCAAGCCATGTAGGACATAATTAGAGGAGAGAGATTAGCAGTGAAATCTCACACAAGTCATTTTGCTTTGGTAATTAACAATTCCACTGCCTTTGCTCTAATAGACACCTGTTGTTGTTGTTGTTGTTGTTACTGTTGTTTATGTATAGTCGTCGGTTAAGACCCCAGACCCCCAAAGGCTCGGATGATGAGAGTGGTGAGTATCCCTGTACTTCTGACACTGCTTAACTTACTCCTTGGATATGAAACTGAATTATCGCAGGCTCAGTATAGCCTTGTATTGATCAGTGTAGTGTAGTTGTGGCGGCACGGTGGCGTAGTGGTTAGCACGTCCGCCTCACAGCAAGAAGGCCTGGGTTCGATTCCCGGCCGAGGCGTTTCTGTGTGGAGTTTGCATGGTCTCCCTGTACTTGCGTGGGTTTCCTCCGGGTGCTCCGGTTTCATCCCACAATCCAAAGACATGCACAGTAGGTTAATTGCCCGTTCTAAATTGCCCGTAAGTTCGAATCATGCAGAAGGCAATGGCAAACCACTGCACTAATCCTGCCAAGAAAATCTCCATGAAGATGATTACCAGGGCGTTATCCTTCATGGCGGGTCGCCAATGGTTGTCCTACGACTCAGGCACTAGATAAATAATGTAGTTGTACGAATATGTAACCTCTTTGTTAATTGATAACCGAGCTATGAATTTGTGCAATAAAATAATTAAACTGATAGGATGATGGGAAACCCCAAGTGTCTATGCTGGGCTATGCAAGGAATAAAATAAATAAATAAATAAAAATTGTTGCAGAAAAACAATCAACGATGGAGTGATGATCACAAAGCCTGAATAATGGAACTCATTTTGAAGTTGATTACTTGCTGTAAAGTAATTGGTCAGTAATTCTGTCTGTCTGTCTGTCTGTTCAATTCTCCATTTTCTTCTTCTTTCTCTTCTTCTTTTTCTTCTTCTTTTTATCATTATTGTTATTAAGTGACAAGGCATATTTAAAATAAATATCAATAGATATTCAATACACACATAGATAATCAATCAGAGGTAGGTACCTGGTATTTAACTTTTATTTTTTTTATAATTTTTTTAAATAAAGGCTTTGCCCACACCTCTAGGGGTAGAGTAAGAATTCTCCCTGCCCATAACTACACAGGCCATAACTTGAGTGGCAGCACTCATGCATGTGTTCACTCACACTACTCCCTGCCCGAAGTGTCTTCCTTTGGGAACATGGCTTCCACACACCCTGGAGCTCTTAAGGTCCACCACACAAGTAATGTCAGAACTTTCAGTAAGGCACAGCCTAGAATAATTGTTCCAATTTTTCCACCAAGCAGCAGGGGAAATAAGGGCTGAAATTGCCAAAAGTAAAGAGGTGGGTTGAAGAGCAATGCCACTGCTTAAGTTTCTGAAGGCAACACTTGCAAAGTTCTGATGATGAAGAATCTTTCATTTTAGATATTAAAAATCTGAAAGAATAAGAATTCACAGACACATATTGCTTGTGTAGTTAATGGTTTTTGGATCTAATTTATTTTTCACATGCCTTTCAAACCATGTTGATATAATTTAGTTTATAAAATATTTGTTTTATTTTATTAATTATGGTGAAATGTGTTTCATTTTGTCTCATTTCAACCACATGCCTACTGACCCTGTTTAATAACTGAAACATTTTACATTACCATAAGAAAAAAAAGGATGAATTTGTCAATTTGATTTGCAAAATAATTTTTAAATGAAATATTGTCTCATTTCCAGAATCATCTGATATGAACTGCTCATCATTTAAATCAGATTTATGAGCCAAAAATTCTGATATTCAATAATAAGTCGCTGATTTAATTTTAAATATAAAAAAATGCTTTACAATATAATCCAAGGATAATTGGCCAGTCTTGTGTTTTCCCAGTTGTTTTGGCTAAACAGGTGTTTTTTTTTTTTTTTTTTTTTTTTTTTGGCAAACCCACCATCCAATATTAATAAAACTAAATAAACGGTAAAAAAAATTATGCACTAGAAAATGATCTCTGTGTGGATCTCAACAGCTGGTGCAAATCAGACAAAAAGCTGATTGCACCGTTACTGCTTCAATACCCATTATCATGTCATCATTATGATTATTATTTTAAATTGGTGGTTACTAAAAGTCTTTTAACATAGAATATCAACTTCTATAGCACATGCTAAAAATAATCAGATACCAAGCTGCTTTAGGATCCGGTTCAGGAAACAAAGCTTAGAGAATGACTACCTTGTTGATGTTGAATGCCACTGGCTCGGTTTACTGGTCTCTTAAAACAGCCACAGGCTGGTGTGTGTGGTGTGTGTGTGTGTGTGTGTGTGTGTGTGTGTGTGTGTGTGTGTGTGTGTGTGTGTGTGTGTGTGATACTGTATCAGTATGTATATTTATTTAATGTATGCACATCCATTGTATATGAACAATCCTATGCCCTGATTGGCTCCACAACTACTAGGATATCAGCTCATATACTATGAGTACGGGAAAAACAACATGGCAGAGCCGTTTCCTCCCAAACAAGGAAACAAATCTTGAGAACCAACTTCAAAATCTTCTTCTTCTTCTTTTCCTTTCGGCTTTTCCCTTCAGGGGTCGCCACAGCAAACGATCTGCCTAACACCCTATCCTCTGCATCTTCTACTCGTACTCCAACTACCTTCATGTCTGCCTTCACCACATCCATAAATCTTCTCTTTGGTCTTCCTCTGGGCCTTCTGCCTGGTAGTTTCAACCTCAGCATCCTACTACCAATATACTCACTATCCCTCCTCTGTAAAATATTAAAAAAGGCAGAAAATTTGGAATGAAAGTAATCAATGGAAAAATCTATTTATCACTATAGTACTATTATTATTATTATTATTATTATTATTATTATATTTTTTTTCACTAAATAAATTTCTTTTTTTGCTTGTAGGTTGGATAAAACATTATTCAATTCAATTTCTTTGTACATGGCAATTAAGTTCATTCATACATACAGATTTACTGGTTCGCATAATCTGCTCTCTTTGTATTTTATCAGGGTAAATATCCTTGGTGGGCCGATTGGATCGGAGGTAAACAAATCTTAAATGCTGGGAGGTGCAGCCTTGGTTTTTGATGGAGTCGTCATATTAGCTTGTATTCAGTGACCCCTACTTTCTCCCTGACCTCTCATAATAGGCTGCATTGGAACCTCATTTAAAAATGTTGTTTTGCTTTGGCCACTTAATCATGGCGTTTGCATACACAGAGCTAAGCCCTCCATGTTTCACATTGAACTCTCATAGAATTGTGTTGATAGTGCATTATTTGCTGAGATGAGGGGAGGGTTGGGGGGGGGGGGGGGACACAAGCCTGGAATCTATTTGCGAAGAGCTGGACGTAGAGGCTTTTTGATGTCACTGCGCTAAGACCATTAAATTTGATTGGGGGTCCAGGGGGGACAGATTCTGCTGAACGCACTGCTTTGGAAACGAGAGGACAAAGTGTCACCAAGGACCTCATGAATATGAAGCAGCACTCAGCGCGCGCCCGCATTTATTTGGATATCAGAAACACAGATGAATCTTGTCAGTGACTAAACGAGGCTGGCATTTTTAATTAGATTTAATTAAAAATAAAAGAAAAGCAAGAAGTTATCAATGGAGGCGTAAGAGGGCTTGTTATCAGTGTCAGAGTGATGGAATTTAACATGAGTTTCAGGGTGTGTTGCTCTGACTGAAGCTGGACAGTGGGAACATTCCCTGGAGTCCATCCTGATTGTAGAAGGTGTACAAAAATAACCATCTAATTAATTACATTGATGTTTATTACAGAGATCATTTTATAGATGGGCTTTTTTGTGTGCTGTCATTACACAACAGATAGGCTTGCTTTTTTATATTCATATTTTTTAATCTGTGAAGGATGACAGAAAAATCATCTCTTTTTTCATCCTTAGATCCTCTGTAGAACTTTTACATGTTCTCACCCATGTGATAAATGACTCTCTTTTGATTAGAAAGCAAAGGAGCAACAGAGCATCAACTGTTTCCCAAATACAAAGATTAATTTTTATTTTATACATGTTATGTCAGCGCTGTAAGTTTTTTGTGAATAATATGCAAATAGTAAAACTTTGCATTAATCAGGGATTATATTAAATGAGCAGACTGACTGTACCATGTAATCATCTCCTTTTGTGTTATGACTCTTTCACACTCCCCACTCCCCAACATCCACCCACTAACACTTCCTCACTCAGATGAAAGTCCATCCAAAATGGTGTGTGTGTGTGTGTGTGTGTGTGTGTGTGTGTTGGGTTGGGCTGGGCTGTGAATGTTTGCCCTGTCCTTCTTTGGGAGCAACGCCATGCTCTGTCCTGTTGAGTTTTGCCAATTAAAGTGGGTTCCCACTGTTTTGAGTGGTGGGCAGTCAGCTCCTGGCACTGCGGCTCCTGCCAGGGCACTCCGTGACTTCCGACCCCACACAGATGGACACACCTGGAGCCTAGCCCATACCGATCGGGCACGCAGGTCACCCACTCCAGCCCGAAAAGTCCACAGGGTAGTCACCGGTGACAAGGCCCAAATGCTGGGGTAGTGGGGGGTAAGGTGTGGTGCGTAAGCATTGTGGGTGGGGGGGTGCATCGAGGGGAAGGGAGAGGCACTTTTTAGGGAGGCCCCTGGCCAGTGCTTTGCCTCGCAGCAGGAAGTGATGCCGCCTTGCTCACTGAATATTCATGCCCGCCTGGTCACTGTGACAGGGGGCACTGAGGAAGAGGATATTAGAGAGAGAGGGAGTGAAAGAGAGACGAGAAGTCGGATAGAGAGAAGAAGCAGGAGAGGGAGGGTGGGAATCAAACGCCAGTTCACATGCAATATCAACAAAAAATTATCAGAGGAGACAGACGGCATCTGTGAAGCCTTATGATTCAGGCGATGTCAGATATGTTGCAGCTCTAGTAACACCCAGCAGTAGCAAGCGGCATATGGCCAAGCTTGTTCTAAGGGCTTCAGCATTGTTTTTTTGTTTGTTTGTTCAAAAAGTTTGCAGAGTGTTTGTGCACAGCTTTTCTCTTTTTGCTCCTTTTGATCTCTGATCTGTAGCAGCTTCTTATCCTTCATTGTGTCCAATCAGATTGAAACAGGCACCAACAGAACTACATACATACTTGTTAATGGTGATACAGGGATCCCTCGCTACTTCTTGCTTCAATTCATGCGGCTTCAATGTATTGCGTTTTTTTCTCTTTTTTTAATATTCATTTAATTAAAAAATATGAAAATGAATGAAGAATAGGGCAAAATGTTAAGGAAAATACCACAAAAACAAGGTCAATTATGCAAAAAAACCAACAACAAAAAAACCCCTAAACAAACACACAAAAAAACCCAACCCAAAACCTCCCATTAAAACTACTTACATTGTTGTGAGGTGTGCATCTGAGTGTGCGCGTACGTTTGCACATCTGTATGTGTGTATTGATATTTTATTTACATCTTATGCATTATTTTTTCATGTTTAATTGTTATTATAAGCATTTATAGCACTGAATATGTATTTATTGATATTATATACACGTACACATGTACGTACAGTATATGTCAGTCAGGGTGGTTGAGGGTGATCCTACTTCACGGAATTTGGTGGTCGCATGGGATCGCGGTCCCAATTAACAGCGGAAAGTGAGGGATCCCTGTATATGTATACAATGGTTTTGTGTGTGTGTGTGTGTGTGTGTGTGTGTGTGTGTGTGTATATATATATATATATATATATATATAAAATATAATGTAATATATATATATATATATATATATATATAAAATATAATATAATATAATATAAAATATATGATAGTGTGTATGTGTTTTCTTTTCTTTTTTCTTTTTTTTTTAAAGATATCCCTGTGATCCCAGATCTGGATGAAGTACAGGAGGAAGACCTCACCATGCAAGTCGCTGCGCCTCCAAGGTATTCTGCACTTATGAGTTCCAATATCTATATGCCGCAGTACAAAGCCAAATGAAATGTGGTGCTCCGCCTATTATAATTTATCTTACACTGCAAATTTGCATGCTGGGTTTGTAATAATTGTTGGCCAGTTGTCAGGTTTAAAAGTTGACCGTGTTGTAATTATAATATGTAACGGCTCGCTCTCTTTAACAATTGGTGTATTATATGTTAATAAATCAACTAAGCCCCATGAGAGTTGTTCATCTGACAGACAGAAGTCTGATCTGACCACAGCAAAGTTTCCAGTTGTGAGGAGAGGTTGGTATTTATAGAAGTTTTCCAGACTGTCAGTCTCTTCTCACAAGAGTATCGCAGTGCATCTGATTGTTTATACGGTACTACATGCTGAATATTTCCCTATGTAAGACAATTAATCCATTCACATAGAGGGCTATTAAGATCTGTAAAGTATGGAAGTTATTAGTCTACATTTCCAGAAAATATTCTGCAAACCACTACGGACGCTCTCTTGTTTAGGGATAACTAAGCACACCTCAGGTGTTCGATCTGTTATCTTCAGTGATTCTCAGTCTTGCTCTCTTCTCCTTCATATTTGAACATTTATCCTCTTTCAGTCAGTCTTGATTCAACAAATCACGTAATCTGTTCGTTTGGGCCTGAACCGAGACCATCTTGTTCAGACAGTCACTGGACCAGTTGTTTTGGTCAAAGGCTCAGTGCAATTGCTGTGTTCTGTCCTCCTGCCTGAATTACCAGTTCCATGACTCTTCTTTTTCCTTTCGGCTGTTCCCTTCAGGGCTCGCCACAGTGAATCATCTGCCTCCATCTTCATGGAAGTCATATTTAATGATTCGCATATTTGATTTGGTGTAGGTTTTTACGTCGAATGCCCTTCCTGACACAACCATTTTTAGCAAGGGGCGGAAACACGCTGATGGCTATGCAGCTACTCTTAACAAAAGTCAGCAATGGTTCTTTTACATGAACCTCTCACCATAGACAGTGAGAGACATGGCTGGCCTTTGATAACCCAGTTAGCTGCAATGGGGGGGACAGTGTCAACCTTGTGGAGAGTGGGACTCAAACGCCCAACCCTAGATCAGCGATCCTGTGCCCTTTACCACCAGGCTACCACTGCCCCAGTTTAATTTAAACAGAGTAAACACTATATATGAAAGCAGCCAAAAAATGGATGAAAATCCGGGGGTTGTTAGGGAAAAAAAACTGAGAGGAAAAACGATCACTGAGCTACAGTCGGCCTCCTTACGAAAGTTACGAAACCCCCTGAGTACAAAAACTCTGGGTCACGAAAAACATTTTCCTAAGTTTTTGTCCCCTGTATGCGAAAACCACCCCCTCTTCCGAAAAGCGCCAAACGTGCCATTCAAAATTCAAACGCGCCAATCAAAATTTCACACGATGCGCGAGTTGCTCTCTCATTGGCTGTCTCCCAACATCCCGCCCCGCTGGCCTCCCATTGGCCAGGAGGGAGCTGACGTGTACCCATTACTGTTCCCATACCTTTTGTCCCCCACACACATGAGGAGAGTTGAAGAGGCTATCTTGGTTTGTGGCTATGAAGTGGCTTGTTTTGAGATCATTGCAGCGTTCTATTCTCATTATCGCCAAAACCCATCTACAATCGGGACGATATTGAAGCAGAAGGAGACCTTAAAGTGGAAATACAGTGAGGGAGGCGATTATTTCAGCAGGATATTGAAGCAGAAGTGCTTAGTTGAACAAGACCTCTGATCTCGCAAAGAAGCAAGTTAATATTGAATGAGGACCTCTGATCTTTCAAACAGGTACTGTAATTCCGCTTTAAATAAAACATCCCGTCCATTTAAACATATAAATAGAATTGTTCTGTCAGCTGTGCGTTGTGTGTGGGCGGAGCCCGCATTCGGCAAAACACACCATAGAGACAGTTTTGTGTGTGTGTGTGTGTGTGTGTGTGTGTATGTGTTTGTGTGAGAGAGAGAGAGAGAGAGAGAGAGAGAGAGACTGCCTACAGAGTGTGTATGTGCGTTAATAAAAAATGTTTAATAATGGTTTAATTAATAAATATGATAATAAAATGTTTAAATGGTTTAATAAATCAGGCTGACTGTATTTCCTCATTTCTGCAGGATTGTTCCTTCAATTTCTGTTTTCCATTTCACATTTTCTGTTGTAGCTTTCATAAATAAAGTCCTACAGGAATCTTTTAACAAGAATTTTAAAATATTGAAATATTCTCCAATAGCTAAGCTCCTCCACTGTTCGAGTGGTGCCACATGAAAAAGGAAAAAAACGTTGAATCATCGAGTTGTTTTTGGAATGTTAAGCGAATCTATAGTGTTCATCCATTTAAAACCATCCTAATGGGAATGAATATCTAAGTGAGGGTAACTTTTTCTCTAATTTTCCAGAGAAACTGTTACTGGTTTCAGTCCATAAAGTAAAATACACTTTTAAAAATAAAATAAAATACACTTCTGAACAACACAAACCGAATTCTATGTGCTCTATGCAGTAAGGGGCTGGTGGTGTAGTGGTTAGGGTGCTGGGCTCATAGTCGTGAGGTTGTGTGTTCAAATCCCAGTGAGACCCCCACTCTGCTAAGAACCCTGGGCAAGGTCTTAACCACAAGTGTGCCTCTGTTCAGCCAGCAGTATAAAATGGGTACCAGTAAAATATACTGGGAAGGTAACCTGCGATGGACTAATGTCCCATCCAGGAGGAGTTGTCCTCCTAGTCGCTTCACGCTACAGAATCCGGAGATAAGCACCAGCCCGATGAGCCAGTAGGCTCGGGTGTAAAAAGCCCGACGAACTTTACCTTTTTTTTTTTTTTTTTTTTACCTATGCAGTAAGTATCTTTGTTTTTTAGCTGACAAAAAAACTGTTACTGCTATGCAATGCATTACTCATTTGAATCGAAAGTCTTTTAAGCCAATCACATGGAATCACATGACTTTTCTGACATGTTTGTAGAAGTGAATTTTTTCAGTGGAATGGCGTCATTACTCAGTGGTGATATTTGGTTTCCATTAAAAAAAATTCTGGACTCGGTAGCATTTCAGACAATATCACAACTTTCGGTCATTATGTCACTGAAACCTTTCTTAAAGTTAACTTTTTTTGAAGTTCTGGTTTTAGATGGTGCCAAAATCGTAATATTATATGGTCTTATAGCGTACAACCTTGAAGTCCACTGTATTTTTTTTTTTTAAACCAGATTATAATAATATTTAATGCAAGTTTATTAATTTAGGTAAAGACAGAGTACTTATATTAGACAATGCATGGATTATAGAAGGCCTTGCTACTTGAGTTCAGATGCGAGTCATTAGGAGGCATCAACAAGTGCTGTCATTTGTATTTAAACTAATGATCTGTGAACAGGATTTTCACGTGTGTCATGAGGATTTCTTACACATCTATTAGTAGAATGAAAAGCTTTGACTATTAAACGGAAAACTGACGGTTCTGAATGTGGGTGCCCTTTCCCCCTTTGGCTCTCTCTGTGTGCAGTGTGTGAGATAATATCCACATTGAACTCATCGCGAGGGCAATGTAGCGTGTAATGTGGCTTAAGTAGGACTGGCAAGCGTTGTTAGGCCCTGGCTACTTTTACAGACTCGCTGTCAGTTTTATACACAAATTGCAGATAAGCAGCTGGCTTTCAATTTAGAAATGGACTTCTGCTTGGCTTTGGGTTGATTTTGGGTGTCCCAGCACTTCATGGGCAAGTCATTGTTCATGGTGCCTTTTGTTTTGTTTAGGTTTCAGGCTCATTATTAATTATTTAATCTGTGGTACACAGACAATCCCCAACTTACGTTTTAGTTCGGTTCCGGGCGGCCGAACGTAAGGTGAAAAAAAAAAAAAAAAGTAAATTGTTACTGTATGTTCCAGTGATGTATGACGTTCATACTGTACTATCCATCCATAAATACCATTACCATGTCTCATAAAACACCCCTAAATCAATTATTATAAACGTAACATTGTAAAATTATATCAAATATATCAAATAATATCAACAATAATTTCAAACAAATTAAATTCAAGCAAAATAATTTCAAATAGATAAAATTTAATCAAATTCACTCATCAAATATGAAATACAGTATCAAATATAACCTTTAACATTCTCTGTGATGCGATCGTTCTGCTTGTAAATGGTTCCAATGGTTGACGGAGCCATTTGGAAGAAACATGCAACAGTCATGTTTTTCACCAGCATCAATTTTCTTGATAATAGCCATCTTCGTTTGTAATGGGATGGCTTGCCGCTTTTTGTGATTAGCACTATCACTAGTAGGCTTACGCTTCTGACCAACCATATTTGCTTAGGGTTTCAAAAGTCTGCAAAACAGTGTAAACACAAAGATCACAGAGACGACTTCTTATCACAAGGGTAACACGTGGTGAACTGGGAAGAAGGAGGGGCACATTCAGTCTGTCGTTTGTAAACAATGGACACAGCGTCATTGCGTCATTATGTCAGTGTACTACATAGGTACGTCTCGTACTACCAGGGGCACGATAAACTCAAAATTTGACACATATATATATATATATATGTTTTTTTTTAATGAAAAAAAAATGTAAAATCGAAAAATACGTAAAACGAATGAACGCAAGTCGGGAAGCGTCTGTAATGGAGAAATTTGTTTGTGGGCTGTCTTTACTCACAGACACACTCTTTTATTTATGAGTATGGTTTTATGAATAACAAGTTTTTGTGAGTTTCAGCATGTGTACAAAAACACCATGTGGAACATACGGTGTGGAACATTCGTCTCTCTCAGAATTATGTGCCTTCCAAAAACTTTTTTTTTGTGGCAGTTTTATTATACACAAAGTTAGGTCATAAAACCTGTGTATCATTTTAGGGAATGGTTTTGACTATCTTCTGCTTCTTGCTTTCCTTTCTGCTTTCCCCTTTTTTCAGGGGTCACCACAATTAATCATCTGATTCGCATGTTTGATTTGGCGTAGGTTTTTACGTCAGATGCCCTTCCTGACACAACCCTTTAGTGAGGGGACAGAAACACGCTGACGGCTATGCAGCTACTCTTTACGAAAGTCAGCAATGTTTTTTTTTTACATGAACCTCTCACCATAGACAGTGAGAGACATGGCCGGCCTTTGATAACCCAGTTAGCTGCACTGAGGGGACACTGACCACCTGTTGAGAGTGGGACATTAACCCCCAACCTTGTGATCAGTGATCCAGCACCTTTACCACCAGGCCACCACTGCCTTGGGTAATTTACACAGATGATTATCTATATATGAGGCTGAGAATAAACAGATGAATAGAAATAGCATTTATTTAACAAAGAAAAATATACAGAAGCTTTCCATTAGCAAACATTATATTTAATATTTATCAGAGCAGTCTCCAGTGTCAATGTTTCCACCTGTCAGTTTTCCATTATGAACTCTGACTATTCTGGTTTCTTGGAAATATAGAAATTTGTTCATCTTACAAAGTCTGAATATTTTTCATATTTATAAGATATAACAGGACCATGTTCTCCCTTGTTCTTGTGTGGGTTTCCTCCAGGTGCTCTGGTATCCTCCCACCATTCAAACACAATAGGCTAAATGGATGTTCCAGATTGCCCCTAGGTGTGAATGGGAGTGAGAATAGTTGTTGGTTGGCCCTACGAAGAACTATCAAGCTGTTCAGGATGTATTGCATTTACCCAGTTTGTCTGAAATAGACAGCAGCCTCCCTGCAGTTCATAAACTGAATGAATGAATAAATATTTCAACTGATAATGTGCAATTTATTATTTATATAATTATTAATTGTAAAAGGTAAAGGTAAAGTCCTTTGGGTTTTTACACCCGAGCCTAGTGGCTCATCAGGCCGGTGCTTATCCCCGGTTTCCATAGTGGGAAGCGACTAGGAGTTTAACTCCTCCTGGATGGGACGTTAGTACAGTGGTACCTCACTTTACGAAAGTCTTACCAAAAAAAATGCAGGTTACGAAACGCATTTTCCTAAAATCTTTGTCTCTTGATACGAAACAAGTTCACGTTATGAAAGCGCCATCTTAAAAATTCAAACGCGCCATTCAAACGTTCAAACAATGCATGAGCTGCTCTCCCATCACTGACGTTCAAACATCCCGCCCTGCTTGCCTCCCATTGGCTAGGAGGGATGACGCAGCTACCTCCTACTGCCTATCTCCCAACATTCCGCCCGCTGGCCTCCCATTGGCTAGGAGGGATGACGCAGCTCCCTCCCATTGGCGATTATGGAGCTGCAGGAGCCATAATGCTTTGTGTGTAAAGGACAGAATTACTGCTTTTTCATGCTTTATTTCTTGACTCAGGCTTTTAACCTTCCATAAACATTTGTAAGATTATAACTCTGCTAAGAAGACATGGTCAACATGCGCGCACACACACACACACACACACACACACACACACACACACACACACACACACACACACACACACACACACACACACACACACACAAATGCACACATGCGCACTTTCCTGTGCGAGTGAGAAGAAGAAATGGGCTCGAGTGATATCGCAAAGGAATATGGCCAAACCCGTCTACCATCTGTACGATATTGAAGCAGAAGGAGGTCTTAAAAGGTATACTTTTATAATTTTTAAAGGGTTTAGGGAGTAGTATTGGGGGCCTCGGAACGAATCACGTGCTTTACATGTAAAATGCGGTTCATTTTACGAAAAATGCAGGTTACGAAAAAGGCTTTGGAACGGATTAATTTCGTAAAGTGAGGTACCACTGGATTATTAATTGTAATCTTTGGTAAATTGGTGTAGCATAAAAGGAACAACATACTTTTATAAGCCTGTAATAAACTTTGGTAGATCCGTGTTCTTAGTCCTTCCATACGAATGCTGAAAGTGTTTGTTATCCTAATCACTCATTGTTTGTTTCTTTTGACATGTCACATTTTGTGTGACTTGAACAGTATGAAAAGAAATATGATTGAATGTTGTACTATAAAGTTTGATATGTCGCTGAATTGTTGTAATTACTTCAGCATCCAGGTGAACAGAGTGATGACCTACAGGGATCTGGACAACGATCTTATGAAGTATTCAGCATTTCAGACTCTGGTAAGATCTGCTGATTCGCTTACACTGATGTCTGTCAATTGTGTAAATCACCAGAACAGAATTTTTTTTAAGTTCAGTTCATCGGTTCATTTTCTGTAACCGCTTAATCCTAATTAGGGTCACGGGGAGGCTAGCGCCCATCCCAGCCATCTTTGGGCGATGGCAGAGTACACCCTGAACAGCTCGCCAGGCCATCGTAGGGCGGAAACACGCTGATGGCTTTGCAGCCTACTCTTGTCGAAAGTCAGCAATGGTTCTTTTACATGCCTCACACCATGGACAGTGAGAGACATGGCCGACCTTTGTCCCCCCAGTGCAGCTAACTGGGTTATCAGTGTCAACCTTGTGGACAGTGGGACTCGAACCCCCAACCTTTGGATCAGTGATCCAGCGCCGCATTTTTTTTAATCAGGATATTTATCATTTCCACTACAGTATGAACCCTTCCAATCTATCCAGGTTGTCCTGTGTATGGATGATTTTTGCTTAATCTGTGGCTATATTTTATCCAGGATGGCGAGATTGACCTGAAACTACTCACGAAGGTTTTAGCACCAGAGCAGGAGGTAAGAGAGGTGAGTTGAGTTTTAGAACCCGTCACTTTTTTTTTTTTTTTTTTTTTTTTTTTTCTCCTGGGCTGACCAGCTGCTTCTGGGTCACCAAAGGGGACCATGCTGTGCCTCTGAGGAACGCAAGATTTATGAAACATCAGCTTCTACTCTTCATCTCTCCAGATTTTTGTTTCTCTGTTCTGTGCCCTGTTTTATGTTCACTTCACTTGTCTCTTCTTCTTCTTCTTCTTCTTCTTCTTTTTCTTCTTGCTCCTGGCCTCATGGCATTCTTGTGCTCTTGTCCTTGGTCTGGCTCTTTATCTTATTCTTCCCTATCCATTTCATGTCCTTCTCACCATTACTCCTGGCTTTCTCTTTACCTTTCATGCTCTCTGTGCAGGAGGATGTTGGCTGGGACTGGGATCATCTATTTACGGAGGTGTCCTCCGAGTTGCAGACGGAATGGGATCAAGGAGAGAGAGAGGAGCAGTCTCCTCTTCCTGTGGCCTGAGGATAGATGACTTTCAGTGAAAAGCCAGTGCATTACTCACTAGAGGGCCTCCACTTTTTATACAGCTGCATAATAGTATGTATTAGAATATTGTTCCTATTAGCATTTTAAGCTGGGGGATTGCTCCAGTGCTACGTGCTGTATGTTTCGCATTTTGATATTAAAATCAACACACAAACCATTTCACTTCTGCTCTCCTAAACTTCAAGTCAGTCATCACAGGACCTTTCGTGTCATCCATATTATTCAAAGAGAATTTGTGTTATCAAGTCCAAGGTGAATGAGCAAGTAAGCTGAAATCCAGTTAATTGGTTTAAAATGAACTTTACACATCAGCGCAACACAACCTTATCATTATTGACTGCACCATTGACTCAATCTGTCTGCTGTTGGCCAAAGCTTCCACTTTCTGCACAATTATCTCAACCACATTGAGCTAAGATCTTATTGACATCACGGGGATTAACATAATTAAATGTTTGTATTAGGTTGTAAACTACACTCTAATTACAAAAGGTTAAAGAAGTATATTCTGCACAAATTTCTGTTTTTTTTAATATTACACTATGAGTATTTAATATAAAATTAACATCACAGTTGTGTTCATGAACTATAGAACTGTTTCAGAAGTGTTAGCTGAGTTACTATAGTAAATACAGTGTATGTTAGTATTGTAACTGTACTGTAATTTAGTATGCATACTTTTCATTAAATGCTGGTGGAAGCGCCGGCTACTATTAACCTAGCGCCGGTTATATTTTATAATAGTAAATAATAATATTTAATAATATAATAATCATCTTTAATAAAAACATTTTCACGGCTTTGTTAAGCTATGTACTTGACAACACGATCACTTGTTTTGATAATTTCTCAATCGGCTCACTTCCGATATCCCATGATGCACTATGCTACCTCATTTAAAAGCGTGGCGCTTTTTATATACGTGCCGCCATTTGCCTGTGCTCCCGTGCAGATTTAGATCGTGACGGGTCGTACAAACCCGGGTAAAATATAGTCCAAACTGATCTGAGTCGAATCGACAAGCATGGCGCCGAAGCGAAGTAGATCTAAACAACCAACATTAACTATGTTATGGAAGCGACTCAAGACCGATGATTCCACTGTTTCGGAAACATCCGTATCTCATGAAATAGGTTAAAAAGTTTGATGTCATGTCCGAACACAAATCATTTCTCGATTACACTCAGCGATAATAGTGAAAACTAACCCCAACTAAACTCGCCTAATCTTATTCTAATAGTCTTCTTCTTTTCCTTTCGGCTTTTCCCTTCAGGGGTCGCCACAGCGAATCATCTGCCTCCATCTCACCCTATCCTTTGCATCTTCTTCTCTTACACCAACGACCTTCATGTCCTCCTTTACCACATCCATGAATCGTCTCTTTGGTCTTCCTCTAGGCCTTTTGCCTGGTAGTTCCAGCCTCAGCATCCTATTACCAATATACTCACTATCCCTCCTCTGTACATGTCCAAACCATCTCAATCTAGCCTCTCTGACTTTGTCTCCAAAACGTCTTACATGTGCTGTCCCTCTGACGTACTCATTCCTAATCCTATCCATCCTCGTTACTCCCAAAGAGAACCTCAACATTTTCATCTCTGCTACCTCCAACTCTGCCTCCTGTCTTTTCCCCAGGGCCACTGTTTCTAACCCATACAGCATCGTTGGCCTCAACACCGTTTTGTACACTTTTCCTTTCATTTTTGCCGATACCCTCCTATCACACATCACACCGGACACTTTTCTCCAACCATTCCAACCTGCCTGCACACGCTTCTTGACCTCTTTTCCACACTCGCCATTGCTCTGGATTGTTGAGCCTAAGTACTTAAAATCCTCCACCTTTCTTATCTCTGCTCCCTGTAATCTCACCGTTCCTCTTTGGTCCTTGGCATTCATGCACATGTACTCTGTCTTACTGAGGCTAATCTTCATTCCCCTCCTTTCCAGGGCATACCTCCACCTCTCTAGATTTTCCTGCACTTGTTCTCTGCTCTCACTACAGATTACAATGTCATCTGCAAACATCATAGTCCATGGGGAATCTTGTCTAACCTCGTCTGTCAGCCTGTCCATCACCATAGCGAACAAGAAGGGGCTGAGAGCTGACCCTTGATGCAGTCCCACCTCCACCTTGAACTCTTCTGTCACACCGACAGCACACCTCACCACTGTCTTACATCTCTCATACATGTCCTGCACCACTCTAACATACTTCTCTGCCACTCCAGACTTCCTCATGCAATACCACAGTTCTTCTCTCGGCACCCTGTCATATGCTTTCTCCAGATCCACAAAGGCACAATGCAGCTCCGTCTGACCTTCTCTGTACTTCTCCATTAACATCCTCAAGGCAAACACTGCATCTGTGGTGCTCTTTCTGGGCATGAAACCAAACTGTTGTTCACAAATGCTGACTTCTGCCCTTAGTCTAGCTTCCACTATTCTTTCCCATAACTTCATCGTATGGCTCATCAACTTTATCCCTCTGTAGTTGCCACAACTCTGCACGTCTCCCTTGTTCTTAAAAATGGGCACCAGCACACTTCTCCTCCATTCCTCTGGCATCCTCTCACTCTCTAAGACCTTGTTAAATGTTCTTGTCAGAAAATCTACTGCTACCTCTCCTAGACACTTCCATACCTCCACCGGTATGTCATCAGGACCAACTGCCTTTCCATTCTTCATCCTCTTCAATGCCCTCCTCACTTCACCCTTACTAATCTTTGCTACTTCCTGGTCCTCAACAGTCACCTCTTCTACTCTTTTTCTCTCTCATTTTCCTCATTCATCAGCTCTTCAAAGTACTCTTTCCATCTTCCCAGCACACTTCTGTCATCAGTCAATACATTTCCCTCTCTGTCCTTTATCAATCTAACTTGCTGCACGTCCTTCCCATCTCTATTTCTCTGCTGTGCCAACCTGTATAAATCATTTTCTCCTCCTTACTTTCCAGCCGAGCATACAAGTCATCAAACGCACTCTGTTTGGCCTTTGACACTGCTACCTTTGCCTTACGCTGTGTCTCCCTGTACTCCTGTTTACTCTCTTCGGTTTTCTCAATGTCCCACTTCTTCTTAGCTAATCTCTTCCTTTGTACACACTCCTGCACTTCCTCATTCCACCACCAAGTCTCCTTATCTACTTTCCTTCCAGATGACACACCAAATATTCTCCTACCTGTCTCCCTGATCACATTCGCTGTAGTTGTCCAGTCATCTGGAAGCACTTCCTGACCACCCAAAGCCTGTTTCAACTCCTCCTTGAAGACAACCCGACACTCTTCCTTTTTCAACTTCCACCACTTTGTCTTCTGCTCTGCCTTTGCCTTCTTCACCTTCCTCACCATCAGCATCATCCTGCACACCACCATCCTATGCTGTTTGGCAACACTCTCACCGCTACTACTTTGCAGTCACTGACTTCCTTTAAATTACATCGCCTGCACAAGATGTAGTCTACCTGTGTGCTCCTACCTCCGCTTTTATAAGTCACCCTATGCTCCTCTCTCTTCTGGAAGAAAGTATTCACCACAGCCATTTCCATCCTTTTTGCAAAATCTACCAACATCTGTCCTTCTGCGTTCCTGTCCTGGATACCAAACCTACCCATCACTTCCTCGTCCCCTCTGTTTCCTGCACCAACATGTCCATTGAAGTCTGCCCCAATGACCACTCTTTCACCTCTGGGGGTACTCTGCATCACTTCATCTAACTCCCTCCAGAATCTCTCCTTCTCTTCTCGCTCACATCCTGTCTGTGGGGCATAAGCACTAACAACATTGACCATCACACCTTTAATTTCTAACTTGAGACTCATCACTCTGTCTGACACTCTTTTCACTTCTAGAACATTCCTGGCAAACTCCTCCTTCAAGATGACTCCGACTCCATTTCTCTTCCCATCCACACCGTGATAAAACAGCTTAAACCCTGCTCCTATGCTTCTAGCCTTGCGACCTTTCCACCTGGTCTCCTGAACACACAGTATGTCCACCTTCCTCCTCTGCATCATGTCAGCCAGCTCTCTACCTTTTCCTGTCATAGTTCCAATATTCAAAGTCCCTACTTTCAGTCCTAGACTCATGCCTTTCCTCTTCTCTCTCTGGCAACGGACACGCCTCCCGCCTCTCCTTCTTCGACGTCTTCGACCAACAGTAGTCCAATTTCCATCAGCACCCTGTTGGTTGACGGCACTGATGGCGGTCGTTGTTAACCCGGGCCTCGACCGATCCGGTATGTCATTCTTTCTTGTGATTCGCATAGTTTATTTGGCATTTGTTTTACGCCGGATGCCCTTCCTGACGCAACCCTCTGCATTTATCCGGGCTTGGGACCGGCGTGAGGGAGAGACACTGGTTTGTGCCCCCCCCCTCACGGCTGCATTAATCTTATTCTAATAGTCTAATCTTATTAATCCTAAAATGATATTACATGAACAATTTTGACAGATCAGGGTAGCAGTTTGATTCACAAATGTTCTATATTTGTAAGGTAACCGTTAGATTTTTCAAATAAGAAGTTTTATGTACTTTCCTTTAAGAAGTAAGTCTACTATTCTTGAAACAAATACTATTTCTTATAATATTAACTTTGAGTTTTATTTGCTTCTAGCTTGTCTGATTTTCTCATAAATATGGGCCCAGAATGCACCACGGAGCACATGAATTTTAAAAAATTTCTGGGGGTGGCCCCCCAGACCCCCCTGTGGTAGGGGACACCCCCATCCCCATGCTTGCTTCAAACAATTTCCATCCCCTACTTATCAATATCCTCCTTCTACTCTAAAACTTAATGAATACTCTGAGTATGCTTGATATATTATAATTCCGGAGATTTAATGAAGATCAAATCTATATAAACTTGAATATATAAATATTCTTCATCGAGAAAACTATTTAATAGACAATTAGAGAAGTACCACTGCCAATATTTACTGTTTATACATAAAAGTGTCTGGCTTGTGAGACACTCCTAGTATCTTCTACTTCTTCTTTTCCTTTCGACTTTTTCCCTTTTTCAGGGGTCACCACACACGGAAAAATCTGATTTGCACATTTTATTTGGCGTAGGTTTTTACATCGGATGCTCTTCCTGACACAACCCGTTAGCAAGGGGCAGAAACACACTGACAGCTTTGCAGCTGCTCTTGTCGTAAGTCAGCAATGGTTCTTTTACATGAACCTCACACCATAGACAGTGAGAGACATGGCTGGCCTTTGATAACCCAGTTAGCTGCACTGGGGGGAGGGGCGTGACAACCTTGTGGAGAGTGGAACTCGAACCCCCAACCCTAGGATCAGCGATCCAGTGCGCTATACCACTAGGACACCACTGCCCTTAGACACTCCTAGTATAAAGCTAATAATAATAATAATTATTAATAATCAATTCTAATACAGAAAATTAGTTCTGGTGATCTCTCTCTCTCTCTCTATGTCTACATCCAATCACGAGGAATAGACGTCGATACCTGAAGCTTGAATGATGTTCATACAGGGATTGTCATGGCTGTGATCACAATGAGCTACCATATGGTTCGCCAGGCCATATACAGACTCACTCACACCTACAGGAAATTTGGAACAGACAATTAACCTACTGTGCATGTTTTTGGACTGTGGGAGGAAACCGGAGTACCCGGAGGAAACCCACGCAAGTACAGGGAGAACATGCAAACTCCACACAGAAACACCCAGGCCTGGAATCGAACCCAGGCCTTCTTGCTGTGAGGTGGACGTGTTAACCACTATGCCACCGTGCCGCCTCATTCTGGTGATCTTCTGATTCGCATGTTCGATTTGGCATAGGTTCTTACGTCAGATGCCCTTCCTGACACAACCCTTTAGCAAGGGACAGAAACACGCTGACGGCTTTGCAGCTACTCTTTACGAAAGTCAGCAATGGTTGTTTTACATGAAAAATACTGTCTATCACCATAGACAGTGAGACACATGGCCTGCCTTTGATAACACAGTTAGCTCCACTGGGGATGGGATTGGATGGGGGTGGGTGGCAACCTTGGAGAGAGTGGGACTCGAACCCCCAAGCTTAGGATCAGCGATCCAGCACCTTTTACCACCAGTCCACCACTGCTGCTGAGTTCCACAAGTAAGGACCAATACGGCGTAAACATAAGCACAGCTACTTAATGAACAAAAGAACAAACCAGAGAAGCAAACCAAGCTTGAAAATAAATAAAAATATTCTATAAATGTCCAAAAGACATTTTTTTAAACAAATTTATCCAATTCAGTACATTGCAAAATAATTAATTTATTTACATGAACATTTGTATTAGTGGCATTTGGCAGATGCCTTTATCTAGAGTGAATTATTTAATTAAATAGATTAAATATTCAGTATGACTTGTGAAATAGTTCTAATTTGTTCATTTAAAAGTTTTGAACATTTTGTTTTGATAGCACATGTGTAATTTTTTCTTATATACTTTTGACAATCTTGTACCAAAAGCCCCCATTAATAAACAAAAACCATTGTTCAGTGCAAATAAACAAACCATGTTAGTTTTGGCAGAGATTGTTCATGGAGAGCATCAGAATCACTACTTTTTTTTTTTTTTTTTTTGTTTTCTGTGCATTAATTTGTGCTGATATGATTTTATGAGTTCCTATGGATGTACCATTGAGCTGTAAAGTCAAGCTGCGCTTTGGTTTTTAATAGAATGTTTGTGCCTACAGACCGAGTTTAATTGCGAAAAACCTCTGACTTCATCTCCGAAACATCAGGTAGAAAAACAACAGCAAAACAAACAAACAAACAAACCCTGTCGACACATTCTGCTTTTGTTTTTCCAACTCTGTGCCCAATCTCTATCTCTCTCTCTCTCTCTCTCTCTCTCTCTCTCTCGCTCTCTCTCTCTCTCTCTCTCTCTCCGGCTCTGTTTCACTCTTTCTCTCCATGTTGGCTTATTTAGCCACCTTTAATGAATTCTGCCCATATGCCCTGAGCAGCTGCCGTGATGCCCCTTCCTCTATCCCCTGCCGAGCTGTGAAGTGCCCATCCATGTACAGACAACCTCTAGCTGTCTCTCTCAGGGATGGCAGTGGCTGCCACTCCTCTGCTGGCACAGGGCCGCCGGTGTGTTTAGGCAAGCGGCGTGCAGGCAGGCCGCTCAGATTAAAGCGCTCTGATAGTGGGGAAGTGACCCAGCTCAGACGAGCAAGCCCAAGCTCCGGCCAGTCTGCTGGAGGATTAGGCGACAGGGAGGCACACAGACAGAGGGAGAGGGAGTGATGCTTGGCATGAGCCTGAGTCCAGTTCCTCAAAGTGACCTCTCTCACTCTGCTCCTTGAAAACCAGCTTCTCGCTTCCTCTTGCTCAGTTCTGATCTGTCGTAGTTCAGTAGCCGCGAATGGAAAAACTTACCGACTGCCTTTAAATAGAAGTTTAGCAAAACGATGGCATACCTACCGTTCACTAACTACTTTTCATATTATTTAGTTGAAACTATGCATTAATGAGGAATGTACAGTAAGTCCGGAGCAGCAGGCAGGCCAGAACAGATTGAGTTTTTGTTGCTTTTTTGTTTTTTTTTGTCTGTAGGTGCTGGAGTCACATAAATAACTTTCTCCATACTTTTATTCATCAGTGTCAACAAATATTTCAGAAGGAAAATGAGAACCTACTATCAGTATTTGTTACCTTGTGTAAATATATATAGCCTGCGATGGCATCGCTGTCCAGGGTGTACTCCGCCCTCACCCAGAGTCAGCAGAGATGGGTGCTCGCCTTCCTGCGACCCTGATTATTAGGATTAAGTGGTTCAGAGAATGAATGAATGAATTTAAATATATATGCTTTAGTATTCAATACACTGAAGGCTCACAACAGTAAAACTAATATATATGTATATATATATATATATATATATATATATATATATATATATATATATATATATATATATATATATATATATATATATATATATATATACAGGGATCCCTCATTTTCCACGGTTAATTGGGACCAAGATCTCCACGCAACTATCAAAGTCCGCAAAGTAGGATCATCACCAACCTCACCCCCGACTGACGTACATGTATATGTGTATATAATATCAATAAATACATATTCAATGATATAATTGCTTATAAAAAACAATTAAACATTAAAAAAAATAATGCATAAGATGTAAATAAAATATAAATACACACATACAGACGCGCGCACGCTCGCAAATGCGCACCCCACAACAAACTAGTTTTAATGGGAGATTTTGGGTACTTTTCTGTTTTATGTTGGTTTAGGGTTTTTTTTTTGTTTTTTTTTTGTTTTTTTTTGCATAATTGGCCTTGTTTTTGTGGCATTTTCTTTAATGCTTTCCCCTTTTCTTCCTTAATTTCCTTATTGTTTTAATTCAATGAATATTTATTTATTATTATTTAAAAAAAAAAAACTGCGATACACTTAAGCTGCATGAATTGGAGCACGAAGTAGCGAGGGATCTCTGTATTGATTTGGTGCATTAAAAATAACATAATAAAATGAACATTATGATTTTTCAGTTTTGATTATATTTTATAGTTTGAGATTCAAACTGTTTTCCAGCCAAGTGTTCCTTTACCTTTTAAATATAAATAAAATTATAAACATTTTTGAAACTCTATTGAAACTCAACAATCGGCTGTAATTCAGCTATCCAAAATATTATTTTACTATTATTCATGGATGGATGTATGGTTGGATGTATGGTTGGATGTATGGTTGGATGGCTGTATGGTTGGATGGTTGGATGGAAGTTTGTGTCTTCATTTCTTCTATGTCAGTGATTTTGATTTATTACGCCAAGTTATCTCAGCTTTTTATTCTTTCCAGCTCGAGAGCTTCAGCTTATAAAACTTACATTTCTATTAGGAATTCTCACTGGGTCCAGACGAGAGTCTCAGAACTGAACTATGACTGTCATAACTCCAGACCGCTTTTAAAGCAGCCCCCAACCATTCTATACGGATGCATTCGGACATGACTTGACCTTATTAATAATTTTGTGGAAGTTATTGAACTGTACATGAATGCCAATTTAACTTTAGGTGATCAACTAGTTAGGATCATAAATTAACAATCACAGTTATAACGATCTCCTCAGTGATGACATCATTAAAAGGATAATAGTAAAATCACTCAACCCCCTGACTATACAGCAGAGATACGCAGGGGTCCACAAACCATAATGTAAGATTTTCTGCATTTTGAGCTATTTTAGAGAACTTACTGCTGCAAATCCATCACATGTTGAGATTCCATCGAGTCGTTTGAGATATTCTCTGTGTTTTCCCAGCCATGATGCACGCGATAGGCATTTTATAGCATTTCAAACAACACATGAAAAGTTTTCTTTTCAAATTCAGGAGTGAATCTGAAAGCCGTTTGCCTTTTCTGCAGAAGCAATATACAGAGGTGATACGTACAAAGTTCACACGTGAATCCATGTTTTTTTTTTTGTTGTTTTTTTTTTTTTTAATTTACCTTCTCCTAAATAACTTCTGTTAGCATTTGAGACTTTCGACAAGAGCAGCTGCAAAGCCGTCAGCGTGTTTCTGCCCTGCAATGGCATGGCGAGCTGTTCAGGGTGTACTCTGCCCTCGCCCAGAGTCAGTTGGGATGGGCATCAGCGTCCTCGTGACTGTAATTAGGATTAACCGGTTCAATAAATTAATGAATGCTAGCATTTGACATAAATAAGCAATAAAATCCCTGAAGCCGTTTCAGACTTTTTCCTGAGCCATATGTTTTTTTTGTTTTTTTTTTTAAACGGAAATTATTTTTCATTTCTGTGTCCAGCAAAACAAATGAAAGGGGAAGTAATACATTTTTAATAACGGATCCAAAACCTGGATCTGACTTTATGTATTTTGATACAGCAGTACATTTAATTTCCAGTCAGAAAGGGGATAATAGGCTCGAGTGCTTTTCTAATATGCGGAGTTGCTGACAGAAGTTTCTCCATCTTATCTAGTCTCAATATCTGCTTTCCATAAGACCTGAGGCAATATATGGCCATGTAATTAAAGTGTTAAGAAAATGTGGAGATGTGGAGATAGCTGTTGTCTGATATTGGGCCTCCTTCAGGCTCAGAGTGAGTGGTGAGGACAGACATGAGCGAGTGTGGAAGTCACGGGATGTTCAGAGCACATGCTGGTACCTGGCGCTCCTTGTCCCATTCACTGAGCCTCGAGGTGTAGGTTACTGTACGGTGTTTGGTGGAACTTTATTAAAAGAGGTGACATGCTGTGTCACTATGACATTTGAACATCTCGGGCAAAGGTCAGCTTTGATGAGGAGATGTGATATATCATCACAAGCATTAAGAGCAGAGCAGGAGGTAATAGCAGACCCCTAGAGGTTTTTGAACTTGGGTTACTAGGTGCCTCATGAGTAATTATATTTTTGTTAATTTATGTGTGTGTGTGTGTGTGTGTGTGTGTGTGTGTGTGTGTGTGTGTGTGTGTGTGCTGTACATACATACATACATACATACATACATATGCATAATATATGCAGTCATTGATAAAGGTATTTTTGCTTTATGCAAATATGGACATTTATGTATTAAAGTTAATATCTCAACCTATTAACTGATTTTCATCAACCCATGTCTGACATTAGTTCTATAAGTACCGATTGTTTTGTGAAGGCCACAGGAAATCTGAAAAATATTTATACTTTTTATAGCTAATAAAAGACAAACTTATCCATTCTAGGCTGGGCAAAACACTTACCGTAATCATGTAACTTCAAATTCTGGATCAATTTAATTAGTAAAATTAGAAAAATTTAATATACAGACACTCCCTGACTTATGTTCATCCGTTTTACGTTTTTTCAATTTTACGTTTTTTTTTTATCAATAAAAAAAGTCAAATTTTGTGTGTAGATGTATCTACATAGTACGCTGACGTAATGACGCAATGACGCTGCGTCCATTGTTTACAAACGAGACTGAACGTGGCCCTCCTTCTTCCCAGTTCAGTTTTATATATATATATATATATATATATATATATATATATATATATATCAGTTATATAGTGTGTTACCCCTGTGTTAAGACGTCGTCTCTGTGATCTTTGTGTTTACACTGTTTTGCGGACTTTTGTAACCCGAAGCAAATCTGGTTGGTCAGAAGCGTAAGCCTACGAGCATGGGTGCAAGTCTCATACACAGAGATGAATGAACTATCTGCTCAGATCGGCGCAATCTAATGCATACTCAGTCAAGCAAAGAGAGTTGTAAAATGAATGAAAACAAAAGAAAGAGAACTCTCTGCTCTGCTGATTCACATCAGTGATTCACATCTGTGCAAGGCTGAGTACTAAATGAGTTCAACGACGCCCTTGCGCACTTAAAAGACCGGATGTCTGTATAACCTGCGCTTTGTTTCAAGCAAGTAAACTACTTTCAGCAAGTGCACTACTTTTGGTATTGAGCGCCTCACATATTGTAAGCGTTGATTGGCTGTTTTAAGCTTCATGTCAAGTGAGTCGGCTAAGCGTCATGTCATGTGACCTTCCGTCAACCATCGGAATCATTTCCAAGCAGAAAGATCTCATCACCGAGAATGTTAAAGGTTATATTTGATACTGTATTTGATATTTGATGTGTGAATTTGATTAAAATTGATCAATTTGAAATTATTTTGCTTGAATTCAATTTATTTGAGATTAATGTTGATATTATTTGATGTATTTGATATTATTTTACAATGTTATGTTTATAATAATTGATTTAGTGGTGTTTTATGAGATACAGTAATGGTATTTATGGATGTATAGTACAGTATGAGTGTCATACGTCACTGGAACAACTTACGTTCACTTTTAACTTCTGTTCGGCCGTCCGGAACCAATTAAAAACTTAAGTCGGGGAGTCTGTAGTGCTTGATTTTGGGGCAGTGGTGGTCTGGTGGTAAAGGGGGCTCGATCGCTGATCCTAAGATTGGGGGTTCGAGTCCCACTCTCCACAAGGTTGTCACTGTCCCCCCCCAGTGCAGCTAACTGGGTTATCAAAGGCTGGCCATGTCTGTCACTGTCTATGGTGAGAGGAATGTAAAAGAACCATTGCTGACTTTCGTAAAGAGTAGCTGCAAAGCCGTCAGCGTGTTTCTGTCCCTTGCTAAAGAGTTGTGTCAGGAATGGCATCCGACGTAAAAACCTCTGCCTAATCGAACATGCGAATCAGATGATTCACTGCAGCGACCCCTGAGAAAGGGAAAAAGCCGAAAGGAAAAGAATAATAATAATAATAAATTGCTTGATTAACTAAATATACATAAAATACAGGCATTGAAGCAGATTTCAGAAAATTTAGTAAACCATTTTGCAAATACTGTCGAAATTTTCAAAATCTTTTAAAAACAAATGAAAATAATTTGCAAGCAGTAGTAAGAAAGTTGAGACCCCCCTCGGTACACACAGGGAAACTCGCTCATGCAATGAAAACTAGCCACAAAACAACTGGCTGCACAAAAGTTCTACTTCGTCCCCTGATCGCTCTCTCAATAAAGCATCATTAGGACTCCCAGTTAGTGACGTCTGCTTCAGCATCAACTGTACAATATTTTTTTTTGCAATTGTCACTACACAGTTACTGTACAAAATACAGCTGGAGCACCATGGCGTACTTACCAAGACCCGAACAAGTGGATACTGTTATTAGCAGAAACACGAAGAAAAAATTCTATTTGAGATGAAATATTAATTTGATATCATATCCTTGTGCCACGAATGTTGTTACTGACCATGTATAAAATTGCTGCCCCCCGATGAGCCAGTGATGTATAAAAGTGAAACATCCTGGTTTGAGGTCTCCTCCAATACAGAGGTATCAGAAAGCTGTATAAGATGGGAGTCTGGTACCATCATGGCCATGTTTGCAGGGTCACTACTGACCCCGAGTGATGCTTTTAATTTTTCAGCATAAATATTATATTTTCAACAACATTATATATTATTCTATAAAAAAGGCCAATTTAATATTTTTCTGTATATTTGTCCAGATAAAAATGGGACTGTTTATATTTAAGAAGCTGTAATGTGTTGCCAGCACATATCATTATATACCATCAGAGGGCTATTTTAATGTATAGTTAATTAAGGTGTGTATGTATATATATATATATATATATATATATATATATATATATATATGTGTGTGTGTGTGTGTGTATATATGTATATATATATGTGTGTATATGTGTGTATATATATATATATATATATATATATATATATATATATATATATATATGTGTGTGTGTGTGTGTGTGTGTGTGTATATATGTATATATGTATATATATATATATGTATGTATACTTATATACATACAGGGATCCCTCACTCCGTAGTTAATGGGGACCAAGGCCCCCCGTGACCGCCAAATTCCATGAAGTAGGATCAACCCCCCTGACTGATGTACACGTACACTTATGTGTATATAATATAAAAAATACATATTCAATGCTGTAAATGCTTATAATAACAATTAAACATTCAAAGATAATGCATAATATGTAAATAAAATATAAACACACACATTTTTCTGTGGCGTGCGCATCTGAGTGTAAGTAGTGTAAGTAGTTTTGTCGGGGGGTTTTGGGTTGTTTTTGTTTTTGTTTGTTTGGGGATTTTTTTGCATAATTGGCCTTGTTTTTGCAGCATTGTACATATACTGTATATATAAAATACAGAAACATGAGTAAACTGTTTATTGAAGATATGTGGCCTAAACTAATCCAAAATGACATGGATTCAACAGATTAATTCATTCAATGCTGTGTAAAAATAAGTTTGTTTTCTTGTTCAAAGAAGATTTTTTTTCTTTCTTTTTTTTTTTTAACATAGTGTTGATGGATGTTTCAGTTCTATGTACATTATGACTTACTTTTTACATATGGCTGTTATTTTTCCTCTTAGTACTTGGTGGCTAGCGCAAAGTCTTTTACAAATGATAGAGTAATGTACCAGTACTATACTGTATTGAAAATATTCTCTCTCCTTCGGTGTCACTACACTTTTATTCCTCTTTGGGATTTTTTGTTAATTTTGATTAGATCATGATAGATCTTCTGTTTCACATTTTGTATCAATTACATGGTGAGATGCATTATACAATTTGATTGGGATGTGCAGGAATTTGTTTAAGAAAATGATTTACACTGGTTAAAACCACAAGTTAAGCAAATAACACATTACAAAATAATACAATACAATACAATACATAATACCAGAGTACATAGGAGAAGACATATTTATCCCAGGACAGTATATAAAGCTGGTCCACCCTACAACTCATATATCCTACACACACACACACACACACACACACACACACACATATATATATATATATATATATATATATTCTTCTTTTCCTTTCGGCTGTTCCCTTCAGGGGTCGCCACAGCAAATGATCTGCCTCCATCTCTCCCTATCCTCTGCATCTTCTTCTCTTACTCCAACGACCTTCATGTCCGCCTTCACCGCATCCATAAATCTTCTCTTTGGTCATATGTGTATATGTGTGTGTATATATATACATGTATATATATATATATATATATATATATATATAAGAATATATATATATATAAGAATATATATATATATAAGAATATATATATATATATATAAGAATATATATATATATATATATATATATATATATATAAGAATATATATATATATAGAGGATTTTCTGAGTAGATCCTTCCGTAAGAGAGTGCTCAATACTTTTTGGTAGAGCAAATAACAAAAAATAAGATTCTTCTATAATCACCTGAAGAGCGAGGATGGTTTCACCACCCCTCGAAACAGATCTGTAGTGATAAATGGAGTTTCAATAGAAAGTCTTTGTCCTGTCCTTTTATTTTTTTTATATACATATATATATATATGTATATATACATATATATATATATATATATATATATAATGTATGTATGTATGTATGTATGTATGTATGTATGTGCGTGTGGGTGTGTGTGTGTGTGTATCTTTTTCTATATACAAATCAGTTATCTAAAATTTAATCTAAATGTGTTCTTTAACACTGGTCAGTATTTCACCTGTTTTGCATTAGCCGTATGTCTGTGAGAGACACAGTCGTCTGGGACATATTTGAGGAAACAACTTTATGACAGCATTTTCTCTCTTTTTCTAAAGTTCTGTCTCGGTTAAGCTCATCCCAGGTGGGTTTAGACATGAAGCAAACAGGCTGGCAGCAGTGCAGAATGCCCCTGGGTATCCGCTCCGTGTCATGTTGTCAGAACACTGGGCAGCGACGGAGAGAGGCGGTAGGGGGCATCGATTGGTTTGTGTTTCAAGTTCACATTAATTTAAGGAAAAACACTCAACTTTCAGATGCACACCATGCTCCTTACAATAGTAGCCTTTTGCAGCCCTTTGTCTTTCAGTTGGTCAGTGTATACATGAAGCTTCAATATTTGTGGGTGTGTGTGGGGGGCACGACGACATGAAATACAACCAGGACCCACGTTTGTCATGTATTTTATTATTTGTTCCTCGCTCCTCTCTTGGCTGGACTTGTGGCCCCCTTCATTTTTCACTTGACTGCTTTCTTATCATTACGGGCCCTCATGGTTGGCCCTGCTGCTGACTTAAAGGCAATAAAACACAGAACATTCTGTAAAACACGGGGCCACTCACGCCAGCCTGAGGCCCTGAGTCACCTCGGGAGGAAATTATGATAATAACTCAGAGTGGCCGAGGAGAGGTGGAGGGCTGTGGAAAGGGAGGGGGCTGAAGATGAAGGTCTGGAGTTCATGTTTTTTTGGACGCAGATTAACAGGTCAAGGTACTGCATGGTGCCCTTGTACAGCCCTCACAATTTCCCCCAGCAGCATCTCTGAGTGGAAGAGAGAGCTCTTATTATAGGACTTCAGGATGTAACTTATAAGGCTTCATCAAAATGTTGATCAGAATATCATTTTAAATATAACTTAAGCAGCACAGCCATGTCAGGATGCAGGCTGATTGGTAGGTAACGGAATTTCACTGAAATGTGTGAAGAACTATTTAAAATTCTTCAATGACAAAAGTCTGGACAAGCAACGAACACGATAAGGTAGCCTTTTAGTTCTTAAACAAAATTTTTTAGCTGTAAATAAATCTATTTAAAATTATTATACAGGTATACCTCGACTTAAGTTATTTTGAGTTAAGTTGTTCTCAATTATACATCAGTTTTCAAGAAATATATGGAAAAATAAAAATAAAGTTTATGTCATTATAATCATATATATTATGTTATATATATTTATAATTTATATTTATATAAATGTATAGAATATGTATATATATATATTCAGCCAGCACATGTCATTCTATACCATCAGAGGGCTATTTTTTTATGCATAGTTAATTAAGAGTTTGTCAGTGACATATATATATATATATATATATATATATATATATACACAGGATACCTCACTTTCCGTGGTTAATGGCGACCGAGACCCCCCCCCGCCCAATTGTGTATATAATATCAATAAATACATATTCAATGCTATAAATGCTTATAATAACAATTAAGCATTCAAAAATAATGTATAAGATGTAAATAAAATATAAATACACACACATACAGATGCGTGCCTCACATAAAAATGCATAGTTTTGGGGGGTTTTAGGTTGCTGTTTGTTTTTGTTTACTGTATTTGTTTTGGTTTTTTTTGCATAACTAGCCTTGTTTTGCTGCATTTTCCTTGACTTTTTCCACTTAATTGAATTATTTTTTATTTCTTGATGAATATTTTTTGAAAAACCACAATGCAGTGAAGCACGAAGTAGTGAGGGATCACTGTGTGTGTGTGTGTGTGTGTGTGTGTGTGTGTGTATATATATATATATATATATATATATATAATATGTGCATTGTTTGAATTTTTGAATGGTGCATTGTTTTGTATACAGAGGGCGAAAATTTAGGAAAATGTTTTTCATTACCTGGATTTTTTGTATTCAGAGGTTTACACAGTATACATATATATGTATACAGTCAGTGCCCAACTAACGAAACCCCCTGGGTACGAAAATCCCAGGTTACGAAAAACATTTTCCTAAGTTTTTGTCCCCAGGATACAAAAACAACCCCCTCTTAAAAAAAGAAATTCAAAATTCAAACGCGCCAATAAAAATTTCACACGATGCGCGAGTTGCTCTCTCATTGGCTGTCTCTCAACATTCGACCCCGCTGGCCTCCCATTGGCTAGGAGGGATGATGCGGACCTTAAAATGGAAATACAGTGAGGACCTCTGATCTTTCAAACAGGTACTGTAATTCCGCTTTAAATAAAACATCCCATCCATGTGTGTGTGTGTGTGTGTGTGTGTGAGTGTGATAAAGAGAGAGTGTGTGTGTGTGTGTGTGCGCACACGTGAGAGAGAGGGAGAGAGAGAGACAGCGAGAGAAGGAGGCTTAACTCTTTCGTTTTTAGTTTAGTTTTTTAAGTTGTTTAATTCAGTAAAAGTTTAATAAATGTGGCGCAATTGAGCTCATCTTGAATTCTGATCCCTCAAGGAATCAAGTTAAAGTTGAGTTTGGACCTCGGATCTGTCAAGCAGGGTATGCACTTTGAATTCCATGTCTTGTGGAATTTAATGCGTATCTGTGTGTGTGTGTGATAGAGAGAGAGAGACAGGTGTGTGTGTGTGTGTGTGTGTGTGTGTGTGTGTGTGTGTGTGTGTGTGTGTGTGTTAATAAAAATGTTTAATAATGGTTTAATTAATAAATATGTTAATAAAATGGTTTAATATGTTAATAAAATGTTTACATGGTTTAATAAATAATTTTCTTTTAGTTTTAACACATATTTCATACAAAATTTGTGTACTTTTATCATTTTTAAAGGGTCTTTGGAGCCTTGGAACGAATCACGCATTTAACATGTAAAATGCGACCCCTACTGATGAAACTCCCACGTTACGAAAAAGGCGTTGGAACGGATTAATTTCATAAGTCGGGGGCCGACTGTATATATATCTATGTATGTACGTACACACACACACACACACACACACACACACACATATATATATATACATACATAGATATATATACAGTCGGCCCCCGACATATATATATATGTATGTATGTGTATATATATATATATATATATATATATATATATATATATATATGTATGTATGTGTGTGTATATATATATATATATGTATGTATGTGTATATATATATATATATATATATATATATATATATATATATATATATATATATATATATATGTATGTATGTATATATATATATATGTATATATATGTATGTATATATATATATATATATATATATATATATATATATATATATATATATATATATATATATATATATATATGTATATATATATGTATGTATATATATATATATATGTATGTATGTATGTATGTATGTATATATATGTATGTATGTATATATATATAATGTATGTGTATATATATATATATATATGTGTATGTATATGTATGTATATATATATAATTTTATACAAGTAAATTTTATACAATTGAATTAGCCTAGAGACAGAGACAAGCTGATTTATTTTAAGTCATTTTTTGACCTAAGTCGTCTCTTCTAGAATCAATTAATGATGTTGGGTGAGGTCTACCTGTATTTGGTTTCATACGTGGTGCGTTGGTGTGTTTTATGCGAGAACCTTCGAATATAGTGCTAATGATTATGATCCGTACATTTAATTTGAAGTAAATGTGCCATATCAAATTTTTTTCTTTTTTTTAATAAACCATGTCACCACTTCATTATGAACTTGCTCTGAAAGCTCGCTTCTGTCTTAGTTAACTGCTTTCCAGTAATACATTGTAAAATCTAACTTCTACAAATACTTGTGATTGTCCACAATATGGTGCAAAACAGAATTTCACACAGAAGCTGCTCATAGCTCATATATGAGCCTCATGATGCCAAACAGGGATTTTGTGAAGGCACTGCCAGAATCGCCTGTAATTCATTAGTTTTCATAAAATTGTATACAGTAGATTCTTTTACACAAATGTGGATTATTGAGTAAAGAGACCACACAGGCGGTATCAATTAGATTTGTTTATTCATTTTTTTGAGAAGTGAAATAGAAATCGAAAAGAGTTTTGAAGTCAGATTTTGTAAAATCTTGTATCGGACACCTAAATATGCTGAGAGTAAAACAGCTGGGGACACAAAAACTGTGTTGGAGTATAAAGTATAAATGAATAGATATTAAAAAAATCTGGAAACGATATTCAGAATAAAGAGTAATTGTCAGAGAAATTGATTTCAATGTACCCCACGTGTATACTAATACGCCTGCGAAACACATGTGGAGGATTATCGTTGACTTTTTATGGAAAGATTACAAATCAGGATGAGGTGTATAGAAGAAACAGATTTTTATTTATTTATTTATTTATTTTTATAATTGGTTTAAAAAATGCAGATCATTTATGTCTGTCAAATCTAACATACGTGTGTGCAGCATATACATCGGGTGTGAACTGCAAGTCAGGTGTAATTTTGTTAATTTCTCAGCCACAGCCGTCTTTCGTTGCACGTAGTATGAAAGATATGTGTGTTATATCGAACATGTAAAAGAAGTAGAATTTGAAAATGACTGATCTTTTGACTTCTGATGTAAAAGAAATCCCTATTTAACATATAGTAACGCACATACAGATGTTTTTTCACTGACATTCTTTGTTGGATCTGCATCTACAGTGGCGTCTACCACTGGATAGCTCTTCATGTACATATATGGTTCTGATGTTCTCTCAACTAGAAGAAATACTCCAAGGATGTAAAAATGCACAGAGTACAAAGAAGGAGAACTAGATGCTTGAATCACTCAGGCTTTGTCAGTCATTTGTGTGTTATGCCATTCTTCCTCCCCTTTCCTCCTGCTTTTTTCATATTTAGTTTTGCTCCATCTGTCTAAGGCTGGCGGGGGTCTGGGCAGCCGTACTGAGCTGAGTTGAGAGGGCCTTGGGTCCTGGTGGTGCAACGGCAGGGGCCTCACAGTTGCAGGCCAATGCTTCAGCATGGCTCTCCTGCCAGCTGGCCGAGCTCACTTCCTTACAAGCAGAGAGGTAATGGCCTTCTCACACCTCTCGCTTCTGTCTCTCTCTCCATCAACTAGTAATCAACCAACAACATGGCAGCCAACATGAACAGCGCTTTCATTTAAATTCGATGATTTGGAAAAAAACACTGAAGATGTCTATAGTTTTATAATATTTTATAATACGTACAGTGGTACCTCACCTTACGAAATTAATCTGTTCCAGAAGTAGTTTCGTAACCTGATTTTTTTGTAAGTTTGAGTCGCATTTTACATGTAAAAAGCCTGATTCGTTCCAAGGTCCCCAATACTACCCCCCTAAACCCTTTAAAAATTATAAAAGTACACCTTTTAAGACCTCCTTCTGCTTCAATGTTGTACTGATGGTAGACTGGTTTCGGCCATATTCCTTTGCGATTTCACTCAACCGCATGCCACGAGCCCGCTTCTTCTTTTCACTTGCACCGGGATTCACTTTCTTGGGGCACATGATGAATGACGAAAAATAAAGTAACAATGAGCACACTTGAAAAACTCGCGAAACAACAGTAACTCTGTCCTTTACGCGTGTTACAACTCCGTGACGAACAATGGGTCGAAGGCACACAAAAAGCATCATGGGTATCATGGAGATGCAGCTCCCTCCTATCCAATGGGAGGCCAGCGGGGTGAGGTGTTGGGAGATAGCCAATGGGAGAGCAACTCTATTGTGCCAATTTCAAAACAAAATACAGGATGCTACAACAAGTGTATTTATGTTTCGGGGGATTCGGGCGGCTGTGATGCTGAGCGCGCATTGTTTGAATTTTTGAGATGTTGCGTTTCGTAATGTGAATTTTTTTCGTATCCAGAGACGGAAATTTTAGGTAAATGCGTTTCGTAACCTGGACTTTTTGTTAGTTGGGTGTTTTGTAAGGTGGGTTATGATTGTATAAGCATCTTTACATTTCGTTATGATTCTTTACATGGTTTTTAAGATTAAAAAAATTCTTGCTTCACTTGTGACCCGTAATGGGAAGATAAAAGTTGATGCAGGAGAAGGGACTGAAAGCTGCACGAGTGATTCTGAAAAAGCAGACAGGAACTCTGTGATCCTGCACAGCCCCTCTGGATATACTGTAACTCCTTCCTTGGGCACGTGCAGACCTACCGGCCTCCTGCTGGAATTGAACAGCAGTGGGTGGAGTTGAGGATTTGTGCTTGCTGACTGATCTAGTCCTCACTGACTTTTTCAAACTCCTCCGGGGCATGGAGGCTGTGGGTTCGATGTAGAAACAGTGGTCAAATCAAAGGCAAGCTGGCCTTGAAGTCATTCTGAGTTCTTAGTGAAACCGGATTGAAGAAACCTGAACAGTTAATATAGATTTATGATTCCTGGATTGATTGCTTGTGTCGTTTCATATTCATGACCTCTGCATACACATGCCAAGTGGAAATAGAAACATGACTAGCTGTGTCTTAGAATTAGTTTCAAGCATGTGTATGCAGAGGTCATGAATATGAAATGACACAAGTAATCAATAGGAATGAGTAAATCAGAGGGACAGCACATGTAAGACGTTTTGGAGACAAAGTCAGAGAGGCTAGATTGAGATGGTTTGGACATGTACAGAGGAGGGATAGTGAGTATATTGGCAGTAGGATGCTGAGGTTGGAACTACCAGGCAGAAGGCCTAGAGGAAGACCAAAGAGATGATTCATGGATGTGGTGAAGGAGGACATGAAGGTAGTTGGAGTAAGAGAAGAAGATGCAAAGGATAGGGTGAGATGGAGGCAGATGATTCGCTGTGGCGACCCCTGAAGGGAAAAGCCGAAAGGAAAAGAAGAAGAAGAAGAAGAATCAATATTTATTTATTTATAAACAATAGATTGATTACAATATTTAATTATACTGTAGAACAGCCTATAGGTACAACGCTGTAGGCCAAATCAATGTGGGATTTTCTTATTGAATGAAAATACCTCAAACATCTTAAAAGTTTTTCTGGATCATCTGCACAATACAAAACAAATGACCAATGATTTTTAAACATAATTAAATGTAGCCTTTGAATAGTCAATGAAATCTGATCTTTTATTCATTTGCCAAACCAATATCTCCTGCTAGGGTTGCTGGGAGGGTGGAGCATATCTCAACTGACTCGGATAAAAGCGGAGTACACCCTGAACAGTTTGCTAATCCATCCTACAGCCAACGGGAACACCTCGGGAAAATGATCCCCTGATTGTGTATCCGTGCTACTCGGAAATTCAGTTCGGAAAAAAAAAGATGGGGATGATTGAGTTGACGTTTCGAGTAAATCAAGGCAGCCCAGGTCAGAAGACTGTGACCGTGAGCATCTGACTAGTCCAGTCCTCCTGATGCACCACCACCATCACCACCACCACAACAACAAAGCTTCATCTACAAACTAGCAATAAATATCTAAACATCATTTATTTTAATTCCCTCCTTTCTTTAGCTTGGACAGAATGGATTCTTAACCTTGTAAGACAAGGACACTCCAGTGCTGCCTGCCTAGCTTTAGCCACTAAATTATTCTTCATTCTTCTGCTGTCTCTTCGCAGGGCTGTGTGCGCGTCCGTCCATCTGTGTGTGTGTGTGTGTGTGTGTGTGTGTGTATCCGTCTGTCTGTCCGTCCACCCGTGTGTGTGTGTGTGTGTGTGTGTGTGTGTGTCTGTCCATCCATCCGTGTGTGTGTGTGTGTGTGTGTGTGTGTGTCTGTCCGTCCATCCGTGTGTGTGTGTGTGTGTGTGTGTGTCTGTCCATCTGTGTGTGTGTGTGTGTGTGGGTGTGTCTGTCCATCTGTGTGTGTGTGTGTGTGTGTGGGTGTGTGTGTGTGTCTGTCCGTCCATCTGTGTGTGTGTGTGTGTGTGTGTCTGTCTGTCCGTCCATCCGTGTGTGTGTCCATCCGTCCATCCGTGTGTGTGTGTGTGTGTGTGTGTGTGTGTGTGTGCGTGCATGCGCGTTAGAGAGAGGTAAAAATGAAGCAACTGTTTGAAAGACAACTTCACAAGTCTTGAAAACTGTGTTTCAAAGGATAAGTCTGTTTTACTGAGAGTGGGAGAAAAATAATTAAAACAGAGAAATAACAAGGGACAGAGAGCAAAGTA
>CM045732.1:59745995-59753495 GCA_024760905.1 Plotosus lineatus
CTCATGAGTCTAAATGGATGTTGGTACCAGAGAACATGTTCTGCATATATTGCATACATGCACTGCAAAAGAAACCACAACTGTGACCCGATGCTGAATGGGCGTGGAATGTGATATATTTTTATGTAAAATATATATTTCTTTCACATTCATTTGCACCCCTCCCCTTCCCCCAATCAGACAGCTAATGTAAGATGTGACGAAATCAAGAGATGTAACAGTCTCTGTTCTTACATCACATTGTGATTACAAGCCCCACCCCTCAGTCATGACATAGCTGACACGATCATTAACTCAATAATTTGTGAAAAGCTGGGATGATGCTCAAAGTTTTATTGTTTTATTACTGCATAGTAATTGTTGTGTCAATGAAGGGGAAAAAATATGAATTAAACTAAAGCAAGTTTCAAAATAAAACTCTGACTTTCTTCTCTTTAGCCTGCATAGAAACTTCAGTGATGGCTTTTTTTGGGCACAGATCGGCCCCGGGCCCCCTCCCTTACACCCACCCATGGAGCACGGCCCCCTGCCCGTTTTTGATTTAATTAAAGGGAAGAGGGTACATCAATTTCAGTGGCAACGCAGGGAGATGACAGCACACAAATTGAAAGTAAGCATCTTGTCTGGGACGGGAGGGGACCTGCTCATCATTAACATTGAACACAATTCTGTGTGCCATGTAACAAGATTAGAAGCATTATTATCATTCCTCCTCTACACACGGCCGGTCTGTCAGAGTCGGAGAACAGGAGTGCAGGGGCAAAGCTGAGACAATTTATGAGTTAGAGACTCGAGTTTTTTTTTTTTTTTTTTAGATTATTTACAGAAACAAGATGTACTTTTACCACTTATGATTTACCTGAGATTCGAAGAAATTAAATCATGTGACTTACAGTTCCTTCACATAGGTGTGTATATATATATATATACATATATATATATATATATATGGTAGGTAGGTAAGTCTGTTGGGTTTTTACACCCGAGCCTCGTGGCTCATCAGGCCGGTGCTTATCCCCGGTTTCCATAGTGTGACGCGACCAGGAGTTCAGCTCCTCCTGGATGGGACGCTAGTCCATCGCAGGTTACCTTCCCAGTATATTTTACTGGCACCCATTTATACTGCTGGGTAAACAAAGGCACACTTGTGGTTGAGACCTTGCCCAGGGGTCTTAGCACAGTGAGGGTCTCAGTGGGATTCGAACTCGCAACCTCTCGATCATGAGCGCAGCACCCTAACCACTACAGCACCGGCCCCATATATACATATTATATATATATATATATATATATATATATATATATATATATATAAATAAATAAAGTATAAATATGACATGGTTTGTTATATTGACTCACTTGCTACACATTCTATTATACTCACTTATTATTATTATTATTATTAGTATTATTATGTGTGTGTGGGGGGAGACTTGTACCTGTTTAGAGTGATCCCATTCACTCTGTTGTTAATCCTCAAACCACACTTCCCCTACAATTATTAATATACTGACCCCAAACCAATTTCCACTTTTCTATCCTGTGCCCAGAGAGTGTGCTTGTATACTCATTCACTCGCTCTGGATTAAGCCGAACTGCTTAATCCTATTACGGTCACAGAAAAGCTGGAACCGATCTCAGCCAGCAATGCCCTAATGCAGGGTACACCCTGAACAGCTCTCAGACCATCACACACAATTATTCACACTCTCACACATACTTATGGGCAATTTTTGAACAGCCAATTAGCTTTACATGTCTCTGAACTGTAAAAGAATGCCAGAGTACCTGAAGGAAACCCATGGAAGCACGGGGAGAACATGCAAACTCCACACAGAAACACCCGAGCCTTGAACTTGAACCCGAGACATTCCTGCTCTGAGATTGACTCGCTAACCACTACACCATCCTTCGGCTGTCCCATGCTTGTACATAGCATGTGAGGAAATAAATAAATAAATACTTACCCTTGAATTTTCTGCCTTTTCTTATAAATTATACTCACAATCATCTATGACCCTCACTCATCTTTTTTCTTGCTTTTCCTGCACCCCGTTTACTCTTATTGGTGGCAGTGTCCCCCAGTGCTGCTAACTGGGTTAGCAAAGGCCGACCATGTTTCTCACTGTCTATGGTGTGAGGCTGTAAAAGAGCCATTGCTGATTTTTGTCAAGAGTAGCCGCATAGCCATCAGCGTGTTTCTGCCCTGTGATGGCCCGGTGAGCTGTCCAGGGTGCACTCTGCCCTTGCCCAGAGTCGACTGAGATTGGCACCAGCCTCCCTATGACCCTGATTAGGATTAAGCAGTTCAGAAAATGAATGAATGAATTGTGGCACTGTATTTTTGGTCCCATAGATATACTTTGGCCATCAGAGGCTAAGTTCAGTCATGATTCATCCAACGTTCAACAAAAAACATTTTATTACTCAGACCAACTTGGCAGACACACACGCGCACATGCATTCATCTATTATGAGCCACACACAACTTTATTTATTTATTTGTTAATATATTTAATAATCAATAATCAATCGCTCAACCACTCTGTCGTTTGCTAAACTGGTTAATTCTACTGGCATGGTGGGAAGGTTGGAGCCTATCTCAGCCAACACTGGGTGAACACCCTGTGAACACCCTGAACAGCTTGTCAAGACATTGCAGGGCCACACAACCTTACACACTCACACCTAGGGGCAAATTGGAATAGCCAATTAACCTAATGTGCATGTCTTTGGACTGTAGGAGGAAACCAGTATATCCAGAGGAAACCCACACAAAGACTGAGAGAACATGTAAACAACACAGAGAAACGCCCTCGCTGAGCCCGGGACTCAAACCCAGGACTTTCTTTCTGTGAGGTAGATGTTCTAACCACTACAACACCATGCCACCCTTAAGGTTTTTTTAATAGTTTTTCGCTGTGGCGACTCTCGAGAACGGGAACAAGCCAAAAAGAAAAGAAAAGAAGACAAATTATTGAGACATTATTCCATATCATTTTATGCAAAAATGCAGCTACAGTGATCCCTCACTTCTTTGTGCTTCAGTTTCTGCCGCTTCAGTGCATCGCAGGTTTTTCAAAAATATTCATCGAAAAATAAAAAATAAGGGAAAACGTTAAGGAGAATGCTGCAAAACAAGGCCAATAATGAAAAACAAACAAACAAAGCAAAACCTCTTACATTTTTATGTGATTTGCGCATCTGTGTGTGTGTGTGTGTGTGTGCGTGTGCGCGTGCACACATTTGTGTGTGTGTGTGTGTGTGTGTGTGTGTGTGTGTGTGTGTGTGTATTTATATTTTATTTACATGTTATGCATGATTTTTAAAAGTTTGTTATTATAAGCATTTATACTGTTGAATATGTATTTAGTGATATTATATACACAAATAGGGGCAGTGGTGGTCTAGTGGTATAGGGTGCTGGATCGCTGATCCAAAGGTTGGGGGTTCGAGTCCCACTCTCCACAAGGTTGTCACTGTCCCCCCCAGTGCAGCTAACTGGGTTATCAAAGGCGGGCCATGTCTCTCACTGTCTATGGTGAGAGGTATGTAAAAGAACCATTGCTGACTTTCGTAAAGAGTAGCTGCAAAGCCTTCAGCGTGTTTCTGTCCCTTGCTAAAAGGGTTGCGACAGGAAGGACATCCGACGTAAAAACCTCTGCCAAATCAAACGTGCGAATCAAGATGATTCACTGTGGCGACTCCCGAGTAAAAGGGAAAAAGCCAATAGGAAGACAGACATAATATACACACATATATATATATATATATATATATATATATATATGTATGCATACGTCAGTCAGGGGGGTCGATCCTACTTCGCGGAAATCGGGGGTCACACGTGCGCGGGGGAGGGGGTCTTGGTCCCCATTAACTGTGGAAAGTGAGGGATCCCTGTGTAATTATACTTTAAGCATCGAATGCGCTTCATTGGTCTGTACTATATGTGTACAGTGTGATACAAAACACTTTCACATCTAATTGATTGCAGTTTGGAAACTCAGGTGTACAGAGACCCTGTTAATAATCCACAAAGAAAAATGAATCCCTCTGTCGCCAGGTTTGCTCTTTGAATTGGATTAGTGATGCAGTTATTGCAATGGATTGTGCTGTATTTGCCAAGTGGCCATTTTTCCCCCCAATACACATTCGAGTAAATGTACAGTATCTTCTAGAAGCACATGATGCATCACACTGCATATGAATGAATCCTTCATGCCATTTAAATATCGAAGAGTATCATTCGCACATCTTTAGGCCAGTATGTGTGTCACTTTGATTTTACGAATAATTACTTTAAAAACCATATGAGGAAATGTTTTCATCACATTTAATATTAATGAGAGGAGTTGGAAGAGGTGAGGAGAAATGTGAGGGAGACTTTGAGAATGAAAAAAGGCAGAGTGTGTGTGTGTGTGTGTGTGTGTGTGTGTGTGTGTGTGTGTGTGAGAGAGAGTGTGCGCGCGCGCGAGAGAGAGAGAGAGAGAGAGAGAGAGAGAGAGAGAGAGAGAGTGCTAAAGTATTAGTTCAGATGATTGACAGCCCATCTGATGACCTTGAAGAAGTGTGGCTGAAACTTTCAATCTTGTATATTTTTGGGCAAAATGGGATTGAAAAGTGAAGTCATATTTTCTCGGGTTTTGTTGTTTCTTATTCCAAACTAGCATAATACCAGAGGTGGGCCATGCATTTGGTAGCTGGGCCTTCAGTGGGACTTAATGGACTCATTCCACCTCTTAATAACACCACTATCATGTCACAATTATACAAACCATCAATAATATACAAAACCCACAATACCAGAAGGTGTGGCTTTGGTACAGATTGAGATTTAGTGCATTTATTGCTAGTAACTTTGAACATTCCATTACATACCCCAGTGTTTACTGGTGAGATTCTGCTGAAAGATCTTCGACTGGGATTCGATTCGAGACCCTGAATCTAGCAAAATCACAATTAGGAATCAACAAGGTTTGTGGTTTCAAAAAAATTCTTACCTGAAACATTTATTTGTTTACCAAAGTGTGCAGGAAATCGTTATTTGAAACTTTGCAAATTGAGCGAAGGCTGCAGTTTACATTATATTCAACTGTGTACATTTTAACATTTTAGCACATGTCAGTAACATGTGGGGTAAGTGACTGAAATCCAAAACGGTCGATCTGGAAAAGACGTTCCAAGTTCAAAAGGTCATGATCAGGAGAATAAAAAATAACTGTCAAGTATGGTAGTGTTTCAATACAAATGGATGTTCTTTGCATATTTATATACAGGCATACCTCAGCTTAAGTTGTTTCGAGTTAAGTCGTTCTCGATTACACGTCGGTTTTCAAAAAAGTATAGAAAAATAAAAAAAGTTGAATAGATAAAGTTTAATAAATAAAGTTTAATAAAATAGATCTTATTTGTTATGGTCTGTGCTGGCTGGAGGCGTTAACTCTCTCTTCATTCATTGCAAGCGCTGACGAGGGGCGTGGCTGCTCCCTGCAGGCGAGTTCCAGAGAGCCCCAATGTTTCCATTCAGCAATCAGCGATCAGCGAGCTTTAAATAGGAGCAGCGCGCTTCCCTCCGACATCAGAAGAATGTCCTTCCCAGTGATTCCGTTTCCCTGCTATCTCTCTGGTATCCTGCTTCGTGCTCGACCAGTTTTCATCGATTAATTATTTCCAGTGATTTAGATTTTCCAAAGTGCAAAATAAAATCTTCTTACATGGTCTCCTGCATCTTTGGGTCCGATGCATATGCTCCAGGCGCAACATTATTAATCATATTGAAAATTGCATTCATTAATAAAGTATAGAACTAGGAATGGTTATTTTCTGTTTAGTCTAGACAAGTAAATTTGGCGTTGCCTAGCCTAGGCTAGCATAGAGACAAGCTAATTCGACTTAAGTCGTTTTTCCGACTTAAGTCGTCTCTCCCAGAAACAATTAACAACGTTGGGTGAGGTATACCTGTAATAAGGAATCACAGGGAGTGCACTGGAAGTTGAATGTCAGCGGTCACATTAGAATTATAGAGATTATGATAAATGCAGGTGAAGACTGCCAATGTCCTCGGTTGGTGTACACTTGGCTACATTATTTAGGTTATGACAGAAATTATATTCTACACGCCACAAAAAGCCTCATAGTTAATAAGATACAATAATGAAGATTTCCGTGATGTCCTCCAACTTTCTAGCTTTTGTAGAGAACCTAACTGTAGTATATTGCTCCTTTATTGAGAGCCACATTGCTGAGTTTAAAAGTGGTCATGGGCCCAATAATCACTGATGGTCTATTATAAAAAGTAACCATGATACCTGTATGCTTAAATGACTTGTTTTGGCATTTGTCCACTTCACCTCTTTTCACTTTCACTGTCTGACAACACATAACCGTGACAAGCTAGCATGCAATTGTTTTTGGGTCAGGAATGACTAGCTGTTTACTTGAAATGGGCTGCTGCTACCTAGTGGCAGGACAAATAATTAGGTTTCAAGGTAATGGTTGATGCAAGGAATGTACGATAATCATATTCTTTGAAAGTTCTTGCTGGCTATATAAAATGAGTTGGTAGGCCAGATTTGGCCCGTGGACCTTGAGTTTGACATCTGTGATCAAGGGTACCTTTTATAAGCCTAAAAAACATGGTCATCTTAATTTGGTCTAATGTATACAGTATATTCTGTATGCCTAATGATGTCTCAAGCATTTTGCATTTTCGCTTCCTCCATATGAAACTAGACTTGCACAGGAACACTGCTATTAATTCGCCTGTTCATTTCCCCCAACAAGGTTTCAACATTTGTCCAATCGGATTGTGAAAGAAGACATATGCACGGGAATGGCACCGATCAGTTAAACTCCAGTGGACCTGCAGGTGCTTTCCTAACAGCCATCCCCTGATACTCAATACAGGCTTTGTGAAGGTAAGGTTCCCCTGAAAGAAGATATGGCAGCAAACGCACATCAATATTAAGAGAGGGAGATCAGGGAGATCCCATTCTTGCCAGTCAGCTTGATGAGGACTTTTTGAGGAAACTTTACCTTGTGACTTCTCATGTTTGGTATGAGATGTTTTAATTGGTGTTGACCAACCACAGCAGGGTTCAGGTTAAACTTGAGTAGTCACATGTTCAACAAAGTGGTGGTTAAAAAGTATTTTCTGAGAAAGATAGTCTAAGTCTTAGATCGTCTAAGTTCCTGATAAGATAGAACATGCTTTGATCATTGTGGCCTATTTGAAGAAAATGATATCCAACATGGTAGTCACCAATTTATTAACAACTCATTTCACAGATGTGTGGGTAGTGTCTTAAAATAATCTTGTCTTATCTTAAAAGATTTCTATGTTTTATAATTTTAATACGTACCTTGAAAATAGATATTACATTAATGAAAGGATAACTTCATGGCTGAAGTGCCCTTGAGCAAGGCACCTATCCATCAAACTACTCTTCCAGTCTGTGGCAGCTCACAGTGTGAGTTTCAGTGTGTGTGTGTGTGTGT
>CM045732.1:59755995-59768495 GCA_024760905.1 Plotosus lineatus
TGTGTGCGTGTGTGCGTGTGTGCGTGTGTGTGTGTGTGTGTGTGTGTGTGTTCATCCACCAGGGAAGCCACAGAGCATGACTGCCAGTGATTTGCACTGAGGACATCCCCTGCTCACTGCCACCCCTCATTCAGGAAGTAAATAAGTCAGAGAGGAGGTGAAGAGGGAAAAGGAGGTGATTGAAAGACAAGATGAAGTGACCATGTGAAGTGAACTGGGATAGAGTGGCGGGGAAGGTTGTAGAAGAGGAGTTGCTGTAAAAGAGAAGAATTAAAGAACAACTGAGGTGGATGTGAATAACATTTTTCAAAAAAAAAAAAAAAAAAAAAAGGTAGACTACTGGGACATTATTTATTTCATAAAATGCCTGAGATTAGTTTGAAGTAAAATGTTGTACTTTACACGTTTATTTCTCTCTAAATATGTCATTTAACAAAAGAAGAGGAAAAAGAGAGAGAATATTCTTACTTAATATTTATGCATATTAATGATTTTATGCAGAATCAACAGCTGGGATACTAAAAGACATGTCTCACATTGAACTTTTAAACAAGTTAATGAAAAAAAAAAACCCGCATAAGCCTTTAACATATGAACACTCCAGCCGACAGAACAGCTTGTGATGCAAGTCAAATTTTTTTTATTGTCATCTCATTTATATACACATACAGAGAGGGATTGTATTTTATGCCTAAAGCATAATGATTAAACTTACCTGACAATACACGCCCGTGTACGAAGGACTACCTGTACAACTCTGAATCAATGTAACCCAGAACAACTAAACTAAACAGCATACATATCATAGACCGACTGTGTGAGCTGCACGTCACGTGGACCATCACAAAAAAAACAACAACAACAGTATATACAAAAAACCCTGACACTTTTAGATGTATTTACTATATATAGTGTTTTCAAAGAACCATTGCTGACTTTCTTAAAGAGTAGCTGCAAAGCCGTCAGCGTGTTTCTGTCCCTTGCTAAAGGGGTTGTGTCAGGAAGGTATCCGACGTAAAAACCTACGCCAAATCAAACACGTGATGGATCGCTGTGGTGACTCCTGGAAAAGGGAAAAAGCCGAAAAAAAAAAAAAAAGTAGTGTTTTAATGCTGCACTGTAGGTATGGTACATGAACCCAGCATGAGAAAGACAAGGGTCAGCAACAAAAATGCAGTGATGGAGGAAACCTTTGGGAGGTTTCCAAGCTTCAGCAGGGGGAGCCCATCGTCTTCTTATGAAAGTGCTCTTGGTTTTTCTTACATCTGACGGTTTAAAACTTATTAATACTTCAGGAATTAAGAAAAAAATTGAAATTAGTTTAAAATAAACACATCTATCTATCTATCTATCTATCTATCTATCTATCTATCTATCTATCTATCTATCTATCTATCTATCTATGTATCTGTCTATCTGTCTGTCTGTCTGTCTTTCTTTGTATCTATCTATCTGTGTATCCATCTGTGTATCTATCTATATGCCTGTCTGTCCGTCCATCCATCCATCAAGCCATCCATCTATGTCTGTCTGTCTGTCTGTCTGTCTGACTGCCTATCTGTCTGTCTGTCTGTCTGTCTGTCTGTCTGTGTATCTATCTATCTGTGTATCCATCTGTGTATCTATCTATATGCCTGTCTGTCCGTCCAAACATCCATCAAGCCATCCATCTATGTCTGTCTGTCTGACTGCCTATCTATCTATCTATCTATCTATCTATCTATCTATCTATCTATCTATCTATCTATCTATCTATCTATCTATCTATCTATCTATCTGTCTGTCTGTCTGTCTGTCTGTCTGTCTTTGTATCTATCTATCTATCTGTCTGTATATCCATCTGTGTATCTATCTATATGCCTGTCTGTCCGTCCGTCCATCCATCAAGCCATCCATCTATGTCTGTCTGTCTGTCTGTCTGTCTGTCTGTCTGTCTGTCTGTCTGTGTATCTATCTATCTGTGTATCCATCTGTGTATCTATCTATATGCCTGTCTGTCCATCCATCCATCCATCAAGCCATCCATCGATGTCTGTCTGTCTGTCTGTCTGTCTGACTGCCTATCTATCTATCTATCTATCTATCTATCTATCTATCTATCTATCTATCTATCTATCTATCTATCTATCTGTCTGTCTGTCTGTCTGTGTATCTATCTATCTATCTATCTATCTATCTATCTATCTATCTATCTATCTATCTGTGTATCCATCTGTGTATCTATCTATATGCCTGTCTGTCCGTCCATCCATCCATCAAGCCATCCGTCTATCTATCTGTCTGTTTCAGTCTTTCCCAACCTTTTTTTTTACTCCTGCACCCCGAAAAAAATTTTGCTCTGACCTCGCACCCCCAATATTTTGTATTTAGTTCAAGGCTAAAAGATGTGAAATCATACTAAATTTTATCAAAAGAAGATATTTATTTCAAAAGTTACAGCCCTGCTTCTCGCACCCCCTGGAATGATGTCTCGCAAACCCTGGTTGGGAATCTCTGATCTATGAGAGAGATGAGATTTCCTTCGGCTTTTTCTCTTTTTCAGGGGTCACCACAGCGTTTGATTTGGCATAGGTTTTTACGTCGGATGCCCTTCCTGACACAACCCTTTATCAAAGGACAGAAACACACTGACGGCTTTGCAGCTACTGTTGTCCAAAGTCAGCAATGGTTCTTTTGCATGAACCTCTCACCATAGACAGTGAGAGACATGGCCCGCCTTTGATAACCCAGTTAGCTGCACTATGGAGGGACAGTGACAACCTTGTGGAGAGTATGACTCGAACCCACAACCTGAGGATCAGCGATCCAGCGCCCTATACCACTAGACCACCAGTACCCCAGAACCCCTGATCCATCTGCATGAGACTCATCTAGTATCGGTAAATTAAGAAGGCACGATAGGTATAGTCCACAGTCAATCAATTGAAATGGAAGAGGATGTTATCGACCTCAGGTTGAGTTTGTGGATTTGAACTGTAAAAGTACTGTATAATAATTTCGTGGGCAGTGGTGGCCTGGTGGTAAAAGGTGCTAGATCACTGATCCTAAGGTTGGGGGTTCGAGTCCCACTCTCCACAAGGTTGTCATTGTCCCCCCCATTGCAGCTAACTGGGTTATCAAAGGCCGACCATGTCTCTCACTGTCTACGGTGAGAGGTTCATGTAAAAGAACCATTGGTGACTTTGGACAACAGTAGCTGCATAGCCGTCAACGTGTTTCTGCCCCTTGCTAAAGGGTTGTGTCAGGAAGGGCAGTAAAAACCTATGCCAAATCAAACATGCGATGATTCGTTGTGGCGACCCCTAAGAGAAAGGGAACAGCCGAAAGGAAAAGAAGACAGTATAATAATTTGGTACTGTATAGGAAATCTTCTGCAGACCATCAAATGTAACACCGTATAAATGCACACAAGGACTCCACACACTGCAGCTTTCAGATTGTTTGGTAGCAGTTGCATTGACATTACCAATAGAGGGCCTTTTGTCGCACATTCATAAGCATCATGAAACAGAAATTAGTTTCAAACTGATTGAGATCATATCAATTTTCCCTTGTCTTCCAAATCAGTTGTTTTTATTCACTGCGCATTTAGAACACTTTGAAAAGGTAATAGAAAGAAAATCATAAACAGTGCTTCTGTAATAGTGTTGCAGAGAGAAATGAAATTACCGCTTAAGTTAGAGGGCATTAAAATAATTTATGACAATAACACATTCACTCACTCACTCATCAAACTGTTTAATCTTATTAGGCATGCGAGGGGCTGTTGCCTATCTCAGCTGACATTGGGCGAGGGTGGATTACACCCTGAACAGTTCATCAGAACAATGTAAGGAAACAGACACAAAACCATTCACACTCGCACCTCGGGTTAATTTAGAGCAACCGGCAAGCCTAATATACTTGTTTTTAGACTATGGGAGGAAACCGAAGTACCCGGAGGAAACATTCACACGGAGAGCAAATTCCACATAGAAGTGTCCAAGCCTGGGAATCAAATCTCAGGCCTTCTTGCTGTGAGACAGATTAGCTAACAACTACCTCACCGTGTCATTTGTATGCGAAACACAGATACACCAAATATATGGCCAAAAGTATGTGGACACTCGAACATCACACCCATTAATATTTTATGACTATCCCAAATATAGTCCCTTTCATTGCTCTTATAAAAACCTACACTCTTCTAGCAAGGATTTTCCATGATGTCATTGTCCACAAGTTTTTGGCCACATAAGGTACCGTATTTTCCGGACTATACGCATTGTATTTAAGTCGCATTGGCCAAAAAAAAAAAAAAAAAGCATAATAAAGAAGAAAAAGCACATATATAAGTCGCACTGGACTATAAGTCGGAAACTCATGGAAACTGTCTACCTTGGCTTGGAAATCTGCTTGCAGTTTATGTGACATTGTGGTCCTCGCTCTGATAGAGAGGGGGTTGCATTGCATGAAGCGGTATCACCAAGAACATCCTCACACAAAGTCATTTATATTCATCTCTTTGACAACTACCTGGACATGGAGACGCAACTGCACTGTTGACAAGCCTCTCGCTGCGGCACGTTGCTTGAACCCCCATGTGCGAGCTCGTTCTTATAGCTGTGGCCATCGAGCTTTTAGCCCACGATTAGCTTTTAGCTTTTTAGCGATTAGCTTTTTTTTTTTTCTTCATTGCAGTAATAATAATCTCCACTTTTCTCTAGTTCCTCACAAGTTTCTTGTTCACTCCAAACTTTCTTTCTGCTGCTCGATTACCATTTTCTGCTCCATATTTCACTACTTGCAGCTTGTAATCTGCAGAATAGGATTTTCTTTTTGGGGACATTTCTTCAGTGGTGGATGAGCAGGTACTGGTACCCAAGCCTAGAGTGCCCTCCTGTGGTTGCGAGTGTAAAATAACCAACATGTGTAATTATGTTTGTTATGATGACGAACAGAATTATATGTTATCATTTCATATATAGTCGGCCCTTGACTTACGAAAACCTCTGAATACGAAAAACATTTTCCTAGATTTTCGTCTTCTGTATACGAAACAACCTCTTCTTACGAAATGCGCCATTCAAACATTAAAACGCACCATTCAAACAATGCACAAGTTGATCTCTCATTGGCTGTCTCTCAACATCCTGCCCTGCTGGCCTCCCATTGGCAAGGAGGGAGCTGAACTGTACCCATTCCTGTACCCATACTTCCTGTTGTCACACGCATGAAGGAGAGTTGAACAGGACTGTTGGCTCGTGAGTTTTTTGAGAGTGATCATTGCAGCGTTATATTTCGTTATCCATCATGGACCCCAAGAAAATTACTCCCGGTGACACTGAAAAGAAGAAGCGGGCTCTGTTATCAATCGACGTGAAGCAGGAGACAATAAAATAAATACAAAAGTGGGATGCGGTTGAGCGAAATCGCAAAGGAGTATGGCCTAAACCCCTCTACAATCGGGACGATATTGAAGGAGAAGGAGACCTTAAAAGCGGCGATACAGTGACAGAGGTGATTATTTCAGAACGATATTGAAGCAGAAGGAGGCATTAAAAGCGGGGATGCAGTGACGGAGGCGATTATTTCGGAATACCCCTCGTGAAGGGGGGTGGGGGTGAGAGTTCTTCAGACCAGCAACCCCCGAATTTTAAAGCGTCACATGGGTGGTTTGAGAGATTTAAAAAAGGTAAATAATTTTATTTTATTTTTAACACATATTTCATCCAAAATTGGTGTACTTTTATCATTTTTAAAGGGTTTATGGGGTAGTCTTGGGAGCCTTGGAACGAATCACGCGTTTTACATGTAAAATGCACCTTTACTTACGAAAACTCCAGGTTACGAAAAAGGCACTGGAACGGATTAATTTCATCAGTAGAGGGCTGACTGTATAAGTTGCTTTTGAGTATAAGTCGCACCTTCAGCCAAAGTATGGAAAAAAAAGTGCGACTCATAGCGAAAATACGGTAAGTCAATTATTACAGTGCGGTTTCATAAGAGGGTTTAATTCAAAATTATTAATTATTCACACACATTCATGAACTACCGGTAACGTATAAAGAAGTCACATTAAGCACAATAGTTTACAGTTTGTCTGCCACATAAATGCAAGATAATATTTTGATCATCATAATAACTGCAATTCTCCTTATTATTTTGTCAGAGAGGATTGTACCCATGTTGTACAGCTTTCTGGGGTGTTCAGAAAAAGTCACTGAATAAGAAGATTAGGGTAATGATAACGAAACATTCAACTTAGAATATTTGAGGGTTCTTAAAAACCTTAGTATTTCATAAAAACATTTATCCCTTCATAGGATTTGATATAAACCTCATTTAATGCTTAATACAAGGCCCAGTGTGAGGACACCATAATTTTAAAAAACACCAATTCTTTTTTCAAGTCATTTTTTTTTCATTTCTCTTAAATATACAAATAAATTCTAATTAGTAAATAAACAGAGACAAATTTGCATTTGTTCCAGAGCTATTTGTCATATTTGTCTATTTCGTAATGCAACTTGTATTTCATTCAGCAGAACAATAAGAGAGGAAGCTGCATGTAGAGCACGTGCATCCAGCCGATGTCGGGCCCTTCGCTCTGTGGCAGAGGGCTGCTTGGCCAGGGTGCTGTGTTGTTTGAATTGTTGTGAGGGTTAGAGCAGCAGGATGGAGACGCTTCCAGGCTTATCCCAGCATGCCCATGGAGAGTGATACTTCCTCTGTCATCTCAGACTCGTGGTGAAGCTGTGCCAGCAAAAGCAGACAACACCCCACCGTTTACCGTGACCAACCCTGCCCACCGTGCAGCTCTACAGGAACACACACTACTTGCATCTGCCTTTTTGTGCATGTGTGTCTCTGTGTAGACTGAGCATGCTCAGTAATGACTGTGAGTATGATGTATATGGGTAGTGGACTGTAAAATAATATAATAAATATTACTTTTTTTTTTTTTTACATATAGTGACATGTGGTAATAAATATAATGAATAAATTATATCTAAATAATGTATATTTTCTGTGACAACATTTTATAGACATTTCATATGCATTTACACTCAGTGCTAGAAATATTGGCACCCTTCCGTAAAGTCAATATACAAAAATTATACAGTGGTACCTCACCTTACAAAATTAATTAGTTCCAGAGCCTTTTTCTTAACCTGGATTTTTTGTAAATTGAACCGCATTTTACATGTAAAATGTGTGATTCATTCCAAGGCCCCCAATACTACCCCCTAAACCCTTTAAAATTATAAAAGCATACCTTTTAAGACCTCCTTCTACTTCAATATTGTACCGATGGTAGACGAGTTTGCGATATCATTCAACCGCATGCCACGAGCCCGCTTCTTCTTTTGATTCGCACCGGAAATCACACGTGTGTGTTTGTATGTGTGTGTGTGTGTGTGTGTGTGTGTGTGTGTGTACATGCGTACGTGCATGTGTTGACCATGTCTTCTTAGCAGAGTTATAATCTTATAAATGTTTATGGAAGGTTAAAAGCCTGAGTCAGGAAATAAAGCATGAAACAACGGTAACTCTCTCCTTTACACAAAAGGCATTATGGGAGATGCAGCTCCATAATAGCCAATGGGAGGGAGCTGTATCATCCCTCCTAGCCAATGGGAGGCCAATGGGGCAGGATGTTGGGAGATTGCCAATGGGAAGTAGCTGCATCATCACTCCTAGCCAATGGGAGGCCAGCGGGGTGGGATGTTTGAACGTCATTGATGGGAGAGCAGCTCGTGCATTGCTTGAATGTTTGAATGGCGCGTTTGGCACATTTCGTAAGGAGAACTTTTTTCGTATACAGAGACAAAAAATTTTGGAAAATGTTTTTTGTAACCTGGATTTTTCATTTGCTGGGACTATCGTAAGATGAGGTATCACTGGATGTGATATAGTATAAAGAGTCTGAAAAGTATTGGCCAATACTTTAATCCAGGGAAACGTGTGGAAATTAATGAACGATATATTTGACAATAATCTAGTTGTTTTCTTTGTAATATTTTCTGTAAATTACCCAACATTTTCCAGTAAACAACATAATAAGGGGAACAATCATTTTGCCACATACAATTTACATTCATCACACATTTACCGAAACGCTTAATCCAATTAGGGTCGCAGGGAAACTGGTACCTATCTCCGCCGACACGGGGCGAAGGCTGGCTACATCCTGAACAGCACATCAGACCAGACCGTTGACAACCAACCAACACATAAAATCATTCACACCAACATTCACACCTAGGGTCGATTTTATAACAGGAAATTAGTCTAATGTGCATGTGTTTGGACTGTGGAAGGAAACCAGAGTACCCAGAAAACACCCAAACAAGTACAGCGCGAACATACAATCTCCACACTTGGACACCCAGCCTAGACTCCAACCCAGGAACTTCTTACAGTGAGGTAGACCTGCTAACCTTTATAGAACCTTGATGCTACATATCATTTCCATGGCATTAAAATATAATATATAATATTTAAAATATATCTAAAGTAACCTCTTCTTCCTTTTGGCTGTGGGTTGCCACAGCCAATCATCTGCCTCCATCTCACCCTGTCCTCTGCATCTTCTTCTCTTACTCCAACTACCTTCATGTCCTCCACCATCACATCCATAAATCTGCTCTTTGGTCTTCCTCTAGGCCTTCTGCCTGGTAGTTCCAACCTCAGCATCCTACTACTGTACCAATATACTCACTGTCCCTCCTCTGTACATGTCCAAACCATCTCAATCTATCCTCTCTGACTTTGTCTCCAAAACATCTTACATATGCTGTCCCTCTGATGGACTCATTCCTGATCCTATCCATCCTCGTTACTCCCGAAGAGAACCTCAACATTTTCATCGCTGCTACATCCAGCTCTGCCGCCTGTCTTTTCCTCAGCGCCAATGTTTCTAAAAATATTAAAAGTAGCTTAATCATTCTTAATCTGTATAGAAGTTGTGAAAAGGTCATATTTACAGGAATAAATACATGAATGAGTGAAGTGAATTGTGAACATTAGAGAAGCTAACTGCCTTTTTTAATGCAGACAGTTGGATCTTTGCTTCTATTTGTTGAAGGTCCCTTTACCCTTATAGATTAAACCCATCTCTAGAGCATTGGATCTAACTGTCCACTGAAGGCCAGTGATTGGAAAATAACAGGTTTTTTTTTTTTTTTTTTTTTTTTTTTTTTGTGAGCCTCATTGTGCATCTCTTATAGAGGGCCGTCTGTTACAGGAAAGCGTATTGACAGAGTCTGTGCTGTAACATTAAGGACACAGGAACAGTGCAATGATTGTCTTCAATCACTTGAGAGGTTATGTGGTCATCACACACTGGGAAAACATCCAGGGAAACAGATTCTCTTCTACCTTCTGTTAAAAAAACAACAACAAAAAAAAAAAAACCTTGGAATTTTATAAAGATGAATGGCGTGGAAACAAGAATCAGTAAAATTTGCATGTTTTATTATTATTTCCAAGTGTATTTCTGGTTCATTGGGATCTCCTGAGATAGCAACGAACTCCAGAAGGTTTGTGGCTAAAAATACCTGTTGCTAGTTGGAGTGTTGGTAATGACTGTGATCTCCTGTAGGCTCCTCTCATGAAGGACTGGAGAGCCACAGATTCTCTCCGTGTGTATGATTGTGATTAGGAGGACCGAAGCCGAGAGACAAGTGCCTCAGCTCCTTAAGCACTGATGACTGATGTCAATTAAGCCTTGATTGTCTTATAGTCTGTCTCACTGTTTCTGTGTTTCTCAGTCTTTGATGGTGAGACGGAGTGAAATCCATAAAAAAGGAGTGGGGTCGGTGTGTCGGTGGTTGGTCTGTTAATATTTTCCCCCACATCTTGTTGTAAATGTAGCTGTCTGTGCCTCACATGTGGGATGTGTTTATGTGTATAAAATATGGTCTCTACAGCTGAGCTACTGAAGGTATAATTACAGCTGTGATCACAGACAGCGAGCTCCACTCCCACCCTTTGGCCCCCTCCTCCCCCCCCCCCCCCTTCCCCCCCACATCTTTCCGCTTAGTGCTCGGCCTTTCCTTTCTCCCACCTTCTCTCCCACCCATGGCCCTGTGCCCGCTCTTCCGCTAACCTCAATGTTCGCAAATCACTTCTTCTCATGTCAGCAGGTAAATTGTTTTGTCCTCCCATTCCCTGCTTTCATTACTTTGTGTAAATTAAGCGATATGTCGTCCACCGGTGCGAGCCATGGGTCTCGGTGCCGCCACGCCAAAACCATGAGATTTGGCATAATAAATGAAGACAAACTGGCGCCAGCACTGCTCCTTCTCTGCGCCGACTCGCTTTCATTATTCGCTTAACTTGCCGGAGAAAATGACTTAACCCTGACCCGCACATTACGTCCCACATTCACTCCAGATAAAAGCCTTTTTACAGCAGGCCCCCCACAATTTATATTCCACCAAGGAGGCTGCTTCTCTCTGTCACTTTTCCAATCTCGGGCCCCCTCAACACACGTCATTAAACTTGTCGTGCCTTCCTGTATTTGTCCATCAGTCCTTCCTTTTACATAAAAGCTGGCAGCATTATTCTTAGCTTTGATGGCGCCAACTCATTTTTCCCTTACGGAATGTTTGATTGGAAGAAATATAGTCGCGCTGCAGGCCCTATCTCCTCTTCCCCTCTCCTCCGGTGGAATCATGCTCTTGATGAAATAGTGTTCCCCCAGCAAGAATAATAAAAACAGACTTGTGCATTACGGGCCGCTCTCAATCTGCCAGACTGGGCCGTGCCGAAGCAAGGGAGAGCTGACCGAGTTTTATAGGTATATGGGCAGATAAATGGAAAGTGGTGAGCAGCTGGGGTGGAGGCCACCGCCAAGCTTAGTACAGGGTGAAGGCAGGGCCATCATAGCCTGGGTGAGTGCTCACACATGGAGTTTAAAGGAAATGGGATTCTCCATCATGTCCTTATGAGCTTCCTCTCAGCACAATGCCTATAGAAAATGGCAGTGAAATTAATCTTGGACATTTTAACGCATCCGAGTTTGAGCATTTTAGCTGATTCATAAACATTATACTACACGGTGCTGAGAAAATGAAGTTCTGTTTGATTTTTCTATCCTTAATATGAAGTGGAGGAGGAAGATATAAGAAAGTATCACTGCTCTCACAACATCAACCAACAAAGCTACTTACGTTTCATTGCAGGTCAGCCTTGTTTGCTGATAATGTTGCTCAGGTCCACAGGGAGCCACTGAGCCTGTGTCTGGAATCTGAACAGCAGACCACACTGTGTGTGTGTGTGTGTGTGTGTGTGTGTGTGTGTGTGTGTGTGTGTGTCTGTGTGTGTGTGTGTACAGTGGTACCTCACTTTACGAAATTAATCAGTTCCAGAAGTGGTTTCGTAACCTGATTTTTTTTGTAAGTTGGGACGCATTTTACATATAAAAGGCCTGATTCGTTCCAAGGCCCCCAACACTACCCCCTCAACCCTTTAAAAATTATAAAAGTATATCTTTTAAGGCCTCCTTCTGCCTCAATATCGTACTGATAGCAGACTGGTTTGGCCATATTCCTTTGCAATATCATATCAACCACAGGTCGTGAGCCCGCTTCTTCTTTTCAGCACCCAGAATCACTTTCACCGGGAATCACATGTGCATGTGTGTGCGTGTGTGTTGACCATGTCTTCTTAGCAGAGTTATAATCTTACAAATATTTATACAAGGTTAAAAGCCTGAGCCAAAAAAAACATTGCAATGAGCACACTCGAAAAACTCACAAAACAACAGTAACTTTGTCCTTTATGTGTGTTAGAGCGCTGTAAAAGAACAATGGGTCGAAAAGCATTATGGATATTATGGAGATGCAACTCCATAATAGCCAATGGGAGGGAGCTGTGTCATGGGTCTTATGGAGATTCAGCTCCCTCCTAGCCAATGGGAGGCCAGCGGGGTGGGATGTTGGGAGATATGGGAGAGTCGCACATTGTTCGAATTTTTGAGATGGTGCTTTCGTAACGTGAATTTGTTTCGTATCCAGAGACGGAAATTTTAGGTAAATGTAAATGCATTTCGTAACCTGGATTTTTCGTTTGTAGGAACTTTCGTAAGGTGAGGTACCACTGTGTGTGTGTGTGTGTGTGTGTGTGTGTGTGTGTGTGTGTGTGTGTGTATATATATATATATATATATATATATATATATATATATATATATATATATATATGTATATATGTATATATGTATATATATATATATAAATGTATATATGTATATGTATATATGTATATATATATGTATATATGTATATGTATATATGTATGTATATATATATATATATGTATATATGTATGTATATATATATATGTGTGTGTGTGTATATATGTATATATATTTTTTTGTTTTGTTTTTTTTCCCTGTCGTTCTCTCTTTGATTTAATTTCTTATAGCATGTTATCCACCAAAATCTTAGTTACATAATTAATTAATGTATAATGAGTTCTAGATTTAAACCATGGAGTCATAATTTTCTATA